>OY987311.1:21967993-23167993 GCA_963920655.1 Geranium rotundifolium | reverse complement strand
AGAAGTACCTTGTGGTGGCGTCTGCGAAGTGTAAGAGCCTTCCTCTTCTATGTTGGCAGCTTTGTCCTTCTCTACAGTGGAGGTAATCGCCTCCAATGGTCCATCCTTAGGTTTCGCCGATTCTTCCCCAGGGAGATTTCTTCCGCGAATCTTCACTCCATATTTGTTTGTCGTCGATTTGGAGGCCGGCAACTTCTTGGCAATCACTTTTGCCCTCATTTTTGCTCTTAGCATCTTGGAGGCAGATGGTATTCGTACGCTTCGGGTACCAACCATTTGGTAGAAAGCTTGATAGGATTTGCTCTTGAGAGAAGAAGAGAGAAAAAAAAATCTTACAGTTGCAGATTTTTGATTTGTGGTGCCCTAGCGGTTTCGCAAGGTGGAGGAGGTGCAGAGCCTTTTCTGCGTGGAAGTTGAAAGGAGCGATTCCTGATTGGTTGATCGTCAGAATGCAATCATTCTTCTTCTCTTTTGAATTTCAAATAAATTTCATCTGGGCTTTTTGACAAAGGAATTTGGGCCCGCTTGCTTTTGTGGACCCTTGTTGGTCTTGATAGAGAGAGAGAGTAAAATCACTTAAAAGCTCTCCCTCTTGTTTCTTGACTTCTGGTTATTCCAGACATCAAAGTCCAAGGGATGACCTCAGACTTTCAAACCTGTTAGTATCTAATGCTTTTGTAAAGATGTCGGCGACTTGTTTCTCAGTGGGTAAATACTCGAGCTTTATCTTCTTGTCTTCTACAAGCTCTCGAATAAAGTGGTGCCTGATGTCAATATTATTTGTTTTGCTGTGTTGCACTGGGTTTTTCGAGATATTGATAGCACTGAAGTTGTCACAGAACAAAGTCATGACTTCTTGCTTGACTCCATATTCTACCAACATTTGTTTCATCCAAAGAAGCTGAGTACAGCTACTTCTGGCTGCAATATATTCGGACTCAGCAGTAGACAAAGCAATACAATTTTGCTTTTTGCTGAACCATGATACAAGATTGTTCCCCAGGTAGAAACAACCTCCAGAGGTATTTCTTCGATCTGGTGTGCTTCCCGCCCAGTCAGCATCACAATATCCAACAAGAGTAGGAGAGGTATCAAAGGAATATAGCAAACCCAATTCAGAGGTTCCCGAGATGTACCTTATGATCCTCTTGGCATGAGCCAAGTGACTGACTTTTGGATTGGCTTGATATCGAGCACACACTCCCACGGAGTAAGCGATGTCGGGTCGACTTGCTGTTAGATAGAGAAGACTTCCTATTATGCTTCGATAAAGGCTTTGATCAATTGGTTCTCCCAGATCGTCCTTTGTGCATTTGACATGTATGGCAATAGGAGTTCTCTTGTGCGAGGCCTTTTCTAACCCGAACTTCTTGACAATGTTCTTAGCATATTTACTTTGGGAGATAAATATTCCATCTGACATCTGCTTGATCTGGAAGCCTAGGAAGTATGTGAGCTCACCGACCATACTCATCTCAAATTCAGACTGCATATGTTGGACGAAACGTTCCACCATCTTGTCTGACTTTCCTCCAAATACAATGTCGTCGACATATATTTGAGCAATCATGATGTCCCTTCCTTCCTTCTTCACAAAGAGAGTTTTTTCTACTCCCCCTCGAATATAGCCATTTTGAACTAGGAATTGAGTGAGACGTTAATACCATGCTCGTGGAGCTTGTTTGAAACCGTAGAGGGCTTTCTTTAGTTTGTAGACATGATGAGGAGAGTCATGGTCTTCGAATCCCTTTGGTTGAGCCACATAGACTTCTTCGTTGAGATTTCCATTAAGGAAGGCACTCTTTACATCCATCTGATAGAGTTTGGACCGTAGAGGGCATGCTATGCCGAGAAGAAGTCGTATGGCTTCTAGTCTGGCTACCGGAGCAAAGGTTTCTTCGAAGTCGACTCCTTCTACTTGTGTGTACCCCTGAGCCACCAGTCTTGCTTTGTTTCGAGTGATGTTTCCTTGCTCGTCAGACTTGTTTTTGAATATCCACTTTGTCCCGATGACATTAACATTGTCAGGCTTGGGTACTAGTTCCCAGACTTCATTCCTTGCGAATTGGACCGATTCTTCTTGCATGGCGCAGACCCAGTACTCATCATTGATGGCTTCTTGTATATTCTTTGGCTCAATTTTGGAAATAAAGCAAATGTTACCTATCACCTCTTTGTAGTCAAGAGATGCCTTTTGTCAAGCCCGCACTCCCTCATTTATGTCTCCTATCACATCCTGGGGTGGATGATTCTTCTGAATTTTTCTTGACGGAGCTCTTTGTCTTATAGGAGATGCCTCTTTGTCCAGGATGATTGGGCTTTCTTCTTCAGATTCTTTGTTGCACTCATCGCCACTGACTTCTGGTCTGACTTCTCCTCTGACTTTTGGTCTGACTTCTCCTGAGAGATTTAGGACTTCTTCGTCCTCGTCACTGGGTTGCTCGTTACTGTCATCGATCACGACATTGATGGATTCCATGATAGTCCGGGTGCGTTTGTTGAATACACGAGAAGCCCGACTATTTCTGGAATATCCGAGGAAGATGCCTTCGTCGCTTTTAGGATCAAGTTTGCGTCGAGGTTCCCTATCTGCAAGTATGTAGCAGATCGATCAAAAGACATGGAAATATTTGACATTCGGCTTCCTCCCCCTCCATATTTCATAAAGAGTGAGCAAAGTTCCAGGGCGGAGGGTAACTCTATTATGAATATGGCACGCCGTATTCAAAGCTTCAGTCCAGAAGTGCTGCGGGATGTCTTTGGCTAACATCATGACTCTTGCCATTTCTTGAAGAGTGCGATTTTTTCTTTCAACGATCCCGTTTTGCTGAGGAGTGATGGG
Source organism: Geranium rotundifolium (assembly GCA_963920655.1). NCBI lineage: Eukaryota > Viridiplantae > Streptophyta > Magnoliopsida > Geraniales > Geraniaceae > Geranium > Geranium rotundifolium. The sequence continues at coordinate 23,165,151 of OY987311.1, read as the reverse complement.
AGCAGAAAATTCGTGTGCAATTCCTTCAGCATCACAAAAATTTGCGAAGCTGATGTTTTCAAACTCCTTTCCATGATCGCTTCGAAGTCGGACGACTTTTCCAATGACTTCTCCCTTTCTCGTTGAACTCTCCGACATAGGGCTTCAAAGACTGAGAAGGTGTCTGACTTTTCTCGAATAAAGTCTACCCAGGTGTACCTCGAGAAGTCGTCTACACAGACAAATATGTATTTCTTCCCTCCTAGACTTTCTACTTGCATAGGTCCCATAAGGTCAACAAGAAGAAGTTCTAGAACACGAGAAGTAGTAAGATGTTGTACCTTCTTGTGTGACGTCTTGACTTGTTTCCCAATCTGGCATTCTCCACAGATTTTTCCTTCAATGATCTTGAGGTTGGGAACTCCAATGATCGCTTTTTCAGAGAGAATCTTTTGCATGCTCCTCAAATTGATGTGACCAAGTTTTTGATGTCATAGCTTTGTCTCTTGAGCTTTGGATAAAAGGCACTTGGTTGGCAAGGTTGTGACTGTTGGAGACCATAGATAACAGTTATCAAGGGACCTGTGACCTATCATGACTTCGTTCTGTTGTTCGTCTTTGACCGAGCACTTGTCACGAGTGAAGTTGACATCCAGATTTAAATCGCATATTTGACTTATGCTGATGAGATTTGCTGTAAGACCTTCTACTAGTAGAGCCTCTTTTAGACATGGTGAGTTAGGAAGGTTGAATTTTCCTTTCCCGAGTACTCTAGCTTTTACTCCATCTCCAAAAGTGACGAAGCTATTTGTGCAAGGTGTTAAAGTGACCAAGAATGAGCTATTACCAGTCATATGTCGAGAGGATCCACTATCAAAGTACAAATCGTTGCCGGTTGAAGCCTTTAGAGCGGTGTACGCGATATTGGCTCGATAGTTTACCTCCTTAACTCGCCATTCCTTACGTGGTTGTGCTTTCTTGATGGTGGTCCTTTTCTTGACAAAGCTCCTCCCATATAGCTGATAGCAGAAAGGTCGAATATGTCCTCTTCGTCCACAGTGGTGACATACCCAGTTATGTCTTTTGTTCTGCGTCTTTGAAGCGGCTAAGGTAAGAGGTTGTTTGGTCGCTTGGTCATCCGTGAAGTTAGAAGACTTCTGACGGGGCTTCTGGGGGACAACCTTCTGAGGAACGAAGACGGTGTGCGATGATGAGGCTTCTTTTGAATATCCAAGACCTTCCATATTTCTGGCTGGTTTTCCGATCGAGAGAATTTGGTCTAGGGTGTCAGTGCTTGGATTCATCATCTTTACAGACTTGGTGACCTGTTCTAACTCTCCTCTTAACCGAGCAACTTCCTTTTTGAGATCATCAGTGGTTTCGAGAAGTCGTGACTTGTCTTCATTAAGAGAAAGAATGAGAGCATTTTGTTTTTCAATTACCTAAGAGTCTTCAAGCCACTTGACATACCATTCGTTGTATGCATTGTTGAGAGTCTCATCGGATAGCTCATCATCAGAGTCATACTTCTTTGAATTCTCGGAAGGTTGCTCTATTGTGGAGGAAGTAAAAGTTACATAGTTACTTGTATGCTCAACGTCACTGTCTTCCTCATCTTCATCGTCAGTTAGAGAGGCATTGAATCCCTTCTTCTGTTTATTTACGAAGTTAGAACATTCTTTTTGCATATGTCCATACCCTTCACATTCAAAGCACTGGACTCCTTTTCCTGATCGTTCTCCTCGTCTTCCATCGCTATTTGTGTTTTCGAGCTTCTGGAACTTGTACTGCGGCTTGTCTCTGACTTCTCGGGTGACATTCCTTCCTGTCATCCGGCTAAATCTTTTCATGACTTTATTGTAGTTTTTGGCCAGCATAGCGATAGTTTCCTCAATGCCACTATCCGAATCAGAGTGCGTCAAGTTCTTCTGCTTTTGGGTAGAACTTTTGAAAGCCACACCTTTATGTTTCTTCTCGATGAGAGGTAAGGAGAGCTCGAAGGTCATTAAAGATCCCATGAGTTTATCAAATTTTAGTGTCTTCAAGTCATGGACCTCTTCTATAGCGGTAATCTTCATCTTGAATCTGGGACTTAGGGCTCTCAGCGTTTTTCTGACCAAATCTTCATCGGTCATACGCTTGCCAAGTGAATATGATTCATTGGCCTGATCCTTGATGCGCACATTAAACTCCGCAATAGTTTCGTCTTCATTCATGGTCAGGGCCTCAAAGTTCGTCGTGAGGCACTGTAACTTCTGCTCTTTGACTTTGGAAGTACCCTCGTAAGCAACAGCAAGAGTGTCCCAGGCAATTTTGGCACTTGTGCATGTGTTGATGAGTCGAAACACATTCTTGTCTACTCCATTAAAAATAGCATTGAGTGCACTTGTACCCATGTTGTTGGTTATTAAATCTGAGGTTCTCATCATCCTCATAGTCCAAATCATCAATTCGATCCTAATCATCCAATACTCCGTCCTGATCCACTAATCTGAGTGAGTCCTGTTCATCAGCTTGATTTAGTACCCCTTTGCTGTTTAGCGCCCCCCGTCCATTCTACTGATTACAACGATTCATCTCTAGTCGTCTCTTATTCGCGTTATTATTCCTGCAGAGACCACCTATCTCCGGATTAATTTCGTGTTGAAGAGGTCCAGATGATCTGGTCATACACTATCTGGTACCTGCTGGAAGGAGAACGTGATTTTCTTAGAATTTTCATTCTTAAACGTTAAAATAAAAAAAAACTTACAACTCACATAAAATTTATTTGAGTAAGAACCGTTTGTCCCCCGTCAACGGCACCAACTTGACACCCGTGATTCAATTGGGGTCCACAACCGAAATGTATAAGGGAGGGCGTGATCGTTGTTCATCAAGTAATTTGTGTATCTGGCTAATATCTGGGTCGATTTCAAAGGGATCAAACGAGGGTCCGTACTCATATGAATTATATTCTAATTGTGGAAATTAAAATAGAAACTAAGTCTGAATGGTTTGGTTTTATGTGGTAACACTCAAACAATCAAAAACATAAAAGTAATCAATTAACAAGAAATAAATAGGTTTGTGAATCAATGTAAACTAGCAACCACAGGCGCTAGACCGACGGCTCAATGCCAATCCAAGTTCACAATTTGCAATCAAGTTTTAATCTGATGAGAAATGGTCTATGTTGTGACTATGCCAACCGTCTCTCGACATAGTACTCTGAGCACTCATGCTCGGATCGAATGTTCGATCTTTGGTCTCTACTCTCAAATCTAACTCCTTGCTGAAGGAATTCCATGGGTTCCATAAATTGAATAACATGCAGCAGACAAGAATCTAACCATGGAATTCGAAAACAAGATTTTATGTGATAAAAATTTCAGCATATATTATGAATAAAAAAATAAGAAAATTACCTTTGTGAATAAATCAAACACAAAGAATACGTGTTCTCTAGATAGTCCACACAAGCACATCACCTTAACCAAAGATTCTACACACAAATTTACTAGTTTTGAGTGTAGAAGAATAACAAAAACCCTAGGTATGGTGGAGAGAGGGAGGGTCGGCTAGGAGAGAGAGAGAGTCGCCGAAAATAAGAGAGAATTAGGGTTAGAAATTAAATGAAAATTTTGAATTTATTTTTATTTATTTTTCACATAATTAAACCCTCCTCCAGAAATCGTGTTTGGCTTTTATAACCTTTATGCGTCTGGGAATTGTAACGATCGTTATAGTGGATGTTATGATCGTTACGCCAGTGTTACACCATCGTTACACTGGTCGTTACGTCAACGTTACAACTTTCGGTGTTGGGCTCTGGAGGTGTAACGATCAGTGTAATGATCGTTACACCTGGTGTGTAACGATCTTCACTTCTTCAGTTCCTCCTTCTTTTCTTGTCTTGTTTTCACCAATCATCGATTTAGCTTGGTTTTGATCCTTTTCACCTGTATTCTGCACATTCATACCAAACGTACCCGAGGGCGTAAAAGTGGCGTAAATAGGGTTCTTTTAGCCCAATACGAGGAACAATATGGCACTAAATGTGGGTTCTAAGGCGTCGAAATGGACTTCGATAGGGCCCACATCACAAGTCATACTTCGTTTCATGCTCTCTACAAATTGAACTTTGTAACAATGAGAAGATGAAATGGGAAGATAAGCTAGTGCTCCCATCCTCTCTACTCCATGTTCTGCTTATTGTCCCGAAACCCAATTTATCGTCATTATTTCCATATCATATTTTGAACCCAAAAGGTTTCCTGAACACTTTTTAAACTTGGGATTTGTTCTCACATATTTATTAGATGCTTTTGGATTTTGGCAAGAAAAAGAAAAGTTATGAGAAAAGAAAAGTTAGAGATCTATTGTTGAACGGTGTTATGTCGACGACGCATGTATCGATTTTTACCGTTATACATCAAGCTCTGTGCACTACTAATATTTGCTTGATTATCACAATGCACCCATATTTTAGGCACAGCCTTTGGGCATTCTAGAATATCCTCTAGGAAGTTATGTAGCCACTCGGCTTCTTCCCCAATTTTATCCAAAGCTACAAATTTAGATTCCGTGGTGGATCTGGTTATTATCGTTTGTCGTGAGGATTTCCATGATACAGCTCAACCTACTAGGGTAAATATGTATCCACTCGTGCCTTTTAAATCCTTTATGTCGGATATCCAACTAGCATCAAAGTATCCCTCTAGCACGACAGGCTCTCTTCCATAGTGCAGTCCACACTTACGGGTTTCTCGTAGATACCTTAGTACTCTTACGATTCCCTTCCAGTGGTCTTTCCCTGGATTACTTGTGAATCTACTCAATGTACTAACCGCGAATGCAATATCAGGTCTAGTACAACTCATGAGATACATCAGACTGCCTATCACTCGTGCGTATTGCACTTAGTCTAGGCTGTCACCTCTATTCTTGGATAGATTTTGATTTGTGTCTATTGGAGTTCTGGCTTTCCAAGTATCTCCCTTACAAAAAAAATTTAGCATCTTATCCACATAGTGTAACTGGGTTACGATGATACTTTTAGCAGAACGTTTGATTTAGATACCCAGAATCACATATGCTAGTCCCATATCTTTCATACTAGACTTAGAGTTTAACATGTCTTTGGTACTCTTAACCATCTTATCATTACTCCCCACAATGAGTATGTCATGAACATACAAACATAGGATCATATATCCGTAATTCGTAGTTTTTATGTAGATGCATTTATCGCACTCATTTATTTTGTAGCTGATTGCTATCATGGCATCGTCAAACTTTTTATGTCACTGCTTGGGAGCTTGCTTTAATCCATAAAGCGACTTCACCAACTTACAGACTTTCCGTTCCTGTCCGGGAGATACACACCCCTCAGGTTGTTCCATGTAGATATCTTCCTCTAGATCTCCATTTAGAAAAGCTGTTTTTACGTCCATTTGATGTACTTCTAGACCCCTCAGGGCGGCGATTGCAAGTATCATCTTGATGGATGTTATTCTCCATACAGGAGAATATGTATCAAAGTAATCAAGTCCTTCTTTCTGTTTATAACCTTTTATAACTAGTCTGGCCTTGTACTTATCTATTGTTCCATCTCTTTTCATTTCCCGTTTGAAAATCCACTTTGAACCTAGTGGTTTAATTCCCAGAGGAAGTTCTACAAGTTCCCACGTGTGGTTCTGCAAGATGGACTCATTCTCACTTTGAATAGCTTCTTTCCATAAAGGGGTTTCTGGCATACTTATACCTTGCTTGTAAGTCTGAGGTTTTGCCTCAACCATATAGGCTAAAAAGTCTGGACCGAAGGATTTTTCCATCCTTGCCCTTTTGCTTCTTCTCGATTCTACTTCTTCTTCATCCTCAGCCTCAACGTTCGGTTGAGGGTCCAGATGAGGTTCTATTGCCTCAACCTCTTGTTGCAGGTCTACTGCCTCAACTTCTTATCACAGGTCTACTGCCTCGACTTCTTGTTTCATGTCTTCACTGGTTTCAAACTCAGTTTCTAATGCTCATTTGAATCCTGAACCGCCTTCATTACTTTTACATGGAAATACATGTTCAAAGAATGAAGCGTTCTTTGATTCTATTATCACGTTCTTTTGTATTTCAAGATTCTTCGAATCACACACCATGAACCGATATGCATTACTATGCGAAGCATAGCCAATGAAAATACAATCCACTGTCTTTGGACCTATTTTCATTTTCTTAGGTAATGGGTCGAGGACCTTAGCAAGGCACCCCCACACCTTGAGGTAGTTATAGGAAGGCTTTCTTCCTTTCCATAATTCATATGGCGTTTTGTCTACCTTCTTATGAGGTATCCTATTTAACAGGTTATTAGCTGACAAAATAGCTTCCCCCCACATGTTCTGTTACAATCCAGAACTGTTTAGCATGGCCTTCATCATTTTTTTTAAGGTTCGATTCTTACGGTCAGCTACTCTGTTTGAATGAGGAGAATATGGAGGCGTTACCTCATGAATGATTTCATGTTGTGAGCAATACTCACCAAATGGAGCAACATATTCTCCACCACGATCACTCCTAACCATCTTAATCTTTTTATTAAGTTGGTTTTCCACTTCCTGCTTAAAGATAATAAATTTATCAATAGCTTCGTCCTTACTCTTTAGTAAGTATACATAGCAAAATTTGGAGTGATCATCAATGAAGGTAATAAAGAATTTATTTCCTCCTTGTGTTTGAACAAATTTTAAATCACTATGTATCAAGTCAAGGGTTTCGTTGTTTCTTTGCACAGTGTGAAAGGAAGTCCTTGTTAATTTTGATTCTACACAAGTTTCACATTTATGTGTATGATCGATTTGAAATTTAGGGATGTGTTCTATTTTAATTAATCTACCAGCGCTTCGTAGTTAACGTGTCCAAGTCTGTCATGCCATATAGAACATGACTCAATGATATAAGCAGAAGAAACAGATTTCTTATTATTATTCATTGCATTGGACTTACAAGAAATAGCATTAAATTTTCACAACCCATTGAAAATATAATCCCTTCCCACATACAACCCAGATTTGCTTAAAATAAATTTTCCAGCGTTGAAGACCACTCTGAAGCCATGTGCATCTAGGGGGCTCTCTGAAACAAGGTTCTTGCGAATGTCAGGCACATAGAGGACATTTCGCAAAGTTACTTCCTTTCCTGACGTCATCTTCAGGATGACCGTGCCTGTTCCCTTAACATCATAAGTGGCAGAATTTTCCATGTACAACTTCTCTCCATCTTGTAGAGTCAGTTCATGGAACGATTCCTTGTTACAAGAGATGTGTCATGTAGCCCCCGTGTCTAGCCACCATTCTCTTGGATTTGAGTCAACCATGTTGACCTATGATATCACCTCACACAAATCAATGTCAGATATGTCTTGTGCTATTGCTTCCACGACGTTTGCCCCATTCTGCCTAGCCCTCTTTGGCATCTTGCAATCATAACACATGTGCCCAGTTTGTTACAGCTAAAGCCCTTACCAATTTACCTGGTCTTCTTGGCAATGCCTCCTCTGGGTTTCAGCTTGATCCCGACTTGAGGTTTCTTGCCCTTTTTGGGATCCCTATGGATCTCAACCATGTTTTCCCTTGCCACAGATTGGTTGGTAACAGTGGAGAACTTCTTGGAGGCACCTCTGTTGTCTTCCTCGATGCGAAGTCTAACAATCAGGTCTTCCACAGTCATCTCCTTGCGCTTGTGCATTAGATAGTTCTTGAAGTCTTTCCGTCCTGGGGTAGCTTCTCGATGATGTCCGCCACTTGAAAAGATTCATCTATCTTCATGTTCTCCGCTAGAATCCCATTGATGATTAGCTGGAGTTGCTGAACTTGACTCACCGCCGTCTTGGATCTTGTTGCAACAGATGTGCACACTTCAGCACAGTGAGGTAGAACTTCATCTTTTGTTGCCATGTCTTGAAGTCCGTCCCCGTAAATTTGTCTGGATGTTCTTAGTGGGACAGAGGCATAGGCATGACTTGGGCGTTCACCTCAAGTAGAACTCCAGACACGTTTGAACCGACTAGCATGGTCGATTCAGCCACCTTCGTGGATTCCGCAACCTTCGCAGATTCCATACCCTTAGCACTTTCGTCACCCATATCTGTGATCACGAACAATGAAAAGGTTATATTGAATTAAGTTATACGTTTACACAAAAAATTAATTCAATCAATCACAATTGGAAACTTGTTGGATCTAATGGTGATGGAACGTGTTTCCACCCCACTTAGTTTGTTTCCACCAAAATCTATTTTTTTTTCTCACGTGTTCTACATATAGAATAGAGTCAAATCAATTTGTTAATCGTCCTGACGTGTTTCCGTATGAAACTTGATCGATTAACCTTAGAAAACAAGAACGTTTGGAGAAGAAAGAAATTTCAGAATTTTAATCTGTTTGACTGTTTGTCAAATCAGATTTTTCTGCCAAAGTAATCTGTTCGTCAGATTTGAGAGCATCTGGAGAAAAACTACAAAGAAATTATTCTCTTAAGATTGTTAGATAAGTGTTGCTCTATAAACACAAATTGATAATTGAAACATACATCAAACATGCAATATAAAGGAGATAGACGAACAGATGAAATATAAAAAAAATTATTAATCCAACAGCTCAATAGAAATATAGATAAGTAGAAATTGACCTGTGATTCAGTATTGGATAGAAGGAGGAAGAAATGATTATCGTCGAGGCACGGTAATCCGCTTTCCTTAAGACAATATTGACCCCGTGCGGTCAAATTGCTTCCATGATACAACGACGATTGTAGTCGAGCTCAGAACCGCGATGCAGACAGAATCAGAGAAGAATGAACTAGAGAGAGGTGGTCGGGTAGGTGAGTTTTTCGTTGTGATTTCGTCTCTAGCGACGATATGTATTTATAGGTTCAGGGAAGGTCAACACCTAAACGAGGAAAAGGAAAGAAACTATTACGAAATTTCAGAATATTCTCTTATTTTCCAAATAAGAGATATTTTCCTTTTTAATGGCATTTGCCACGTTTTTAATTCCAAAAAGTTATTTGGGAAAATATTATTTCCAAATAACATATTCGAAATTATAATATTCCCGAAAACCAATTATTCGGAAAATATATTTCCCAAAAGCATGTAGTTCGGAAATATTTTTTTTTCCAATTCAAGTGTATCAAATAAATATTTTCCCAATTAAAATTTGGAAAAATTTATTGAGAAGTCTTGCGGGCCAAGGCAAAAATGTGGCGGGTTTCCGGCCCACCAACTTCCTGCAGCATTCGTGACCCGCACGTCGTGCGGGCACACCCAATGTTCAAGCCCGGAGCCCCCTCGTTGGCCTAGTTATTTGCACCCACCACCTGCTCGCGAAAAAATCTTACTTCTTGTATTTCTTACAAGTCCATGGAAGTGTGATGGTATATAAACCATGTGAAGAGTTCATCCACTTCCAATGTGGGACTTTTAAGAAACACCAACAAGTGCAAGCAACACAAGTTCTCAACAACACCATTTCAAGTGGTCATGTTTGAGGTTCAATTTCTCATTCACCTCTTATCCGTTTAGAGCTCGTGATATACCGTTGGAAAGCTCTTATATCCTAGATTATGTAAACATGTTTCACATACGTCTAGAACGAGTAAAAGTGTTCCAAAATCATGGCTCAAGTTGACCCATTCACTAGTTAACACATATGTCAACTTTGACATTTTCATCAATTTTGTCCAACAATCATTGTTAGATACGGGGTTAGTCCATGGACGCAAATCGAGTAATTAGAACATTCATTCAAGCATGCAATAATTAAAGAAGTTGAAGAAGACGAATAGAACGAATGATACTTTATTATTACTGAATTTCAATGCCACAATACAATCAGATTTACTTGACCTGTGAATCGGTATCGGACAGATGAAGAAGGTAAAGGAATTCTTTGAGGGTTCCAATCAATTAATTGCATGCCCATACAAGAAATTAACCTCAAAGTTCCAGTTTTTAATACGGATCTTACATGATCATGAATTTATCATGAGATCTAGACTAGAATAAATTCAAATATTACCTTGAATCAAAATCTCCTTGTTACTAAATAGGATTTAGTAACCTCTAACTATCGTCCACACAGGAAAAGCAATCCGGGGATACTCACAACGACCCTTACTAGAAGATCGAGATTTACCGAAATCCGGGGATTTACCGAAATCGGCAAGGAGAGAGAGAGGGTGACAGCTAGGATTTTGAAAAATAAATCTCTTAATTTTCAGATCTGAAAATTACCCTATTATAACCCTTAGTTGGACTTTAATTAATTAAAGGCCTTAATGGGCTTAAAGCCCAAAGCTTTTAATTAATTGTGTAGAGAAGCCCATTCTGGCTAGGCCCAGTTTAGCTAATTTAATTAAATCTATTTAATTAGATTATAATTAATTAGTCCTGCTAAACAATTCTTGATTTCCGGTTTAGTCCTAAACCGAAATCGGTCTAATCCGGTTTAATCCAAAACTGGATTTTGTCTCTCTCATGATTCCTCCATGTGATTCCATCCGTTTTACTCAACCTTTAGTGTGTGACCCTCTAGGCTCACGACACGTCGGCAGACTGGTAAACTTACCATATTACCCTTTCCATCATGAGTGGCCTCTAGCAAGACATCATGATTACCCAACGCTTGTGATTATCGAGATTTCGACTTAACCTTGTCGTACATGAATCTATCCTTTTGTCCTCTTGATATCTATGACAACCACGAGGTATAGACAAGTCATCCTCGTTCTATTGTCCTATTTCTTGATTCTGAGTTAACTTAATTATAACTGATACTACGTATCGACTGCATGGCCATGCTATTGTATTTCAGTTGTACTCATCAAGTGGCCTAAACTGATATCTGCTCACACGTCCGTATGAGGGATAAATCCTTCAGCGATCCATTGAGTCAACTTATGTAACTTGTGATCGAGCCAATCACAGTCGTTATTGTAACCCTATTACAGGAGACGTTAGACTGAGTCAAACTCGTCACTCATTGCATATTGACCTCAATGGTCCTTCCGTCTGAGGATGTGATTTCATGCACCGACATATGAGTATGTTCATGACTGTGTCTATGTAACATACTCACGATCGGGTCGTCCTATATCACCCCTGACTGGTGATACTATGACCTAACTCTGGCCCCCTTCTGGCCATGATCAGTAGAGCGTGATCATTTAGAGTTAGCCTCATACCGATCGCTTCTTATGAAGTTATTCTGATCGGGGACTGCTTAAGTAAGATTTTATCTGATCTGTAGATCTACTATTATGTGTTGACACATCAATGATACAAATCAAATCATACTTAAGATATTACTACAACACTTAGTAATATGAATGCCGATTTTATTTCAACTAATAATTTTTACTACACGATTAGATTGAAAATACAGTGTGCTAGGGCACAAAAACCCAACAGTCTCCCACTTTCCATAGACCCAATTGGTATTCCAATCTAAACCCATTCCCCTGACATGTTCCTCATGCTTAGGCTGCGGTAGTGCCTTATTCAAGGGGTCAGCTAGATTATCATGCGTTGAAACGTAGATTATCTCTACTTCACCTTTATCAATCATCTCTCTGATGACGTGATATTTTCTCTCGACGTGCTTGGTCCTATTGTGAAATCTGGGCTCTTTAGCAAGTGTTACGGCCCCCGTGTTGTCACAACATAAGTTCCTGGGATCAGACATTCGCGGCAGTACATCTAATCCACTCAAGAAGCTTCTGACCCACGCCGACTAGCGTCAACATATCCAGTGACGCTCAGTTCTCTTTCTATCTTGCCATACACTAAGAAGGCGTCCTTTGTTCTCCTCAGATACTTGAGGATACACTTGAAGGCAGTCTAGTGATTTTGGCATGGGTTACAGTGAGATCTGCTGGCACAGCTGAGGATAAACGATATGTCAGGTCTCATACAGATCATGGCATACATAATGGATCCCACTGCCGAAGCATACGGGATTCCCTCCATCTTCTTAAGCTCATCGGGTGTTTTAGGACACTTATTCTTGCTGAGCTTGATGCCATGTCTTACTGGGAGGTTCCCTTTCTTAGAGTCAAGCATTGAGAATCTTCTCAACACTTTATCTATATAAGTGCTCTGACTTAGACCTAAAATTCTCTTGGATCGATCTCTGTAGATCCTGATCCCCAGAATGTAAGCGGCCTCTCCTAAGTCCTTCATGGAGAAACACTTCCCTAACCAAGCTTTGGTCTCAAGCAAGGTTGGGACGTTATTTCCCATGATCAGTATATCGTCGACATACAGCACCAGGAACACTGTGTTACTCCCACTGCTCTTCTTGTAGATACAGGGTTCATCGAACCGTAAGTTCCAACTCTTGGAAGCTTGCTTCAACCCATAAATGGATCGTTGCAGCTTACACACCTTTTCGGGATGTTTTGGATCGACAAAACCTTCTGGCTGGGTCATAGAGACATCCTTCTGCAAATTCCCGTTAAGGAATGCGGTTTTGACGTCCATTTGCCATATCTCGTAATCGAAATATGCTGCAATGGCTAACATCATCCGAATTGACTTAATCATAGCTACTGGCGAAAAAGTCTCATTATAGTCCATGCCTTGGACTTGACGATAACCTTTAGCAACCAGTCTTGCTTTGTAAGTCTGAGGCTTTCCGTCCATATCTGTCTTTAACTTAAATATCCACTTGCAACCTATGGGTTTTATCCCAGGTGTGCTGTCTACTAAGTTCCAAACCTGATTGTCTTTCATGGACTTTATTTCCTCATCCATGGCATTCTGCCATTGTTTTGAGTTGGGACTGGCCAAGGCTTGCTGAACTGTTGCAGGATCATCCTGATCTACAACTATCAAGTCATTACCCCTTGTGGCTAAGAAGCCATATCTGACTGGGTTTTGACGAGATCTTTCAGACTTCCTTGGTCCTACAGGAGTTTCTGTTGGAATAGGACTTGGATCATTTACCTCATCGGGTACCTCTACAATCTCTGCATGATGTTCTGTGTCTTCTCGAATTTCTTCAAGAAGCACAGGACTGGAAAACCCCACCTCGAGCAACAAAGACTTTGTTTTCCTCGGGTTTGTAGAAGTAGTACCCCATGGTTCCTTTGGGGTACCCTACAAAGACACACTTATCTACCTTGGGTTCAAGTTTATCACCAAGCAACCGCTTGACGTAAACGTCACACCCCCAGATCTTGAGGAAGGACAGCTTGGGAGCTTTCCCTTGCCAAACCTCAAATGGAGTAGTCTCCACTACCTTTGTAGGTACTCGATTCAATATGAATGCGGCCGTTTCTAGGGCATGGCCCCAGAAAGATACTGGAAGGTCGGCGTGACTCATCATGGAACGAACCATGTCTAGATGGGTTCTGTTCCTCCGTTCGGAAACACCATTCAGTTGAGGGGTTCTTGGCGGAGTTAATTTTAAGAGTATACCGTTATCCCTTAGGTGATTGAGAAATTCTTGATCTAAGTACTCGCAACCTCGATCGGAACGAAGTGCCTTTATACTTTTACCAAGCTGGTTCTGTACTTCATTCTGGAATTCTTTGAATTTATCAAAGGACTCCGACTTATGTCTCATTAAATAGACATACTCATACCTACTGAAATCGTCGGTAAAGGTTATGAAGTATCTGAAACCTCTCCTTGCTTGTGTACTCATAGGCCCACATACGTCTGAATGTATTAGGCCCAAGAGATCACTCGCCCTTTCACCTAAGCCGCCAAAAGGCGCCTTTGTCCTCTTACCCATAATGCAAGATTCGCATCTCTCGATTGGTGTGAATTCAAACAGGCTTAAAAGTCCACACTTATGAAGTGTCGAGACGTGTTTCTCGCCTATGTAGCCTAGACGACAGTGCCACATGAGTGTTTGGTTTAAGTCATCCGACTTCAACCTCTTATTTACGTTATAGTTTGAACTGTAGTTAGTATTATCAATATTTAAAATATATAATCCACCAACCATAGATGCAGTGCCGTAAACGATATTGTTTCTTGATAAAGTAAATAAGCCATTGTCTATGGCAAATACAAAACCAAGTTTGTCCAAACTGGACACTGAAATAATATTCCTACTAAATGTAGGTACACATAGTACATCGTCCAAAACTAAAATAAGCCCTGTGGGCATCCTAAGACTAACAGAACCGACAGGCGTCGTTGACACCGAACTGTTGTCTCCGACTCTCAGATCCCGCTCGCCTTTCCCAAGGAGCTTCTTACTTTCCAGATCCTGCAGATTAACACAAATGTGAGTTTCTGCTCCGATATCAACTACCCATGTGTCTGAGAAAGTAACGTTGAGATTATACTCAATGACGTAAATACCTGATCCAGGTCCTGAAGGGTGTCCTCCCTTCTGCAAGTTCTTCACATAATCCTTGTGCTGCCTGCAATCCTTCTTCCAATGACCTGGCTGCTTGCAGTAGTAACAGACCACCTTTGAGGTCAAAGTGCTCCCTTCGGTTCTAGGAACCGCTTGGATTCTCGGACCTCTAGGTGCCCTTATCTGCCCAACTAGGTTCATTGGCGCCTTACCCTTACCTGACACTGCTGGTGCCTTGCCCTTGTTGGAGTGTCCTGGTGACTTGCCAGTAGGTTTGCTAGCTCTTTTGAAGCTGACACCCTTATTGACCATCAGAACCTCAGGGGTCTTGTCCTTGAGGTTTTTCTCTGCTGTCACCAACATTCCATGTAGTTCCTTGATGGTCTTTTCCATATTATGGAGATTGTAATTTGTGATCACATCTCCATAAACCTTTGGAAGCGACATCAGGACAATGTCTGATTTCAGCTGCTCTGTGAATTTATGACCTAGACTGGCCAAGCAATCAAAGAGCCGCTTCATCTTAAGGACATATGAGCTCACTGCCTCACCAGTATTCAGTCTGCTATAAAACAACTCCCTAAGAGTGTCGTATCTTTCGACACGAGCATTCTTCTGGTAGTATATTTTAATTTCCTCCATCATCTCTTGGGGATGTCCCATGAGATGCATGAACTGGTCCTGGGTGTCATTTTCCATGGACCCGACCATGAGGATGCCAACATCTTGTCGATCACTTATGTACTTGTCATAAGCGTTCTTATCGGCCTCGCTGGCATCATCTGCAGGCTCAATCAAAGGTTTGTCTGTAAGGATATACTCCTGTCTGTCATACTGAAGTGCAAGCTTCAGGTTCCTCTCCCATACCAAGAAGTTGGTCCCTGTCAGCCTGTTATTCGACAGAAGAGACTTTAAGGCTTCACTGCCAGAACGTGTTGATTTGGGTTGCGACAGTGCCATTAATCTATACATAAAAATAAATTCGACCAGATTCTTAATTAAGTTGAAGTAAGAGATACTTGATTATCAACATTTCTGATTCTTGTGTCTGAATCTGAACCAAGATCTCCGCATACCCAAAACTGAAGTGAGTTAATCTCATCGCCCCAATTTTGGACATTGGAGTAGGACAGTCCAGTCATTTCACAATTCTATGTGATTCTTGGCTAGGGCTTATACATTGTGTGTATACGGCATTGCCCTATATCTGATACCCTGGCTCAGATCATTTGAGAATCGCAGCCAAGTCAACCAATATTCAACGCATGGTCCAATCTGCATGGCTACTACGCTAATGCGCACGCACCCATGCAAACTAGTCCATCTTCTATTAGAACCCATTCTCATGGATCCACGTTATTCGTATCCACCCATGAGTCCGAGAACTAATCGAAGTGATGAAAAGGGGGCGGTATCTAGCTTGACTTGAAATTACTTGCCTTTTAAATATTCATTATCACTGATCTTAATTTGAATTTATCATCTACAAATCCATGTAGAGATAATTTCAATTCCGGTTTACATGTGCGTGATTAACTAATTATTATTAATCTTTACACATGTAGGTGATGATCTAATTAACATGAACTTATGAAAATTAAATCACACATTCAACCATACATTCATAAACATAAATGTAAATTTGCTTTAGCTAGCCCGCTAACCCTACTGGAATAAACTAGAACCTATACTAGATCTTGTCTTTCCTTATTCTCCTAAAATACAGTTTATCATAAAATACGGTTTATCGAAACCGTTTCTTGAACCGGTTAATTTCTAAATTAAATCGGTTCACGCGCTGGTTTATCGAAACCGAACCGGTCTGAAATTTTAATTAATAATTGCTGAAAAATTCTGGATTTCTCTAGGTCGGATCTGACCCGAATCCAATTGGTTTGACCGAACCAAAATTGACCCGAGGACCAACTAGGGTTCGGCCAAAATCCTAGCCGCCAGGGCTAGCCGCGCCGTGGCCGACCAGTCCGTGAGGGCTGGCCGTGGCGGGCTGCCTGGCCAGATCTGGTCGGGCCGAAGCCCTCCCCTGGTCGGAGCCGAGAGGCTCGGCCAGATCTGCCACGGGCAGATCTGGTCGGCCTTCCCGTTCCGACCGATCGGCCCGTGGCGCTGCCGGGGTTAGCCTCTCGGCTAGCCTCGGCCTCTCACGGGTCTCGATCCTGATCTTACTCGATCAATTAATATTTTTCAGCAACATTAAAAAATTCCAGCAATTAATTCATTAACCAAAACATATAATTTGCAATTTTTCCAATTCCCAATACCGAATTAAATCGCAAAATTAATTCTAGCCTATCATGCTCGAATACAAAATCATGCATAACCAAGGCTCTTATACCACTGAAGGAATTCTTTGATGGTTCCAATCAATTAATTTCATGCCCATACAAGAAATTAACCTCAAAGTTCCATGTTTTAATACGGATCTTACATGATCATGAGATCTAGACTATAAAAAATTTAAATATTACCTTGAATCAAAATCTCCTTGTTACTAAATAGGATTTAGTAACCTCTAAAGATCGTCCACACAGAAAGAGCAATCCGGGGATACAAACAACGACCCTTACTAGAAGATCGATGCAAGCAAAACGGACGGAGCGGGGAAAAAGGGGCTGGCCGAAATCGGCAAGGAGAGAGAGAGGGTGATGGCTAGGGTTTTGAAAAATAAATCTCTTAATTTTCAGATCTTAAAACTACCCTTTTATAACCTTTATTTGGACTTTAATTAATTAAAGGCCTTAATGGGCTTAAAGCCCAAAGCTTTTAATTAATTGTGTAGAGAAGCCTATTCTGGCTTAGCCCATTTTGGCTAGGCCCAGTTTAGCTAATTTAATTAAATCTATGTAATTAGATTATAATTAATTAGTCCTGCTAAACCGTTCTTGATTTCCGGTTTAGTCTTAAACCGAAATCGGTCTAATCTGGTTTAATCCAAAACCGGATTTTGTCTCTCTCATGATTCCTCCATGTGATTCCATCCGTTTTACTCAACCTTTAGTGTGTGACCCTCTAGGCTCACGACACGTCGGCGGACTGGTAAAATTACCATATTACCCTTTCCATCATGAGTGGTCTCTAGCAAGACATCATGATTACCCAACGCTCATGATTATCGAGATTTCGACTTAATCTTGTCGTACATGAATCTATCCTTTTATCCTCTTGATATCTATGACAACCACGAGGCATAGACAAGTCATCCTCGTTCTATTGTCATGTTTCTTGATTCTGAGTTAACTTAATTATAACTGATACTACGTATCGACTGCATGGTCATGCTATTGTATTTCAGTTGTACTCATCAAGTGGCCTAAACTGATATCTGCTCACACGTCCGTATGAAGGATAAATCCTTCAGCGATCCATTGAGTCAACTAATGTAACTTGTGATCGAGCCAATCACAGTCGTTATTGTAACCCTATTACAGGAGACGTTAGACTGAGTCAAACTCGTCGCTCATTACATATTGACCTCAATGGTCCTTCCGTCTGAGGATGTGATTTCATGCACCGACATATGAGTATGTTCATGACTGTGTCTATGTAAGATACTCACGATCGGGTCGTCCTATATCACCCCTGACTGGTGATACTATGACCTAACTCTGGCCCCCTTCTGGCCATGATCAGTAGAGCGTGATCATTTAGAGTTAGCCTCATACCGATCGCTTCTTATGAAGCTATTCTGATCAGGGACTGCTTAAGTAAGATTTTATATGATCTGTAGATAAACTATTATGTGTTGACACATCAATGATACAAATCAAATCATACTTAAAATATTACTACAACACTTAGTAATATGAATGCCGATTTTATTTCAACTAATAATCATTATTACACGATTAGATTGAAAATACATTGTGCTAGGGCACAAAAACCCAACAGAAGGAAGAAACGATTATCGACAAGGCACGGTAATCCCCTTTCCTAGAGACGAATTTTGCCCCCGTATGGACAAATCGCTCCCAGGATACAACGCCGATCGTAGGAAAACTCTAAACCGTGATCTAGAGAGAATCAGGCAAGAAGAACTAGAGGGAGAGGTAGTCGGGTAGGGTATTTTTCGATGTGTTTTCGTCTCTAGCGAAGCTATCTATTTATAGGCTCAGGGAAAGGGAAAGAAATAATTACAAATCTCTTTCTTAGGGAGAAAGACAATATCTCAAAATATTCTCTTAATTTCCAATTAAGAGATTTTTCCTTTTAATGGCATAATATGACCACACTATTTCTCAATTTATAATTTAAAGAATATTATTTCCTTTTCATGATTTTGGAAAAAATATTCATTCTAAAATTTACTAATTTGGAAAATACTTATTTCCGAACTATATATTGGAAAATATTATTCCCTATTTACAAATTGAAAATATTGATGGAAATTCGTTTTGTGCCTTAGAGAAAATGTGGCGGACTTTCGGCCCCCAAATTTTCAGCACAACTCATTTCAAGTGGTCATCTTTGAGGTTCAATTTCTCATTCACCTCTTGTTCGTTTAGAGCTCGTGATATACCGTTGGAAAGCTCTCATATCCTAGATTATGTACACGTGTTTCACATCATTCTAGGCCGAGTCGAAGCGTTCCAAAATCACGGCTCAAGTTGATCCATTCACTAGTTAACACATATGTCAACTTTTGTCATTTTCATCAATTTGTCCAACAATCCCCCACATGAATGAAATTGAACGTGTAAGTAGGTTACCCCCTTTGAACTTTCCTAGTGAAAGTACACTTATCTTTCTGACAGATGAGTAGACGCGATGTCCTTGAACTCTCTGTCGTTTAGCGTAAAAGATCATATACTTCACACAGATATCAACGAACACGGTTATTAGGTTCTCATGGTTGTGTTCGTTATGGTCATGAACACCTCCTGGTTCTGCAAGAGCTTAAGAGAACTAAGCCCCATAAGTTTCTTTTGCAGTGACCCCACTTCACTCTCACATAGGTGATATCTTTTGCTCAACTTCGTGATGCACAATGTATCATTAAAAAGCATAGCTTAACCTAATCCATTTTTATGTCACTATTTGACATCATAGTAATGGTCTGGGGGTTGCCCCCATAGTGACCGCACAAGGTTCATGCAATTAGGTTGTCCCCTTGAGCCTAGATCTTGGGATCTTCAGTCAACTAGGTAGGGTTTTCCTTCACATGACGCCTTATTTATATGAGCTTTAAGTCCCATTCCTTTTGATGTTTCTCAACTTGATCTCTATTTAACCCAACGGTTATCGGATCCGCAATATTATCATTTGATCTTATCAAGTCATCATAAATAATTCTCGTAGAGATCAGTTGGTTAACGATGTTATGTCGACGACGTATGTGTCAAACTTTACCGTTATCCCCAAGCTCTGTGCACTACAAATAGTTGGTTGGTGATCACAATGCACACATATTTTAGGCACAAGCTTTCGCCATTTAGGAATATCCTCTAGGAAGTTACGTAGCTCCTCGGCTTCTTCCACAGGTTTATCCAAAGGTTCAAACTCAAATTTACATGTTAATCTGGTAATTGTCGTTTGTCGTGAGGATTTCCATGACACAACTCCTCCTGCTAGGGTTGAGAGTTTCTCCTCTTGTGTTTGACATCCCTTACATTAGATATCCAACAAGCATAAGAGTATACCTCTAGCACGGCAGGTTCTCTTGCATAGTATAGTCCATAGTTATGGGTTCCTCGTACATACTTTAGTATTCTTACAATTCCCATTCTCATGGGTACACATGATCAAAGAACTAATCATTCTTTAACTCTATTATTGTGTTCTTCTGTATTTCAGAATATGTTTGATTCATACACCACGAACCGATACCACTAGCAAAACATATGCAATGAAAATACAGTCTAACGTTTTGGATCTTATTTCATTGCCTCATGTAAAGGGTAGTTACCTTGGCAAGGTACCCCCACATTCTTAGACAATTATTGGAATGTTCGTTTTCTTTCCATAATTCCTACAATATCTTGTCTAATTTCTTGTTGGGTTACTTTATTTAAAAAGTGACTAACTAACGTACAGTTTCCCCCCACATGCATCGTGACAACACATTAAAGGTTAAAATCAAACAACTCAAATTTCTTTGCAATGTAAGGAAAGGAGATGTCTTTTATTTTTGACTTATCGTAAATTCACTCTTAGAATTTAGGGATTCTACGTTTGTTAACCTACGCAGCGCTTCGTAGTTAACTTGTCCAAATTCCCATGTCATTCATACAATGACTTATTGAATTAAACATAAGAAGCGTCCCTCTTATTTTATTCATCATTTTGGACTTGCATGACAGGTTCTCATCATTTTCCACATGCATCTCATCGTTAGTCAAAATTTGTTCCATTCTTGCACCATCTTAACGCCTTGTGAGCTTAAGAGGTTATCGGATACAGTTCTCTTGCGAATGTTCGATACCTGAGTGACATTTCGCCAAACTGAGTTCTTTTCCCAAAAAGCATTCACGAAATTGATCAATTAAAATGTTTAATTTCAATTTCACATATCAAGTTTAAACAATTCAATGTTGTCATGTAATGGAAATAATTGTTCTAACTCGATTCCACACATTTTAGATGAATAATTGAAAACATTCAATTTATTCACATGTGTTTTCGCAACGTGTTTTAGTTGATCACAAAATTCATTCGGTTTTTCCTTTTATATTCTTGAACATGATGGATCATACTGACCTCCAATCAACAAATTTCATATATGGTTATCTCACGTGTTTCACAAAAAAAATATACGTTATTTAATCTATTCTACATGTCTCGCATGAGAGTGGAATCGATTAATTAATAATCTTTAAAATAATCGTTCATACATGTTTAAGCATAAAATAGACTCTAAGTGTATCAATTAATGCATTAATAATGTTCGATACGTTCTTTCATACTCTCGTCTAGAGTTGGATCATAAGAACTCAATTTACATTTTCTTCGTAAGAAATCATGTTATTAACATTAGAGTCTTTCAATTTGTTCGTGTGTGTTCATCTGTGAACTAAATCATATTGACTTAACATCACAGTATATAATATTAAGGTCATATTATTCAAACGAATAATTACTTAAGTAGTATATACTTGTTGTTATTGCAATTGGAAACTGTTCGGTTTTGTTTCCATAAACATGGAACGTGTTTCCATTTTCAAGGAAAGTATTTCCATTATCAGTGGAACATATTTCCAATATCAGTAGAATGTGCTTCTATTATCAATGGAACATTATAACGTGTTTCCACTATCATGAACTTGTTTCTTGAACATGTATTTAATGACATAAATATAAGAAACATTTTTCTTATTTTATTCACAACTTTGAAATATACTGAAATTACATATAATTTCTAAATCTCAGCTAAGCACTTAAATCGATGTCATACATCTATTGTGTCATGACATGCACAATGTTAGCTTCAAGCTTCTTTGCCTTTCTTCAGCATCCTTCATTTAGTAGACATAAGCACTTGCTTGTTGCAATTGATGCACATCCCATTAGATTTGGGATTCCTGGCAACGCCTCCTTGAGGTTTCTTGCTCTTTTGTGGGATCCCTCTAGACCTTCACCATGTTAGCCACATATTGGCTGGCAGCGTTGATTCAGTTGCTTTTGCGTTTTTGTCAACCATATCTGATACAATGAATAACAAAAAATTAGATCGAATTAAATAACGTGTTCACATAGAACCAATAATTCAGATCAAAAAATTAGATCTCGCGTTGGTGGAGCGTAGTTTTACCGCGCAGAGAGTTATGTTCTACCTGTAGAGAACGAAGTTCTACTACACAGAACGTTAAGTTTTACTAGTAGAGGGAGGTAGTTCCCCCACACAACCAGCGTGTTCCTGTACGTTGGAACCTGGTTGGAGTTGTCCCTACGTGTTCTATAGATAGAACGGGATCAACTGAGTCAGAGGCTCACATCATTGCTCTATGTTAATCGTCTTTACATGTTTCACATGAAAATAGATCGATTACATAATAACATTGATTGAATCGTTCTTACGTGTTCCATTAAAAGAAAACAGATTTGATTAATCATGCATCGAGCAATGCTAGACCATTATATTCATCAATTGAATAAATTAGGTCATCATCTTGTTTGACCAATTACGTCAAATCAGATTATCTCAATTAATGTGAAAATTCATGCGCCAAATTTACAACACCACACAATCATCTTATGATCATTCAGTAAATTTGACATATACACACACATACTTATATTCATATATTCATCTATAATATAATAATACGCATGCATTCCTTATATCACCCTTAGCATATACATAATTATATACACACACGTCTATAAATCTATAATCATGCATACTGGTTCCTTAGCACACATACATATGCACATCTACATATCTCGTTATAAAACCATGTTAATGTTTATATTAAACATATATACATCTTATATATAACTCACTGAAACATGCTTATATATATAAGGAATATATATTTGGGATATATATACATATATAGGCTTGTAATCAAGTGAGAACTATCGCTTTACATGAGAAAATAAGAATTAGTTTTGACCACAAGATAAAATTTAGATGGCTTGGATTTTTGCTGACTTATTAATGGCAATAGGGCGTAATTATTCTTAACTTACTATTTATTTTTGTCTTTTAACACAAATAAAAGGGTAATTTCATATTTTTATATTATTACACCATTTAATGATTTCCTTTTATAAATTTCAATATCTAATTTACATAATTGTGACTTATTTTACTTTTTACTTTCTTTTTAACAATTTCATGATTTCATTGTTGAAATTACAAGATTTACACAATTTCACTACTCATTTTCGATTAATTTGTTTTAATTGTATGTTTAATTTGTTTTTAGTATTTCAATATTTTCGATCTCATGTTTTAAGTTGTACGATTTTATGATGTACAAAAAAATTCATATTTTTACTTTTGCGATTGCATCATTTTTCACAAATTTTTCATGATGTGAATTTCATTTTTCATGAACCTATTTTTCGTTTATTTAATTGTACATTTCATTTTCACACGAGTCCAATTCTTTTAACACGTTTTATTTCTTTAGTTAGCTACTTGTTTCATCGAAACCCACTTACGTGAAAATGAAACTCATTTCAAAATTGTTATTGAAAATGAAACATGACTAATGAAAATGAAACACATAATAAACTAATTTTATGGGTACTAACATTTTTCATGAACCTAATTTTCGTTTATTTAATTGTACAATTCATTTTCACACGAGTCCATTTCTTTTAACACGTTTTATTTCATTAGTTAGCTACTTGTTTTCATCGGAACCCACTTACGTGAAAATGAAACTCGTTTCAAAATTGTTATTGAAAATTAAACACGACTAATGAAAATGAAACAAATAATAAACTAATTTCATGGGCTGTAACAAGAAATAAAAAATCATGAAAAATAAACTAATTTCATATTTAAAAGAAAAGAACAATGATAGTAATGAATTTAAATTTCTAAAACAAAAATCAAATACAACAAATTAATAAGAAAAAACAAAGAATAGAGACATATATTTTTAAATGGGTAATCAAGAAAACATAAATAAATCACCATATGCATATGATTTTGTGAAACTTAATAGAGTTTCCATTTATTTTCACATGTTAGTTTTACTTTAATATCCTTTTAATCATTTATTTGATTAATTATTAATGAAATTTCTTGGTCAAATTTCTATGAATTTATACTTCACACAGATATCAACGAACACGGTTATTAGGTTCTCATGGTTGTGTTCATTATGGTCATGAACACCTCCTGGTTCTGCAAGAGCTTAAGAGAACTAAGCCCCATAAGTTTCTTTTGCAGTGACCCCACTTCACTCTCACATAGGTGATATCTTTTGCTCAACTTCGTGATGCACAATGTATCATTAAAAGCATAGCTTAACCTGATCCATTTTTATGTCACTATTTGACATCATAGTAATGGTCTGGGGGTTGCCCCCATAGTGACCGCACAAGGTTCATGCAATTAGGTTGTCCCCTTGAGCCTAGATCTTGGGATCTTCAGTCAACTAGGTAGGGTTTTCCTTCACATGACGCCTTAACTATATGAGCTTAGAGTCTCATTCCTTTTGATGTTTCTCAACTTGATCTCTATTTAACCTAACGGTTAGCGGATCCACAATATTATCATTTGATCTTATCAAGTCATCATAGATAATTCTCGTAGAGATCAGTTTGTTAACGATGTTATGTTGACGACGTATGTGTCAAACTTTACCGTTATCCCCAAGCTCTGTGCACTATAAATAGTTGCTTGGTGATCACAATGCACACATATTTTAGGCTCAAGCTTTCGCCATTTAGGAATATATTCTAGGAAGTTACGTAGCTCCTCGGCTTCTTCCACAGCTTTATCCAAAACATCAAACTCAAATTTACATGTTAATCTGGTAATTATCGTTTATCGTGAGGATTTCCATGACACAACTCCTCCTGCTAGGGTTGAGAGTTTCTCCTCTTATCTTTGACATCCCTTACATTAGATATCCAACAAGCATAAGAGTATACCTCTAGCATGGCAGGTTCTCTTGCATAGTATAGTCCATAGTTATGGGTTTCTCGTACATACCTTAGTATTCTTACGATTCCTTTTTTCGTGAGTACATAGATGAAGAAGGAAGAAACGATTATCGAAGAGGCACGGTAATCCGCTTTCCTTGAGACAAGTTTTGCCCCCGTATGGACAAATCGCTCCCAGGATACAACGCCGATTGTAGGCAAACTCTGAACCGTGATGTAGAGAAAATCAGGCAAGAAAAACTAGAGAGAGAGGTAGTCGAGTAGGGTATTTTTCGATGTGTTTTCGTCTCTAGTGAAGCTATCTATTTATAGGCTCAGGGAAAAGTTGAAATCTAAAGGAAAAGAGAAAGAAATAATCACAAATTTCTTTCTTAGGGAGAAAGACAATATCTCGAAATATTCTCTTAATTTCCAATTAAGAGATATTTTCTTTTAATGACATAATATGACCACACTATTTCTCAATTTATAATTTAGAGAATATTATTTCCTTTTCATGATTTTGGAAAAAATATTCATTCCCAAGTTTACTAATTTGGAAAATACTTATTTCCGAACTATATATTGGAAAATATTATTCCCTATTTACAAATTGAAAATATTGATGGAAATTCGTTTTGTGCCTTAGTGAAAATGTGGCGGACTTTCGGCCCCCAAATTTTCAGCACAGCTCATTTCAAGTGGTCATCTTTGAGGTTCAATTTCTCATTCACCTTTTGTTCGTTTAGAGCTCGTGATATACCGTTGGAAAGCTCTCATATAACGTGTTTCACATCATTCTAGGCCGAGTCGAAGCGTTCCAAAATCACGGTCAAGTTGACTCATTAACTAGTTAACACATCTTTCTACTTTTGCCATTTTCATCAATTTGTCCAACAGGATTGAGTGGGAAGAGTGGGGAGCATAAGCTAGGGAGTGCTATGTACTTTTGGATTTGGTGAGATTGAAGCAACTTTGAGGTGATGCATTCTTTTAGCGCGTTTTGATCTTCTAAACTACCTACCCTAACTTAAGCATAACGTTACAATTCATAAACAAGCCCTACAAATGGATTTACCCAAGGCATTAGATTTCCTACAATTAATGGAGAGAAAATCACACCGATAGCATATCAACTCTAAAGTCTAAGTAAAAAGAGATCGGTAAGTATGAATTTTGTACAATGTTTGATAGTAAAGCTTCAGGGAAAAAGGAATCCTTATTCCCAAGACTTTGGTTTTTACATGATATCACTAACCTATATACTTTTTTGTGTACAATTGTGCAATTGTGGGTCGGTAGTTATGAGATTATTCTATCGTCACTATGCTTGAAATTTTTTAGGAATTGTGTAAGTTCACTTCATGTTTCTTTGAGTTTTGTAAATATTCTATTTTTTTAACGATCGAGCCTTTAACACATAATTTCTAATTGCTAATTTTCTAATTTTGTTATTTTGTAAAGTTTCTGACATTTTGATGTTTATGGAAAATTATATCTTTTTGATATTTTGTATAGTAAGATAGAGTCTATTTCATTAGCATGTGCATTGTTTAGGTTGTGGGTTGTTTTCCTAAAAGCAACCTGGAGACGCCGAGCTCTCTCTATTGAGGTTAATAACAGGGTTTCACTCGACACTATCTTAGTTAATCGTTTTCACTGTTCATAGATTTGTCTTTATTTTTTTTCTTGTTTTATTTTTTTGGGGACGAGAAAAGGTTAATTGTGGGGTGATTGATGTGGGTGGATTTTACATCTCTATCTCAGCTAAATCTCCACACAATTAACTCGATTTCGTCCACTTTTACGTAGGTTTTATACCTATTTTAGACCATTTGAGTCTAATGTGTGCATGGGAGGGTGCAGAAAAAGAGTTCATTTCTAGGAATTTTCGAGTAGATAAGAGCTCAGGAGTAAAACCGAGAACAAACCGATATGATTTAGAGCTAAGAGTAGCAGTATAGGGAACTCACGACACTTAGAGTCATGACATCTTTTCGTGACTGGTGGTCTCATGAGTTGAGAACTAGAAAGACAAGAGAAAAAGTTGGAGTGCAAGTCACGACACCCTCTCATGACTGATTCAGTCGTGAGTCGAGGACCTAAAGGAATGAAGCTCTTAGAAATTGAAGAGAAGAGTCGTGAAACCTTGTCGTGACATGGTTGTCGTTGGAAGCAGTACAACGAGGAAGGCTGTAAGGCAACAAGAGGAAGAAATGACGCACCACTAGTCATGACTTTCTATCGTGACTTGGTGTTGTCGTGACTTAACCACAGTAGCTCGAATTTTGGCAGAAAGTTTCAGTTCCCTACTTCGACTTTTGGTGTAAATAGGCTCTTGATTTCAGATTTGAGAGAGCTTTTGGATAGATTTGGCCTTTTTTTAGGAGGTCCCAAGGGGATTTAGAAAGATTTGAAGAGGAAAGTAAGAGCTTGAAATTTTGAATATCAATAGTAAGGAAGAGCTAGGGTTTGGATCTAGAAGCTCAAGATGAAGGTGAAGAGTTTAGATCTAATCATTTGGAGTGGATATTGTGATTTCTTCTTTAGATTAGTAAAGATATGTAAATTTTGATTGAGTATTGATTACGAATTGTCCGTCGAGACCCAAATCGAAACCAAAGGTCCAACGTGTACATTAACAGCCATGGAGTTTTAGGAAGCTCTCATGAAATTGTCGATCACAAAACCTGATTCAGAGACATTCTGAGCCTCCCCCGAAGCCTCTCGACCTCGAATCCGCCGGAGAGCTCGTTCACAAACTCATGTCCTCGGAATCGGAGTCGGGCCTGATTCGAGAGAAGCCTCCGACAAATTTCAAGCACGCCACGATGGCGGTTCCTCGCTAGAGATCTAACCACTTCAATTCCAGCTCCGGCGAGTCCTCCGGCGACCTGACCTCGCCGCTCCAGCTCGCGATTCGTCCATCTTGCTGCTCCTCCACCTCCAATTCCTTGGAAATTAAGAGTGATATCGCAAACCGTAACTCTAATTGAGTCTCGACATAATCGAAGTGGTTGTTGGCGGTGTCGAAGGAGAGGACGGAGGCGAGGGTGAGGAAGAGGAGGGGGTGGAGGAGGAGGAGAGGAGAGGAGGGAGGTGGAGAGAGTGACATTCACTTGAAAATTTGATGAATAATTGAGGGTAATTTCATCTTCTTACACTGAAATTGGAGCAGATTAGACAAGGTTTAATTTTGATTCAATTTCAGGGGCAGTTCAGGTATTTTTAGTATTTTAAGAGTAAAACGTCTCACAAATGTAATGCAAAATACTGAAAAAAGTAAAATATAAAAATGA
Organism: Geranium rotundifolium; assembly: GCA_963920655.1. Taxonomy (NCBI): domain Eukaryota; kingdom Viridiplantae; phylum Streptophyta; class Magnoliopsida; order Geraniales; family Geraniaceae; genus Geranium; species Geranium rotundifolium. Next base: position 23,136,971 of record OY987311.1, on the reverse strand, counting down.
GAAAAATGTGTATTCAGATACACAAAAGATCATTTTCCCTTCAATATTTTGGGTACGTAGTTTTAACAGTCAGCACATTTTTATGCCACTACAAAGGTTAAGAAAACAAATTCATCACATCAACTGTTTTTGGAATGTGTAAATTTATTTTTGCAAATGGCACCCGAGTATGATACTAATCATATCTTTGACCGGAACTTGTTATTATGACACTACCCATTATGTATCCGACTAAACCTGAACATATGGGTTTGTACAAAATCAAGCCCACACCCTACCCGACAAGGTAATGAAACTTTAAAAAGGAACAGAAAAAAAATCTTTAATTCTAAAAGTCAAAATTGAATTTTTTTCCTAAAACACCCCTGAAGAAAAAAACAAACGGATTAGCTGTGAAATCAATGGACGTAACAACACGTTTTGCCGACCCATCATGTCTGCCACTTGGCATCCTGACACTGACTTTACATGTATCTCTGCCTCCAGGTTACGAGGGCAGTTTCGTCCAACTACGCACTCCATGACGTATTATGAATTTTAGCAGAAATTCAGGAATTTATTTTTTATAGATAAACTATATCAGTTGTGTTTAAATATTTCAATCGTCATGAGTTGATATCCCAAAAAATAAATATTCGGATGTGTAATTGTTTGAGTAATAATACTTAAAATAGTGTATGAGACACCTCGGCTAAATGGGAGTTGAAGAGGCAGAGGAACAAGTAAGTGTCGGTCGTTGTCCAGTGACTAGTCAGTCAATGGAGAGGCGCTCTAACTTCTTTTTCTTAACATGATTTTCATTTTTCAAGCTTTGATATCCAATATTTATTCCTATTTAAAGAAAACAAATATACATAAATAAACGTTTTTCTATGCAAATTTATAGAAAAGTGTGACTAATATCTTTACTTTAATCTGATTGGTTATACTCATAATGATTCCGTTTTCATGGTTTTATCTGTAAGACGTGGGACGGATCTTTTAACAAACAAGAAAAATTTACTAAAATTACATCTACAAAGGCTAGTATAATAAGTATTCCTAAAGATTTTGGAACTTAATGCACAGATAATGCATTTGAATAGTTTATTTTCTTTTACATACCCTAACTATCACTACCTCTAAAATACATAAACTACTCGTAGTTTTGAAATACCAGTCTAATAAGACCGGCTCAAATCGAATGTCCTGGTCCAACCCGTTATCTCTCAAAGGAATCCTCGCGCTGTCTTCTTCTCGGGGTATAGAGGGATTGGGAAACCCTAATACATGTGAGAAAAGGAAACATAAATACATGAAACTAAATATATGAAACCTAATATAATCTAACAGTCCCCCTCAATATCAATGCGGTGAAACAAGAATTGAGTTTGAAGATTAATATTATTGAGTTGTGGCGAGGGTTGCAGCTGCCGAGAATGTTGTCGAGGTGATGCGGCGAGGATTGAGGATGGAGAATGTGCGTCGCTCACGGCCGATGGTGGATGCTTCAAGGCATTCTCGTTTCGGGTCATATTTTCGATGCATCATCAATCTCGGCATACATGTCTCACTTTAAAGCCCCCCTTCGACGAGTGGGCAAAGCGATAAATTCGGAGAGATTTAACTAAGGATCGATGATACCTCTGATACCATGATAGGAATAATGAGAGATTTATTATTAATGTGTATATTATGATGGAAGAGACCTCTATTTATAGAGGGATTGAGAAACCCTAATACATGTGAGAAAAGGAAAAATAAATATAGGAAACCTAATATAATCTAACAGCCCTTCTCAAACTCAATGCGGTGAAACAAGAATTGAGTTTGAAGTTTGATAGTATTGAGCTGTGGCGAGGGTTGCGGCTGCCGAGAATGTTGTCGAGGTGATGCGGAGAGGATTAAGGATGGAGGATGAGGGCCGCTCACGGCCGATGGCGGATGCTTGATGCATGTGTGTGCTGAATGATGCATGATGCCCGATGATGCCTGATGCTTGATGGATGATGGCAGATGGCGAGATAGCAACTGGTCGATGATGTCAGATGCCTGATGGCTGATGACGAGATAGCAACTGCCCAATGATGTCAGGTGCCTGATTGCCAGATTGATTGTTTGCGGAAGCGAGAGGTTAGAGATTGAGATTGAATTATTGGGATTGAATTGAAAGATTGGTGATAGATTTGGGTTGATTGCAAGGTGATTGCAATGGGCAGAAGCACGATATTGGTTTGAGATTGAGATTGAATTGCCTCACCCACCCGTCAGAATTACGAATCACGAATCGTAGAGATTTTACCAAGGATCGGTTATGCCTCTTATACCATGATAGAAATAATGAGAGATTTATTATTGATGTGTACATTATGATGGAAGAGACCTCTATTTATAGAGGGATTGGGAAACCCTAATACATGTGAGAAAAGGAAACATAAATATACGAAACTAAATATAAGAAACCTAATATAATCTAAGAGCCGGAGGATCTGCCTTTTTATTAAGTTTTTCTAATTGGGCCTACTCCCTCAATTGGACCAAGTTTAATTGCGGTTCAATCATGAGTAGTTTAGGCATTTTTGGATTTTAGGGGTAGGTTGTCCCAAAATGATAGTTAGAGTACTTAAAAATAGAGAAAAATAGATAAGGCACCAAAGTGTTAAAATGGTATAATTTTTTTTAAAAGCAAATTGAAACTAATATTTTAAGGGGAATCTGCGTGAGCGGCTTCCATGAAACCGGGTGGGCCAGACCCCTCACCTATAATTCAATCTAATCGAATAAGCGAGCTTCTGGCCAAAACATGGGCTACTCTATTGACATTTCGCCACACAAACGCAGTAAACAAAGAAGAACTCACCGAGATAAGATGGAGGCAGTCCTGAATAATCGAACCCCATAAACTTGTCACCCTGTCTTTACCATGAATAGCTTGGATAAGACTTTGAGAGTCATTTTCTATCCTAACATTTGACCACCACTTCTCGATCGCCCACGTGATCGCCTCCCTAATTGCAATCGCTTTCACTATGGCCGCCTCCGTCGAACCCCTTCCTGAAGCACATTTGACTACTCTAACCTCCCCGTTGATGTTCCTATGGACCATGCCCATCCCGAACTTGCCTCTTTGTGAATCAACTGTACCATTAACATTCAGCTTGAGGCTTTCCCTTTCTAGAGCTCTCCAGCTCTGAACAGGATTGCTCCTAGGAATCCTTTGGGGTCTTAGCTTGCTGTCCTCTCAGTCCTTTCTCCTCTTGTCCCCGTCTGCCTATATCCCCACCGTTAAGTGTTGTAAATTATCATTTCCAAGTTATTTTATTACACATTTTGGGTGTTGATTCTTTTGTCATGGTCTGAATCGTAAGACCGAATAACTCACTCGAGATCGACAACATTTATAGTCGACAATCAATCTTTTATTTTTTTGTCGTGGTCTGAATTGTAAGAACTAATCATGGACTTGAGATCGACAACATTTTGAATTGTAAATCATTCTTTTATTTAAAAATATTTGACGGTATATAATTTGAATTGATCCACCAAAGAATGCGATGTATTGTAATTTCTTTTAATATTTATCTCAATGGGAGCAGAAAAAGTATGATAAAAATAATTAGCTAATAATAATCTAAACTTAACTAAAAAGATGTGTGTATATTCTTCAAAAAAGAAGAAGATGTGTGTATAAATCAAAATGCATGTAAAACATGGCGTAATTGTTAGAAGAGAGTCTTGAAGTAACTTAAGAGGGAAATACTTGGAAAGAAAATTGGGTCTATTATGGGTTCATTTTTTCGTGTGTATCGATGTAGCTCAGCCTGAGAGTTAGACCACTCGCTACGTTTTTTCTTTTAAAATTGTGAATTGAATCGTAACCCAAACTGTAGCCTGCGTGGGTTGTAGCTTGATCGTCTTGTAAGATAGGATCAACTGGTAGTGAAAATCTATTATGCTTAAATTATAGTGTTGGTAATCAAATGCATTAAACCTAATTAGAAACCAAATTTTTAGAACCCAACTGTGTTTGTCTCGCTAATTAAGGTATTTTCCTTGCGTGTGGCTGGTAGACGCACAATGCAATTCATTGGATTTTTTTCAGACAAACACATGTTATTTGGTCTATCTTACTTGCTAGCTGCGTTTACATTCAACTTTAGTTATAGGCACATTCTAAAGATGTTGAAATGTTTATGCAATATACACAAGTTAAGACATACTGATTCAGAAAATACATTTCAGATAAACATTTACATCTCTACTTTTAATACATATTGCATTCTCGGATCACGAAGAGATCATTTTTTCTAGGGGTGGGCACGGCTCCAAATTCGGTCAGAAGCGACTCGAGCGGAGTCCATCGATTCTCAATATATGAGAACCAAACCCGGAACCACCATGTGAGAAATGATTCGATTACATATCCAGTTTTGACCGTTTTGGTTTCTGTCCTACTCGGTTGGAATTGAGTAATTTTCGTTCTTGACTTTATACTCGATTTAAAAATTGAATTTGAGCCTGATTTATAGCAAAAAAAAATCATTAAATATGCAATTATATAAAATACTAACTAAGATTGAATGTTAAGGTTTAATTGCTATAATAAAATCGAAATATAAAATTTACAAACAAAATAACAATAGAAAATTAATAATACACGGGGATGAACGAGAGGCGAACACGTGGCAACACAAATAGGTTCGATTCTCATTAGGTAACTGACGTTTCTGAATTTTGAGAATTAAAACCGAACAGAAAATGAATGGTTCTCTTAAATTCAAACTGAAAACTGAACCATTACCCACATTTTCGATTTTTCATTCTTGATCCAGTTTGGTTCCTGGTTCTGGACCAATTATGCGTCTAAAGTGGCCACCCCTAACTTTCACTAGTTAGCTATCTTTATTGATACGTAATTTAATAAAAATTCAAAAGAGTGGTTCTACGAGTTTTATTTTAGGGTTACATGTCTTCATGTTTTATTTCAGGGTTAAATAACCAAGAGCATCTCTTACTCAAAAATTTAAATCCCAAAACTATTACTCAACATTATATGTTTCCAAAAGTAAAATATCATGACATGTAATAAAACTAAGGGAAAATGTTATATGTGTGTGTATATATATATAGAGAGAAAAGAGAGAGAGAGATGCACTCCACTACAGACTCCACCAAAACGTCCAAACGCCCAAACACTCATCCGCTCATCCATTTTTTTCGCGAGCGACGATCAAGCGACACGTGGCGGAGCGGTTCACTAACATTGTTAGTCACAAATAGACGGAGAGCTGAAAGCACGCTCGTCATTCCAATATTTGATTTGATGTATAACGTTCTGTGTTGGATTGTTTAACATCATATTGTGTGTGCTGATCGCGCGATTATTCAGCTATTCGCACTAAAAGTAGGCGCATTTAAAGCGGGATCACACATTGAAACCGCGATTATTCAGCGATTCACGCTAAAAATAGGCTAGATCTAGAGAGCGATTGTTCATTGATACAATATATAACATCATGTTATACATGGTACATCGACATGTTGTACATCGATAGTAAGACAGTCATACACGAACATCTGAAAGTGGATAATCGTTTTATGTGCTGCTGAGCATCATCTAACTACACTGGTTATAAAATATATAAAATCATGTTATACATGGTACACCACCATCAACTATTTGTGACCTAAATTATTGATGATTAATTTATGTATATTTCCACATTAAATGAGCATTTACTTTAGATATTTACGTATGACATAAATGACAAGTCAACAATCAACTATTCGTTACCAAAATTATTGATGATTAATTGAAGATTTATTTTCAAATTAAATGAGTAATTACTGCAGATATTTAAGTGGGACATTATTTACAAGTCAACCAAACTAATAGACGATTATGATCTCAATCATATGAATCAGTTTTAACATAAGTGATACAGTACAAACCGGCATGTTATACATGATAAATCGTCATGTTATACATGAACAAAAAGACAGCTGCAAACGTGATTAATCTAAATCATGCCCGAAGGTCAAGCGCCTACAAAAATATTAGAAACACATAAAATGAGAAAAAACATGCAGTGACGGTGGTCAGTCGTTGTCATCCTCATCGTCATTGTCTTCTGAACCTCAAATTTGTTGTACATGAAAGAAAAAACTTTAGATCGGATCGAAGCCGGCTAAAATAAAAAAAAACAACAAATCAGAAATCAATAACAACATAATCGACAACAGATCTAACATGAAATAGTGCTACTTAGGTTAGATCAAAATCGCCTTTAATGAAAAAACAACAAATCGAAACTACAAAACAACGAAATCAACATACGATGAAACAGAAAATCATGCTACTTACCGATCATTCTCAGCCGAATCGACGACAAAAAATCACACGAATCATCGTCTCTGAATCGAATCCAAAATCGATTTACAGGACGTCCAACGTTGCGCCCGTTGTTATGAGAAGCCAAACCATCGAAATATAAGAAGCTAAACCGTCGAAAAGGGGTATTAGGTCTGCTAAGAGAAAAGATCCCAATACCCCCATTTAAACGTCTATCTGTGTTTAGTGGGGAGACTCTCCATCCACGCCAGGTGTCACCATCTCCTCTCTCCCGCGTCTATCCAACCGTTATACATTAGTTTGGACGTTTGGACATTTTTTGGGGAGTTTGTATTTGATATCTACTATATATATATATAGTACCATGTGTGAGCGCCCAAACGTCCAAACCATCTTCCAGCCGTCTGATTTGCGCAGAGCGAAGGGGATGATGACACGTGTAACCACGCGGATTAGGAGGGAGATAATGGTCGCTGATGGAGTCGTTAGGGTGTTGGTATGTAACATACTTGTTTCACGTGCGTAACCGTTGTTATACAATTCAACACTTACACAGATCAATTATGGTTTTACATTATACGTGAATGGTTATAGAATTATATTGTAGGTGTTATACACTACCAAGATACCGGTTACACGTTCATAAAACCGAACACATGGATGCACTATTTGAAGGTGTTACACACACACAATGGTTACACACGCGAAATAAGTATGTTACACACCAACACCCTAACGGCTCTATCAACACCCGTTATCTCCCTCCCAATCCGTGTGGTTACACGTGTCATCATCTCCTTCGTTCCGCGCAAATCAGACGGTTGAGAGATGATTTGGACGTTTTGACACCAAATGAGAGGTTTGTAGTTGATACTTCTCCTATATATATTCATTACACTAATTTTAAAAATCGGTTTAGATGTAACCTAAAATCGTCAACTTTTCACCGTTGAATCATTTTCTTTAAAATATCCCTGAACGATTTTTAAATTTTCAAATCGTACCTTTTAGCCAACTCTCCCTCTCGCAACTCCCTCATTCTCGCCTTTTCTTCCCCACACAACACCGAGAGATTAGGCCTGGGAGCTTGTTTCAAGGGAGATCGAGTGAGACCCTTGGATAAATACTTTATTATTTAGCAGAAATTTTAATAGACAATGACGAAAAATAAATTTGGGAACTAAATCCATTTGTACATAGTTTCTATATTTAGCTTATTTAAAGACTTTCTTATTTGGATAAATTAATGTTAAACAAGCTACTAAATATGAAAATGAACAAATGAAGTGGGCTTAAGAATTCTGCAATTTATTAAATAAAATTCGATATAAATTTTTTTAAAAGAATTCTTAAAAATCACAAGTGTGGTGCTGTCTTGTTTCGCTATAGCATAGTCGAGCCCAAATCTTGATACACTTTGCCGATAAAAAAACTAATGAAGTGGGAATGAAGATAATTATTGAGGATGATATCTTGATACTTTAAGTATGTGGGTGCAGGTTCGAGTCTATTCGATGCGCAAAACGCAAAAATCAGCAACATGCATGATGTCACGATCGTAACACGCTAAAGACCCAAACTGCGATAAAGGTAAAAGGTGTGGTTGAAGTAGTGACACACTCTAAAATGACTAGAGGGGTGTCACACACTACATGTCACGACCATGACACCCAGAAGAGTCAAACCGTGCCACTTCACAGATACTCCCCAACAAATCAAAGATGTGTCACGGGCCACACAATAAATCATGTCACAACTGCGACATGGAGCCCAGGACACTTACGATTTCAACAAAATAAAAAGGGTGTTATGTGTTGTTTTTGGAAATCAAACATTATAAATAGCAGAACAAACACATTTTTCTAAAGCGAGATATTATAGATAGCAGGACAAACACATTTTTCTAAAGCGAGATCATAGACTTCAAGAAAAGATTTGGTTCTATTGAAGGCAAATTGAGGTATTGGGATAATCCAAGTTTCAAGCAACATCCGGGAAATAGGATAATCGGGATGTTCGTGATCAGCAACCCCTAGCAGGTTTAGGATTTTGAATTTTCTATTTTCTCTAATCTTTCTTGTATCGAACTTGCTGACTTTTAATTCTAGCCCTATGATTATAGGCTAAAATCTTGTAATCATAGGTCTTAGGTCGTATACTATGGTTACTGAATTTATGAAGGTTTAATTGATTTTAATTACATGATTGACAAACTATCATATTATTACTTGTTAATGGTGTTGAAGAACATTAGAGACTTGTATGAGTTGCGATGTCGATTTTGAGAGAACCTGTGGGTAATCGAGACATCACAATTCTAAAAATTTCTTTTTTATGAACTAAGAATAGAATTGAGTTTTGCTTATTTTCCTCAATTTATTGTGATTTGTGGGTTATTGGTCATCTACATGTTGTTGAAGTTCTAGAGCTTATAAAAAAGGAGCAACTTAGTTTTGATTTATTGCTTTTTTGTGTTTCCTTCTCGGAAAGTTGTGCCTTTTGTAGATTCATCAACTTTATGTTTTGATTTGGTTATTTTGGTGCCTTAATGCTCTGAAAACACAAACATTGATAACAAAAGTATTGTTACATTTAGTGTTGGCATAATTTTTTAGCGCAAGAAAAGATGCCGGACCAACATGTTGCCAAACTATTGGAATGACATCATGCGCTCAGGATTAGGAAAGTTTTTGATCCTTTCTATTTTAGTTCTTATAAACAGGGCGGCAAAGGGAATCGAGTACATCCAAGTTCAGGCAACTTTCAGCCATGAAGATATCACGTTGACAAGATCAATTTCAGGGCGGAAACTCCAACTCTCTAATATTTAATGACGGCGAAGAGATTTCCTATTTGGAGTCGATCTCCTTAAGGTTTTCGGAGAAACCAAATTAGGCATATGAAGTTGCTATAGAAGCAGAAGCTTCCCCCTTAGCAACTTGGACGTTCTTTGTGCTAAATACTCAAAGCTCTTAACCGTGCAAGACTGGTGTGTTGAGAGGATGATTGATTTGACAAGAACGGTGTCGATAACAAAACATCATTAGAGAATTTGAGTGTTAGTGATTTGTGTTAGAGTTGTGCCCTAGTCCAATATAAAAGTGATCTACAAATGTAATGTTTTATCATCTTTCTTATAAATAAATCGGCATTAAATTACCAATGTGTTGTAGTAATTTATTAGATGTAATTTGATCAGTACCATTATGTGTGTCATCACTAATAGTAGAACTGCAGATCGGAAAGAATTACATTTAATGTGTCCTTGGTCAGTTTAAGCTTCATAAGAAGCAACAGTATGAGGCTAACTCATTATGATCACGCTCTACTGATCATGGCAAGTGACTGCTGGAGTTAGATCATAGATATCATTAGGGGAATGATATTGGAAGACCCAATAGTGAGTATGTAGCATAGATGATGTCATAAGCATACTCACATATCGTAGTTTGTCATTGTATCCTTAGACCGAGGAGTTTTTGTGATCACTATGTAATAAGTATCTAAGTTTGACCTAGTCTAACGTTACCTGTAAAATGGTAGCCATAAGGGCTTTGATTGGCTTAGGTATAAGTTACATGAGTGAACTCGAAAGATGGCTAAGGGATTTATCTCTCATACTCCGGTATGAGAATGATATCTGTTTAGGCCACTTGATGAGTATGACTGAAAAAAATGCATGGCCATGCGGGAGATACATAGTATTAGTTTTCAGTTGTCTCAGATATCAAAAAATAGTGATTGATTAAATAAGGATGACGGTTCTATGTCTTATGAGCAATCAAGATATTGGGTGATAAAAGGATAGTGACATGGACGATAAGAGGTTAAATTGAATCATCCATAATCATGGGTGTTGGGTAATCATAATGTCTTGCTAGAGGCCACTTATGATGGAAAGGGCAAAATGGTAAGTTTGCCAGTTTGCCAACGGGTCGTGAGCCTAGAGGGTCACACACTTTAAGTAAGGTATATAGGAAAAGAGACTTGGATAGGTCAGTTATCGAGAAATATGAGAATAAGGGAAATTCGCTTTTCGATTTAAGTTAATCCGAAGTGAATTAAATGATTTATGGCCTAGGTTTTAAACCAGATGGTTGAGGAAATCGGTTTTGGGTTGGTCTAGCTAAACCATCTAATTAGAAACTAAGTCTTAAAAAGGCTTAAAGGGTTTAATTGGATTCGAATGCTAGATTGGGCCTTAGGCCCATTTGATTTATTATTTTGTAAAATAATAAATCAAGTGAAAATGGGGAAGTTATGAGAGTTAAATAAAATAAATTTTTTCTTCTCCACTTCCCTCATTTGGTGGCCTATCTTGCCCTTCTCTCTCTAACTTCTAGTTTGCTTCTTCCTCCATTCTTTTTTGGAAAAAAGTTTGAGAAAACCTTGGACAAAAGGTGCCTTGCTTGTGTGGACTCAACAGAGGGCATAAAACGTTTTGTACCTTGGTGATTTTGATATAAATAAAAATAAATTTATTAATTTTTCAAGTTCTTATATGCTGAAAATACAATCACATGATGATCCTTTTTCGATTTGTTTTCGGGAATCCATGGTTAATTTACGCTTCCGCATGAAATTGATTGTTTTGGAACCCATGGAAACCCTTCAATTTGTGGATCTGTTCTTGCATGATTGAAGATTCACTAAGACTGTTGAAGACAACGATAACCGAGTATAGGCGTTTGCTCGAAGAGTGGAATTGAGACGTTCTCAAATTCAGGGGGAGTCCCTGGTTTAGGTAATTCATGTGTACTAATTAATAGTAGTTAGGACAATGGTTTGTGTGATAACTAGTTGATGCTTGAGTTGTACCATTGACTACCATATAGTGAAAACCTTTCCACTGACAAAGTACCCCAAAACGTAGGTGATGTTGCGCCGAACTGGGTAAACATATCGTGTGTCTTTTGTTTACTATTTATTTACTTACTGTCCATTATCTGTGGTCTACAAAGTTGTCAAATCATGTGTTACAACATTGTGCTCGACATCTTCGTGCTACTCTTAATCAAAATTTCAATTGGTATCAGAGGAGGCACCTTAACTTTTTGGTGATTTCTTGCGAAGTTAATTCTATGTAGCAGATATGGATAGCTCAAGAGAAGGAGGATCAGTCAATCGTCCTCTAGTCCTTGACGAAACCAACTATGGATATTAGAAAGCTCTGATGTGTGCCTTCATGAAGCCCCTCGACAGCAAAACATGGTAGGTGGTAATCAATGGTTGGAGCGAACCACAATTTGCCAATGCCCAAGGAATTTTACTAGTCCCAAACCAGAAAAGGATTGGAGTCCCACAAAAGATGAGAAAGTCCTAGGAAACTCCCGAGCACTCAACGCTATATTCAACGGAGTCGATAAAAATGTCTTCACGCTTGTCAGCACATGCACAAGTGAAGATGCGTTGGATATTCTTCTTGTCGCCTATGAAGGAACCTCTAAATTTTGAGAGCAAAAACTCCAATATCTCACTACAAATTTTGAAGCCCACTCCATGAACGAAGACGACAATATTGCGGAATTCAATGTTCGAATTAGAGATCTTTCCAATGAGTCATATTCCCTTGGTAAACCTATGACCGATGAGGACCTCGTTACAAAGAATCTAAGAGCATTAAACCAAAAGGTTCAAGATGAAGATCACCGCAATAGAAGAAGTTCATGATTTAAAGATTCTAAAGTTCGATGAGTAACGCGCCTGGCAAGTGCACCGGTCGTTCCAAGTGATATCGGGAGTATTACGTCCCGGAGTTATCGATCCCACAGGGAGAGTGTTGTCTAAATAGTGTAAAATACTAGGAGCTTAGGTCCCACATCGGACGTATACGGGGGTATATGGAGAGGTTATATACACATTAGACCCAAGACCCATCAGGCTAGTCTTTTGGGTCAGAGGTGGGCTCTAATGTGTATGTGGGCTTTCCTTGTGATGTGCTCCTCCTTGGTAAGGCCCAATTCTCCCCTTCAGTGGTATTAGAGGCTTGATTACGCATGATTTTGTATTCGAGCATGATAGGCTAGATTTGATTTTGCAATTTATTTCGGTATTGTAAATTGAAAAATTGCAAATTCTATGATTTTGGTTGATGAATTAATTGCTGGAATATTTTTAATGTTGCTGAAAAATTAATTTGATCGAGCAAGATCAGGATCGAGACCCGTGGAAGGCCGAGGCTAGCCAAGAGGCTAACCCCGACCGAACCACAGGCCGATCGGCCGGAACGGGAAGGCCGACCAGATCTGCCCATGGCAGATCTGGCCGAGCCTCTCGGCTCCGACCAGGGGAAGGCCTCGGCCCGACCAGATCCGGCCAGGCGGCCCGCCTCGGCCAGCCCTCACGGGCTGGTCGGTCAAGGCACGGCCAACCCTGGCGGCTAGGGTTTCGCCGAACCCAAAATTGGCCCTCAGGTCAATTTTGGTTCGGTCAAGCCGGAATGGATTTGGGTCAGATCCGATCCGGAAAAATCTAGAATTTTTCAGCAATAATTATTTAAAATTTCAGACCGGTTCGGTTTCAATAAACCAGCGCTTGAACCGATTTAATTTAGAAATTAACCGGTTCAAGAAAACGGTTTCGATAAACCGTATTTTATGATTTAAATCATGATAAACTGGAATTAATATGCTTGCTTGATAACATGCTTGTTTGAAAACATGTTTGTTTGATAACACGGTGTTTGCAACATGATTGCTAAGTTAGCCCGAATTTAGAATTTAATTTCGGTTTGCAACCTGCGAGTTGCTTTTGGATTGTAATTTAATCGTGACCTGCGTGTCACAACATTTATTTTATTTAAATTAAATGTAATTACGAAGTCCCAAGACAAGAAGAACCGAAGAGAAGGACGGTAATCCCGAGGAGGCGTGGAGCCAGTGGGAGTTCAGGAGAATGAGGAAAGACAAGACCTAGTATAGATTCTAGTTTATTCCAGTAGGGTTAGCAGGCTAGCTAAAGCAAATTTACATTTAAGTTTATGAATGTATGATTTAATTTTCATAAGTTCATGTTAATTAGATCATCACTCGCATGTGTAAAGATTAATAATAATAAGTTAATCATGCACATGTAAACCGGAATTGAAAGTATCTCTGCATGGATTTGTAGATGATAATTTCAAATTAAGATCAAATAATGATAAGTGATAATGGACATTTAAAAGGCAAGTAATTTCAAGTCAAGCTAGATACCGCCCACTTTTCATCACTTCGATTAGGTGTCAGACTCATGAGTGGATACGATTAACATGGATCCATGAGAATGGGTTCTAATAGAAGATGGAATATTTTGCATGGGTACGTGCGCATTAGCGTAGTAACCATGCATATTGGACCATGCGTTGAAAATTGGTTGACTTGGCTGTGATTCTGAGATGATCTGAGCCAGGGTATCAGATATAGGGCAATGCCGTATACATACAATGTATAAGCCCTAGCCAAGAATCACATGGAATTGTGAAAGGACTGGACTGTCCTACTCCAATGTCCAAAACTGGAGAGATTAGATTAACTCACTTCAGTTTTAGGTATGCGGAGATCTTGGTTTAGATTCAGACACAAGAATAAAAAATGTTCATAATCAAGTATCTCTCACTTCACCTTAATTAAGAATCTGATCGAACTTATTTTCATGTATATATTAATGGCACCGTCATAACCCAAATCAACACGTTCTGGCAGTGAAGCCTTAAAGTCTCTTCTGTCGAGTGACAGGCAGGCGGGGACCAACTTCCTGGTTTGGGAGAGGAACCTGAAGCTTGCCCTTCAGTATGACAGACAGGAGTATATCCTTACAGATCAGCCTTTAAAAGAGCCTGCAGATGATGCCAGCGAGGCTGATAAGAACGCCTATGACAAGTACATAAGCGATCGACAATATATTAGCATCCTCATGGTCGGGTCCATAGAAAATGACACCCAGGACCAGTTCATGCATCTCATGGGCGATCCCCAAGAGATGATGGAAGAAATATAAATATACTACCAAAAGAATGCTCGTGTTGAAAGATACGACACTCTTAGGGAGTTATTTTACAGCAGGTTGAATACTGGTGAGGCAGTGAGCCCACATGTCCTCAAGATGAAGCGACTCTTTGATTGCTTGGCCAGTCTAGGTCATAAATTCACAGAGCAGCTGAAATCAGACATAGTCCTGATGTCGCTTCCAAAGGTTTATGGAGATGTGATCCCAAATTACAATCTCCATAATATGGAAAAGACTATCAAGGAACTACATGAAATGTTGGTGACAGCAGAGAAAAATTTCAAGGGCAAGACCCCTGAGGCTCTGATGGTCAATAAGGGTGTCAGCTTCAAAAGAGCTGGCAAACCTACTGGCAAGTCACCAGGACACTCAAACAAGGGCAAGGCACCAGCAGTGTCAGGGAAGGGTAAGGCGTTAATGCACCTAGCTGGGCAGATAAGGGCACCTAGAGGTCCGAGAATCCAAGTGGTTCCTAGAACCGAAGGGAGCACTTCGACCTCAAAGGTAGTCTGTTACTACTGCCAGCAACCAGGTCACTGGAAGAAGAATTGCAGGCAGTACAAGGAATATGTGAAGAGCTTGCAGAAGGGAGGACACCCTTTTGGACCTAGATCAGGTATTTACGTTGTTGAGTATAATCTCAACGTTACTTTCTTAGATACATGGGTAGTTGATACCGGAGCAGAAACTCACATTTGTGTTAATCTGCAGGATCTGGAAAGTAAGAAGCTCCTTGGAAAAGGTGAGCGGGATCTGAGAGTTGGAGACAACAGTTCGGTGTCAACGACGTCTGTCGGTCCTGTTAGTCTTAGGATGCCCACAGGGCTTATTTCAGTTTGGACAAACTTGGTTTTGTATTTGCCATAGAAAATGGCTTATTTACTTTATCAGGAAATAATATCGCTTATGGCACTGCATCTATGGTTGGTGGATTATATATTTTAAATACTGATAACACTAACTACAGTTCAAACTATAACGTAAATAAGAGGTTGAAGTCGGATGACTTAAACCAGACAGTGATGTGGCACTGTCGTCTAGGCCACATAGGCGAGAAACGCGTCTCGACACTTCATAAGTGTGGGCTATTAAGCCCGTTTGAATTCACACCAATCGAGAGATGCGAATCTTGGATTATGGGAAAGATGAAAAAGGCACCTTTTGGCGGCTTAGTTGAAAGGGCGAGTGATCTCCTGGGCCTAATACATTCCGACATATGTGGGCCCATGAGTACACAAGCCAGGAGAGGTTTCAGATACTTCATAATCTTTACCGACGATTTCAGTAAGTATGGGTATGTCTATTTAATGAGACATAAGTCGGAATCCTTTGATAAATTCAAAGAATTCTAGAATGAAGTACAGAACCAGCTTGGTAAAAGTATAAAGGCACTTCGTTCCGATCGAGGTGGCGAGTACTTAGATCAAGAATTTCTTAGTCACCTAAGGGATAACGGTATAATCTCAGAATTAACTCCGCCAGGAACCCCTCGGCTGAATGGTGTTTCCGAACAGAGGTATAGAACCCTGCTTGACATGGTTCGTTCCATGATGAGTCACGCCGACCTTCCAGTATTGTTCTAGGGCCATTCCCTAGAAACGGCCGCATTCATTTTGAATCGGGTACCTACAAAGGCAGTGGAGACCACTCCATTTGAGGTTTGGCAAGGGAAAGCTCCCAAGCTGTCTTTCCTCAAGATCTGGGGGTGGGATGTTTACGTCAAGCGGTTGCTTGGTGATAAACTCGAACCCAAGGCAGATAAGTGTGTCTTTGTAGGGTACCCCAAAGGAACCATGGGGTACTACTTCTACAAACCCGAAGAGAACAAAGTCTTTGTTCCTCGAGGTAGGGTTTTCTTGGAAAGAGAATTCTTATCCAAGAATCCTAGTGAGAGTCCTGTGTTTCTTGAAGAAATTCGAGAAGACACGGAACAACCTACAGAGGATATAGAGGTACCCGATGAGGTAAATGATCCAAGTCTTATTCCAACAGAAACTCCTGTAGGACCAAGGAGGTCTGAAAGATCTCGTCAAAACCCAGTCAGATATGGCTTCTTAGCCACAGAGGGTAATGACTTGATAGTTGTGGATCAGGATGATCCCGCAACAGTTCAGCAAGCCTTGGCCAGTCCCAACTCAAAAGAATGGCAGAATGTCATGGATGAGGAAATGAAGTCCATGAAAGACAATCAGGTCTGGAACTTAGTATACAGCACACCTGGGATAAAACCCATAGGTTGCAAGTGGATATTTAAATTAAAGACAGAAATGGACAGTAATCCTCAGACTTACAAAGTAAGACTGGTTGCAAAAGGTTATCGTCAAGTCCAAGGCATGGACTATGATGAGACTTTTTCGCCAGTAGCGATGATTAAGTCAATTCGGATGATGTTAGCCATTGCAGCATATTTCGATTACGAGATATGGCAAATGAACGTCAAAACCGCATTCCTTAACGGGAATTTGCAGGAAGATGTCTATATG
This sequence comes from Geranium rotundifolium, assembly GCA_963920655.1. Taxonomy (NCBI): domain Eukaryota; kingdom Viridiplantae; phylum Streptophyta; class Magnoliopsida; order Geraniales; family Geraniaceae; genus Geranium; species Geranium rotundifolium. The sequence continues at coordinate 23,120,171 of OY987311.1, read as the reverse complement.
ACCCAGCCAGAAGGTTTTGTCGATCCAAAACATCCCGAAAAGGTGTGTAAGCTACAACGATCCATTTATGGGTTGAAGCAAGCTTCCAGGAGTTGAAACTTACGGTTCGATGAAGTCGTAAAAGAGTTCGGGTTCATCAGAAATCCAGATGAACCCTATATCTACAAGAAGAGCAGTGGGAGTAACATAGTGTTCCTGGTGTTGTACGTCGACGACATACTGATCATGGGAAATAACGTCCCAACCTTTCTTGAGACCAAAGCTTGGTTAGGGAAGTGTTTCTCCATGAAGGACTTAGGAGAGGCCATTTACATTCTAGGGATCAGGATCTATAGAGATCGATCCAAGAGAATCTTAGGCCTAAGTCAGAGCACCTACATCGATAAAGTGTTGAGAAGATTCTCAATGCTTGACTCTAAGAAAGGGAACCTACCGGTAAGACATGGCATCAAGCTCAGCAAGAAATAATGTCCTAAAACACATGATGAGCTTAAGAAAATGAATGGAATCCCGTATGCTTCGGCAGTGGGATCCATCCTGTATGCCATGATCTGTATGAGGCCTGACATATCGTTTGCCCTCAGCTGTGCCAGCAGATTTCAGTCTAACCTAGCCCAAAATCACTGGACTGCCGTCAAGTGTATCCTCAAGTATCTGAGGAGAACAAAGGACGCCTTCTTTGTGTATGGCGGGATAGAAGGAGAACTAAGCGTCACTGGATATGTTGATGCTAGTTTTCAAACAGACCCAGATGACTTTGAATCTCAAGGTGGGTATGTGTTCATGTTGAACGGGGGAGCTTTCAGTTGGAAAAGCTTTAAGGAAGCGACAATAGCCGACTCCACCAAGGATGCGGAATACATAGCTGCGTCAGAAGCAGCTAAGGAGGTGGTGTGGGTCAGGAGCTTCTTGAGTGGATTAGATGTACTACCGCGAACGTCTGATCCCGTGAGCTTAAGGTGTGACAACACGGGGGGCCGTAGCACTCGCTAGAGAGCCCAGATTTCACAACCGGACCAAGCACGTCGAGAGAAAGTATCACATCATCAGAGAGATGGTTGATAAAGGTGAAGTAGAGATAAGCTACGTTTCAACGCATGATAATCTAGCTGACCCCTTAACTAAGGCACTACCTCAGCCTAAGCATGAGGAACATGTCAGGGGAATGGGTTTAGATTGGAATACCAATTGGATCTAGGGCAAGTGGGAGACTGTTGGGTTTTGTGCCCTAGCACAATGTATTTTAAATCTAATCATGTAATAAAGATTATTAGTTGAAATAAAATCGGCATTCATATTACTAAGTGTTGTAGTAATATCTTAAGTATGATTTGATTTGTATCATTGATGTGTCAACACATAATAGTAGATCTACAGATCAAATAAAATCTTACTTAAGCAGTCCCCGATCAGAATAGCTTCATAAGAAGCGATCAGTATGAGGCTAACTTTAAATGATCACGCTCTACTGATCATGGCCAGAAGGGGGCCAGAGTTAGGTCATAGTATCACTAGTCAGGGGTGATATAGGACGACCCGATCATGAGTATGTTACATAGACACAATCATGAACATACTCATATGTCGGCACATGAAATCACATCCTCAGACAGAAGGACTATTGATGTCGCTGTGTAATGAGTGACGAGTTTGACTCAGTCTAACGTCTCCTGTAAAAGGGTTACAATAACGGCTGTGATTGGCTCAATCACAAGTTACATAAGTTGACTCAATGGATCGCTGAAGGATTTATCCCTCATACGGACGTGTGAGCAGATATCAGTTTAGGCCACTTGATGAGTACAACTGAAATACAATAGCATGACCATGCAGTCGATACATAGTATCAGTTATAATTCAGTTAACTCATAATCAAGAAACAGGACAATAGAACGAGGATGACTTGTCTATGCCTCGTGGTTGTCAAAGATATCAAGAGGATAAAAGGATAGATTCATGTACGACAAGGTTATGTCGAAATCTTGATAATCACAAGCGTTGGGTAATCATGATGTCTTGCTAGAGGCCACTCATGATGGAAAGGGTAAAATGGTAATTTTACCAGTTCGCCGACGTGTCGTGAGCCTAGAGGGTCACACACTAAAGGTTGAGTAAAATGGATGGAATCATATGGAGGAATCATGAGAGAGACAAAATCCGGTTTTGGATTAAACCGGATTAGACCGATTTTGGTTTATGACTAAACCGGAAATCAAGAACGGTTTAGCAGGACTAATTAATTATAATCTAATTAAATAGATTTAATTAATTTAGCTAAACTGGGCCTAGCCAGAATGGGCTAAACCAAAATGGGCTTCTCTACATAATTAATTAAAAGCTTTGGGCTTTAAGCCCATTAAGGCTTTTAATTAGTTATTGCCTAAAAAGGTTTATAAAAGGGAAATTTTCAGATCTGAAAATTAAGGGACTTATTTTCCAAAAACACTAGCTCCTCTTTTTCTCTCTCTAAGCCGCCGGCCACCCCCCTCCTCCTCTCTCCGTTCGTTTTGCTTGCTTCGATCTTCTAGTAAGGATTGTTGTGTGTATCCCCCGATTGCTCTTCCTGTGTGGACGTTCTTTAGAGGTCACTAAATATTATTTAGTGACTACGAGATTTCAAATAAGGGTAAACATATAAGTTTTGATTCTAGCATAGATCTCATGATCAATTCATGATCATGCAAGATCCATATTAATTCGGATATTTGAGGTTAATTTCTTGTATGGGCATGAAATTATTTGATTGGAACCCTCAAATAATTCCTTCATGTCCATCCTTCAGCCTGGTGCCCTATAGATGTAAATCGTACCCGCGGTATATGTATCCCCGTCACATATTCCAATTGAGAAGTCGTCACAAATCTAATTACAGCCCCAAGACACATCGTGTAGATCTCACCCGTAAATGCTACATTTCACCTAGGCCGATTACTATCGCCTCTCTTCCTAGATTTGATCTAAACTCAAGCCTACCTGGGAGAGCTAGCATTAAGATCACCTTCAAGGTCTTATTCCATTTCACAAACCCAATAATTCAATCTTTAATCCGTTCAATAAATTAATTTTATATCCCCGTTCATCCCTTTCCCCGACCTAGATATTTAGCTACTCATGTTATTAAAAATACAATTCAACATACTCGTAACATTCATCATCAATTTCATCATGCAATCAACCCAATAAATCAATCTCATGAAAAAATACCTCAATTATATTAAAACTTAATCCAATCCCAACTACAAACTGAAAATATAAACCCCTAAACACTCTACTAGCAACCTCAATTGTGATTCCAACGCTTCTCCTTCGTGCCTCAAAGTCTTCTCCAAATGATCATCCAAAACGCCTTCACTTCCCTCTATCTCTAACCTAGCTCCAAGATCTGAAAATGAGTCTAAATGGTGCTAATTTCGTAGGTAGAGGGGTTGGGTATATATAGATGGGGAGAAATCTATACCAAAAAAAAAAATCCATGATTTTAGGAGCTTATTTGACAAGCCTGCCGGGTGAGCCTGCAGGGTTGGACCCGGCAGGTTAGTTTTTGCCTTCGAATGGGAGCCACGACCTGTCAGGTTAGCAGGAACCGGCCGGCTTGCACCTGGAAGGCTTCCTCCTGCCTGCCATGGGTTGCCGGGTTGTAGCAACCTGTCAGGTTGCACCCAGTAGGTTGCCTGGAGGTTGCCCAGGTGAGCTCCCGGGCAACTCTTTTGTTCCTCTTCTTCATGGCCACGGGTTGCCGGGTTACGCCCAACCTTCCGGTTTGGATCCGACAGGTTGACCTGGTAACCTTGCTGCTTTTTCGTGCTCTTGCATTTTTGGCTCTTTTTCGACCTGTTTTCATCAAAAACACTTCTAGAGCTATTCGTGAGGTAAAGTAGCCTTTTATTCACAAAAATCTAATAATTCGGGACAAAATAGGAATAAAAATGAGGAGATTTGACTAGGTTGGATACATAGTATCCGATCTTGTCAATGAGCTAATGGGATCACTCATGACCTTCTAGCTCTCTCTCCCAACTATGGAGAAGAAACAAAAAGAAGTAGCTCTTAAAAGCTCTACTCATAGCCAGAGAGAACAGGTATGCTCTGATTCTGATAATGATATTGATGATACAATTGTCCTGCTGGCCAAGAACTATAGCAGGTTCATGAAAAGATTCAATCAAATGGTGAGGAAAAATGTCACACGAGATATCAGAGACAACCTTCAACCAAAGTTTCAGAAGTATGAGAACACTAAAGATGGAAGAAGAGATGATTGGCTAGGAAAAAGAGTGTGAAGGCTATGGACATATCTAGAAGGAATGCCCCAACTTTCTGAAGAAACAAAAGAAGGGCTTTAATGCATCCTTATCCAATGAAGAAGAAGGAGACAACGACTTTGAACAGACAAATTACTTTGTTGCCTTTACAACATCTACTTCCTTTAACATTGATCATGTCAAAACCTTGAAGGAAAATTCTTATGATGATGAACTATCTGATGTTTCCCTAAATAATGTTTACAATGAGTTGTATGTCAAATGGCTTGAAGAGTCTCAGGTACTTGAAAAAAAGAATGCTCTCATCCTCTCCATTAATGAAAACAAGACAAGACTTCTCAAAAACATTATTGATCTCAAACGAGAAGTTGCACGTGTAGATGGGGAAGTAGAGCACATGACAAAGACTGTAAAAATGAGGAACTCTAACACGGATACTCTGGACAAAATCTTGACCATTGGAAAACAAGCAAAGAACATGCAAAGATTTGGCTACTCTAATGAAGGTTCATCATCTCAGACCACATTTGTATCCCAAAAGGATGATAACCAAATGTCACAGACATCTGACGATAGTTAATCTCAGAAGAAACTTCAGCACCACTAGCATGGTCAAATCAGTTCGAAGAGAAACAGACTTAATTGGGTTTGCCATCATTGTGGATGAAGAGGTCACATACGTCCTTTTTTTATCGTCTATATGTAAGGAGACCCCTCTAACACAAGACATCTATCAATAAAACTCAACCTCAGAAAGAATGGCGAGTAAAAGAGGTAAACTATCGGGAAAACATTGCTTACACTTCTCTAAAATCCTCGACTAGTAATGATAGGTACTTTGATAGTGGATCGTCTCGACATATGAAATGTAATCGTTCATTCCTGGCCAACTTAAAACCATGCTCAAATTGCTATGTTACTTTTGGCGATGGTGTAAAAACTAAAATCCTAGGAAAAGGATGGCTCAACTACCTCGACTCGCCTTGCCTAAAAGAAGCCTTGTTGGTAGAAGGTCTTACTGCTAATCTTATCAGTATCAGTCAACTTTGTTATTTAGACCTGTTTGTTAACTTTACTCGTGATGAATGTGTGGTATTGAATAAGCACCGGAATGAGCTCATGAAAGGAGTCAAGTCTCTAGACAGCGGCTATTTAAGGTCTTCAACCTCATCTCCTCTATCCACCAAATGCCTCCTATCCAAGGCTGAAGAAACCAAACTCTGGCACCAAAAGCTTGGAAACCTAAATATAATGAGCATGCATAAAATTGTGTTCGAAAGGGCTAGAGTTGGAGTCCCAAATCTAAAAATCGTTGAATGGAAAATCCGTGGTGAATGTGAAATAGGCAAACAAGTCAAGAAGTCTCACAAAATGGTGCAACATCTCACCATATCTCGAGTTCTAGAACTCTTGCACGTAGATCTAATGGGACTAATGCAAGTCGAGAGTCTTGGAGGAAAGAAATATGTCTTTGTGTGTGTCGATGACTTCTCCAGGTATACTTGAGTTAATTTTATTCATGAAAAATCTGACACATTTTCTGTCTTTGAAGTCTTATGTCAAAAAGTCCAGAGGGAAAAAGGAGAAAGCATTGGAAAAGTAGTCAGGCTAAGGAGTGATCATGGAAGAAAATTTTAAAACATAAGCTTTGCTAACTTCTGTGATGCTGAAGGAATAGCTCATGAATTCTCTACTCTCATCACCCCCAATAGAATGGAGTTGTGAAAAGGAAGAATGGAACTCTTCAGGAAATGATGCTGGCCAAAGACATTCCTATCCACTTTTGGGCAAAGGCACTCAATACAGCTTGCCATATTCATAATAGAGTCATTGTTCGTCCAGGTACTTCTATCACCCTTTATGAAATATGGAGGGGGAGAAAGCCAAATGTCAAGTACTTTCATGTCTTTGGTGCAATATGTTATATATTAGCAGATAGGGATCCTCGGCGTAAATTTGACCCCAAAAGTGATGAAGGTATATTTCTGAGGTACTCTAGGAACAGTCGAGCTTTTCTAGTTTTTAATACGCGTACCTGAAGGAATTTTTAAGGGTTCCGATCAATTAATTTCATGCCCATACAAGAAATTAACCTCAAAGTTTCATGTTTAATAAGGATCTTACATGATCATGAATTGATCATGAGATCTAGGCTAGAATAAAATTTATAGGTTTACCTTGATCCGAAATCCCTTTGTCACTAAACAAGATTCAGTGACCTCTAAAGAGCGTCCACACAGGAAGAGCAATCCGAGAATACTCACAACGATTCTTACTAGAAGATCGAGGCAAGCAAAACGGGAAGGAAAGAGGGAGAGGGGCCGGTCAGCCAAGAGAGAGAGAGAGAGATTAGGGTTTTGGAAAAAACTTCCTTATTCTTAAAATCTGAAAATTTCCCTTTTATAACTCTTTTTAGGCAATAATTAATTAAAGGCCTTAATGGTCTTTCAATTAATTAATGTAGAGAAGCTTTTAATTAATTAATGTAGAGAAGCTCATTCTGGCTTAGCCCAATCTGGCTAGGCCATGTTTAGCTAAATTAATTAAATATATTTATTTAGATTATAATTAATTGGTCCAGCTAAACCGTTCTTGATTTCCGATTTAATCCTAAACCGAAATCGGTCTAATCCGGTTTAATCCAAAATCGGATTTTGTCTCTCTCATGATTCCTCAATATGATTCCATCCGTTTTACTTAACCTTTAGTGTGTGACCCTCTAGGCTCACGAAACGTTGGCGGACTGGTAAAATTACCATTTTACCTTTTCCACCATGAGTGGCCTCTAGCAAGACATCATGATTACCTAACGATTGTGATTATCGAGATTTCGACTTAACCTTGTCATACATGAATCTATCCCTTTTATCCTCTTGATATCTTTAACAACCACGAGGCATATATCTGATATCCTCGTTCAATTGTCTTGTTTCTTGATCTGAGTTAACTGAATTGTAACTGATACTCTGTATCGACTGCATGGCTATGCTATTGTATTTCAGTTGTACTCATCAAGTGGCCTGAACAGATATCTGATCATACGTCCGTATGAGGAATAAATCCTTCAGCGATCTATTGAGTCAACTCATGTAACTCCTGATCGAGCCAATCATGGTCGTTATTGTAACCCTTTTACAGGAGACGTTAGACTGGGTCAAACTCGTCACTCATTACATAGTGACCTCAATGATCCTTCCGTCTGAGGATGTGATTTCATGTGCCAGCATATGAGTATGTTCATGACTGTGTCTATGTAACATACTCATGATCGGGTCGTCCTATATCACCCCTGTCTGGTGATACTATGACCTAACTCCGGCCCCCTTCTGGCCATGATCAGTAGAACGTGATCATTTAGAGTTAGCCTCATATCGATCGCTTCTTATGAAGCTATTCTAATCGGGGACTGCTTAAGTAAGATTTTATCTGATCTGTAGATCTACTATTATGTTTTGACACATCAATAATACAAATCAAATCATACTTAAGATATTACTACAACACTTAGTAATATGAATGGCAATTTTATTTCAACTATAATCTTATTACATGAGTAGATTGAAAATATATTGTGGTAGGGAACAAAATCCCAACAGTACCAGGTCCATGATGGAGTCCATAAATGTGGTCGTTAATGATGATAACTCTAAACAATCTAATAACGAAGAGGAAGGGATCCCAAGTATTCCAGAAGTTAGGACATATGTCATCAACGAAACTCATGCTATAGCTTCTAACGAAAAAGAATGTTACATTGTTTCTGACATAGAGCCGTCAAAACAGATAATCCCTTCCAGAAGGGTTCAGAAGAATCACCCAGCTCATGAGATAATTGGTGACATCAATGAAGGTGTACGAACTCGTCAAAAGGCTCCTGTAAACTACAAGGAGATGATAGGTAATCTCTGCTTTGTCTCAAAGATTGAACCTAAGAATGTGCAAGAAGCTATCAACGATGAATACTAGGTATGTGACATGCAAGAAGAATTGGTTCAGTTTGAGAGGAATGTTGTTTGGGAACTAGTTAGTACCTAAGCCAGATTCGTAGCACATGGATACCCACAAGTAGAAGGTGTGGATTTCGATGAAACCTTTGCCCATGTTGCTAGACTCGAAGCGATCAGACTTCTCCTTGACATTGCGTGTCATCTACACTTTAAACTATTTTAGATGGATGTAAAGAGTGTCTTTCTCAATGTGTACTTGAAAGAGAAAGTTTATGTTGCTCAACCAAAAGGGTTTATAGATCCCAGTTTGCCTCATCTTGTCTATAAGCTTAAAAAGGCTCTTTATGCTCTGAAAAAGGTGCCTCGAGCTTGGTATGATTGCCTAACTCATTTTCTAGTTCAGAATGGCTACACTTGAGGGGGAGTTGATAAAAATTGTTTGTCAAGAAAGAAGGTAGCAACATCATGATTGCTCAAATATATGTCGATGACATTGTATTTAGAGGAATGTCAGACAAGATGGTGGAACACTTTGTGCAACAAATGCAGTCAGAGTTTGAAATGAGCATGGTTGGTGAGCTAACCTATTTTCCATGGTTCCACATCAAACAAATGAAGGATGACATTTTTATTTCTCAAAGCAAGAATACCAGAAATATTGTGAAAAAGTTCGGAGTGAAAAAGCATCTTATAAATGAACCCCCATTGCCATTCTAAACTCACCAAGGATGATCTAGGTGAACCTGTTGATCAGAGCCTCTACCGAAGCATAATTGGAAGTCTTCTATATCTCACTGCTAGTCGACCAGACATAGCCTTCTCAGTTGTTTTTTGTGCTTGTTATCAAGATAATCCAAAAGCAAGTCACCTGACTCAAGCCAAGCGAATTGTGAGCTACATATCATGAACTATTGAATTAGGTCTTCTATACTCTTTTGATACCTCGTCCACTCTTGTTGCGTATTGTGATGCTGACAGTGCAGGAAGCAATCCTGATAGAAGAAGCACCTCTGGTGGTTGTTTCTATCTTGGAAACAATCTGATTTCATGGTTCAGCAAGAAGCAAAACTGTATTGCCTTATCCACAGCTGAATCCGAGTACATTACAGCTGGAAGTAGTTGCACTCAGCTCTTATGGATGAAACAAATGCTTGCTAAGTATAGTGTCAAGCAAGATGTCATGACATTGTTCTGTGACAACATCAGTACTATCAACATCTCGAAGAATCCGGTTCAACATAGCAAGACCAAACACATCGATATCAGGCATCACTTTATTCTAGAATTGGTCGAAGAAAATAAGATTAAACTTGAGTATATCCCCACTAAAAAACAACATGCTGATATCTTCACAAAGGCGTTGGATGCAAATAGGTTTGAGAGTCTAAGGTCATCCCTTGGACTCTGTTATATTGACCAATAACCACCAAGTAACGAGAGGGAGGTTTGCTGATTCGTTTTTCTCCCTTTCCAGACCTACTAAAGGTCCACAAAATCGAATATGGGCCCAACTACATACATAGGCCCACACGAGTTTTAAGTTAGAAAATCCTTTATTTTTTTCATTATTTGACATGAAAATATCCCAACCACCAAGCCCAAGCTAGTCATCTACCAGCAGAATAAGACAAGAAATTTCAACGCATTCTTCCTAATCTCTCGGCCTCTCCACTACTTTTCCCCCAAACATGTAGGGTTTGCTTCAAACCACGATCTGTAGGGGTTCCCTCTTCAGATAACCACCAAAACTATAGCAATTGTGGGAACTAGAAGTGGTCGTACACTAGCCAAATCATCTAAAAGGCTCCAACCCAAGACGAGGACTAAGAGCATCTCGAAGAAAGGCACTGGGGGCCTAAGGCTGCTCGGAACAAGTATGGAGTAAAGATTAAGGGAGGTAACTTCTCTGGTGAGAGATCGACAGACCCTTCTGCACATATGGAGAATGATCCACCACTTGTCGTTGAAGAAGTAGTCCCTGAGGGATTTGTGGCTGCTGCTCCCATTGTCGAGGACAATGTCTCGAAAGACGCTGATGAAATCGAAGGCGAGGAGACTCCCAAGGCATGATCATCACAAAATCCTCAAACATGTAACCCTAAATCCTCTACCTCGACTTAATCAGCAAAACTAAACCTGGTGAATCAGAAGTTTTTAGAAACTCATATGGTGGGCGAAACCCTAGCCCCTAGTCAAGAGGTTGTGACAAATGTCCTAACTTCGTTGACTCATGATGCATCTCTGCCTGAGATGGAGTCTGAGGAGGTGCAAGATGGTGTGGAGGATGTTCCAACATCCACTGTTGCTCCTGCTGACAATGAGGAGCTAAGTCAAGAAGAAGAAATGGAAGTACTAACCCCTTGTGTCCTAGAAATAAAAAAAATAAATGTTGAGGAAGATGAACCTCAAATTGAGGAGAATGTGACTCTAGAAAAGTTTCTGGTTGAGAAAAGAGGAAAGAAGAAAAAGAAGTTGCTCAAGTAGAAGAAAAAGCAGCTGCAAGAAGAGGAAGTTGTGGCTCCTTTCAATGAGAAGAAAAAGAGAAAAGTCCCGGAAGAAGGAGGAACATTTGTCCCTGCCTCAGGAAAGAAGAAGAAAAGGGCTATTGTGCCCATTGTGGATGTGGCATTTACACCTGAAGAGGAAGAAGAACCCGAAGAAGAAGAAGAAGAAGAAGAAGAAGAAGAAGAAGAAGAACTATAGGAGGAGGAGGAAGAGCTTGTGGTGCCTCATGCCCATGGCACCAAAACGTCAGTGGGAGGCCAGGAGCTCCCAAAGAACGTTCCAGCTGCACCCCTGGATAACGGGTGGTTCCACACCGAAGATGCAGTCCTAAAGTGGTGGTATGTATACCAACGCATCATCTTTCCGGAGAGGGAGCTCTATGCTGAAGCTTAGCAGATTATGGTCATCTTGGAGCCGCTACAAGGAGTTGGTCTCATAAAAACAGTCTCCAACATTGGTATTCTCTATCCCTCCCTGGTAAAAGAATTCATAGTGAACCTATCGACTGCTTTTGATGATCCTGAAGACTCTAAGTACAGAAGGGTATATGTGAGGGGTCAATGTTTTGAATTTACTCCTGAAGCTATCAACTCCTATTTGGGAAGGAACATGACGAATGTGACTACTAATGTGCCTCCCATGAATAGCATCGCTTAGGATATCTCTGGAGGAAGAAAGAAGGTATGTAGCCTATGAAGGAACCTCTACGGTACGAGAGCAAAAATTACAATACCTCACTACTAACTTCGAAGCTCTCACAATGAATGAGGATGAAACCATAACCGAGTTCAACATTCGGATTAGGGACCTGGCCAATGAATCCTATTCTCTTGGCAAACCCATGACTGACGAAGACCTTGTCAGAAAAACCCTAAGAGCATTGAGCTCTAAGTTCAAGATGAAGATCATCACCATAGAAGAATATCATGATCTAAAATCCTGAAGTTTGATAAACTCATGGGATCACTCATGACCTACGAGCTCTCCCTTCCAACTATGTAGAAGAAACACAAAGGTGTAGCTTTCAAAAGCTCAACTCATGCTCAGAAGGAGCAAGTACTCTCAGATTCTGACAGCAAAGTTGATGATATAATCGCTATACTCGCCAAAAACTATAACAAAATTATGAAGAGATTCAATCAAATGGCGGGGAAGAATGTCTCCCGAAATGTCAGAGACAAATCTCAGCAGAAGTTTCAGAAGGTTGAAAACACCAACAAAGAAGGCAGGCGAGGAGAAAGACAAAGAAAAGAAAGAAGAGTTCAATGCTCTGAATGTGAAGGTTATGTACATATGCAAAAGGAATGTCCCAATTCCTCAAGAAGAAGACTGTGGTACAGAAAGACGAGTAACTATGTAGCCTTCACTACCTCTACATCCACTGAACCCTTGAAGAAACTCGCCTCGGATGATGAGTTATCTGATGAAACTCTTAATAATGCATACAATGAGTATGTCAAGTGGCTTGAAGACTCTCAAGTCCTCGAGAAACATGATGCCCTCATTCTCTCTCTCAATAAGGACAAGACAAAGCTTCTAGAAACCATCATTGATCTGAAGAAAAATGTTGCAGGCTAGGCCAGAGAGCTAGAACTCATGATCAAGTCAGTCAAAATGATGAATCCAAATACTGACACCTTAGATCAAATTATGTCTATTGGAAAGTCACCATACAACCTAGAATGAGTTGGCTATTCAAATGGATCCTCAACATCCATAACCACTTTCGTCTCTCCTAAGGCCACCATCAACATGTCCCAGCAGATGTCACAGACATCTGGCAATAGTCAGCCAACAAAGAGACATCAGCATGGCCGGTTCAAGAATAAAAAGCAAAATTGGGTCTGCCATCATTGTGGACGGAAAGGGCATATTCGACCATTTTGCTACCACCTCTATGGGAAAAGCTTTGTCAAACAAAGAACTATCAATAGGAGGTCTCAACCTGAACAAGTCTGGAGAGAGAAGAAGGTACAACCTCGACCTCAGCAAGTATGGCGAGTAAAGGAAGTACACCACCAAGCAAATATTGCATACACCTCTCTCAAGGCGTTCACAAGTATTGACTGGTACTTTAATAGTAGCTCCTCACGACATATGACGGGTAATTTTCCCTTCTTGACCTCTTTAACACCATGCTTAAATTGATTCATTACTTTTGGTGATGGTGTAAGAGCCAAGGTCTTGGGGAAAGGAAAGCTAAACTACCCTAGCTTCCCTTGCCTAACAGAGGTTTTACTAGTAGAAGGGCTTACTGCTAATCTTATAAGCATAAGCCAACTATGCGACCTAGACCTATGTGTCAACTTCACCCTCGACAAGTGTGTAGTTGTCAACAAACACCAGAAAGAGCTCATGAAAGGTCTTAGGTCGCGGGACAGTTGTTACCTATGGTCCCCTACCTTGGCTCCTGGAACCACAAAGTGTTTTATATCCAAAGCTCTAGAAACCAAACTCCGGCATCAAAAACTTGGACATATCAACTTAAGGAGCATATAGAAAATCCTATTTGAACAAGCTATCATTGGAGTTCCATATCTTAAAATTGTGGAAGGCAAGATCTACGAAGAATGTCAGATAGGTAAACAAGTCAAGACGTCGCACAAGAAGGCTCAAGATCTTACCACGTCTCGAGTTTTAGAACTTTTACATGTCGGCCTCATGGGACCAATGCAAATCAAGAGCCTAGGATGAGAGAAGTATATTTTTGTATGTATCGACGACTTCTCAAGATTTACCTAGGTTGACTTTATTCAAGAGAAGTCAGGCACATTCTCTGTCTTTGAAACTCTATGCCGAAGAGTTCAAAGGGAGAAAAGAGAAAGCATTGGCAAAGTGGTCAAACTAAGAAGTGACCATAGGCGAGAATTTGAAAACATCAGCTTTGCCAACTATTCTGACGCAGAAGGAATAGCTCACGAGTTCTCTGCCCCCATCACACCTCAACAGAATAGAATCGTTGAAATGAACAACAGAACTCTACAAGAGATGGATCGGGTCATGATGTTGGCCAAAGACACACCCCCTCACGTATGGGCAGAAGCGCTGAACACGGCTTGCCATATTCACAATCGTGTCACCCTCCGTCCAAGTACTACGGTCACACTTTATGAAATATGGAGGGGGAGGAATCATAATGTCAAATATTTCCATGTCTTTGGTTCGATATGTTACATTCTCGCTGATAGGGAACCATGACGGAAACTTTATCCTAAAAGCGACGAGAGTGTTTTTTCTTGGATACTCTAGAAATAGTCGTGCCTTTCGGGTATTCAACAAAAGAACCAGAACCATGATGGAGTCCAGAAACGTAGTCGTTGATGATAGCTCAGAACACCCTAATGACGACAACGAAGTCATTGTGAATACTCCAGAAGTCGGACAAGATATCACTAACAAAGCAAGTGACATTGAACAAGAAAAAGGTGACATTGAACAAGAAGAATCGTCTCCAAAAGCTGATCAGAAAAATCCATCAAGGAGAATTCGGAAGAATCACCCACCTCAGGATGTGATTGGTGACATCAACGAAGGAGTAAGAACTCGACAATAGCCGCCAGTAAACTATCGTGACACGATCAGCAACCTATGTTTTGTTTCGAAGATTGAACCCAAGAACGTACAAGAAGTCATAAACGATGAATACTGGTTGTGTGTCATGCAAGAAGAACTGGTACAGTTCGAAAGGAATGAAGTTTGGGAGCTGGTACCAAGACCAAGCAATGTCAATGACATCGGGACAAAGTGGATCTTCAAAAAAAAAATTTAGATGAGCAAGGAAACATTACTTGCAACAAGGCGAGGCTTGCAGCCCAAGGGTATACACAAGTGGAAAGGGTAGGCTTCGATGAGACTTTTGCCCCCGTGGCCAGACTTGAGGCTATCCTACTTCTTCTCAGCATAACTTGCCATCCACGGTTCAAATTATATCAGATGGGCATGAAGAGCGCTTTCCTCAATGGATATCTAAATGAAGAAGTCTACGTTGCTCAGCCAAAAGGATTTGAAGACCAAAATTCTCTAAACCATGTCTACAAATTAAAGAAAGCCCTCTACGGCCTTTAACATGCCCCTCAAGCCTGGTATGAACGTTTAACTCAGTACTTAGTTCAGAATGTCTATATCCGAGGGGGGAGTTGACAAGAACTTGGTCGAAAAGAAGGAAGAAAGCAAAATTATGATTGCTCAAATCTATGTGGACGACATTGGGTTTGGTGGAATGTCAGACAAGATAGTGCAACGTTTTGTACAACATATGTAGTCTGAATTCAAGATGAACATGATAGGCAAGCTAACCTCCTTTCTAGGATTCTAGATCAAACAGATAGATGATGGCATCTTTATATCTCAAAGCAAGTATGCCAAGAACATTGTGAAGAAGTTTGGTTTGGAGAAGTGTTCTCACAAGAGAACTCTGATTGCTACACATGTAAAGCTCACCAAGGACGATTAAGGTGAATCTGTAGATCAAATTCTCTATAGAAACATCATTAGAATTCTACTCTATCTCACTGCAAGTCGACCTGACATAACTTTCTCGGTGGGAATCTATGCTCTCTATCAAGCCAATCCAAAGACAAGTCACCCAGCTTAAACAAAGGGAATTATAAGGTACATATCAGGAACAACTGAGCTAGGTCTACTACATTCTTTTGATACATCATCTACACTTGTTGGATATTGCGATACAGATTGGGCAGGAAGTACACCTGATAGAAAAATCACATTTGGTGGATGGTTTTTGTAGAGTTTTGGAGCGTTCAAGATCATCGAGATAGCAAAAGCATAAACGAAAACAACTCCAAACCTTGTCCAAGAACATGAACTATTAAATCTCAAGGCAAAATCTATTCCACAAGAAATTTACCTTTTAGTCTTTGTTAAATCAAGAAAGAAGAACTATGTGATCTTCTTCTCTAGAGCAAGTCCACACCATCTTGTATCCATCTTGTATGTGTGTGATACCACTGTAGAGTTTTGGAGCGTTCAAGATCATCGAGATAGCGGAAGCATAAACGAAAACAACTCCAAACCTTGTCCAAGAACATGAACCATTAAATCTCAAGGCAAAATCTATTCCACAAGAAATTTACCTTTTAGTCTTTGTTGAATCAAGAAAGAAGAACTATATGATCTTCTTCTCTAGAGCCAGTCCACACCAAGAGGATGATCTTCAAGATCCTTCACAAAGAGCCTACTAGAACAATTATGTGAAGAACAAGAGAGCAAAGAGAGAGGAGAGCAAGGGGTGGCCGGCCAAGGAGAGAGAAAGTGAGTGTGAGAGTATGTGAATTAATTCTTCATTTGTCTACTTCATCAACACATAAGGCATGTGTTACTAAAGGGACAAATGATGAAAGCATGGGTTAAAGGCAAGTAATTACCCATACCCCTTAAATCACTCACCTCTTAATCAACAACACCAACTAAGCATGGTGTGTGGCCCCCACCCTTGGACCCACCAAGGTGGCCGGCCACTTGGGCTTATTGCGCCTTATTTAGGCCCTTGTTGGGCCGGCTAGGTGACCTCATGGGCCGAGCCCAATGGGCTCACCCATGTGGTCGCGTGTCGTGTCCAAAAGTTGTCCGACCCTTTTTGTCGTTACTTATCAAATAAAGTCCGACGCGACATCGACGAAAATCTCAGTTTTCTCGATTCGCTAATTATTCTCTCAAACTGAACCCATGGCTCAAAACCTTCAGTTTTGTCCATGTATTGCTCCTCAAGAAACGTTAAGGTTTCCTTGTCTCAAGTTATCCATATTGTATGTGTGTGACCCTCCAGGCTTGTGCCACCATTGGCAGATCGGCGTAAGAGATCTCTCTTGCCCGATCCATCATAAGTGGTCTCTAGTAAGACATTATGATTACCCAATGTGCATGATGATCGATGATTCGATTTAACCCTATGCGTACAAGTCACTATCCTATTATCTCTAGACATCCCGATTGATCACAAGACATAGAGTCGTCATCCTTGTTTAATCAATCATTGTTACTTGATATGTGATATGGCTGAGAACTGATAACCCGTATCACTGGCATGGCCATGCTCTTTCTCTCAGTCGCTCTCGATCAAGCGGCCTTAACGGATATCTTTCCCATACCGTAGTACGAGGGATAAATCCCTTAGCCGTCTTTCGTGTCACTCATGCAATCTGTTCCGCCACCCAATCATGCCCGTTATTGCAATCCTGTTATGGAAAGCGTTAGGCGCAAGTTAAAGCCGTACGTCGACCGCATAGCGATCACAAAGACTCCTTGGTCTAAGGATATCGTGACAAGCTATCGCATTTGAATATGTTCATGGCTTAATCTATGAAACACTATTCAAAGCGGGTCGTCCGATATCATGGCATTTGAATATGATATTCTTGATATGATTTCGGGATCCCACATCCCTATGATGACCATAACTACATCATTGAGAACCATCCTGATACTGGTCGCTTCAATTGAAGCGTATATTGACCAGGGACACGTTAAGTGTGATCCGTACAGATTTATGGTTCTACTACTTTACTGGTCATAAATCAGATCATGCTTAACATATTACTTCAACACATATGTAATAAAAAGCCGTTTTATTTATTAAAAACGATGATAAATATACATAGACATTCATAGACTACTAGCAATTGGACTAGGGCACAAAAATGCTATAAGTTTTTATCTTGACAACAATCGTGTCTCTTGGTTCAACAAGAAACAAAATTGTATAGCCCTATCCACTACGGAGTCCGAGTATATTGGATGAAGCAGATGCTTGCTGAATATAATGTCAAACAAGATGTCATGACATTGTTCTGTGATAACATTAGTGCAATCAACATCTCGAAGAATCTTGTTAACACAGCAAGACTAAGCACATCGATATCAGGCACCATTTTATTCGAGAGCTTGTAGAGGACAAGAAGATAAAGCTAGAGTATCTCCCCACTGGAAAAACAACTTGATGATATCTTCACAAAGGCGCTGGATGCAAATAGGTTTGAAAGTCTAAGGTCTTCTCTTGGACTTTATTGCCTTGAACAATGGTCATCAAGGAATAAGAGAGGGAACTTTTGCTGATTTATTTTTGCTCTCTCTCTAAAAGGCCAACTAGGGTCCACAAAATCAAATATGGGCCCAAAATAATATTCAAGCCCATTTCAAGTTTATTTTAAAGAAAAAGGAAACAAGATCTTTGATTTGTCATCATGTGATATGACAATTGACCAATCCCGATCGAACTCCTCGGCTACATACAACAGAAAAACCAGATGTCTCTAGACCTTTCCCTATTTCCTCATGTTGCAGAAGAAGTCAGAGATGAGACCATGCCTTCTGCACGAGCTCAGGTAACCCGAAAATCACTTCTCCAGCCCCATATGAGGAACCTGACCTAAATCAGGAGACTGTGGGAACTTATGTTGAAAGAGAAATCTCAGCCCACAGTCAAGAAAATGTGTCGAAAATCCAAACACCTGAGGAGTCTCTACTCGAGACTGAAAAAGAGCGAGATGCTAAGCAGAACGCTCCAACATCTCATGTCGCTCCTAGCGATACTGTGAAGCTGGTGCAAGAGGAAACTTCTGAGGAAGAAGAGCAGTGGAGAAATTTTGGCTGAAAAAAAAGAAGAAGGCCACTGTGACTATTGTTGATGTACCATTTACCCCCGAAGAAGAAGAAGAACCGGAGGAAGAAGAGGACGACCTGATGGTGCCCCCTAACCTGCTACTATGAGATATAACTACGTACAGGTTATGTTTATTTGGTTCTTTCCTTTGCTATATTTTTAAGGCAACTAGGGGGAGAGGTATCATGGTAACATGTCTCAAAACCTGTGTTGACTTCAGTCATGACATGAGATCACGGCGATTGATCATGATGATGTATGCTCAGCTGACCTTTGGATTCATGCGCCTTGAAGACATTAGAAATGCTCACCTGAAGTTGCAGGAAGTTTGTCTGTGTGCTTGCCCTAAAACAATTAGCCAAAGGGGGAGAGATTGTTGTTACGTTAAGTTGGCTGTATGTTTGAAGACACAAAAATATGTCAATCGCAATGTATGGAGCGTTGGCAAAAGATATCCGTCAACTGTGTTTTAGGCAAGATTCCGCTTTAGATAAGGACGCATGTACAGCTGTAATGCAGCGATCAAAGATTCCCGAAACGATTGGGAATATGGGCAAAGGAAGCTTGCATGAATAAAGGAAGTATCCGAAGACGCGTAACTGCACTGAAGAAGAAACCTAGGTCTTGTGGAATTAGGGAAGTACTCGAAGACGCGTAACGACACTGAAGAGGAAATTGAGTCTAATGTCAAGACTTCTTGTGTGGCTGCTATAAAAACCGATGGTGTCTCCTTAGCAGCTTGAGGTTTTTCATGCTCAAAATAGTCAGAGCTCTCTGTACTAAATTGAGCGTATTGGGAGGTTCTATGATTCGTTAAGAACCATGTGTTCGACAAACATCATTCGAGGAGAATTGAGTGTTTGATCAATTAGGGTATTGTGTGCCACTGATGAAGATGAAGGACAAAGAGTTATGCTCCGTTGTGTGTCACTATTGAAGATGGCTGAAGATGATCGTATTAGCTTGAGACGTTGCTCGCCGGAAGTTTACTGTAAAGATTGTGAAGTTATGCTTACCTAAACAATTGCCAAAGGGGGGATTGTTACTACGTTTAGTGTTGGCATATTTTTTAGCGCAAGGTGAAGATGTCAGCTAACATATTGCGACACATTTGGCTTGACATGCTACGCACATGATTAGGCAAGTTATCGAAGCTTTCCTATTTAATTCGTAGAAGCTTGGCCCGCAAGGGATTATGTCACGACGAATTTAGGCAACGTCCAGCTGGAAGAATACACGTCAGCAAGGCCGACAGCAATGCCAACTTGTCAACTTGCCAATAATGCCAGGTGGCAAAGGAATTCCTATTTGGAATTGTATTGCCTATTCAGGGTTGAAGACTAAATAGGCATGTAGAATTGCTATAAAAGCAGGTGCTACCCCATAGCCATTCACACGTTCTCTACGCTTAATTTCAAAGCTCTTAACCGTGCAAGGCTGGCGGATTGAGAGACTGGATCTTTAGAAGAACGATGTCGATCACATAGGTAGCTCTAGAAAGACTAACTCACGTCTTTCAAAGATGGCGGCCAAACCATCATACTCGCATAGGTAGCTCTACAGGTGTTTCTCTTAAACACCTAACAAAATGTTTTGAGCTATTAAGGGTATAAAGTCCAACCTCACATCAATTGATAGAATCCATCAGGTGAGTCTTAGAGAAACCACAAGCTCTATCTATAGATTTATCAAACACATGATCCATCAAGTGCTCTCAATAGCACCACCGAAAATCAAATATGGAATTTTAAACACGGAATCCATCAAATGCTCTTAATAGTACCACCGAAAACTGGATATGGAATTTTAAACACAAGAATCATCAAGTGCTCTCAATAGTACTACCGAAAACCGGCTATGGATTTGTCACGGGATCCATCAAATGCTCTCAATAACACCACTGAAAACCAGATATAAAATTTTAAACACAAGATCTATCAAGTGCTCTCAATAGCACCACCGAAAACCGACTATGGATTTGTTATACATGAGAGTGCGTAATAAAGTTGAATGTTTTCTATAAAAATAAATAAATATATTAATACGTAATAATTATCTCATTTGAAAAATAGGTAAAGGTAATTAAGGGATAATGACACTTTGATACACCTAACTATAGCGAAATGACACTTTCATACCCTAACTATTTTTCTCTCTTTTTTACTACCTTCACATTTTTTTTGTGACAAACTACCTCTAAATGTTTAAAATACCTAAACTACCCTTGGTGTAAGAAACTATAAATTGAATTGGTTCACTTTTTTTATCTTTGGTTCAATTTGATTTGTATTTAAAATGCAAATACAATTATGCCGGAGAATATAAAATTAAATTTGAACAATTTCAAATATAGTTTGATAAATCATATTGGACTAGTATTATTTTGATTTCATAAATTATGAGTATTTTAGTCATTTTAGCATAGGTTGTCAAAAAAAGTTTGTCAAGGTACTGAAAAAGAGACAAAAATAGTTAAGAAATGAAAGTGTCATTTCGGTATAGTTATGCGTAATAAAGTGTCATTATCCCGGTAATTAATTATATTGTACTTGTTAGGTTTTGCCCTAGTCCAAAATAATTCTTCAATCTATATTGTAACGGACATTATTATTCTACATAATAAAAGGCATAATATTACTAATGTGTTGTAGTAATATATCTAATGTGATTTGATCTATGTCATAATGTGTGTATTCACTTATAGTAGAACTATAGATCAGAAAGAGTTGCATTCGATAGAGTCCCTGATCAGCTAAGCTTCTTCTGAAGCGATCAGTATGAGACTAACTCCTTGTGATCACGCTCTACTGATCATGGCAAAGATGTGCCGGAGTTATATCATAGATATCATCAGGTCGATGATATAGGACAACCCGATTGTGAGTATGCTGCATAGATCCAGTCATGAGATACTCACATATCGTAACTTGTCATTATATCCTAAGACCACGGAGTCTTTGTGTACATTATGTAAAAAATACCTAAGTTTGACCTAGTCTAACGTTATCTGTAAAAGGGTAGCTATAACGGCTTCGATTGGCTTTGGCATTTATTGCACTAGTGAACTCGAAAGGCGTCTGAGGGATTTATCACTCATACTTCGGTATGAGAAAGATATCCGTTTAGGCCACTTGATGAGTTTGACTGAAGAAATAGCATGGCCATGCAGGTGATACCTTAGTATCAGTTTTCAGTCATCTCAGATATCAAGAAACAGTGATTGATAAATTAGGATGACCACTCTATGCCTATTGATCAATCTGGATA
The DNA here is from genome assembly GCA_963920655.1 of Geranium rotundifolium. Lineage (NCBI taxonomy): Eukaryota > Viridiplantae > Streptophyta > Magnoliopsida > Geraniales > Geraniaceae > Geranium > Geranium rotundifolium. The sequence continues at coordinate 23,098,572 of OY987311.1, read as the reverse complement.
TCGGTTTGATAAAAGGACAGTGACATGTACGATAACAGGTTAAGTCGAATAATCGATAATCACGAATATTGGATAATCATAATGTCTTGCTAGAGGCCACTTATGATGGAAAGGGTAAAATAGTAATTTTACCAGTCTGCCAATTATTCGTGAGCCTAGAGGGTCACACGCATTAAGCACGATACATGACAATAATTATGGATGAGAATTGAGAACAATTCGATAGTTTTCTGGCCTAAGGTTTTAACCAGACGGTTGAAGAAATCAATTCGAGGAAATTGAGCCGTTTTGACTAAACCGAAATTAGAACTCAAGTTAATGGGTTTAATTTGGGTTTTAATTAAACGGGCTTAAATCCCATTTAGGGATTTAAGATAAGAGAGGGATCAATTGCAAATAAGAAAGAATAAAGGGATAGATAATGTAATTTTAATTTTGAAATTCAATTTAATTTCAAATTAAAAATCACATAATATCTATTCAATTATCTCTTGAATTTTTCAACAACTTCTCCCTCCTTTCTCTCTCCCTCATTGCCGATTTTCAGCTCCCTCTCTACCTCCATTATTGCTCTTGTTTTCTCTCAAAATTAATAGCAAAATATTGAGTGAAAAATCATTTCGGTTGTGGTGCTTGTGTGGACTTGATAGAGAGAACACTACACTTGTGTTTTTGTCGATTACAAGAGGTAAATATCAGATTTATAATTATGTTTATAACATGTTCAAATGGCATTAAGATCTTATCTTTTTACGATCACCACGGTTACATAAAGTCCGCTGCATGATATTCATCGTTTAGAACCCGTGGTGATCTCTTTCAGTGGTATCAGAGGCATGGTTATTATGTTTATTTGTATATGTTTAAATCTGATATTTTTTATGTTTATATGTGTTCTTCATCATTAGCATGCATGTAAATCGAAATTTTTTTCAGATTTGATTGATTTTGGAAATTGGAAAATTATTTTTTTTTTTGGAGTTTTTTCGGGTTAGCCATGGCTTAGCCATGGCCGATCAGGTCGAGTCCCTTGGTGGACCATGGAATGCCCTAGGGCAGACCATGGTCAGCACCATGGGCCGACGAGGGTCGCCTACGGGCGACCATGGCAGCCCGTGAGGGCCACCATGGTTGCCTCGCGGGCGACCCGTGTCTGCCCTAGGGGCGACCATGGCTTCCCTCGCGGGCTACCATGGTCGTTCCCGTGGCCGACCACGGTCAGCCCCGCGGGCGACGTCGGCAGCCCTCACGGGCCACCGTGGTTGCCTCCGCGGGCGACCTTTGGTTGAGCCGGTTCGGTTCGACCAGATTCGAGCTGAACCGGTTGGTTCGCGAGGATATTTGGAAACTCTAAAAATTTAATTTTCAGATTTGGTTCGGTTTCGATAAACCAGCGAGAACCGGTCCAAAATTCAATTAATCGATTAAACCGTCCGGTTTCGATAAACCGGAATTTTTCCACACTTAAGAAAGATAAAATTTGGAAAAATTATTTGTTTGATCAGCATATTGATTGATAACATGATCTTTGATCACATGATGTTTTCCACATGATGCTAGCTAAGCCCATTAGATTTGCATTTTAATTTCGGTTTTGCAACTTGCGTGTTGCTTAGTTTTGGGTTGTAGTAAATACGGCCTGCGTGTCGTGATTTGTATTTTATTTAATTTATTTTAATATGTAATCACAAAGACCGACACAAGAATCAAGTCAAGAGGGAGACTCGGATTGGAGGAGGCCCGAAGCCAGTGGGAGTTCACAAGAATGGAGCAAGTTTAGATCTTGAAGACCATGTCTTTGGGATCGGTTTTGCTAGATTCTTAGGAACCTTAGATGGGCTTAGCTATGCATATTTTATCATTACATTTGTATGTTTGAATGTATGAATGTATGATAGTTTAAATATACAAGTTTATGTATGATTTGCTATCACCCACATGCAAAGATTAAAATCGGAATTTAATCAGACTCGCATGTAACCTGCTAAGGGATCATCTTTGCATGAATTTGCAATTGATGATTCCAGATTAAGATTGTATCGATATACAATCAGACTTTTATAATTCATTTAAACGTAAATAATTACAAGTCAAGCGTGATACCATCCAAGTTTGGGCACTCAAAAGGGCTTTGACCCTATGGATGTCGGCACGCCTCCGCGTAACATTCATAGAGAAGAAGTCTGGATGAGATGGGTAGTTCTATGTGGGTGTGTGCGCCTCCGCGTAGTAGTCATATTAGTTCTATCCATAGTTCAAGCTTGGTAGATTTGTCTACGATTGTCAGCTAGGGCTGACCTAGGGTATCAGTATAGGGTATGCCACGTACTAACAAGTACAGACCCTAGCCAGGAACTACATGGTCTTGTAGATGGATTTACTCCTACCTTGATGCACTCAATTGGAGCAGTGAGCCTCCGTTCACTTCAATTGAGAGTATGACGGGATCCTGGTTCAGATTCTAAAGTTAGAATCAGAAAGTGTTTTATAATTAAATCTCCAACTTCAATTTTAATTAATACTGATTAAAAGTTGTTTACTGTGTAGATATAAAATGGCAAACAGGAATCATTCTGGTAGCAGCGCGCTTAGGTCACTAATCGAGCATGATAAGTTTAACGGCGTAAACTTTCTCGATTGGGACCGGAATTTGAGACTCGTTCTCAAGCATGAACGTAAGGATTATATCCTTACCCAGGAACAAGCACCTACTGAATCAGCACTGAACGCCTCAAGGGCGCTAAGGGATACCTACCAGAAATTCCTTAGCGACCGGATTGACGTGCAGTGCATCATGATGGGCAGTATGGTGCCTGACTTGCAGCAACAGTTCTTGGACATTTCCGAAGATCCTAAAGCCTGTATGGCTGAGATCGAGAAAATGTTCAAAGAGAAAGCGCGTGTCGAAAGATACGACACTTTCGTTGAACTGATGTCTTGCAAGCTAAAGGCTGGAGCTCCTGTCAGTCCTCATGTCCTTAAGATGAAACGTCTTTTGGAACATTTAACCAATCTAGGTCATCCTGTGGACAAGGAAATGTCTGCAGACTTTGTGCTGCACTCACTTCCAGATGCATATCGTGAATTCGTAGGAAATTACAATATGCATGACATGAATAAGACCGTGTCAGAGCTTCATGGTATGCTCGTGACTGCAGAAAAGAATCTCAAGGGGAAAACCAAGGAGGTTCTTATGGTCAACAAGCAAGTGAGCTTCAAGAAAGCCGGCCTGGGCAAGGGTAAGGCTCCTATGCACCTAGCAGGGAAGATTCGACAACCTAAGGGTCCAGCAGCTCCAAAGGCTGTTGAGAATCCTAAGAAGGATGTCGTCTGCTTCTATTGCCAAGGACTGGGGCACTGGAAGAAGAATTGCAAGAATTACAAGTTGTTTCTTAAGAAGAGTGGAGCTTCCACATCTTCAGGATCAGGTATTTTTGTTATTGAGCTCAATCTCAGTTTATCTACTTCAGATTCTTGGGTACTTGATACCAGTGCAGAATCTCACATTTGTGTTAATGTGCAGGCTCTGGGAAGTAGAAGAGAAGTGAGCAAGGGAGAGGCGGACCTACGAATTGGCGATGGCAATCAAGTCTCGACAACTGCTGTAGGAGATATTAGTCTCAGTTTGCCCAGTGGGCTGGTTTTATTTTTAAATAATGTTCATTGTGTACCTGCGTTTCGCAGAAATATTATTTCTATTTCCTTGCTCGACAAGGAAGGATATCATTTTTGAATTGATAATGGAATTTTCAGTATTTTCAAGAAAAACATGTTTTATTGCAATGCTTCATTAGTTGGTGGTTTATATATTCTTAATATTCAAAACACTGGCACTAGCTCGATTTATAATATCAGTAACAAAAGGGTTAAATCCGATGATTTAAACCAGACTGTGATATGGCACTGCCGCTTAGGCCATATAGGCCAGAAACGCATCTCAACACTTCACAAGTGTGGGCTTCTAAGTCCATTTGAATTCACTTCAATTGAGAGATGCGAGTCATGCCTTATGGGCAAAATGACAAAACCACCTTTTTCCGGTTTAGGCGAAAGGGCGAGTGACTTACTAGGTCTCATACATTCTGATGTTTGTGGGCCCATGAGCACTCATGCCAGAAGAGGTTTTCACTACTTTGTTACATTCACTGATGAATTCAGTAGATATGGGTATGTTTATCTTATGAGACATAAGTCGGAAACCTTTGACAAGTTCAAAGAGTTCCAGAACGAAGCACAGAACCAGCTTGGTAAAAGTATAAAGGCGCTTCGATCTGACCGAGGCGGTGAGTACTTGGACCAAGATTTTCACAATCATTTAAAGGAGTGTGGGATCATCTCTGAATTGACTCCGCCTGGAACACCTCAAATGAATGGTGTATCCGAACGGAGAAATCGGACCTTGCTTGACATGGTTCGATCAATGATGAGTCAGGCTGATCTTCCTATCTCCTTCTGGGGCTATGCCCTAGAAGCGGCCGCATTCATATTGAATCGGGCTCCTACAAAGGCAGTGGAAAGCACTCATACGAAGTATGGAACGGGAAGAAACCCTTATTAGCTTTCCTTAAGATTTGGGGATGTGAAGCTTACGTCAAGCGTTTGCTAGGCGATAAGCTCGAACCCAAATCAGAAAAATGTGTCTTTGTGGGGTACCCTAAAGAAACAAGAGGGTACTATTTCTACAAACCCAGCGAGAACAAAGTTTTTGTTGCTCGAGGAGGGGTATTTTTGGAAAAGGAATTTATTTCCAAAAGAGCTAGTGGGAGTGCCGTGCATCTTGAGGAAATTCAAGAAGATACGGAGCAACCCACTACGCCGAATGTAGAAATACAGGAGCCAGTAGAGGTCATTGATCAAGAACCAATCCCGACACCCATTCCAGATGGTCCAAGAAGGTCTGAGAGATCTCGTCAAGCTCCTATCAGATATGGCTTCCTAGCCACTGAAGGAAATGACTTGATGTTGGTGGATCAGGATGATCCAGAAACCTACAGAGAAGCTTTGGCCAGTCCAGACTCCGAAAAATGGCAGAACGCCATGAATGAGGAAATGAAATCCATGTCAGATAACCAAGTCTGGAACTTGGTGGAACAAAACCCTGGGATAAAACCCATCGGTTGCAAATGGGTCTATAAAATTAAGACCGACATGGATGGAAAACCTCAGACCTATAAAGCTAGACTGGTTGCAAAAGGTTATCGCCAAATCGAGGGTATCGATTATGACGAGACTTTTTCACCTGTGTCAAATCTATCCGGATCATTCTAGCCATAGCAGCATACTACGACTATGAGATATGGCAGATGGACGTCAAAACCGCCTTCCATAACGGGAACTTAAAAGAGGATGTGTGTATGACACAGCCCGAGGGTTTTGTTGATCCAGAGAATCCCGGAAAGATTTATAAGCTGCTTAGGTCCATTTATTGATTAAAGCAAGCTTCACGGAGTTGGAACATTCGTTTTGATGAAGTCGTAAGGGAATTCGGTTTTATCAAAAACGAAAGTGAGCCTTGCGTATATAAGAAAGCGAGTGGGAGTAAAATAGTATTCCTAGTGCTATATGTCGATGACATACTGATCATCGGGAATGACATCCCAACCTTGCTTGAAGTTAAAGCTTGGTTAGGGAAATGCTTCTCGATGAAGGACTTAGGTGATGCTGCTTTCATTCTGGGCATCAAGATCTACAGAGATCGACCCAAGAGAATATTGGGCCTAAGTCAGAGCACTGATATAGATAAGGTGTTGAGAAGATTCTCAATGCTTGATTCTAAGAAGGGATACCTACCCATGCGGCATGGCATTAAGCTTAGCAAACAACAGAGTTCTAAGACTCCTGATGAGCTAAGCAAAATGAGTAAGATCCCATATGCTTCGGCTGTGGGATCCATCATGTATGCTATGATTTCCAAGAGACCAGACGTCTCGTTCACGTTAAGCTGTACCAGCAGATATCAATCTAACCCGGGCCAGGAGTACTGGAATGCTGTCAAGAGTATCCTAAAGTATCTAAGGAGAACTAAAGACGCATTCCTAGTGTATGGTGGGAAGGATGGAGAACTAGCAGTCAAAGGATATGTTGATGCTAGCTTTTAGACAGATCCTGATGATTTCAAATCACAAGCAGGATTTGTATTCGTGTTAAATGGCGGAGCATTAAGCTGGAAAAGCTTCAAGGAAGCCACAACTGCCGATTCTACAACAGAGGCTGAGTACATAGCTGCAGCAGAAGCATCTAAGGAAGCCGTATGGGTTAGAAGCTTTCTAACCGGATTAGATGTAATGCTGCGAGCGTCTGATCCGGTAAGCTTGTTGTGTGACAACACTGGTGCCATAGCATTAGCTCAAGAGCCTAGATTCCACAACAGAACTAAACACATACAGAGGAAGTATCACATTATCAGAGAATATATTGATAACGGTGATGTGGAGATTGCTTATGTACCGATTGATGACAATGTTGCTGATCCCCTGACAAAGGCTTTACCGCAGCCTAAGCACGAGGCGCACGTGAAGTCTATGGGGGTAGATTGGAATTTAGGTTGGAACTAGGGGCAAGTGGGAGATTGTTAGGTTTGTGCCCTAGTCCAAAATAATTCTTCAATCTATACTATAACGGACATCATTATTCTACATAATAAAAGGCATAATATTACTAATGTGTTGTAGTAATATATCTAATGTGATTTTATATCATAATGTGTGTAATCACTTATAGTAGAACTATAGATCAGAAAGAGTTGCATTCGATAGAGTCCCTGATCAGCTAAGCTTCTTCTGAAGCGATCAGTATGAGACTAACTCCTTGTGATCACGCTCTACTGATCATGGCAAAGATGTGCCGGAGTTATATCATAGATATCATCAGGTCGATGATATCGGACAACCCGATTGTGAGTATGCTGCATAGATCCAGTCATGAGATACTCACATATCGTAACTTGTCATTATATCCTAAGACCAAAGAGTCTTTGTTTACACTATGTAACAAATACCTAAGTTTGACCTAGTCTAACGTTATCTGTAAAAGGGTAGCTATAACGGCTTCGATTGACTTTGGCATTTATTGCACTAGTGAACTCGAAAGGCGTCTGAGGGATTTATCACTCATACTTCGGTATGAGAAAGATATCCGTTTAGGCCACTTGATGAGTTTGACTGAAGAAATAGCATGGCCATGCAGGTGATACCTTAGTATCAGTTTTCAGTCATCTCAGATATCAAGAAACAGTGATTGATAAATTAGGATGATCACTCTATGCCTATTGATCAATCTGGATATCGGTTTGATAAAAGGACAGTGACATGTACGATAACAGATTAAGTCGAATAATCGATAATCACGAATATTGGATAATCATAATGTCGTGCTAGAGGCCACTTATGATGGAAAGGGTAAAATAGTAATTTTACCAGTCTGCCAATTATTCGTGAGCCTAGAGGGTCACACGCATTAAGCACGATACATGACAATAATTATGGATGAGAATTGAGAACAATTCGGTAGTTTTCTGGCCTAAGGTTTTAACCAGACGGTTGAAGAAATCAATTCGAGGAAATTGAGCCGTTTTGACTAAACCGAAATTAGAACTCAAGTTAATGGGTTTAATTTGGGTTTTAGTTAAACGGGCTTAAAGCCCATTTAGGGATTTAAGATAAGAGAGGGATCAATTGCAAATAAGAAAGAATAAAGGGATAGATAATGTAATTTTAATTTTGAAATTCAATTTAATTTCAAATTAAAAATCACATAATATCTATTCAATTATCTCTTGAATTTTTCAGCAACTTCTCCCTCCTTTCTCTCTCCCTCATTGCCGATTTTCAGCTCCCTCTCTACCTCCATTATTGCTCTTGTTTTCTCTCAAAATTAATAGCAAAATATTAAGTGAAAAATCATTTCGGCTGTGGTGCTTGTGTGGACTTGATAGAGAACACTACACTTGTGTTTTTGTCGATTACAAGAAGTAAATATCATATTTATAATTATGTTTATAACATGTTCAAATGACATTAAGATCTTAGCTTTTTACGATCACCACGGTTACATAAAGTCCACTGCATGATATTTATTGTTTGGAACCCGTGGTGATCTCTTTCAGTATTTGGCACGAAAAATAATATAAGCATATATATTCTATACAGAAAACATGTTAGGTGAAATTTGTTGTGTTATTTTATTTACCCCTCCAGAAATCCTTGTAGGAAATATTTGAAGTGATAAATATAGGGATCTCCGACATCTTGGAAGGAAAGAACCAAAAATCTAAAACGGGAAGGAAACGATTAGGTGGATGTTTCTTCCCAACTATTTAGGAACATAACAAATTTCAATTATTTAATATTAACTCCTCCTTTCTTGGTATTTGGAAAAAGACTTCCCTAAATATTAACCATTGCCAATCTAATCTCTGTGCAGAGCCAAGCCCATCCCCTGTAGGCCCCACACTTACACATGACAGCTACTATTTCCAAACATCACTTAAGATTATCTTCATATCATTTCTTGTGGCTGTGAGTACTCCCACGTGTCCATCTCCTATTGGTGGGGTTCTCCAGTCGGACAAATAAGAAGGCAGTGTAGTGGACACGCTTTGCCACAGCTCAAACACACCCGAATCTAAATTTCAACAACAAAGCAGAGAAGAGAAGAGAAGAGAAGAGCAAGTGTATTATTATGGTGATTGACCTCAACGGCGTTAAGGGGTGGAGCGTCCCCGCCAAGCCCTGCGACTCCTGCAAGACCGCCTCCGCCACCGTGTACTGCAGCCCCGACTCCGCCTTCCTCTGCCTTACCTGCGACGCCAGGATCCACTCCGCCAACAAGCTGGCGACGCGCCACAAGCGCGTGTGGCTGTGCGACGTGTGCGAGCAGGCCCCCGCCGCCGTGACGTGCAAGGCCGACGCCGCCGCCCTCTGCGTCACCTGCGACGCCGACATCCACTCCGCCAACCCCCTCGCCCGCCGCCACGACCGCGTCCCCGTCGAGCCCTTCTTCGACTCCGCCGACTCCCTCGTCAACTACTCCCCATTCCAAGACACCTACTGCTCCGACGACAGCGCCGACGTCGACACCTCCTCTCTCCTCCTCCCCAATCCCACCAACGACTCCCCCTCCTTCTTCCCTCAGATCGACGACCCCTTTCTCGAATTCGCCTACCCCAAATCCCTCGACTCCAGGATCCACCACTACGACTCCGCCGCCGCCGCCGACAGCGTCGTGCCCGTTCAGGCCAAGCCGCTCATCAACCACCACTCCTCCGAGATCAATTGCTTCAACATGGAGTTCTGCAGATCCAAGCTCTCCTCCTTCGCCTACCCGTCTCACTCCATCACCCAAAATGTAATTACGCGGATACCCTGTTTGTTTCTCCAGAAAATTCACTGAATTAACAAAACCCATTTCTGAATTTCTGGCATCCATTTCAGGTCTCGTCCTCGTCTCTCGATGTCGGAGTGGTCCCGGACGGTCACTGCAACTCCGTCTCCGACACATCGTACCCTTTCATGGGGGCAGAGGCAGCCAGCATGATCGGAGCGGTACCGAGCGTCGCCACGACGACGGCGGTGGCGACGGCAGCACAGCCCCAGGCGACCCAATTGTGCGGGCTGGACCGGGAGGCGAGAGTGATGAGGTACAGAGAGAAGCGAAAGAACCGGAAATTCGAGAAGACGATCCGGTACGCTTCAAGGAAAGCCTACGCCGAAACTCGGCCCAGAATCAAAGGCCGATTCGCGAAGCGGAACGAAACCGGGGCCGAGTCGGAGGGACTCTACGGGACCGCTGCGTCGTCGGCTTTGTACCTGGGGGACTGCGAATACGGCGTCGTACCGTCGTTCTAGAGGTCCGCGCCGGAATGTTGGGAAAGCCCGTTACCTTTTACAGTGGGGCTTTTACTGTAAACTCTTTCTCATAAATTTTAACTTTTCTTCACTTCACTTTCCCTTTTGTTTCTTTCCAGATGATCCTTTATGTATCCTATTCCTATCGGCTAAATATATAGAAATATTATTCAAATGTTTAAGATGTTGTGTTTTTAATCTTTGGGTGTTCCATGACCTTAATAAAGGAGAGAATTGTAAAATTTACCGATCAAGATTAGATTTTGAGTTAATTTCAGATACATAACAATAGATATAGTAAGGATGGCACACGTATAAGTTGAAAAACTTATATTTAAACTGGTAATGTTTCATTTTATATCAGGCTGGAAGAAAATGTTTGATTCTAGTTAACTTTTAGTTTGGAAGAAAATGTTTGATTCTAGTTAACTTTTAGTTTTAATTAACAAAAATGAACTTGTATTTAAATTTTAAAAGAAGAGATGACGAGGAAATAGAGGAGTACGGCAGAGAAGCTGCAAGGCTAAATGTCCTACTGTTCGTCAAAGAAAGTAACTGGCGATAGAGGTCGAAACAGTTATGGTTAGGAAAAGGGGACTAGAACACCTCTTACTTCCACAAATGCACGACGGAAAGATAAAGAAGAAATCATATTGCTTCCCTAAGAACCGCGGGTGGTGACATAATGGGCTGGGGATCGGGCATTGAGGGTGAAATCTCTAAATTCTATGGAAATCTATTCACGGGGGAGGGGTAGATTGCATGGAAGTGGTGGAACTCGTTCGCCCGACTATATCGACTGACCAAAACACGTCCCTTTTAAGACAGGTGGAGAAGGAGGAGGTGAGAGAGGCAGTGTTTAGGATGGATTCCTGTAGATCCCCGGGACCAGATGGGTTAAACCCGGGCTTCTACAACGCAAACTGGTCAATATTGAAGGCATCATTGGTCGAAACCGTAAATTTTTTTGCATATTCAGGATCCCTGCCGGAGGGAGCGAACGAGACAAGGATAGTTCTTATTCCAAAAAAGCAGAATGCATATTCAATGGGGGACTACAGACCGATAGCGCTATGTAATGTGATATATAAGATCATATCCAAAGTACTGGTAAACAGATTCAAGAAATCGCTGGACGGGATTATTTCTTCATGTCAGAGTGCGTTCGTACAGGCAGGTTAATAACAGACAACCTAATATTAGCAGCAGAGGTGCTAAATCATGTAAGACGGAAGGTCCAAGGAAATAGAGATCTGATGGCCCTGAAGCTCGACATGAGCAAAGCCTACGACATGGTGGAGTAGAGCTTTCTACTTCAAGTGATTCAAGCTCTCGGATACAACTAGAGATGGATCGAGCTCATTCGAACATGCATTTCCACTGTCACATACTTAGTCACCACATCAGGACACATAATATTAATACGAAACCCTTCGAGAAGCCTTCGACAAGGAGACCCGCTATCTCCCTATCTCTTTCTAGTCTGTGCAGATGGTCTCTCTCTTCTTCTGCAAGAGTTTACCAAGGTAGGTCACATCCGGGGTGTAAAAATAGCAATAGAAGCGCCAGCAGTTTCTCACCTTTTGTTCGCAGATGAGAGCTACATATTCTGCAGGGAAACTAGGGGAGAGGCGGAACAGATGACGAGGTGTCTTCTTATATACGAAAAGGCTTCGGGCCAACTTATTAATCGAGAGAAGTCGTCAACGTTTTTCTCCCCAAACACACCTCAGGAGGTAAGGGAAGATGTTACCTCGAGGTTGGGATTTAAGGAGGAAAAAGATTCATCCATTTACTTAGGCCTTCCGAACATGGTCGGAAGGAATAATACGCGGGCCCTGGCTTACATATAGGAACACATTTCTAAGCATATGGCATCTTGGAGTATATGATTTCTGTCCTCGGCAGGGAGAGAGGTGATGATTAAGTCTATTTTACAGGCTCTCCCAACGTACTTTATGCATGTCTTTCTTTTCCCCCAAAAACTTCTAGATGATACCGGGAAGATGTTTAATAAATTCTAGTGGAAGGGCAACGCGGGAAGGGGCGGAATCATATGGCCGAAGTGGGGTTATCTTTGCAAACACAAAGAACTAGGAGGGATGGGTTTTCTCAACCTCAAAGAATTCAACTTGGCTATCCTAAGAAAATAAGCTTGGAGAATCCTAACAAATCCAGAGTCATTTCCTTGTAGATTACTTAAAGCTAAATACATTCATCGGGCTACATTCATGGAGGCTCCATTGGGAAATTCTCCAAGTTTTGTTTGGAGAGGAATATGCGCAGGTAGATCAGTTGTTAGACAATACGCACGTCGGAGTATTGGGCCTGGAAATTGTATGGTTGTAGGGACACATGGTTAGGAGGAGAGTTTACCAGTGCAGGGGATTCCAGTGGACAAGTGTATCTCTGAGTTGTACAGACCAGAGTGCAGAGCGTGGGATGAAGGAAAATTAAGGGCGTAGTTTAACAATCAAACGGGTAACATAATATTCTCCATCATCCCTAGTTGGTATGAAATATAGGACCACTGGTATTGGGATGCGGACAAAACGGGAGAATTTAGTGTCAGAAGTGCCTATCGTGGTCTCTGTCAATTGGAAAATATATGGGCACCGTCAGCACAAGCATTAGGTTGGAAAGAAATATGGAAATTGCAAGTCCCGCCCAAAGTCAAAATCTTTATCTGGAGAGCAATGTCCAACGTACTCCCGACCAAGATGCGTCTAGTAGAGAAAGGACTCCCAATAGTCACACAGTGTCCCATTTGTGGTCAGCCAGAGGAGACAAGTGATCATAGTTTCTTCAAATGTAAAGTAGTCTCCCCTATTTAGGGGGACAGACTCCTTCGAGGTATTTGAGGAAAATAGGACCAAACCCAATAATGAGCAACTGGTGCTCTTGGTGGAGGGGGAGGACGAGGCAAACCTTTGGGCGATCACGCTCTGGGCGATTTAGGGTGCGAGGAATCAAGCTGTTTGGAATTCGAAAACTTTCCATCCAGCAAGAGTAGGAGTGATGTCCAAAGGGCTCCGAAGAACTTGGACATCGACAAAACTTTCAGGAGGATCCTAAGGAACATATAAGCTGGTAACTGAGTCTCCAAAAGTATGCGCCCCCGAGTCCTGGACAACTAAAGATAAATGTTGATGGGGGAATAGATGTAGAGAGGGGGTTTTGGAGCATATGGCTTGTATGTAGGGATTCTGAGGGTCGTATTGTGGGAGCTCTCTCTAGACGGTTTTCGAGACATCTCCATTCCGAAGAGGTGGACGTCGTAGCCGTCAGAGAAGCTTTATCATGAGCAAAAGGAAATATTTGGAAGGAAGTAGTAGTCGAATCAGATTGCATCGGGGTGGTGGATCATGTCAGGCAAGGGAAACAAGCGAGAAATATGTTCGCTGACATTATCTATAACTGTATGGGTATCCTTTCCGTCCCAAGGTTCGACTTCTTATTAAATTTTGCTCGTAGGTCTTGTAATAAAGTTGCTCATGAATTAGTCAAACATGTTTTAACTAACAGTAGCTGGGTTTATGGTGAGGGGTCTGTCTAACCAACTATAGCTTCAGCTGTTCGGCTTGATGCCGGGTTAGTTGCTTTTTCTTAAATAAAATTCGTTTTCCTTCAAAAAAAAATATTTTACAAACTTTTCTTTCAAAATATATGTTTATATAAAATAAAGGGAAAATGACACTTTTGTGCACCTAAATAAACACTTTTGACACTTTCATACCCTATATTTTTGTTTCTTTTTTTCAGTACCCTGAATTTTGTGTTGGGACAATAAATTCCAAAATACCAAAAACACCCCTGAATCTAACCAATTAAATCTGGTCTAATGGAGAGAACCGGCCCAATTTTAAAGAGTGTAAAAAGACGAAATTACCGTCAACTATTCATCCAATTTTCAAGTGAATTCCACCCTTTCTAATTTTTTTTATTTTCTCTCTCATTTCTCCATTTCTCTGTCCTCTTGTTCTCCGGTGGTCGTCCCTCTGCCCCAAGACTTGTTGTCACAGCTCGACCTTCTCCGCCTCCGAGGCGTGTGCTCCAAGTGGCAGTCCTCTGTCCCTCTCCGGTCGAGCACCAAAGTGTCACGTGCGAGCTCCGACAGGCAATCGAAGATCACGTGGTAGATGATGAGGTGAGGCTGTTCGTGGGCAAGTGTATGGCTCACTACGACCGTCTCTTTAACGTTAAGAGCTTGGCGGCCAAATCTGACGTGTTCCATGTCGTCTCTAGCGCTTGGAGCTCTCCAGCCGAGCGTTGCTTCCTATGGATCGGAGGTTTCCAACCGTCCGATCTCGTTAAGGCTCGGTCTCGCATAATCATAAAAGGAGAGAGGGGATAAGAAATGAGTTCAAGAATTCAAAATTTTCACTCGCCGAAAAGTGTGCCGGAACATATTTTCCGGCACACTTTCAGGCGAGTGAAAATTTTGAATTTTTGAACACTTTCCGGTGCTCACCACCACCGCCTTAGCTCCGGCACCGACTACAATCACTGCCACTGCTCCGGTGACCTCCACCACCACTCCGGCCACCTCCACCAGTCCTGCGTCATCGTCTCCGTCGGGTGCGGGGTCCACCACACCCTCCTCCACCTCGACTAATTCTGTCAGCGTCGCCGGAGTCTTCAAGGATGAGGAGGGTCGGAGGAGAAGGAGGAGAGGAGAGAGGTGGAGAGAGATGGAAGAAGAGGTATGTTTTGAAAATTTGAAATTGATTTAAGGGCATTTTTGGTATTTTCAACAATTCAAATTGGACCAGATTAGACCAGATTTAATTTTGGTAAATAAATGGTCAGTTGTCCCAAAATGAAATTCAGGGTACTGAAAAAAAAAAAAAAAAAGGTAGGGTATGAAAGTGTCAAAAGTGTATATTTAGGTGCACAAAAGTGTCATTTTCAATAAAATAAAAAAAACTAAAAAAATTGATTATAATATTATTATTTTAACAAAAAAAGTTTGAAAAATAATATTAAAAATGAATAATGGTTTTTAAACATCGTTTTCTATTTTTTATTTTTAATATTTTTTATACTAAAATCAACTATTTGTTATATATATATTTGAAGAATAGTTTACATATTTTTAAAATATTTTAAAATATTGTAAATATAAAGGCATTTTTGTCATTTTACACTAAAACTAACTAAAATCAAGGGTTAAGGTATAGTTAAGACAGAATACCGATTTTAAAGTCAGTTAAGATTATTTTTGTTTCAAGTTAGACAATAGAGTTAGATTTCAGTTAGTTGTTAATGTAAAATGACAAAAATGCCTCTAAATGTCATTCAAATTTTCACAAACATTTCATTAAGAGTTTTTTTTTTTTTCATTTTCTCTCTCCTCACGCTCTGCAAAATCATACTAAAAACCCACAATCCACTTGTTTTGTGGATTTTTTCTTCATACGTTTCCGCACTCAATTTCGAGGCAATTGCATTCTCCCAAAGTTAAAATTTTGACGCGTCGTGTATCCGTAGAACTTAGTTTTGAGTTAGAATCAAGACTGAATGGTTCTGGTTCAAAGTCTGGATCGTCTGGTTCTACACTTGGGATGTTTCAAGATTAGATTCAAGAACATCAAGACTGTTTCGGTGGCCGGCGCCGCCGCCGATCTAGAGTGCGGCCTCAATGGGTTCTTTCCCTTTGGTCGTGGGATACATTAAAGTATGTGACTAGAATAACTATACCCTTTGGTTATGTTATATAAGAATTCTGATCCACCTCATCCTTGTTACTTAAGCTGATACATTAATCACAATCTTTTCAATGTTGTATTCTAATATATAGTATTAAAGTCAACTTTAAAACAAAATACTAGTTATTGAATCTAAAAATGAACATTCCAGTGAATTGACTTTTGATAGGCTATAATGGGTCAACAACTATAGTAGAAACTTTATAAATTAATACCCTCGGGACCACCAAAATTCAATGATTGTTCAATAAATTATTAATTTATATATTAATTAATACTATCAATTTCTGACAATTTTTCTTCTCAACTATGGGTTGGGTTTTAAATGGTTAAAAGATTCAAAACCAAGTTTTCCTCTTATATTAAAATCACACATGAGAAGTATTGAAAATATTTTCTGAGTCTTAAATTATTTTTTTTCTCTTTTATTCGGGTAGACCTTTTAGAGGTAACTTAAGATTAGGCCAGATCCACACATACCGCCGTCGTCCTGTTCAATTTCAAGTCTGGTCTCGAGCTTGCACTGGTGGTGTAAGCAAACACGAGTTTTGCAAATGGTTAATTAATTAATTAATTTGTTTTTTTTTCTGATAAAGAACTTATCCTATAAATAAATAAACAATTTTTAAAATTTGAATTTAAATTTCGAAATTCAAACATTTGGTTTGTCAATTTTGAATATAAATTCTCATACTTATAGCTTCAGTTTTAGTGAGATTTATGATAACCATTATGGGATTAATGACTCAATTTAAAGGCTCAATTTAATGCCTCTCTTTTATGATATTCTATAAATATCATAGGCTCTACCATTAGTTTTTTTTTACTCAAACTCGAACTGTACTTTGTCTGATATTCTGCAACTTGTCTGGAGTTATTTGGTTGTGCGATCTGATAGTCTTGAATTGTTGTTCATCCAATTGTTGTCAACTTCTACTACGAGTTCTTCCTCCCATTTCGTGGATTTCTTTTTCTTGTTCTAGACTCTATCGTGCGAGTGACGCACAATAGAGGGACAACTATGTTAACCTCGGAGGAAAACGACATTCGATCGCTACCATGGTCTAACCGGACCAATTGCTTTCAGGTCAGTGTATACCATACCACGGCGGGGTTACTCTTCCAGTTCTGCTCTTCTACCTCGCTCGATTTTATTTGCTGAGATCGACAACCAGGTCACTACAATTTGAATGCAATTTTGTTTTTTGATGTTTGCATAATTCAATGGTTGTTGAATCTGCTTCTCCCAACATGCATGCTGCTATGAACAAACTTGAACTACTCGACGTACCAAGTACCTTCATTGGTCCCAAGAAATTTTAATGTTTTTTGAGAAACTTGATATAGACTATGTCCTTATGCATTATCCCCATGTATTGTTCCCGAACAAACTTCCCCATAGCTGCCATCCTTAGAAAAAGTCAGGATGACATTAAGAAATTTGAGGAAGATAACAAGATCACTAGATACCATATTTTAAATCAAATTATTTGATTTATATATGGTACATAAGTCTACCAAGTTTATCTGGGAAGCATTAGAGAAAAAATACGGGGCTAATGATGCTGCAAAGAAAAAGTATGTGGTAGGCAAGTGGCTCGCCTTTAAGATGGTGGATACAAAACCCATCATGGAGCAGGTTCACGAGTGCGAGAACCTCTCTACTAATGTCGTCAACGAGGGAATGAAGATGTGTGAGTTTTTCCTTGCAAATATGTTGCTCGAAAAATTTTCACCTACGTAAAATGACTACCGCAACCACCTCAAGCACAAGAAGAAAAATCTCTCACTATAGGAGCTGATAAGTCATATGCGAAACAAGGAGGCGAACCGACTGAAAGATTAAATGTATTCTCTATCCATTCATTCTTTCAAGGAAAATATCGTTGAGTCGACTGGCCCTTCCAACTCCAAGGACATAGGCAAAAGCAAGATTAGCGTCTAACCAAAGAAGGCTCAATTCAAGAAGAAGCCTGTGAAGAATTTTGTGCCTTCAACCAATTCAAATAAAACATGGAAAGGTGAAATGATGGGTATGTGGCAAGGACGTGCACAAGGCGTACCAATGCTCTCAGCGTCAAAAGACAACTTCTGCTCATGCCAACATGGTTGAAAGTGAGGACGTCAGTGTTGCTGTAGTGGTAGAGACAAACATGATTGCAAACTCCACATACACATGTGTGTGCGCAAAGACATGTTCACAAACTTCGTAGAGGCTGCATCTGGTGAGGTCGTCTACATGGGAAACGACTCAACTGTAGCGATTAATGGATCGAGAAAAATAACACTAGAGCTGAATTATGAGAAGACACTTACCCTCAACCATGCCCTTTATGCCCCCTCTATGCGCCGCAACCTGGTTTCGGGGTCTTCTTCTCAACAAGAATTGATTGAAGACTGTGATTGAAGCTCATACTATTGTATTTGGTTTCAAGGATAATTTTGTTGGGAAAAAGTATTACATCAATGAACTTTTTGTAATCAATGTTGATTTTGTCATGAATAATAAAACTTCTACTTCTGCTTATATCTCTAAGTGAATAGATCTTTGGCATGCAAGGTTGGGTCATGTTCATGAGAAATCTATAAAAAAGACTAAGAATTTTGTTTATAATATCTGACTTGACACCTTCAGATTTATCCTAATGTCAATCTTGTGTCGAATCACAGTTTACATAGAAGCCATGTAAACTTGTAACACAAAGACACTCAAATCTCATAGGCTTAATTCACTCTAATTTGGCTGATTTTAAGAACACTATTAGTAAAGGTGGTAAACATTACTACGTAACATTCATCGATGATTTTTCATGATTTACCCGAGTATATTTGTTTCAAACAAAAGATGAGACTGAAGAGATGTTCATTAAGTATAAGAATAAAGTAGGAAACCAACTTGATCGAACGATTAAGAAAGGTAGATCCGATCGAGGTGGAAAGTATGGCTCAAACTGCCTAGTTGACTTCTGCGAGAAGAAGGAATTGTGCACGAGTTAAGTGCGTCATACTTACCTTAACAGAACGGAATAACTGAATGCAAAAACAAAACTTTGAAGAACATGATGAATGCAATGCTTCTAAGTTCTGGCATTCATGATGAGATGTGTGTGTGTGTGTGTGGGGGGGGGGGGGGGACAGTTCTCTCAGCTTCTTATTGTAGGGTTTTGGAGCGTTCTAGATCGTCATCGAGATAGCGGAAGCAATAAAAGATAATCTACTCCAAACCTTGTCCAAGAACATTTAAACCATTAAATCTCAAAGCAAAATCTATTCCACAAGATATTTACCTTTAAGTCTTGTTTGAATCGATAAAGAAGAACGTTCGGATCTTCTTCTCTAAAGCAAGTCCACACCAAGAGAATGATCTTCAAGATCCTTCACTTAATTGCCTACTAGAACAATTAAATGAAGAACAAGAGAGCAAGATGGAGGAAGAACACCAAGGTGGCCGGCCACAATGAGAGAGAAAGAGAGGTTTTTGTGAGTTTTGTGACTTAATCAATTAATGAAATAATGTCTTGCAATATATCTCATCATCCAACTCACAAGTATGGGTTAAAAGTGATTGGTATGGGCTTAAAGGAGCTTTAACCCATACCCCTTAAATCACTCACCTCTTAATCCACAACTACCAACTAAGCATGGTGTTGTGTGGCCCCCACATTGGCCCCACCAAGTGGGCCGGCCATATGGCCTTATTGGGCCGGCCATGAGGCTTCATGGGCCGAGCCCAATGGGCCCTCCCGTGTTGTCTCATGCCGCGTCCAAAAGTTTCCCGACCCTTTTGTCGCTACTTATCAAACAAAGTCCGACGCGATATCGACGAAAAACTCAATTTTTCTCGATTCGCTAATTATTCTCTCAAACCGAACCTATGGCACAAAACCTCCAGTTTTGTCCATATACTTCTCCTTAAGAAACATCCATGTTTCCTTGTCTCAAGTTATCCGTCTTGTATGTGTGTGACCCTCTAGGCTCATGCCACCGTTGGCAGATCGGCGCAAGAATTGCTCTTGCCCGATCCATCATAAGTGGTCTCTAGTAAAACATTATGATTACCCAAGGTGCATGATGATCGATGATTCGACTTAACCTTTGTGCGTACAAGTCACCATCCTTTTATCTCTAGATATCCCGATTGATCACAAGGCATAGAGTCGTCTCCCTTGTTTAATCAATCATTGTTACTTGATATGCGAGATGACTGAGAAATGATAACCCGTATCATTTTGCATGGCCATGCTTTTCTCTCATTCGGTCTCCATCAAGAGGCCTTCTAACGGATATCTTTCCCATACCGTAGTATGAGGGATAAATCCCTTAGCCGTCTTTCGTGTCACTCATGCAACCCGTTCCGCCACCCAATCATGCCCTTCATAGCAATCCTTTTACATAAAGCGTTTGGCGCAAGTTAAAGCCGTACGTTCATTGCATAGTGATCACAAAGACTCCTTGGTCTAAGGACGTCGTGACGAGCTATCGCATTTGAATATGTTTATGGCTTAATCTATGAAAAAACTATTCAATGCGGGTCGTCCGATATCAATCACCTCATGATATCTATGATATGGTTCCAGGATCCCACATCCTTATGACAAGTAGAACTACGTCATTAAGAACCATTCCTCATACTGGTCACTTTCAAGGAAGCATAGGTTGACCAGGGACTTGTTAAGTGTGATCCGTACAGATTTATGGTTCTACTACTTTAGTGGTCATAAATCAGATCATGCTTAACATATTACTTCAACATATAAGTAATATAAAGCCGTTTATATTTATACATCACAAACGATGATATTTGTACATAGACGTTTACAGGCTAATACCAATTGGACTAGGGCACAAATGCTATCACTTATACTCTTAACAGGGTTCCTCACAAAAATCTTTACAAGACCCTCTACGAGTTATGGAAGGGATACACTCCCAACTTCAGTTTTCTGAAGGTGTGGGGGTGTTTAGCTAGATTTAGTATACCTCCTCTGAAGAGAACCAACATTGGTCCCAAGACATATGAGTGTGTTTTCATCATGTATGCTCAGAACAAAGCTACCTACATATTCATGTCCTTACATGATCTATCCATATACGAGGCAAGAGACGTCGAGTCGTTTCGGGCATGTGTTTCCACTGAAGAAGGATGCTACTGCATCTTCGTTGTCTTTGGTAACTGTGGATGTCCCTGGTATGGACGAAGAGCACAACACACATGTCAGTTCCTCTACTTCTGAAGTTCATGGTGATGAACCAAGAAGGAGAAAGAGACCTAGAATTGAGAAGAATTTTGGAGATGACTTTCTGTCACTTCATTTTTAGTTGAAATCGTGGATGTGGAGTTCGTTAGTGAAGAACTAGTATTTGCTTACCTGACAGAAGATGATCCTAAAACCTATGGAAAAACAATGAGATCCGTTGATGCATTGTTTTGGAAGGAAGCTGTCAATAGTGAACTTGACTCTATCGTGTCAAATCAGACTTGGGAATTATTCGACCTACCTAAGGGGTGTAAACCTATGAGTAGTAAGTGGATATTTAAGAGGAAATGGAGGCCTGACGACACAATTGAAAGGTTCAAAGGAAAACTAGTGGTTAGAGAATTCACTCATAGGAAAGACATCGACTACTTCGACAGATATTCCCCTGTAACCAAGATAGCTTCGATTAGGTCTCTAATCGCTCTAGCTGCCAATCATGAGTTGGTTATATATTAGATGGATGTTAAAACCACTATTTTTGAATGGAGATCTTCATGAGGAGATCTATATGTCGCAGCCTAAGGGGGTTTTGATAAAGGGTCAAGAGGAAAAGGTCTATAAGTTGAGGAAGTCACTCTATGGACTAAAATAAGCACCAAAGCAATGGTATGAGAAACTTTACAACACTTTTGTAAGTAACAGATATTTTTTCAACAACTCTGATTCGAGTGTTGTTCCTCATGTCATGTACACACCTCGGCATTGCTTATAAGGTGAGCAGGTTGAGTCGTTACACACACAACCCAAGTAAAGAACATTAGAACTCCCTTCCTCGTTTACTCAAGTACTTGACAGGTGGAATTGACTGGTCATTGCATTACTATAAGTTTCCTGGTGTTCTATAAGGATTTGATTATGCAAATTGAGTTTCGAGTACAGATGAGTTAACCTCCACAAGTGGCTATGTCTTTACTTAGGGTGGAGACACTATCTCGAGAAAATCTTCCAAACAATCTTCTATAACTAGCTTCACGATGGAATCTAAACTCATTTCCCTCGAGTTGGCAGGGCAAGAAGCATATTAGTTGAGAAATCTCTTGGCAGATGTGCCCATCTAGGGATGGCATGCAATCCCGATGCCACTACGTTGTGATACTACGTCAACCATGTGTGTGGACAAGAACTATGTTTATAGTGGGAAGAAAAAACACGTTCATCGAAGGCACGATGTGATACGACAACTACTTAGAGATTGAGTGATTTCTTTGGATTATACAAAATCCAAAAGAAATCTTGCTGACCCTTTCACAAAGGGATTACCAAGGAAAGTTGTCCTTGATACTTCGAGGGGGATGGGGCTTAAGTCCTTATCATGATAGTATGGAGCATACCCACGAGTAGTCAAACGAAGCCATATGACTCTCAGTGCACTACTTTACCCATTCTTGTGGCGCAAAGTTGTGCTACAGATTCCATAACCAGTGTTGATGGTGCTATTGAGACGCATTTGATGGATATTGAGTATAATAATCCATAACACGTTTTTTGTGGTGGTATAGAGACGCAGTCGATGGGTTCGATACTACTAATCCATAATCAGTTTTTGGTGGTGCTATTGAGACGCAGTTGATGTATCTCGAGTATGATAATCCATAACTAGTTTTTGGTGGTGCTGTAGAGACATACTTGATTGCTTCCCAAGGCTCACAATCTATGACAAGTTCTTGGTGGTGCTATAGACACGCACTTGATGGGTTTTCGCTGCAACTGACAAGTTAAAATTTTTTCCTTAATAGCTCTTTTGTCAGTGCTATTGAGATGCACTTGACGAGCTACCTATGCGAGTGTAATGGTTTGACTGTCATCTATGAAAGACATGAAAAGTCGTCCTATGGGCACTCGCGATACCATGTGTACGCATGGCCTTAAAAGTGTAGATCAAGTATCATGGAACTTGTAAGATCAGAAGATAAGATATGTGTTGTGGGGGTCTCACTAGAAAGTGAGACACGTGTTCAAGAACAAATTCACTCGTTTCACAAGTACGTTGTTGTCTCACCTCACTACGTGTCAATTCAAGTAGTAAGATATTGACACTTAAGTATCACATCTTCCGTTATCAAGGAACTTCCTCTTTTTTTAAAATAAATAAAAAAAACCCCTAATTTGTGAGGTTGTGTGGGGGATTGTTGGGTTTTTAGTGGTTAAAAGCCTCCAAGTAAGTTTTCCTTTAATTTTGGAATCCCTCATGGAAAGCATTGAAAATATTTTTTGGGTTTAAATTGTTTTTCTCTCCTCTCTTGTTCGTGTGAGCCTTTTAGGGGTAACTTGAGTTTTAGGCCAAACCGCCACGCGCGCCGCCGCCGTTCGGGATTTGCGGAGCAAGATTTTGACCGTGACCATGGTCACAGCCCCTTTGGCCACCACGTAGTTACTCTGCAGTCCACCAGTAATCAGCATGAACGAGTCTTACGACGCGAAAATCATGGCATGATTGCTCACGGACCGTGACTAAGCGGCAATCCCTCACCTATAAATAGAGGCAATGCATTAGCTCATTTTCATCAATCATTCCACACATCACTCTCCATTTTAGAGAGAAAAACCTCTCCTAATGAGTGTTAGAAAAAATGTAGAGATATCAGAGATCAAGGTGAGAGGAGATTTAGAGGGCGTTCCTTGGGAATAATTCTCGCATGAGGATTGATTCAGGTTTTTTTATTCTAAATTCTTTTATCTTTGTAAATTATTTTATCAGTGAATGCAATTAGATATGCGTTCATATTTAATTTACTTATTTATGATGTTTATGAATTCTATAATGCATGATTTAATTCGTATATTACATGAATATTATTATGATCATAAACATATCTAGTCTGTTATGCCTCGGGGTTGAGGCGATGTCTTATTTAATTATGGATTAGGGAAATTTAGGTAATTATTTTATATGCTTGTAGCGCCGAAGAGGTAGATTCACAATTTAGGAGGCTGATTATTTCGTGTGTAACTGGCTACAAAAAGAGTATGATTTTCTATTCGATGGGTCATATAAGGGATACAGTTAACGGTCAAGGGATTTGTCCCTCACGAACTAGTGGGAATGATATCTGTTTAGGTCTGTTGATGAGAATGATTGAGAGGGAATGTGCGACCGCACTATTGATAAAGAGTTATCATACTTAGTCATCTCGAGATCAAGTAACATGTTTGAATATATAAAGGTGACGTCTCTATGCCTTTTATTCAAACAGAATGTCTGGTGACAAAAGGGATTAAGATAGTTACAACAAAAGGTTAAATCGAATCACCGATCATCATGATTATTCGGTAATCATAAATTCTTACTAGAGACCACTTATGATGAAATGGACCGAACAGAGATATGAGCCCATTTGCTAGTGAAACATGAGCCTACAAGGTCATACACATAGAGAAAGCCCAAAGCAAGATAGACTTACGAAGCCCATCGAAAAAAGGGGAGTTGAAACCCACGCCACCCAGAGGGAGTAGTGATCGCCACAACACATGTGTTTATGATGTGGTGATCGCCACATGCCTCTAGGTAGAATCCTTTCCTATTTCGATTTAGATTGTGAATCTGAAACCAATAAGGAAATAGGCAAGAGGGAGCATGAATTTTGGGGTATTTTCTGAATTGGAAATACACAGTAAAATAGGATTTTATTGGGAATAAAATCCCTATCCCCAAAGCCTATAAATATGTTGCATTGGTTTACTTGAAACCCTAATACGGAATTTGCAACATTAACAACTCCACATGAAGTTCCAGATCTGATTATTTGATAATTAGATATGATTTTGAGAAGATCAATTAGGTAATAAAGAATAACTCTGAAATTCTCTCTGGACTTGACCCCCTTCATTCTCTCTCTCTCTCTCTCTCTCTCTCTCCTAACCCTCTTCCCCGACCATTCCCTCCCTCCCTCTGCCTATCTCCCTCTTCTCCTTGCTTCGGTCCCGTCGTTCCACTCTTCAATCATCTTAGATCTATTCATTCCTAGATATGGTGGTCTAGGCTCGGCTTAGGAGGTGTTCTGGAGTGAAGTTTGGAGGGTGTGCGGTGGATGTGGAAGGCTCCCATGGCTTTGGAACCTTCGCCGGACCTGTTTGGGCTGCGTCGAGTGGTGGTGTTTCCTGTCGTGGATCTCTTTCGGTGTTGGCCGACAATGCCTCTCTCTCGGTGCTCCGGTGTGCGTGTAGTGAAGACCGGAGGTGCTGGCCTCCCTTCACCCGGTGACGTCGGTTCTTCCTCAGCAGCGAGCTCCGATGGTTTTGTTGCGGTTCGCGTCTTCATCAGGCTGGTTTCGGCACTGTGCTGGATTCCGACCAGGCTGCTTTTGGGTTTCACCTGACGGCCTTGTAGATCGGGACGACGCGACCTCGTGCTCAGTGACAAGATGTGCCCTGTTCCCAATCTGATTTTTAGGCCCTGTACCAAGCAACTGATTTGGCCCTCACTCTGGCCCAGGACCTTATACCCCAATCAGTTGGGCTGGGTGTGGTTGGGTTCTCTTTTCTATTCTTGTGCATGATACCGATGAAGTGATGTTCATAGTTTCTCATGGACTACTGACAAAGGGGTAGCTTCCCACATACACTTGAAGTCCCGAAGGTCGGGTTCTAATTAGAGATTTTCTAGGTCCCTGCATTTGGTTCCTTATCTTTCAATTTACTTCAATTTCATTGTAAGCAACATTGTCTGCACTTCAATTTCAATTTTCAGTTGCTTCGTTGTAACAACTTTTCCCCGCCTTTGTTTTCTTTTCAAAAATTTTGGCAGGCTCAATAAAATTCAATCACTTCACTGAACAAAAAAAAAAATTAGTAGATTGATCTTTGTCAAGCTTCCATCAAGACTTCTTCGTGTGGATAACGGTAGAGAGTGCATACCGTAGGAGATTCTTTCAAGTGATTCGTGAAGAACATATGCAGTCTCAAAGGTTTAGTAAAGTCGGATCTACAAGGGGTAAATAAAGGTTTCTAACCCTTTCATCAATTAAGCTTGAACATGCACGTATCCAACCTATTCAAATCTCCTCATTTTTATTCCTATTTTGTTCCGAATTATTAGAATTTTTTGTGAATAAAATGCTACTTTACCTCACGAATGGCCCGAGAAGTGTTTTTGGTGAAAACAGGTCGAAAAGAGGCGAAAAGGAGCTAAAAACACAAAGGCGGGAAAAAGGAGAAAAGGGAAGCGCGGAGCTTACCAGGGCAACATGTGGCCAAAGGGAAGCGCGGAGCAAGGAGCTTACCCGGGCAGCTTCAAGGCAACCTACCGGGTCAACCTGCCGGATCTTACCCGGCCGGCTCTAGCTAACCCGGCAACCCGAGGGAAAGGAGAGAAGACCCTGCCAGGTCAACCTTTCGGATCCCACCCGGTAGGATCGTGCAACCCGACAGGCTGTGGTCTTTGTGACGCACGTGCAAGAGAGAAAAATCAACCTGCCGGGTTGACCTGCCAAGTCCCACCCGGCAGGCTGGTCAAATCAGCTCCTAAAATCTTGGAATTTTGAATTTTGAAATGATTTCCTCCCATCCTTTAAATACCCAACCCCTCTACCTACAAAAATATCACCCATTTTTCAGAATTAGAGTTAGGTTAGAGTGGTTTAGGGTTTAGAGAGAGAGATGAGGCTTGTGGGTGATCACTTAGAGACGAATTGGAGGCAACGAAGAGGAAGATTATGGTAAGCAATTTTGAGGTTGGTAGTAGATTTGGTTAGGGTTGTTATTTAGTTTGTAATTGGGAATTGAATGATTGTATTAGGTTTGATTTTAAGGAATATAATTGAGGTTTTTTTCATGAGATTTGTGATTTTGTTAAGTTGTATAATAGAAATGAACTTGTATGCGAAGGATTCGTTGATCTATGTTTTTGATACCATGAGTAGCTAAGTATTTAGATCGGGGAAGTGGATGAACGGGGATATTAATTTGATTAATTAAAGAATTAATGGTTGAAATTATTGGGTTTGTGAAATGGATTAAGACTCTGAATGTGAACTTAATGCTAACTCTCCCGGGTAGGCTTGACTTTAGATTAAAGGGAAAATGTCACTTAACTCCCCTATGGTTTACACGATTTTCACCTACTTCCCTAAAAAATAAACACGTTTTGTAGACCCCCTGATGTTTACAAAATTCTCACTTAGGCCTAACACCGTTAGTTTTGGGTTAAAAGTCAACTACTTTTTGTAAAATATGCCAAAATTACCCTTTTCAACTTAAATGAGGGAGACATCTTGAATGTGAAGGCTTTTAATGAGGAGAAGGTTCTAAGTGCCATTGATGGTAGTTGGAAGGTCCTGTGCAATCTCATCTCAGATTGGAAAGAGCTTGGCTAATCCGAGAGCATTTGATGACTTTGAATTTTAGAAACTCCACAGAGCTTCGTCTCACCGCGAAGCTCAACCGTCTGCTTCGTTTCTTTCGTTGTGGCGGGCACGATGCCCCTGAGCCCCAGCTAATGCGCAGTCGCGGCCGAAAACCATTTACCATTGTTGCTCGATGGAGATTGTAAGCCAGATCCGACGGCCTCGTTCCTCATAAACGCTCTTGAAATAGTCTCCAAAACCCAAATCCTCAAATTCAAACCGAACCCCAATCCATCCTTGATTTCAATCCCAAAATCCAAACCCTAAAATCTCGATCATTTCGATTCACATCTTTGATTCTGAACATTTTGGTTTTTAAACCATTGAATTTGAAGCTACGTATTGAAAAAATGGACTAAAGGTTAGAGGTTGAAGACAGTTTTCAGGACGTCGTTTCTGAGTTTGTTGGGATATTCATATTGCTAAATATAGAATTTGAAGTAAGCAAACAACCATAATGTTGTGTAGTCTAGTGGTTGTGACTTTACTTGATGTATAGGAGGTCTTGTGTTTGACCCATGCTTTAGGCACTATTTTCTACTCTCCCAACTGAGTACACGACGCCTGTTTGGACTAATAAAAAACTGGAAACAACAGAAATCAAACACTGAAACTCGCCTCTAACCGCTAGGTCAAGCTGCATATTTAATTATCATTTACGTTTGTGTATATATATAACATAATATAACCTGAAAACTGAAATTTAACAAAACGACTTCGTTTCATTCATCTTCAACCTCCGATTTTAAGGGTTTCTTGAATCGCCGACGGCTTAATCAAGATCTACGACCTAACCCTCTGCTAAACCTCCAACCCCATCGCCTCTCTCCACGACGTTGACTACAACCCTCGACCGATCCACCTCCGTCATGACCTTCGAGGAACACGCCACGATGACGTGTTTGCCACCGCCTCCGAGAATGCACCGTCCGAGTATAGGACTTTTGTGAGTCAGGCTCCGCCATGATCGACCACGAAGTCCAAGCCGTGTTACTGGAACAAGTACGACACTATCTTATTTCCATCCAGCCAGTTGTGGACAAAGCCCAGATCAGTTCAACAGTGAAGCAACACAATGACAAATTTTTGAAATTTTGACAAGTAGCTGAGGGTATTTTGGACTTTTCACAAGCAAACTAATGGTGTTGGCCTTCGTGAGAATTTTTGAAAGTTTAGGGACCTCTCAGAATGCATTTGTCAAACGAGGGAGGTAAGTGAAAAACGCGTAAATCACGAGGGAGGTAAGTGATATTTTCCCTAGACTAAATCTAGGAAGAGAGGCGATAACAATCGAACTAGGTGGACCGTAGCATTTGGGTGCCGGATCGACACGGTGTATCTTGAGGTTGTAATTTGATTTGTGAAGACTTCGTAATAGCAACCTGTGACGGGGGTATCATACCGTGGGTACGTTTTATATCAATAGGGTGCCAGGCTGAAGGATGGAGATTCCTACATAACCTTTAAGTTGAATCTGATTAGGTATTTTAGTTAATGATCTGGCTATTATATTTTTAATCAGACGAAACTCGACACTTAATTTTGTTTCTTAAATTTGCTTTCCCGTAATTAATAATCAAATCTGCTAAAATTGGTAAAATGACATATCCCTTGAAATCCCGACTCCCCGATCGCCTTTATATATTTGATTGCTCTTGTATTAATTGCATATTTCTGTGAGTGTGCGTTTCTGATTGGTGAAGCTTTCATATATTGCATGCTCGTGTGCATATTTTAATTTAATTTATTTTGATAATACCAAAACCCATTTTTGATCGCTTAGACTCGACACATTATACATTTGTACTCCAATGTTCAACAGCTAACGGACCTCGTGAGATCGATAACTCAGGGCTTTAAAACGCCCTATATTACTTGACAACCGGTGCATTTGCCGTGTGCTCTGGTGCGGGTAGATTTCGGCTTGTCGAGGTTTCCTCCTGTCAAGTTTTTGGCGCCGTTACCGGTGACTGTTAGATATCTATTGGTTTGGGAGGAAGGTGTTTAAGTATTCCTTTAAGCATTGTATATATATTATAAAAAAACCTTTTTATTATTTTTGTGTTTATTATTGCCTGCTATCTTGCTTGTGTGTGGCTTCGCACTTGTGCTCTCACCTTTTTTCCCGTTAGGTTTCTTGGATTTTAGAGTTTGAGAAATGTTCGGAGAAAAGGCAAATATGATGAAGCGAGATTGGAAGAAGTATGACTCTTGTTATGAGAGGTCGTACATGCCAGAGTACGAGTAGACTCCTCAAGACCAATCCACGTCGTACGGGGCCTATAATGGATATGGGTGGTACTGGGACAATTCTGCGAGACGAGTTAATCATGGTGAGAGCGGTGCCTACTACTCTCACCAGGAGGAGCTACAACCAAGGGCCATTGCAAGACTACCAGCACCCTTATAATCCATCACCATCCTACAACCCTCCGCCTTAAGAAATGAAACCAACAGCAGAGGAATGGATCATAGACCTCATGCGCAAATATGAAAAGGAAGATCAAAGGCGTGAACAGGAGAGAAAAAGAAGGGAGCTTGAGTCTTAAAGGGAAAGGGACAAGCTGGATGCGGAAATGGCATCGCGTCATGAAGAGGCAACATTGGGTAAGGAGCACATGGGAGCAAAGGGACTACAAATATGGCTAAGGAGGTAAAGAAGACAGCGGGATCATTGACTTTGGAGCCCTATCAGAAGAAGAGTTACAAGGGATTTGTGGCACATCAATATCCACTTTAAGATGGGTAAAGCCAACATTTGCCATAGAGTCCAAAATTCCCCGTGCACCTCAATTAGTGATTAGTGATGAAGAAGCCTTTGCGGCGAGAGTTGAGGAGGCACAACTGGTAAATGATCGAACAGACTTTGAAAATGAAGGGTGTGCACAAGAAGAGGCTCGTAAAATGGCATGGGTTCACCAAATGGAAGTTGAAGAGAGGAAGAGGGTTGAAGAATCTGAACGCCCCCTGGGGTGGGCGAATGGTTTCGATATCATTGATTCCATTGAGGTGCCAAGTTTTGTGTCAAGAAAGGTGTGAGGGGAGCAAGGTGAAGTTTATGAGCTTGGCTGCTTATTTGAGGATGAGATCACTCGAGAGGAGCAAGAAGTGGTTCAAGAGGTCAAGGGAGAGACCGAGACATCTCAAGAGAACATGGAAATCGATTCTCCTCAAGAGATCGATCAACTAGAAGAAGAGGAGCTAATGGTGGAGCAAAGCAAGAAAATTGATGAAGTCGTCATCTATAAGGAAGAAGAGGCTTCGTTAGTAAGGGAGCCCATAGTTGACACAAAAACATGGGCTCCACCTTCATCTCCTATTTATGATATATTTTTATTTGAGATTGATTCCTTAGAGTCCACTTTTGATAAGGGTTTAGATTTTCCACTCCATGATCCCACTTATGAGGTAATCGAGAATACGGAAACTCACCTTCTAGGTGAAATTTCCTTCATGTCGAGCCCTCAAGATGAAAATATGACCAATGACCATTCTTTTGAAACTTTCACTTTTGATGTCTCCTCTGCACTATATAATGTTGAACATGCCTGCACTAATAATGATATTTATGTGTCCCTAGGTGTCCCCTATGAAGTATCGGTTGAGCTAAAAAGTTTTACGATGCAAGTAGCCGTGGATGAAATATTTAAGCTTCGATGCCTATTTGATGAAGTCTCTTTTCAAGGTAGTAGGTGAGAAATGGTGAAGTGACCAAAGAACCATCACTGGTTGAAGAGGTCAAAAATAATGAAGAAAAGGAGAATGGGGTAGCAAATTGCCCAAGATGAGGAAAATTGAGTTAACCACGAAATAGATATGGGCACAATAGTAAGGGAGGTCGTGGTTGATGCAAGAACTGTAGGGTTTTGGAGCGTTCAAGATCATCGAGATAGCGGAAGCATAAACAATAAGAACTCCAAAAACTGTCCAAGAACATGAACCATTAAATCTCAAGGAAAAATCTATTCCACAAGAGTTTACCTTTTATTCTTTGTTAAATCAAGAAAGAAGAACTAGATGATCTTCTTCTCTAGAGCAAGTCTACACCAAGAGGATGATCCTTATGATCCAACACACTTAGCCTACTAGAACTAATGTGTGAAGAACAAGAGAGCAAAAGGGAGGAGAGAGTGAGAGGTGGCCGGCCAAGCTAGTGAGAGGGAGAGAGTGTGAGTGAATGAATTATTATTTGATCTTTGTCTACTTCATCAACTCATAAAACATGATTGATTAAAGTAACAAATGATGAAGGCATGGGTTAAAGGCAAGTCATCACCTAATCCCTTAAATCACTCTCCTCTTAATCAAAAACACCAACTAAGCATGGTGTGTGGCCCCCACACTTGGACCCACAATGTGGCTGGCCATAAGAGGCTTATTGGGCCTTTGTTGGGCCGGCTTGGTGACCTCATGGGCCGAGCCCAATGGCCTCGCCCATGCGGTCGCGTGCCGTGTCCAAAAATTATCCGACCCTTTTGTCGTTACTTATCAAACAAAATCCGACGCAACATCGACGAAAAACTCAGTTTTCTCGATTCGCTAATCATTCTCACAAAACCGAACCAATGGCCTAGAACCCTCAGTTTTGTCCATGTCTTGCTCCTCAAGAAACGTCAATGTTTCCTTGTCTCAAGTTATTCATATTGTATGTGTGTGACCCTCCAGGCTCATGCCACCGTTGGCAGATCGGCGCAAGAGATCTCTTTTGCCCGATCCATCATAAGTGGTCTCTAGTAAGACATTATGATTACCCAAGGTGCATGATGATCGATGATTCTATTTAACCTTGTGCGTACAAGTCACTATCCTATTATCTCTAGCCATCCCGATTGATCACAAGGCATATAGTCGTCATCCTTGTTTAATCAGTCATTGTTACTTGATATGCGAGACGACTGAGAACTGATAACCCGTATCACTGGCATGGCCAAACTCTTTCTCTCAGTCACTCTCGATCAAGCGGCCTAAACAGATATCTTTCTCATACCGTAGTATGAGGGATAAATCCTTTAGCCGTCTTTCGTGTCACTCATGCAATCCGTTCCGCCACCCAATCATGCATGTTATTGCAATCCTGTTACGGAAAGCGTTAGGCGCAAGTTAAAACCGTACGTCGACCGCATAGCGATCACAAAGACTCCTTGGTCTAAGGATATCGTGACAAGCTATCGCATTTGAATATGTTCATGACTTAATATATGAAACACTATTTAAAGCGGGTCGTCCGATATCAATCACCTTATGATATCTATGATATGATTCCAGGATCCCACATCCCTATGATAAGCAGAACTACATCATTGAGAACCATCTTCATACTGGTCGCTTCGATTGAAGCGTATAATGACCAGAGACTCGTTAAGTGTAATCCGTACAGATTTATGGTTCTACTACTTTAGTTGTCATAAATTAGATCATGCTTAACATATTACTTCAACACATAAGTAATACAAAGCCATTTTATTCATTACAAACGATGATTAATATACATAGACATTTATAGACTACTAGCAATTGGACTAGGGCACAAAAATGCTATCAAGAACACGGGCTCCACCTCCTTTAACTTCATATATTAGTTCTTGCTTAAGTTATGATGTTAGATTCGCTTTCATTGATGATGAGTATTATATGCCGTTAGTAATTTCTAACAAAATTTATTGGGATAATGAAAGGTACATTTTGGATAAACTCAAGGAAAAGAAGCAAGAATTGAGCGGAATTGGACCCATTCTGGTGCTCCCAGATAGAGAGGAGAATCCGCTCGAGAAAATGGAATGAGAAGCAATAATGGAGCTTTATGCATCAGGTGACATCCTTCCTTTCTCATATGCATTATATTCATGTTTGGTGCATAATTTTTCTGAAAAATTTAAGGGCAAGTGCGATTTTGCACTTGAAATTTTTGGTGAATCTAGGCACAATATTCATCACTTGCCCTTTAAAATAAATATGTGGAAGAGGCAACTCTTTGGGATTTTAATGAAAATATCTTCCGCTTACATAGGGAAGAGATTAAATGGTTTTGTGGTGATTGTATTTGATAGAGGAAAGCAAAGGGTTGCAAAA
Source organism: Geranium rotundifolium (assembly GCA_963920655.1). Lineage (NCBI taxonomy): Eukaryota > Viridiplantae > Streptophyta > Magnoliopsida > Geraniales > Geraniaceae > Geranium > Geranium rotundifolium. Next base: position 23,065,351 of record OY987311.1, on the reverse strand, counting down.
AATTTTGTAAATAATTTTATCATTTTAATTTTTATTTGAGTCTTGTTAGAGTGTCCGGGACTTAGTAAAGTCCTAAGTGTGCACACACCACAATTGTCTTTTTATTTTTGTTGCTTAGGCCCTGTTGTAGGTCCTAAGTGTAGTGTGTACCCGAGGTACACACCTCAATCGAGTGTTTTGAGTCATGGGCTTTGTCGAGCCCTAAGTGTGGTGTGTGCTTGAGCACACAATACAATTGATTCTCATGTCTTCTTTATGTTTATTTTACAGTTATTTTATTTATTTTATTTCTATATTCTATCTTGTTTTCTCGTAGGATTTGTTGTGCTGGTAGTTTTCGATATCTAGGGTCTTTGATAGAAACTAGGATTTTGAGTACCTGCATCATTTGCATGATTTTTCAATAATTGTTTGGCTAGATGACTAGACACATGGGATGACATTGCTGCTTTTATTGATTTTGATTATCCAATCTTTAGAAAATTGCATGAGTCTCATAAGCCTTTGGGTAGTTATCCTTAGGAGGGAATCGGGTGTTTACTCTATGATTGGTTGACCCTTAGTGCTTTGCATATCTTTTTTCCTTGTCCAATCCTTCTTGGTAAATTAAGTTTAGAACTTGAGGGGAGATCTCTCGAGGCGAAATAGATAGGATTTCGGTGTTTTCTTGGACCACTAAATCCGTAGACCTTCTTTGGATCGCTTCAGCCATAAAGCCTACCCTGACATAATATTTCCATAGTACATTGTCTGAGCCTAAAAAGCCTTTTTTATGAAACCCTACATTACAAGCCAATGTGCCTTTCGTTTCTATTTTCCAAAAATTAGTTTGATCCCATGCATCATTGCTTTGTTGCTTTATGAGTGACGAGTTGATTTATTTGGGTTAGTAGACCATGTAGGAATGATTTGCACTTGTATTTTGGGCTATCATTTTAACCCAAAATGGGGTTTTGTTATTTTTCTCGCTTGATTGGTTTTCTCATATGCTCATCCATCCATTAGGTGCTCGGGGCAAAAAAAAAAAATATATATATATAATAAATAAATAAATAAAAATAAAAAGAAAAAAGAAAAAAGAAAAGAAATAAAAGAGCCCCGGCACCAAAAAAGAAAATCTTCAAACTATGGGCATCTGAGGAAAAATATTTTTGCAAGTCTTGGGAAACAAAAGAAAAATTGAGTTTTTGGTCCGAATGTTAAAAACAGCATGGGAAACACAACATGGGAAAGGGGGGCTGATTTTCTTAGCAATATCAACATGCGAAGCGAAACACAAAATGGGAAAGGAGCTTATTTGATTAGCAATGTAACATGCTAAGGGGAGAGAGTAGTACTCGGGTTTTTTCTGAGATTTTAAAGCAACTTATTGGTGGTGCACCACATGAGCGACTTTTTGATCCTCTAAACACCCACCTTAGTCTAAGCCACTACACGTTACTGTTGGGGTTCCCGGGATCTCAAGCACAGCGGAAGCGACGAATATGAACCAAGAACCCGCCACAGGAACGTTTGTGATCAATGGATGAATCATAAGAACAACGAAATATCCGATGTTTTACCTCTCGTAGTGTGAAATCTCCCGATCAAAGACGTGCTCTTGAGCTAGTCTTCTAGTCTCGCACACACCGGAGCTCGACAAACACGAAGCTAGAATTCAACTAGTGGCTACTAGACCACCAAAGAACTCACTCACGCTCTTTCTCTAGCTCCCAAATTTAGCAATTAGAGACTTTTAGAGGAATAGATAATATTGCAAGAATGCATTGTGGAGGCACTCACCCTTGGTCTCTATTTATAGGCTTGGGTGAGTGCCTTAGGGCTTTTCCCGTTAGGCTGATATGGCGATCACCACACCATGGGTGGCGATCGCCACCCTCAACATTTGTTGGTGGTGATCGCCACACCCAAGGTGACGATCGCCACCCTTCACAAGTGTTGGTGGTGACTGCCACACCCATAGATTGCGATCGACACTACACTTCATGGCGAATATTCCTATTCTCCTTTTGGACCTCTTGAGTCTCATCGAGTAGGCTTCGGTTCTTGCTCATGGTGTGCGACCTTGGAGGCCCGTGTCCTATTGGCAGATCAACGTGAGATCACATCTCACTTGATCCATCACTAGTGGCCTCTAGTAAGACGTAGTGAATACGCAATGTCCACGAGTGTATCGATCGGTTTGATATCTCCTTTCTGTCATCTGTATCACAAACAATTTGTTTGCTTTTAGGCGTATGAGACCGAATGAGGCATAGAGTCGTCATCCTCATGTATTCGATCTAATTCCTTGAATTACGAGTTGACTGATACGTATTGGTGCGGCCGCACACTTCATCAGTCACACTCATCAAGGGGACCTAAACCATGCCATTCACCAGATCTTTCCGTGGGGAAACAAATCCCTTCGGAACGTGCGCTCCCACTAAAGTCCGTCCAATAGCCAACGATGTCTGTTATGGCTGCCCTGTTACAAGCAGCGTCAGGACATGTCAAACCAATGGAGTGACGTGCATGTGAGCCACTCGCTCCAAGGTATTACGGCAGTGATCACACGACGACGTAGTATGCGTTGGAGACTTGATCTATGCGCCATACTCCAGATTATATCCGTGATATAAATTTGGTAGTCCCACCACCTTGATCAACAGGACTTGATCATAAGTCATCATCACACTAGTCACTTATAGATAAGTACTCGACTAGGGATACGTCAAGCATGACTTCATTATATCTAAAGGTTATGCTGTTCTTGTGTAAATACTAACGACTTTAGATGAAATTATCGATTGACACATTATGATAACACAATAATAATGTAAATGCCTTTCATTGCTAAACAAAAGATTACAAAGAAAAGACTTGGACTAGGGCACTAGGTCTAACCACTCGCTCAACATGAGGCATCCCACGTCGAGCGAGTCGTTAAGACACTTTCGATGAGCGTCTCTAACACTCCTCGTGGAACCCGCATCTGATACAGGGGATATGGGCTCGTCAAGCACATGTTCCTTCCTCTCGTGTTTGAGTACAATTCTCAAATTATGCTCCCAGTCGAGGAAGTTCGTCCCACTAAGTTTCTCCTTGTCCAGGATCGACCTTAGTGACAACATGTGTGCTTGGCTCACTGCCATTATCTACACAGATCAATAAATTCAAGTTAGACTCTTAATTTATCTATGAAGATTAGTTGCAAAACCTTGAGCATTTTGATCCTTCGCAACCAAGACCCTTGATTCACCCTCTTGAAGTGAGCTAATGCATCAACACTTCAATCAGGTTATGTAGGTAGGAATACTTTCCAATCACACCGCGTGCGACTCTTGGCCAGAATATATGTACTAAGTACATTGGCATTGTTCTGTCTGATGCTCTAGGTCGGCGCAATCATAGATATGTGGACAAGATCTTGATTGGAGAGAGCTAATGCATCTACGCCCCAACCAAATCTCTCCGCATCCTCTATCATTTCTTCCATGAACGCTCTGCTAACGCACACGACGTTGATGGCCTAGTTGAATCAACCAATTAACGACTTTTGGACCAGAACTTGAACTGGAGAGAGCTAATGCATCTACGCCCCAAACAAAACTGTCCACCTCTACTAGCTTTGCTTCCACGAACGCTCTGCTAACGCACACAATGTTCGTGGTCACGCAGTTTCGTAGAGTGTCAATTGGATAGTATCATCGCATGACTCAATTTCATTGCGATATGATCAAGTTTTGCGAGAAATGTACCCAGTACATTCTCTACATGACAACTGTTTATCCATACCGGGTACGATGATATGTTTCATGCTTCACTTAGTTTTGTATGTCCAGGTTTACGTTATTTAACCAATTTCGGACATGCAAAACATATGTACATTTAAACTTATCATGCTCTCAGGCATAAAAATAAACATACATTACTAATCATGCAATTCTAAAAAGCACAATTTAAACATGTATAGCCTAATCCCATATTTAGGTTCGATCTTTATAAGGCCGGTCCATAAAGATCGGGGTCAAATCCTAAGGGTGAAGATTACAACTATACAAGTCTTCTTCATCCTTGGTGACGCTCCCACAGGCTCCTTGACATCTCCACGACTCAATGCCAACTTCAAGACTCCCAACATTGATAGCATTTGTACCCTAGTCCAATTGCTATTAGCTTGTAAACGTCTATGTACATTATCATCGTTTGTAACATATATATAAAACGGCTTTGTATTACTTATGTGTTGAAGTAATATGTTAAGCATGATCTGATTTATGACCACTAAAGTAGTAGAACCATAAATCTGTACGGATCACACTTAACGAGTCCCTGGTCAAAACATGCTTCCTAAGAAGCGACCAGTATGAGGATGGTTCTTAATGACGTAGTTCTACTTGTCATAGGGATGAGGGATCCTGGAACCATATCATAGATATCATGAGGTGATTGATATCGGACGACCCGCTTTGAATAGTGTTTTCATAGATTAAGCCATAAACATATTCAAATGCGATAGCTTGTCACGGCATCCTTAGACCAAGGAGTCTTTGTGATCACTATGCAATGAACGTACGGCTTTAACTTGTGCCAAACGCTTTCTGTAAAAGGATTGCTATAAAGGGCATGATTGGGTGGCGGAACGGGTTGCATGAGTGACACGAAAGACGGCTAAGGGATTTATCCCTCATACTACGGTATGGGAAAGATATCCGTTAGAAGGCCTCTTGATGGAGACTGACTGAGAGAAAGGGCATGGCCATGCCAATGATACGGGTTATCAGTTCTCAGCCATCTCGCATATCAAGTAACAATGATTGATTGAACAAGGGAGACGACTCTATGCCTTGTGATAAATCGGGATATCTAGAGATAACAGGATGGTGACTTGTACGCACAAAGGTTAAGTCGAATCATCGATCATCATGCACCTTGGGTAATCATAATGTTTTACTAGAGACCACTTATGATGGATCGGGCAAGAGCGATCTTTTGCGCCGATCTGCCAACGGTGGCATGAGCCTAGAGGGTCACACACATACAAGACGGATAACTTGAGACAAGGAAACATTGATGTTTCTTGAGGAGTAATATATGGACAAAACTGGAGGTTTTGTGCCATAAGTTCGGTTTGAGAGAATAATTAGCGAATCGAGAAAAATTGAGTTTTTCGTCGATATCGCGTAGGACTTTGTTTGATAAGTGACGACAAAAGGGTCGGGCGATTTTTGGACACGGCATGAGACAACACGGGAGGGCCCATTGGGCTCGGCCCATGAAGCCTCATGGCCGGCCCACATGGTGGGTCCATGTGTGGGGGCCACACAACACCATGCTTAGTTGGTGATTGTGGATTAAGAGGTGAGTGATTTAAGGGGTATGGGTTAAAGCACCCTTAAGCCCATACCAATCACTTTTGACCCATGCTTGTTGGATGATGAATTGAAATATCTAGCATTCATTCATTAATTCAAGAATCACACAACTCTCACAACACTCTCTCCTCTCTTTGCTCTCTTGTTCTTCATTTAATTGTTCTAGTAGGCAATTAAGTGAGGGATCATCAAGATCATCCCCTTGGTGTGGACTTGCTTTAGAGAAGAAGATCCGAACGTTCTTCTTTATCGATTCAACGAAGACTAAATGCAAAATGGAGAAACTGTCCAGATTGTCCAGTTCCGATGACCGACAATGCGTGAGCCATAGCCGCTTCGTCCGAGCTTTGATTGACCTGAAACTTGCGGCGTTGGAAAGATAAGTCCAAGGGCTACAACCGTTGTGAAATACTGATTTTCAAAAAGAGCGATGGTTTAGGAGATACAAGGCCGAGAAGCAGACTGGTCCGCAGAGTCTGTCCAGCGAGACGGGAAAAATGTTTTGCTCCAGACGGAGGTCTTCTCGTCCGAACTGGGTTTAGAGAAAAACACAAAAGATGTAGGGAATTGGCTGAGGTTTAATCTCCAAAGAGAACCGAAGAAATTGGAGATCTGTAGCTCGAGATATAGAGCTTCAAAATCTCGGTTTTCTGCCGGGCAGATTCTGGTAAAACCCGAAAACTCGATTTCCTAAGGATCTAACTTGGTAGTCGATCTTGCGCAGGTTAGGGGCGGTTTATAGGTTGCTTCCGCTGCCATGAACGTAATTAGGATGCCCCGGGACCTAACACATGTCATCTCCGGGAAGTGGGTTTACATAAAATATCAACGGCTCGCATGCCGGGTATAAATATAATACATGTAAACAACGACGCATCTCGTCGCAAAATATACAACCCAAATCTTAAGATGACACAACTCGCCAATTTATATTTACAAATCAAATGCAATATAAACGGTCTTGTCTTCATGGGTTTTGGCTATACATCATGTGATCTAATTTATGCAAGTTGCAATCATACCATGTTATCAAACATATATGTCCTCACACAATGCATGTTATCAATCACATCAAATCATATTTTAATCTTTATGATTTTGGTGTATCCATCTCACTTGTCCCTCGAATGTCCCGATCTCGAAATCCTAAACCGAGACACCTGGGTTTTCCCGATTAAAACCGAGAATCGGTCCTTCGATTTAATCATAAGGACCCGGCCCCGCCGCCGGTCGATGTAATCACTTCATCAACTGGTATATTGAAACTCTAGTGTATCGAGGAAAACCCTAATAGGTCGTTGGGCGATACAAAAAGTTCAGCATAATGTGCCAACGACGCACCGAAGTACGTCGAACGACACAACTGTGCGGTCCTACGGTTTATCGGGTCATCAATCCCATGGAAACTCGAGATCGTACTTTATCTCGTCAGAAAAATAGTTTTTCGATATTTTATATACTCGATAAAAACCAATTTAACCATATCGAGGATCGAGTACATTTATAGCATTAAAATGATAAAACAATCCTACTCAAAATCTTGAATTGCCTTTAGGTCAGAATTTCAACTTAACCCAAAATCCAATTTGCCGATAGGTGACGATCGCCACACCCATGGTGGCGATCGCCACCCTTAGTGGCGAATGTGGCGATCGCCACCTCCAGATTGGCGGAGAAAACGAGGCAGGTGTGTGGCGATCGCCACCCACCTCGTCCAGCTAGATTTTCGGGTTTTCCTGAGCCCGATTATTGATCTGATTTTACTCGGGTCGAGTCCAGACACCCGGGAACGACTCAGTGTACCTAGTGCATCAGTCCCAAGTCGAAAAACGACCCACAAACAAATAAAAATCCCGTCTTTATCGGAAACACGATCAAAAATGGAATTTTAATCGTCATGAGGCCAAAACCAAGAGAAAGAGTAGAGATTCATGCATCAATCAATCATGGCAACAATCACATATGATAAAGCAATCAATTTTACCATAAAATCCTACATGTATGATTCATATAGAGAGCAACCAGCCTCTGATACCACTGCTGGGGTTCCCGGGATCTCAAGCACAGCGGAAACGACGAATATTAACTGAGAACCCGACACAGGATTGTTTGCAATCAATAGATGAATCATAAGAATGAGGAAAGATCCGATCTTTTACCTCTCGTAGCGTTAAATCTCCCGATCAAAGACGTGCTCTTGAGCTCCTCCTCTACGTCTCGCACACACCGGAGCTCGACAAACACGAAGATAGAATTCAACTAGTGGCTACTAGACCACCAAAGAACCCACTCACACTCTTTCTCTAGCTCCCAAATGTAGCAACTAGAGACTTTTGGAGGAATAGCTAATAATGAAAGAATGCATTGTGGAGGCACTCACCCTTGGCCTCTATTTATAGGCTTGATTGAGTGCCTTAGGGCTTTTCCCGTCAGGCCGATGAGGCGATCGCCACCCTCCACATTTGTTGGTGGCGATCGCCACACCCAAGGTGACAATCCCCACCCTCCACAAGTGTAGGTGGCAAATATTTCTATTCCCCTTTTGGACCTCTTGAGTCCCATCGAGTAGGCTTCGGTTCTCGCTCATGTTGTGCGACCCTGTTGGCCCGTGAACCATTGGCCGATCAGCGTGAGATCCCATCTCACTCGATCCATCACTAGTGGCCTCTAGTAAGACATAGTAATTACCCAATGTCCACGAGTGTATTGATCGGTTCGATATCTTCTTTCTGTCCTTTGTATCACTAACCCTTTGTTTGATTTTAGGCGTATGAGATCGAATGAGGCATAGAGTCATCATCCTCATGTATTCGATCTAATTCCGAGTTGACATATACGTATTAGTGCGGCCAACACACTTGATCAGTCACACTCATCAAGGGGCCCTGAACCGTACCCTTCACCACGTCTCACCGTGGGGAAACAAATCACTTCGGACGCAACGTGCGCTCCCACTACAGTCCGTCCAATAGCCAACGATGTCCGCTATGGCTGCCCTATTACAGGCAGCGTTTAGACATGTGAAACCAATGGAGTGGCGTGCATGTGAGCCACTTGCTACAAGGTATTAAGGCAGTGATCACACGACGATGGAGTACGCGTTGGTGACTTGATCTATGCACCATACTCCACCGCGGGTCATCCAATATCATCCTCGAGATGATATCTGTGATATGAATTTGGTAGTCCCACTACCTTGATTAGCATGAATTGATCATAAGTCATCATCACACTAGTCACTTATAGATAAGTACTCGACTAGGGATACGTCAAGCATGACTTCATTATATCTAAAGGTTCTGATGTTCTTGTGTAAACACTAACGACTTTAGATGAAGTTATCACTTGACACATTATCATAACACAATAATAATGTAAATATCTTTCATTACTGAACAGAAGATTACAAAATAAAGACTTGGACTAGGGCACTAGGTGTAACAGTTAAAAGCCTAATAAAGTCCTACATATGGATTCATCCCAAGGGGAATTTGAATCTCCTACAAATTAGTGGAGATGTGGTCGAACTGATAGCATATTGAAATTCTGATCAGCTAGTCGAGCAAGATGCCACACACAATGTTACACAGAATGCTATAACGTTGTGTCTGACTTCTTGCGTAGATAAAGCAGGATAGTAAATATAAAGCTCTAAGTAATGACACAGCAGATTGTTTACCCAGTTCGGTGCAACGTCACCTACGTCTGGGGGCTCTCAGCCTAGTGGAATGATTTCACTTATCAGTAATCCGTCATAACATACAAGTACCTGTGATCCCTCCTAGATCTATACTTTATGCTACGTCTTACAGTGCAATCTATCTTAGGGTCTCCCCCTGAATCCAAGAACGTCTTGATTCCACTCTTCGAGCAATCGCCTTGCTCTGTCGTCTTCAAGTCTTCTTCAAGCTTGGTGGTTGCATGCAGTCTTCAACTCACGACTTTCAGTAAACCCTCAATCACTCAACTCTCTATAGTTATGTGATACACAATGTCCTAAGCACAATCAGCAATTTCTCAGCCCGCAAACCTTCACGTCTAAGAACCTTGCAAATTGATGCTAGGAAACAAAATAAAGAACCACACGATTGCTAAGGGGGTAGCCTAAGCTTTTATAGCAATCGTGGATGAGTACTAACCCTAAAGGGTTTCCTCTTAATCACCGTCTTTCTTCTTTTCAGATTAGGAGTCGTTCTGCACTTTCCTAATCGTTTTCTTGCTGCACTGCCGAACCTGCACTTTCCTGATTTCTGTCGATCAGGATGCTTGTCGAGATGCCGTCAACAATGTCACACAAGATGTCGTAGAAGATGCTTCGACATAGTCGTAGAAGCTGCTTCGACATTCTTTGTAACATGTTTCTTCAGTTCCTTCAAAATTGGCCAATCTCGAAAATCATCGTAACTACAATCTCCCCCTTTGGCTATTTTTAAGGACAGCATTCTTTGTCGCATTCTTCGTCGCATTCTGCGTCGCATTCGTCGTCTCGTCGATCGGCAGTGTCTTTGCGCGTATCGTCGCGTCGCGCGTCGCATTCGTCGTCTCGTCGATCGGCAGTGTCTTTGCGCGTATCGTCGCGTCGCGTCGTCTCTATCTTTCTTCCTTGTATCATGGCGCGCGTATTTCTAATTTAAACACTTACTCCCCCTTGCTGGCTCAAAAAGAGCCAAAGTAAACAAATATTTCAACAAATCCGGGAAATAAGCAAAATAAATCCAAACATAACTCACACTTGCTCTCAATCAGCTGTCGAGAGAAAGCATGATACAGTGTTCACAAAATATTACAGACCATAAAAGTTGTTTAGTTGTTCAAGAGTCAGAGAATTTCATAAAACTTTTCAAATAGAGCTGCTGTTGGAACTTGCAGTCTCTGTAGCTTCTGTGGAGGCTTCTTGGGTAGCATCTTCTGGATCATTTGTGGGATCATCTTCTGAGCCTGGAGGAGACATTGAGTGCAGCAGGTTGGCACAGTGAGTCCGGCGCTGCGAGAGGTGCTTCAGAGCCGTCTTTAAGTTTGCAATGTCTTCATCAAGCACTTCAATTTCTTGTTTGAGCATGACGGCATCCCTGCTGGTAGTCCTTGTGAGAGGGACGACACTTGTGGCTCTACTGGTCTTTGCCGTGGCTTCTGGCCTGGCTAGATCAGGAGCATGCCTTCCTTCAAACAATTTGTGGCTCACCACAATTACTCCTCCTCTTTTCCCCACCTTATCCGACGTTTTCAACACACCAGGGTGTTGATGCACGAGTAATTCAGAGATAAGGGATGGAAAGGCTATGGGAATTTTCACAGCAAGAGATCTAGCATGGCGAACAAGATGATCAATCACAAATTGTCCAAAGTCAAGTTTAGATCCAGTACCTATTTGGTAGATAAGGATTGCTAGCTCAGGTTTGATCGATGATGCGTGGGTTGAGGGCGCCCAGTTTGCAACTCCAATCCGAAAGAGAATGGAGTACTTGGAAGTCAGATCTGAGGCTGCCACTGTCCCTTTGGATGGCCATGTTCTGCTTCTGTCTCCGGTGATTTCTCGGAGGACTTTGCTCAGATCGGGTGGTGGCACAGATCGAACCCTCTTCCTTCCCAGGAATTCATTGATGATGTCGGAGGTGATGTCAAAACGGATGCCTCTGACATATACTTTATCAAACTCTGGAGCATCTGGGGTACCAAATGTGGTAGGCAAGTTGGCAATGAATTCTTTTACCAGGAGGGGATAGTGGTTGCCAATGTCGGAGACGGTTCTTATCAATTCCGCTTTCTCCAGGAGCTGTATAATGGCCTTTAGCCCAAGCAGCTCCGACGACAATGTCTTCTCTGGGTACACCGTTCTCTGAAATACAAACTCCCACCTCTTTGCGCCTTCTGCTAAGTGAAACGACACGTTGTCGTAAGTTACACTCATGGTTTTCGTGGCCGTCTTCAGGGTCTTCTTTGTCCTTCCTTCCTCAGCAGGGACCTCTTCAAGATCATCATCAGTGGATTCATCCATCAACCTTCTTGTGGGGATCACCTTCTTCCCCTTTTCTTTGGCAGCAATCTTTTTCTTTTTGTTGCTGGGGCCTCCGTTTCAGTAGCTTCTTCCGTGACATCTTCTCTGACATTCTGAGGGTTGCATTCTTCCTGACATTGTTGGGAGGATAGGCTCCGTCTTCCTCTGTCGCATCTTCTGAGGCATCTTCGCAGTCATCGTCAATAACAACATTGATTGATTCCATCATGGTCTTGGTTCGTTTGTTGAAGACTCGGTATGCACGACTATTCCTTGAATAGCCAAGGAAGATGCCTTCATCGCTTTTTGGGTCAAGCTTTTGGCGAGGCTCTCTATCAGCTAGTATATAACAAGTGGAGCCAAAGATATGGAAGTACTTAACATTGGGCTTTCTCCCCCTCCATATTTCATAATGAGTTACTGACATACCTGGTCGGAGAGTGACTCGATTGTGGATATGGCAAGTAGTGTTAAGTGCTTCTGCCCAGAAGTGAGTTGGTATGTCTTTAGCCAGCATCATAACTCTCGCCATCTCCTGTAGAGTCCTGTTCTTGCGCTCAACAATGCCATTCTGTTGAGGGGTGATTGGTGCTGAGAATTCATGCGCTATCCCTTCTGAGTTGCAGAAATCAGCAAACTTGCTGTTTTCGAATTCTCGACCATGATCACTACGAAGACGGATGATTTTGCCAATTGTCTGTCCTTTTTCTCGTTGGACTTGAATGCATAGATTTTTGAAGATCGAGAAGGTGTCTGATTTGTCACGAGGGAAGTCAACCCAAGTGTATCGCGAGTAATCATCTACACATACAAAGACATATCGTTTTCCTCCAAGGCTTTCAACTTGCATTGGTCCCATGAGGTCAACATGTATCAGCTCAAGTACTCGAGAGGTGGTGATATGCTGAAGCTTCTTGTGTGGCATCTTGGTTTGCTTTCCAATTTGACATTCTCCGCAGATCTTTCCTTCAACTATTTTTAGGTTTGGGATTCCGGTGATAGCCTGCTCTGAGATTGCCTTTTGCATACTTCTAAGATTTAGATGTCCAAGCTTTCGATGCCATAGTTTGGTTTCTTCTGCTTTGGAGACAAGGCACTTGGTTGCTTCGGTATGTGTCTCGGGAGACCAGATATAGCAATTGTCTGTTGAGCGAATTCCTTGTAGAATAGTGACCTGATCGATGTTGTTAACTATACAGGCTTCTTTAGTGAATTTCACTACCAAATCCTGATCACAGATCTGACTGATGCTAATCAGGTTTGCTTTAAGTCCTTCTACAAGTAATGCTTCAGTCAGACAGGTGGCTTCTGGATGCTTGAGCATTCCTTTTCCAATGATTCGAGCTCGGATTCCATCTCCAAACGTAACAAAGTAGTTTGTATATAATTTAAGATTGGAGAGAAACTCTGGAGTACCTGTCATGTGTCGAGAGCATCCACTGTCGAGATACCAGTCCTTGTTCGTTGAAGCTCTTAATGATGTATATGCAACATTAGCTCGATAGGTTAGGTTCTTAGGTCTCCATTCAAGGCGAGTTGTCTTCGGAGGAGATGGGAGATGCCTTTGATATTTCTGAGCTTGCTTCCTCTTAAGAAGTTGAAAACAAAAAGGTCTGATATGACCTGGTTGACCACAGTAATGACATATCCATTGATATTGATAAGCTGGTCTTCTGTAGCTTTGTTGTCTGCGTGGAGGATGTCTTCTGACAGTTTCTTGACAGGAACAGGTTGTAGATGATGTTATGACTTTTGTTGTAGGTCGTCCTGTAGGATGAGTTGGGGCATCCTGTTGTTTCTTGTCAGCCAAGGCTTGTTGTGGGACAACCTTTGTCCCTGTTGTTGAGGGGACAGCATGTGTGTACCCTAGTCCCGTCGTATCTTTGGACTGTTTTCCCACTGATAAAATCTTGTCAAGGCTATCTGTGCTTGGATTCATCATCTTTACCGATTTAGTCATGAGACTAATTTCTCCATTAAGTCTGGTGATTTCTCGTTTCAGCTCCACGATCGTCTCTAGAAATCTAAACTTGTCGTTGGTAAGACTAATGATCCTTTCGCCTTGTTGATCAAGTATCAGAGTTTCCTTGATCCATCTGGTGTGCAAGCCTTTGTATGCTTCGACTAGTTGCTCTTTAGTCCAATTCTCATTTGGAGTTGGATCATTATTGATGTCGACAACATTATCAACATTACATGTAAGAGTAGTAGTAGTGAATGCAACAAAGTTGCTTACCTCTTCAGATCCACTATCTTCATTGTCATCATCTGATAGAGTGGCATTGTATCCTCGTTTTTGTTGTTTGAGGAAATTTGGACATTCTCTACGGAGGTGGCCGAATCCTTCACATTCATGACATTGAAGCCCCTTTTTGTTTTCTTCCCCACTCCTGTTTGGTCTGTCAAGACTACCTCCAGCTTGAGCTTTTTGTGGAGCATTGTTTCTGGCATTTGCTGTGACATTCCGTCCACCCATTCGACTAAATCTTCTCATGGCTTGGTTGTATTTTTGTGTGAGAAGAGCCATTGTAGCCTCGATGTCTTCATCAGAATCCGAATCTTCAGGATCTGGTTGCTTGTGTGTTGAGCTCTTGAAAGCAACTCCTTTGTTCCTTTTGTCGATGTTGGGTAGAGACAACTCATAGGTCATTAGAGACCCCATCAGCTCATCAAATTTCAAGACCTTGAGGTCATGAACTTCTTCAATTGCTGATCTTCATCTTGAACCTAGGGCTAAGAGCACGTAGGGTCTTTCTTACCAATTTTTCATCAGACATTGGTTCTCCCAGAGAATATGATTCATTGGCTAGATCGCGAATGCGAACATTGAAATCTGCAATTGATTCGTCTTCCTTCATGATGAGGGCTTCGAAGTTTGTAGTCAGGTATTGCAGTTTCTGTTCTCTAACCTTAGTTGTTCCTTCATATGCTACGGCCAGGATGTCCCATGCTAATTTGGCAGTTGTTCATGTGTTGATTAGTCTGAACACGTTCTTGTCAACACTGTTGAAGATAGCATTCAGAGCTCGAGAATTTCCCAGTGATTCTTCATCTTCATCATCGGTCCAGTCTTTTTCTGGTTTTGGGCCGATAGGATTGCCATCACTGTCACTGAGTTGTGGTGCATTCCAACCATTGAGTACAGCCTTCCATGTCTTGTTGTCTAGCGACTTCATGAAGGCACACATTCGAGCCTTCCAATAGCCATAGTTGCTTCCGTCTAGAACAGGTGGTCGATTTATGGATCCTCCTTCTCTGGTATTGTCCATCTTTGATCAAAATATTTGTTTAGGAACTAACCTAAAGCTATAGGTGCCCCCTCTGATACCAATTGAAATTCTGATCAGCTAGTCGAGCAAGATGCCACACACAATGTTACACAGAATGCTATAACGTTGTGTCTGACTTCTTGCGTAGATAAAGCAGGACAGTAAATATAAAGCTCTGAGTAATGACACAGCAGATTGTTTACCCAGTTCGGTGCAACGTCACCTACGTCTGGGGGCTCTCAACCTAGTGGAAAGATTTCACTTATTAGTAATCCGTCAGAACATACAAGTACCTGTGATCCCTCCTAGATCTATACTTTATGCTACGTCTTACAGTGCAATCTATCTCAGGGTCTCCCCCTGAATCCAAGAACGTCTTGATTCCACTCTTCGAGCAATCGCCTTGCTCTGTCGTCTTCAAGTCTTCTTCAAGCTTGGTGGTTGCGTGCAGTCTTCAACTCACGACTTTCAGTAAACCCTCAATCACTCAACTCTCTATAGTTATGTGATACACAATGTCCTAAGCACAATCAACAATTTCTCAGCCCGCAAACCTTCACGTCTAAGAACCTTGCAAATTGATGCTAGGAAACAAAATAAAGAACCACACGATTGCTAAGGGGGTAGCCTAAGCTTTTATAGCAATCGTGGATGAGTACTAACCCTAAAGGGTTTCCTCTTAATCACCGTCTTTCTTCTTTTCAGATTAGGAGTCGTTCTGCACTTTCCTAATCGTTTTCTTGCTTCACTGCCGAACCTGCACTTTCCTGATTTCTGTCGATCAGGATGCTTGTCGAGATGCCGTCAACAATGTCACACAAGATGTCGTAGAAGATGCTTCGACATAGTCGTAGAAGCTGCTTCGACATTCTTTGTAACATGTTTCTTCAGTTCCTTCAAAATTAGCCAATCTCGAAAATCATCGTAACTACACATATGAACTTCAAGCTCTGAGTGAAAAGTGATCGACATCACTTAGAAATATGTATTGCACAACGTTGAGATCGAACTCAGGGAAATACTTTCTTCTCACCTAACTGATACTTTCTTTATTTTTGCCTTGTTGTATAGTTTTAGTCTTTTTATTTTAGGATCGAGTATAATTGCTTTGAATAAGAATTCGTGGGCATTCCATTCTGATAAGCCCTCGGGAGGACCCAAACTCCTCCTATGAGTTACCTCGGGGTTTAATTCAGGAAATAATGTATTTAAAAATTCGCAGATTTTACTTTTTATTTTTGTTCTTTTCTCGGGACGAGAAAAGGATAAGTGTGGGGTAGTTTAGAAGGTCGGATATTATGTATTAAACCTAGTCAAATCTCCTCATTTTTATTCCTATTTTCTCCTGAATTATTATTTTTTTGGTGAATAAAATACTATTTTACCTCACGAATGACCCGAGAAGTGTTTTTGGTGAAAACATGTCGAAAAGAGGCGAAAAGGAGCAAAAAATGCAAAGGCGGGAAAAAGGAGCAAGGTTGCCGAGTCAACCTGCCAGATCCCACCCAGCAGGCTCAGGCTAACCCGGCAACCCGAGGACAAACGGAAGCGCGGAGCGACGAGCTTACCCGGGCAGCTTCAAGGCAACCTGCCAGGTCTCACCTGGCAGGCTCAGGCTAACCCGACAACCTGAGGGCAAGGAGAGAAGACCCTGCCGGATCCCACCTGGAAGGTTCGTGCAACCTAGCAGGTCGTGGTCTTTGTGACGCGCGTGCAAGAGAGAAAAACCAACCTGTCGGGTTCCACACGGCAGGCTCACCCGGCAGGCTGGTCAAATTAGCTCCTAAAATCTTCGAATTTTGATTTTTGAAATGATTTCCTCCCATCCTATAAATACCCAACCCCTCTACCTATGAAAATAGCACCCCTTTTTCAGAATTAGAGTTAGGTTAGAGTGGTTTAGAACTTAGAGAGAGAGGAGGCTTGTGGGTGATCAATTGGAGACGACTTGGAGGCGACGAAGAGGAAGATTCAAGGAAGCAATTTTGAGCTTTGTAGTAGAGTTGTTTAGGGTTGTTATTTAGTTTGTAATTGGGATTTGAATGATTGTATTGGGTTTGATTTTAAAGAATATAATTGAGGTTTTGTTCATGAGATTTTTGATTGTGTTAGGTTGTATAATAGAAATGAACTTGTATGTGAAGGATTTGTTGATTTATGTTTTTGATACCATGAGTCGCTAAGTATTTAGGTCAGGGAAAGGGATGAACGGGGATATTAATTTGATTAATTAAAGGATTAATGGTTGAAATTATTGGGTTTGTGATGTTGGGATTAGGGGGATCCAAATCAGAGAAGCGCAGCGGAAATAAAACAATAAAATAACCCCGAACCCATCAGGATCTTATCTATGCAATAGATCTAAAATTTACGAAAGCATTTGACTTTTCGGTTTTACAGATCAGTCAGGTTTCGGGCCAGATAGCGCCTAAACCTCTAATGGAAAAAACTATTTCATGAGATATTGAAGAGATGTGAATCTCCTTTAACCTGGCGCTGGTTTCGGGTCAATCAGACTTCAGAACTAGGAGTTATATGTCTCGCAAGTTTCATCGCCAGATCTGGAAAAACAACAAGTTTGTTTAGCAAACCAAAAGAATTGGTATATTCGAATCACCGAAAGCAAATCAAGTATTCTGCTCTCTAAGGTATCCACACGAGTGCACAAGACTACCAGATCTAAGCTTAGATTTCCCTACTAGAAAGAAAATACATTCGGTTAGTAAATCCGGCAGAGTAACGGTATGGAAAAATCAAATTATAATTTTTCAGCTCATGAGGCCTCTATTTATAGAGATTGGCTAGGTTTTTTGGAGCATGAACCAGCCCATACAATGGGCTAGGTTCGGCTCCCTCCAAACTCTAGCCGCCGACCATCTTGGGCGGCTTGGACCTCATGGGCCAAACCCATTAGGGTTTCGGCCATGAGGACTTGGCCTTGCCCAATTTTGAAGCCCATGAGGTATGCCAAACTCATGGGTTTCGGCCCCATTCCTCATCATGGACGGCGCCCAAAACCCTAGGGTTTTGGCCCAGTCCGATTTAACTAATCCACAATTAATTCTGCCCGGATTTTCTAATATGTGCACCCTATGCGCGTGACCCTTTAGGTTCATGTTTTGTTGGCAGATCGGCGTAAAATTACCATTTTACCCTTTCCATCATAAGTGGCCTCTAGTAAGGCATTATGATTGCCCAAAGTTCATGATTATCGGTGATCCGATTTAACCTCATGTCGTCCATGTCACTATCCTTTTATCACTAGGTATCTTGATTAATCATAAGGCATAGCGCCGTCATTCTTATTTAATTAATCATTGTTTCTTGATATCCGAGATGACTTAAAATGAGACTATGTATCATCTGCATGGCCATGCGTTTCCTTCAGTCAATCTCATCAAGTGGCCCAAACCGATATCTATCCCATATCATAGTATGAGGGATAAATCCCTTAGACATCTCTCGTATCACAAATATAACCCATCCCCGAGCAGATCACAACTGTTATGGTTACCCTGTCACATATAACGTTAGGTTTAAGTCAAACTTGGATATTGACTATATTGTGATCACATAGACTCTTTGGTCTAAGGATACAATGACAAGATGCGACGTCTGAATATGTTCATGACAACATCTATGAAACATATTCAAGTCGGGTCGTCCAATATTATTTTTCCCAATGATATCTATGATCTGACTGCGGCAAAACCTATCGCCATGATCAGTACAACGTGATCATAAAGAGTCGTTCTCATACTGGTCGCTTCTGATGAAGCTTGACTTACCAGGGACCCGTTAAGTATAAATCATACAGATCTATAGTTCTACTATTAGTGATGACACACTCAATGACATAGATTGATGTATACTTAACATATTACTACAACACAATAGTTATATAATGTCGATTTTATTTCGTTGCATATCATGATAAAACTATTACAAACTTACTTCGTATTGTACTAGGGCACAAATCCTACACGTGAAATGGATTAAAACTCTGAATGTGAACACATATAGCGTTATGGTTACCCTGTCACAAATAGCGTTAGGTTTGAGTCAAACTTAGATATTGACTATATTGTGATCACAGAGACTCTTTGGTCTAAGGATACTATGACAAGCTGCGACATTTGTATATGTTCATGATAACATCTATGTAACATATTCAGGTCAGATTGTCCAATATCATTTCCTCAATGATATCTATGATCTGACTCCGTCAAATCCCTATTGCCAGGATCAGTAGAGCGTGATCATAAAGAGTCGTCCTCATACTTGTCGCTTCTAAAGAAGATTGACTGAATAGGGACCCGTTAAGTATAAATCATACAGATCTATAGTTCTACTATTAATGATGACACACTCAATGATATAAATCAATGTATACTTAACATATTACTACAACACAATAGTAATATAATGCCGATTTTATTTCGTTGCATACGATGAGAAAACTATTACATACTTACTTCGTATTGGAATAGGGCACAAATCCTACAGTCTCCCACTTGCATGTTTAGGTTGTGAGAAAACCTTCGTCAAGGGGTCGGCTGTAATATCATCAGTAGCAACATTACAAATCTTCCTTATGTCTCAATAGAGACAATGTCTGTTGAGTATTTGTTTGGACTTTCGTGATCTTGGCTCATAAGTCCATTCTATGGCCATTGGTGTTATCACAAGAGAAGTTCACTAGATTTAGATGGGTTTGGCATTACATCTATCCTAGCTCCGAACTTCTGATCCATACAGCCTACTTAGTTGCTTCTTAGGCAGCTAAATACTCAGCTTTCGTTTGCAAAATTAGTAATGGTAGTAGCATGGAATCGTTCCAGCTAGTTAATGCCACCACTCAATAACATAACACATAACCTGACTATGATATAAAATCATCAGTCTGGAAACTAGCATTGTCGTATTCTAACGACTTACTATTTATCTATACCCTTAACACAGTAGTAAGATATCCTCAATGCTACTGAAGTACATGAGGATCTTCTCTACTGCATTCTAGTGTTTCTCACAAGGGTTAGACTAGCATTTACTGGTACAAGCTAAGGTAAGCAAAACATATGGTCTTGTTCATGTCATGACATATATGATCGACCCATTATACTAAGTATATGGTCACCATTTCGTACAGACATCCAGTCTTTTAGTGCTTTGACTTAGGTCCAAGGTCCTTTTGGAAAAATCTTGATGCCCATAACATGTACATCATCCCCTAAGTCATAAATTGCGAAACAATTCCCTAACCATGCCTTGACATGTTAGGATACGAACATACAGCACTAGCAAGACACTCCAACTAGCCTTCTTCATACACAAGTTCATCTCCATCCTTAATAAAGTTGAACTCCCAAACAGGTTTATCAAAAAGAAGATTCCAACTCTGAGAAGCCTGCTTCAATCTATAAATGGATTTTAGCAACTTACAAATCTTTCCAGTGTTCTTCGATAAGAAAAATCTGGGTTGATTTCACCATCTATGTTTGTCTTGACCTTAAAGACTCATCATCAAACAGTGGCTTTTACACACACAGTTGATTCCACCAAGTTACTAACTTGGTGATTTGACATGGATTGCGCCTCTTCTTTTATGGCTTCCAACCATCTCTCAGAGTTGGGACTGTCCATGGCCTCTTTAAATGTTGTTGGATCATCATGATCCACAACGACCATATCATCACCTTCAAGTATTAGGAAACCTAATTTGAAGGGTGAATGACGGGTTCTCTCAAACCACCTAGGACTGTCAGGAATAATTACAGGAACTGGTTCTGCCTCCACAATCAGCTTAACTTCTAAAGTGTCAAAGTGTGGCTCCTTAATTTCTTCAGGTTGTACTGCACCCTCCCGAATTTTTTCGAGATACACAACACTACCACTGACCTTTTGAAAATAAAAACCTTTCCAAAACACCCCACTTTAAGCAACAAAATCTTGCTCTCACTGGGCTTGTAGAAGTAGTATCCCCTCGTTTCCTTGGGGTACCTCACGAAGACGCATTAGGAAAGTTATGTTGGGATGTTTCCCACACCGAATATAACTATGGTCCAGTTCTTATCTGGTTACTACGCGAAGGCGCACACACCCAGATAAAACTGACCATCCCATCCAGCTCGCATTCCAGTGAATACTACGTGGAGGCGCACACATCCACAGTAATGGGAGTTGTGATGAGTGTCATATAGTGTTCTTTCCGTTGTCTTCGTTAGAGGTTCATTCACTATGAATATAGCTGATTCTATAGCGTAACCGCGGATAGATATTGGGGAGTCCATTCTGAAATGATCCCACAATTTCCAAGATGATCGGTAAACTCTCAAGATAAGCATTCCATCCGAAGTGCCTTAATGCTTTTCCTGAGTTGGTTTTGCACTTCATTCTTAAACTCTTTGATCTTTGAAAGGCGGAA
The DNA here is from genome assembly GCA_963920655.1 of Geranium rotundifolium. Classification (NCBI taxonomy): domain Eukaryota; kingdom Viridiplantae; phylum Streptophyta; class Magnoliopsida; order Geraniales; family Geraniaceae; genus Geranium; species Geranium rotundifolium. Next base: position 23,044,306 of record OY987311.1, on the reverse strand, counting down.
AAAGGTCGCCCTTTAATCGTTCAAGCAAATGTGTTTCCGGCTTTGCCGGGTCGAACTCTCGAGGATCAACTTGTGGGTATTTAGATGTTTAAGTAGATGGTTCGGCGTGTTGTAAGAATATTTAAAATTACTCAATTGTTGGTTGTTGGATTTTTGATTGTAGTCACGATTTATAATGTAAACACTTTCGAACACAAGAATCACAATCACGAGAATTCCTAACACAGAATAATCACAAGTTTTCCTAGATTAAACTAGACACCACGGGTGTTAGACCGATGATAATGAGATAAATCAAGCGAATAAGCATGCGAAAACAATTGTGAGCGATCTAAGTCTTAAGTGCTTACCCTCTCGGGTAAGCTTTTCCCAACGTCAACTACCTTCTCGGGATGTTATATTAACGTTAGGAAACATTAAGTGCGACTATTTTCGAATCGAAGCGAGAAGCTAGGCCTCTTTACTTTGAGTCTACTTATGGCTCTATCCGACTTTCCTCTCGGACAAGTCTCTAGTTAACAATCATGCATCCAAGTTTTCACACATTCTCACATGCAAACAATAAGAAACACTCAAGTATGCAAGACTAAACTTATATCATCACAAGCTCTCACCCATAATAACACAACTCATCATCAAGCATTCAACTAGTAGCTCACACACATATGTTTCAAGTCCAACACCCATAACTAAAATCACTAGACGAAAACGCAATTACGAAAGTGTTGACAACTCGCTTGATTCCTAGGGTCACTCGAGCACTTACAATGGCAAATAGTCTCTGAACAACCAACATGGGAACACAATTGTACATGAAAAGGCATATAAGCTAGTGAAGGCAAATGACAAACAAGACACAGGAAATGCATGCTTACTAATTTTGAACCAATCATTTATGCATATATCACGCATCATAACACTTCTTGCATCACTTCAAATCCCTTTCCTCTCGTGCGTTGGTATTCATAGGCTAGTGATTCAACCGGATCCCCTTGATCACATGGTTGGAGACGTGAGGACTTAAGACCAATTGCGTAGGCATTTACGGTTAATAGTGTACGCTTAGGCTCGGGTGGTAAGTTTAGAAGATCAAAACGGTGTATCTTGTGGTGCACTACCACAAGGTTGCCTCGTTCCTCACTAGTCCCCATTACATCAATTCTCTCCCCGAACTTGTTCTTCTCCTAAGATGTCCTCCCCTCGACTCACTCTTTTTATTTCCCTTTTTTATCCGAAATTGTGGCTCCGTTTTGTAAAAACTTCTAACACTTGCAAATTTTTCTTTTAAAAACCGAAATGCTCATCTTTGATTCAACAATCAAGTTTGTTCGGATTTGGGCTTTTATTCTCAACATCACTTCTTTTTCTTTTTATTTTTCATTTCTTTTTTTTTCTTTTTCTTCTTTTGCTCAAATCTGAGGATCATAGTTGTAAGCATTTTCAAATCAAGTTTAATTAAACATTATTTTTTCAAACCATTGTGGTTCGGAAAATTATTTTTCCAAGCCAATTTCCCCCCAATCCTAGTTATGCACTTCTATTCCTATACATTGCTCTACTCTACCATGTACATGTTCCCATGCTCAACGAGACAACCAATCAAGTAGTGCACGGGTTCAAGTATCTTAGGATGTAGAAATAGTAGTGGCACATAGTCTTGTATTGTAGGGTCTTAAGAAAAAAGCTTTTTGGCTCTAAAGGGTAACAAGGATACAATGTCGGGGTAGCTTTTTAAGATCAAACGGTCCAATGAAGGCCTACGGTCTCCTCCCTGTTAGAGTTATGCCCCAGTCCAATATATAAGTGATCTACAGATGTAATGTTTTATCATCTTTCCGAATAAATAAATCGGCATATATTACTAATGTGTTTTAGTAATATATCGAACGTAATTTGATCTGTGTCATTATGTGTGTAACCACTAATAGTAGAACTATAGATCAGAAAGAATTACATTTGATGAGTCCCTGATCAGCTAAGCTTCTTTAAGAAGCGATCAGTATGAGACCAACTCCTTGTGATCACGCTCTACTGATCATGGCTAAGTATGTGCCGGAGTTATATCATAGATATCATCAGGTCGATGATATTGGACAACCCGATTGTGCGTATGCTGCATAGATCCAGTCATGAGATACTCACATATCGTAACTTGTCATTATATCCTAAGACCAAGGAGTCTTTGTGTACACTATGTAACGAATACCTAAGTTTGACCTAGTCTAACGTTATCTGTAAAAGGTTAACTATAACGGCTTCGATTGGCTTTGGCATTTATTGCACTAGCGAACTCGAAAGGCGTCTGAGGGATTTATCACTCATACTTCGGTATGAGAAAGATATCCGTTTAGGCCACTTGATGAGTATGACTGAAGAAAGAGCATGGCCATGCAGGCGATACCTTAGTATCAGTTTTCAGTCATCTCATATGTCAAGAAACAGTGATGGATAAATTAAGATGACCATTCTATGCCTATTGATCAATCTGGATATCGGTTTGATAAAAGGACAGTGACATGTACGATAACAGGTTAAGTCGAATAATCGATAATCACGAATATTGGATAATCATAATGTCTTGCTAGAGGCCACTTATGATGGAAAAGGTAAAATAGTAATTTTACCAGTCTGCCAATTATTCTTGAGCCTAGAGGGTCACACGCATTAAGCACGATACATGACAACAATTATGGATGAGAATTGAGAACAATTCAGTAGTTTTCTGGCCTAAGGTTTTAACCAGACGGTTGAAGAAATCAATTCGAGGAAATTGAGCCGTTTTGCCTAAACCGAAATTAGAACTCAAGTTAATGGGTTTAATTTGGGTTTTAGTTAAACGGGCTTAAAGCCCATTTAGGGGTTTAAGATATGAGTGGGAACAAATGCAAATAAGAAAGTATAAGGGATAGATAATGCAATTTTAATTTTGAAATTCAATTTAATTTAAAATTAAAATCACATAATATCTTCTCATTATCCTTAATTATTTTTCAGCAACTTCCCCCTCCATTCTCTCTCCCTCATGGCCGAAAATCCTCTCCCTCTCTTCCACCATTGTTGTCTTGTTTTCTCTCAAAAATTCTAGCAAATTTGTGAGTGAAAAATCTCTTCGGTTGTGGTGCTTGTGTGGACTTGATAGAGAAACAACACTTGTGTTTTCATCGATTGCAAGAGGTAAATATTAGATTTATATTTATAACATGTTGAAATGGCATTAAGATCCTAGCAAGTTTCGATTACCACGGTTACATAAAGTCCGCTGCATGATATTCATCGTTTGGAACCCGTGGTGATCTCTTTCAGTGGTATCAGAGGCATGGTTGTTATGTTTATTTCTACATGTTTAAGTCTAATACTTTTTATGTGTATATGTGTTCATCACCTTATCATGCATGTAAATCGGAAAAATTTTCAGATTTGATTGATTTTGGAAATTGGAAAATAATTTTTTTGGGGTGTTTTCGGGTTAGCCATGGCTTAGCCATGGCCGACCAGGTCGAGTCCCTTGGTGGACCACGGAATGCCCTAGGGCAGACCATGGTCAGCACCATGGGCCGACGAGGGTCACCTACGGGCGACCATGGCAGCCCTCGCGGGCGACCATGGTCGCTGCCGCGGGCGACCACGGTCTGCCCATGCGGGCGACCATGGCAGCCCGTGAGGGCCACCATGGTTGCCTCGCAGGCGACCAGGGTCTTCCCTAGGGGCGACCATGGCTGCCCTCGCGGGCTACCATGGTCGTTCCCATGGCCGACCAAGGTCAGCCCCGCGAGCGACCTCGGCAGCCCTCACAGGCCACCGTGGTTGCCTCCGCGGGCGACCTCGGTTGAGCCGGTTCGGCTCGACCAGATTCGAGTTGAACCAGTTGGTTCGCGAGGATATTTGGAAACCCTAAAAAAAATTTAATTTTCAGATTTGGTTCGGTTTCGATTAACCAGCGAGAACCGATCCAAAATTCAATTAATCGATTAAACCGTCCGGTTTCGATAAACCGGAATTTTTCCACACTTAAGAAAGATAAAATTTGGAAAAATTATTTGTTTGATCAGCATATTGATTGATAATATGATCTTTGATCACATGATGTTTACCGCATGATGCTAGCTAAGCCCATTAGATTTGCATTTTAATTTCGGTTTTGCAACCTGCGTGTTGCTTAATTTTGGGTTGTAGTAAATACGGCATGCGTGTCGTGATGTGTATTTCATTTTATTTATTTTAATTTTTAATCACGAAGACCGACACAAGAATCAAGTCAAGAGGGAGACTCGGATTGGAGGAGGCTTGAAGCCAGTGGGAGTTCACGAGAATGGAGCAAGTTTAGATCTTGAAGACCATGTCTTTAGGATCAGTTTTGCTAGATTCTTAGGAACTTAAGATGGGCTTAGCTATGCATATTTTATCGTTACATTTGTATGTTTGAATGTATGAATGTATGATAGTTTAAATATACAAGTTTATGTATGATTTGCTATCACCCACATGCAAAGATTAAAATCGGAATTTAATCAGACTCGCATGTAACCTACTAAGGGATCATCTTTGCATGAATTTGAAATTGATGATTCCAGATTAAGATTGTATCGATATACAATAAGACTTTTATAATTCACTTAAACGCAAATAATTACAAGTCAAGCGTGATACCATCCAAGTTTGGGCACTCAAAAGGGCTTTGACCCTATGGATGTCGGTACGCCTCCGCGTAACATTCATAGAGAAAAAGTCTGGATGAGATGGGTAGTTCTGTGTGGGTGCGTGCGCCTCCGCGTAGTAGTCACATTAGTTCTATCCATAGTTCAAGCTTGGTAGACTTGTCTACGATTGTCAGCTAGGGCTGACCTAGGGTATCTGTATAGGGTATGCCGTGTACTTTTAGTACAGACCCTAGCCAAGAATTACATGGTTTTGTAAATGGATGTATTCCTACCTTGATGCTCTCAATTGGAGCAGTGAGCCTCCGTTCACTTCAATTGAGGGTATGATAGGATCCTGGTTCAGATTCTAATGTTAGAATCAGACAAGTGTTTTGTAACTTAATCTCCAACTTGAATTTTAATTAATTTTACCATGTAGATCTAAAAGGCAAACACAACACAAAGGAGTAATAGGGCACTGAGAGTCCAGATTGAGTACAGACTCAAGGGCGTGAATTACTCAGATTGGAATAGAAACTTGAGGCTTGTACTCAAGCATGAACGCAAGTAGTATATCCTTACCAAGGAACCTCCTACCGAGCCACCGCTGAACGCCGCTAGGGCACTAAGGATACTTATCAAAGTTTCTTAGTAACCAAATCGACGAGTCATGCATTATGGCGCTCATTAGGATGCCAGAGTTGCAGAAGCAGTTCAGGAACGTTTTAGATGACCCTCATACCTGTAAGGCAGAGATCAAGGAAATGCTCAAGGAGAAAGCTCGTGTCGAATAATATGATACTTTCATAGAAGTTAACTCCTGCAAACTTAAGGCTGGAGCCCTGTTAGTCCCCATGTCACGAAGATTTAATGTCTTCAGGAACATCTAACCAGACTCGGTTTTGATGATCAGGAGGAAATGGCTGCGATTTTATGTTGCAGTCACTTCCAGATACATATAGTGATTTCATAGTAAATTACAATATGCATGACATGGACAAGTCCTTAACAGAGCTTCATGGGATGCTTGTGACCGCTGAAAAGAACCTCAAGGGCAAGACCAAGGAGGTCTTTATGGTCAACAAGAAGGTCAGCTTCAAGAAAGCTGATCTGGGTAAGGGTAAGGCTCCTAAGCACCTTGCAGGGCAGATCAGACACCCCAAGCGTCCAAAGGTTCAAGCAGCTCCCAAAACTGCTGTGAATTCTAAGGACAAATTGGAGGGGATCTGCTATCACTGCAATGAGCCAGGACACGGGAATAAGGGATTGTAAGCAATACAAGGATCATGTAAAGAAGAGTGGGTATCCACGTCTTCAGGATCAGATATTTACGTTGGTAAGCTTAATCACTATAACGTAAATAAGAAAAGGCTTAAATCTAATGATTTAAACCAAGTTATAATCTGGCATTGTCATTTAAGGCACATAGGCGAGAAATGCATTTCAACACTTCACAAGTGTGGACTTTAAGTCCGTTTGAATTCACTCAAATTGAAAGATGCAAGTCTTGCCTAATGAGCGAGAAACGCATTTCAAAACTTCACAAGTGTGGACTTTTTAAGCCCGTTTGAATTCACTCAAACTGAAAGATGCAAGTCTCGCCTAATGGGCAAAATGACGAAGGCACCTTTCACAGGTTTATGTGAAAGCCGAGTGACTTATTAAGTCTAATACATTCCGACGTATGTGGACCTATGAGTACTCATGCCAGAAGAGAGTTGAACTAATACTTGACTCTAGAAACGGCCACATTTATTTTGAATCGGGCTCCGATGAAGACAACGATAGTACACCTTGTGATAGTCATTCGGTCTCCCATTACTGTGGATGCGTGCGCCTCCGCGTAGCATTCATTGGGATGTGAGCTGAATAAGGTAATCAGTTCTATTTGGATGCGTGCGCCTCCGCGTAGTAGCCAAATAAGAGTTGGACCAGAGTCACAGAAGGTACACCACATGACACTCATTACGTCTCCCGTTACTGTGGATGCGTGCGCCTCCGCGTAGTATTCATTGGGATGGGAGCGGGATGAGGTGGTCAGTTCTATTTGGATGCGTGCGCCTTCGCGTAGTGGCCAAATAAGATATGGACCATAGTCATATATGGTGTGGGAAACATTCTAGTATAATTTTCTAAAAGATTTGGGTAGCAAAGATGCAGTCATCCAAATCAGACAAATGTGTCTTCGTAAGGTATCCTTAAGAAACTAAGAGATACAACTTCTACATACCCAGCGAGTACAAAGTCTTTGTTGCTCGAAGAGGGGTATTTTTGGAGAAATATTTTATTTCCATAATAGCTAGTGGTAGTCCCATGCATCTCGAAGAAATTTGAGAGGATACGGAACAGCCTGAAGCAATTTAGGAGTCTGCTATGCAAGATGTAGAAGTACTGGAGCCTCAGATGGTCGCAAATGAAGAATCAATCCCTACAGATTTTCCAGATGGTCCAAGGAGGTCTGAAAAATCTCGTCATGTTCTAGACAGATATGGCTTCACAGCCACTGAGGGAAATGACTTGATGATTGTGGATCAGGACGATCAGAAACCTTCAGCCAAGCTTTGACCAGTCCAGACTCCGAAAAATGGCAGAACGCCATGAATGAGGAAATGAAATCCATGTAAGATAACCAAGTCTAGTGCTTGTTTGATCAAACTCCTGGGATAAAACCCATCGGTACTGAATGGGTCTATAGGATCAAGACCAACATGGATAGAAATCCTCAGACCGATAAGGCGAGGATGCATTTTGGTGTATGGGGATTAAGATAGAGAACTAGCAGTCAAAGGACAAGTCGATGCTAGTTTTTAGACATATCCAGATGACTTTAAAATACAGTCAGGATATATTTTGTGTTGAGTGGTGGCGCTTTCAGCTGGATAAGCATTAAGCAAGCAAAAATTGCCAACTCTACAATGAAGGCTGAGTATATAGCTGCAACAAAAGCAGCTAAAGAGGCCGTATGGATTAGAAGCTTTCTGATCGGATAAGATGCAACGCCGCGAGCGTCTGATCCGATAAGCTTGTTGTGGGACAACACAGGTGCCGTAGCTATTGCTCAAGAGCACAAATTCCACAACAGATCCAAACATATACTCAGCAGGCATCACCTCGTGAGATTTATCACATATAGAGGAGATGTGGAGATTAAAACACTATTCGACTGATGATAATATGGTCGATCCCCTGACAGAGGCTCAGCCGCAACCTAGGCAAGAGGAACATGCAGAGTCTATGGGAGTAGATCAGAACATAAATTGGAACCAGGGGCAAGTGGGAGATTGTTAGAGTTATGCCCCAGTCCAATATATAAGTGATCTACAGATGTAATGTTTTATCATCTTTCCGAATAAATAAATCGGCATATATTACTAATGTGTTGTAGTAATATACCGAATGTAATTTGATCTATGTCATTATGTGTGTAACCACTAATAGTAGAACTATAGATCAGAAAGAATTACATTTGATGAGTCCCTGATCAGCTAAGCTTCTTTAAGAAGCGATCAGTATGAGACCAACTCCTTGTGATCACGCTCTACTGATCATGGCTAAGTATGTGTCGGAGTTATATCATAGATATCATCAGGTCAATGATATTGGACAACCCGATTGTGAGTATGCTGCATAGATCCAGTCATGAGATACTCACATATCGTAACTTGTCATTATATCCTAAGACCAAGGAGTCTCTGTGTACACTATGTAACAAATACCTAAGTTTGACCTAGTCTAACGTTATCTGTAAAAGGGTAACTATAACGGCTTCGATTGGCTTTGGCATTTATTGCACTATTGAACTCGAAAGGCGTCTGAGGGATTTATCACTCATACTTCGGTATGACAAAGATATCCGTTTAGACCACTTGATGAGTATGACTGAAGAAAGAGCATGGCCATGCAGGTGATACCTTAGTATCAGTTTTCAGTCATCTCAGATGTCAAGAAACAGTGATTGATAAATTAGGATGACCATTCTATGCCTATTGATCAATCTGGATATCGGTTTGATAAAAGGACAGTGACATGTACGATAACATGTTAAGTTGAATAATCGATAATCACGAATATTGGATAATCATAATGTCTTGCTAGAGGCCACTTATGATGGAAAGGGTAAAATAGTAATTTTACCAGTCTGCCAATTATTCGTGGGCCTACAGGGTCACACGCATTAAGCACGATACATGACAACAATTATGGATGAGAATTGAGAACAATTCAGTAGTTTTCTGGCCTAAGGTTTTAACCAGACGGTTGAATAAATCAATTCGAGGAAATTGAGCCGTTTTGTCTAAACCGAAATTAGAACTCAAGTTAATGGGTTTAATTTGGGTTTTAGTTAAACGGGCTTAAAGCCCATTTAGGGATTTAAGATATGAGTGGGAACAAATGCAAATAAGAAAGTATAAGGGATAGATAAAGCAATTTTAATTTTGAAATACAATTTAATTTCAAATTAAAATCACATAATATCTTCTCATTATCCTTAATTATTTTTCAGCAACTTCCCCTCCATTCTCTCTCCCTCATGGCCGAAAATCCTCTCCCTCTCTTCCACCATTGTTGTCTTTTTTTCTCTCAAAAATTCTAGCAAATTTGTGAGTGAAAAATCTCTTCGGTTGTGGTGCTTGTGTGGACTTGATAGAGAAACACTACACTTGTGTTTTCATCGATTACAAGAGGTAAATATCAGATTTATATTTATATTTATAACATGTTGAAATGGCATTAAGATCCTAGCAAGTTTCGATCACCACGGTTACATAAAGTCCGCTGCATGATATTCATCGTTTGGAACCCGTGGTGATCTCTTTCACTCCCCATAGTCTCTAACCCTTGGTCCAAAACCGAGTGTGGTCGAGTTGCTAGTTCTAAACACGACACACGAGTGGGATGCGAGAAATGTTACAATTGTGCAATGAAGTTTAATCGAGATTCAAAGGTAAAATGCATTTCTCATGTGAAGTATCTCATATAAACTCATCCAATCCTATATACCTATCATGCACAATCATAATTCTCAAGTTAGAAGCAAGGTCCTCATTGGTATTCGTTCCAAATGGCTCAAAAACACTATTCCTCAAAAGCAAATGTTCAACGAAACAATCACAAATTAACGTTCACACAAAATCAAACCAACATCATCACCAAGAAAATTCACCAAAACGGTGTCCAAATAACAAAAGTATCAGGGAGCCAACTCCAAAAGGGCTCCCAAACCAAACATCATCCAAGTAGCAAGTTTAAACAAAGAAATGTATCCAAAGTATCTCAACCTAAACCACAAAGCAAGTAAAGCAAGGAGAGGTTGTACCTCTCAATCATCATTGTCGGGAATGAAGTACGCATTCGGGTCGTCCTCCTCGCCCTCGGGGTTAGCCTCACTAGCTTGCTCATAAGGAGCATAGCCGCCTTGCGGGTCGAAATAGGTTTGACCTCCCGGCATTTAGTAGGCCCTCTGCATATATCTGAGCATCTCTCCAATGTCTCGTGCCATCCCGGCACATCGCGTCGTGGTCTCCTTGTGGTGGTCCTCTTGTGTCTTCATAACGGTATCAATGCGGGTGTGCACTCATTTAAATTGCTCGAGCAATTCTTGATATTACTCGAGAGTGAGAGACCCCGCGCCTCTTGCTTGGCTACTGCTTCCTTCTTCGGTCGGTTCAGAGGCTACCGGCGATGTCGGTCTTCCATCCAGCTGCTTCCCAGCTATGATCTTCTCCCGGATCTTCTTCAACCTTAGCAAACATACCAAGTCCACTATAGCATTCATGGACCCCTCCAACATAAACTGCCTAACTTGGCTCTTCACCCAAATCCTCGGGCCATCGTCAAATGCGTTGATCGACAAGAAGGACCGAATAGAGCTCGGCTGCAGAGGGTTCCTTCAAGAAGGACCGAAGCTGATCCCAGATAATATCCTCCCATGGCACCCTCAGATTTCACTTGTAGGTCGTAAGCACCCACAACTCCTTCATGTTCATATCATATTGGGTATGTTTTCTTCCAAATAATATCCCCGCTAGGAACTTCTACAAGTAGATTAGCTCGACCTCGCATTCGGGAATTTTGTGTGCCTTGTTCAGGGTTCGGTAACCCACTTGGCCAATCAACTCATTCCACAAATCAGTGTTGTCCTTGAGGTCCCACTGCTCGGTGTTCTTCTTAGTGAACCCAAATATGCGTGTCAAATTATTCAGTGTAATTGCAAAATTCTGGCCACACAATCGGAACCGGAGCCGGGTCATGTCACTGGCGAGCATGTGGAGAGTTTCTAGGAACTCTAATGTCAACGCCTTATACACAGGGAGCTGCCATTGAAGCATGCCCGACCAACCTAGAGTGGCCGATTTTCTCTCCAATTTTCTCCAAATTTTCAAATCATAGCAAAGTTGTTGATCGAAGTACCTGTTCTTTTTCATCAGGAGGTCCTTGAACGCCTCAAACCGCTCCCGTTGCTTGGCGATGGTGAATATCTTGCACGGCATGTTCGGCACCCCGACCTCGGGATCTGGAGGCACTGCTCGGAGAAGGGGAAGTCGCACAATCACCTGCTGTGGTGGTGGATTCGTCAGGTCACGATTTCCTGAACTCGAGCCCTCGGGCTCGTTGCTCTTCTTCAGCTTTTTCAGATTCGGGGCCATGAGTGATGAAGGAAAGGTTGGGTATGGTGTTGGGAGTAGATGTGGGAGGTGTGTATGTGGAGGAGAGGGCATCTTGTGGTCGGCAACGGAAGTTTCCGGCGAGAGAGGTCGAGAGAAGAGAGGGTAGGTTTTGCTTTTTCGCGTGAGAGAGAGAAAAGAGTCTGGTTTATGTTTTAATCGCAAAGGTCACGATCGTGACAGGCCGCACGCCACAATCGTGACGCCGCTTCCGCATCTTCTGGATAAGGCTGTCACGATCGTGGCAGGTCCGTGAAGGCTCAATTTTGCCTTGGTCACGCCGTTTCGTCATGATCGTTATGGAGATCGTGACACTTGCTCTGTCTCGTCCAATTCGTCTTTGTCACGATCGTGTCGATATCGGTGACGATCGTGACAAGTGCTCTGTCACGATCGTTGTGACGATCGTTGCACTTGACCTGTCTTGCCTTGTCACGAAGCTGTCGCGATCGTGGCAGGTCCGTGACAGCTCAATTTTGCCCTTGTCACGCCGTTTCGTCACGATCGTTGTGGAGATCGTGAAACTTGCTCTGTCCTGTCGATTTGGTCGTTGTCACGATCGTGTCGATCTTTGCGACGATCGTGACGATCTGCCTGGTTTTGCCTTGTCACGAAGCTGTCACGATCGTGGCAGGTCCGTGACAGCTTGATTTGGCCTTTTTCACGCCATTCCGTCACGATCGTTGTGGAGATCGTGACACTCGCCCTGTTTTTGAGAATTGTAGGTGTCACGATCGTTGCACCCTTCTGCGGCAATCGTGACATGCCTTTTTTTCAAACTTCGATCTCCTTTCTTTGTGCTCAACTCCTTGTTACATGTTGTATTCAATTCTCTCTCTTCCTGCACACACTCGAACAATCATCAAAAACAAACCCGAGTGTGGTGTGTGATGAATCACACACCACACTTAATTTCACATCCCGACCTCATTTTGATACAACTTTGATTGTGGTGTGTACATAGTACACACCACACTTGAAGCCCTTGTTAGGTATTACGCCATCATGACTCTAACATAGCCCTAGTATGGTGTGTATAAGATACACACCACACTTTGGGCTCATCGTATCATAAAAATAAACAAAACCATGCTAGTCCTCTTTCTTTTCATGCACTAACCCAATCAAGAAGACCTTTCATGTAACAAAACGTGGGTGGTCAAACCTCCTCGGATGTCTTGTGGTCCAAGTTAGCTTCGCGACTTGTGCGTGTATGGTATAGGTAGTGACGCCTTTTGCTTCCCCTTTTAGTTGGCGCCATGATCCACCTTCACCTACAAAGGCAAAACTTGTCAAATCATTAAGAGGTACTAACATGGAGAAAAATCTAACCTACAAATTCATGGATTCACAAAGAAAGTTTGAAGTTGGGGTGCCTCCCAATAGCGTTTTTGTTTAACGTCGTTAGCTCGACGGGACGGCTAGCAATTCATTCAATCTCCTCGAGATCAACCATAACTAGCATCAATGTTTCAATTTCCCTTTCTGGTGCTACCACACTGTTTTCTCTATGCCCGTCTTCGCCTTCGACGTCATGAATGTCCACTTCTCCATCACTTCCGAGGTAAGTCTTTACCAATTGTCCATTTACCGTAAAGGTAGACTTGTCTTGCAAGTTTTAAAGCTCCACTGCACAACTTCGCAAACATGTTAAAATTCTAAATGGCCCCGACCATCTCGACTTGAGCTTGCCAGGGTGAATATGCAAGCGAGCATTATAAAGTAACACTAATGATCCAGGCTCGAGAGTCCTTTTAACAAGATGTTTGTCATGCCACGCTTTAGTCTTTTCCTTATAAATGACATTATTTTTGTAAGCCTCCCTCCTCCACTCTTGGAGTTCCTCGAGTTGCAATAGTCTCTTGGATCCCGCCAATTCAAGATCCAAGTTGCAATGAGTGATTGCCCAATATGCTTTGTGCTCTATTTCAAGAGAGAGGTGGCATGTTTTACTGAAAACTATGCGATAAGGTGGCATGTTAAGCGGCGTTTTGTAAGCGGTTCTATAAGCCCATAACGCCTCATCGAGCCTCAAGGACCAATCCTTGCGAGTGGGGCTAACGGTTTTTTTGAGAATTCTCTTGATTTCCCTATTCGCAACCTCGTCTTGACCATTAGTTTGAGGGTGATAAGCCACGGACATCTTGTGCTTAACCCCAAACTTTTTTGCGAGTGCCTTGAAGAGTTTGTTTCTAAAGTGCGAGCATCTATCACTAATGATAGCTCTAGGTGTACAAAACCGAGATATGATATTTCTCTTAACAAATCTTATCACGGTTTTCGCGTCATCGGCAATGCATGCCTCCGCTTCCACCCACTTTGAAACATAGTCTACGACAACTATAATATACAATTTGCCGAAAGATGATACAAAAGGCCCCATGAAGTCCAAGCCCCACACATCAAACAACTCTACTTCAATGATATTTGTGCAGGGCATCTCATGGCTACGGGAAATCCTTCCCGCTCTTTGGCATTTGTCACAACTTTTGGCAAAAGAATACGCATTTTTAAAAATCAAAGACCAATAGAATCCGGATTGTAAAATTTTAAAAGCGGTTCTCTCACCCGAGTAGTGACCACCATACGAAGAATCATGACATGAATTTAAAATAGATTGTACCTCGTCTTCCGGGATGCATCATCGGAAGATTTGATCTACCCCTTGCTTGAAGAGATAGGGCTCGTCCCAATAATAATCCTTGCACTCGTGCAAAAACCTCTTCTTTTGACTTGAGCTCATATCCGGAGGTATAATCCCACCAACTAGGTAATTAGCTATGTCTGCGTACCATGGCCGGCTCACCGATACTCCAAATAGTTGTTCATCCGAGAATGCTTCTCGAATACAGGACCCTTCCTTCTCGCTCGGTTGTTCAAGCCTTGAGAGGTGATCGGCTACTTGGTTCTTCCTTCCTTGCCTATCCACGATTTCCACTTGAAATTCTTGCAAGAGTAAGACCCAACGAATAAGCCTTGCCTTAGACTCCTTTTTGGCGAGAAGGTACTTGATTGCCGCATGATCCGTGTGAACTCTTGTCCTTTTCCCAATGAGATAGGGGCGGAATTTCTCGCATGCATAGACGACGGCCAATAGCTCTCTTTCCGTCACCGTGTAATTGAGTTGTGCTCCCGAGAGAGTTTTGCTTGCATAGTACACGGCCCGAAATATATTATCATGCATTTGTACAAGCACAGCACCAAGTGCAAGATCACTTGCATCATACATCATTTCGAAGGGGTGTGTCCAATCGGGAGGCATCATTATAGGTGCGGAAACAAACATCTCCTTCAATCTTGTATAAGCTTCCATGCACTTGTCGTCAAATATGAACTTTTCTCCCTTCTCCAATAGTCCACTTAGTGGCTTGGCTATTGTGGAGAAATCTTTTATGAACCGCCTATAAAAGCCCGCGTGCCCCAAGAAGCTTTGAATTTGCTTAACTGAACTCGGTGGAGGTAGCTTCTCAATTGTCTCAACCTTGGCTCTATCAACCTCGGTCCCCTTCTCGGATATCTTGTGGCCAAGAACGATTCCTTCTTCCACCATGAAATGGCATTTTTCCCAATTTAGCACAAGGTCCGTCTCTTCACATCTAGCCAAAACCTTTCCCACATTATTGAGGCAATGGTCGAAAGACTTCCCAAACACCGAGAAATCATCCATAAATATTTCGAGAAAGTCTTCCGTCATGTCATGAAATATTGCCATCATGCATCTCTGAAAAGTCGCAGGAGCGTTACACAATCCGAATGGCATTCTTTTGAAAGCAAAGGTGCCAAATGGACAAGTGAATGTGGTCTTGTCTTGGTCGCAAGGAGAAATGCATATTTGATTGTAACCACTGTACCCGTCGAGGAAATAATAATACTGATTTTCCGCAAGGCGATCTAGCATTTGGTCTATGAAAGGGAGCGGGAAATGATCTTCTCTAGTTGCTTCATTCAATTTTCGGTAATCCGTACAAATCCTCCACCCCACAACTGTCCTTGAGGGTAAAAGCTCGCCTTTAGCATTGGCAACAACCGTGATCCCACCCTTCTTAGACACACATTGCACGGGGCTCACCCAAGAGCTATCCGATATTGGGAATATGATTCCCGCATCGAGCCACTTGATGAGTTCCTTCTTCACAACTTCTTTCATTGTCGGGTTTAGTCTCCTTTGATGCTCGGTGGACCCCTTCCTCTCGTCTTCAAGAACAATTTTATGTTGACAAATTGAAGGACTAATTCCCTTGATGTCTTCTATGCTCCAACCAAGAGCTTTCTTGTGTGCCTTGAGAATTTGCACCAATCTTTCTTCTTGCGTCGTACTCAAGGATGAGGAGACAATTGCCAGAAGAGAGTTATTTGAGCCTAAGAACACATCCTTGAGATGCTCAGGAAGTGCCTTTAGTTCGAGCTCGAGGGCCTCAATAATAGATGGTTTCCTCATCGGCGTAGTCCTAGCTTCATCATACAAGGTATCAATTTGTAGGCATTCCACCCTTTCTAGGATGGTAGGTTCCCGCAAGAGTCTTGTTTCCATCTCGCTACCCTTTTCCACAACCATGGCATTGATATCATTATCGTCTTTCATTACCATTTCTTCTAGATGAACGTTCACCGCCTCCTCGACTATATCCACCACCGAGAATGTAGGTAGATCTGCATTAGGGTTCTTTATTCCCTTGAATATGTTAAAATAAATGGTCTCGCTACCAACTGTCATCTCTAATATTCCCGCCTTGACACGGATAACGGTGTCTGCTGTTGCGAGGAATGGTCTACCGAGCAATAGTGGAACATCGTTATCGGCAAGAAAGTCAAGAACTACGAAGTCGGCCGGAAAGATGAATTTCCCGGCTCGAACTAGAACATCTTCAAGAACTCCTTGCGGATTCACCGTGGATCTATCCGTTAGGTGAAGAATAACGGATGTTTTTTCATATTTCCAATCTTCATCTTGTTGTAGAGAGACAATGGCATTAGGTTGATGCCTGCACCAAGATCATAAAGAGACATCAAGCCTTGGCGATTGCCGATTGCTACCGGGATAGTGAAACTACCCGGGTCCTTAGCCTTTGGGGGAAGCTTGTTTTGCACTATTGCGCTACATTCTTCACTAAGCTTGATCTCTGAACATTCTTGTAGGCGCTTTCTCTTAGCAAGGATTTCCTTAAAAAATCTATGGTACTTCGGCATCTCCCCCAATGCTGCTATGAGTGGGATATTGATTGTGACTTGACGGAGAACATCGAGGCACCGAGCAAATTGTTCATCATCTATCTTGCTCTTCCTTGGCTTTAGTGGGAATGGAAGTCTTTGATGAGGCGGAACATAAGCCTCTACGGGGGTGTTTGCTTCTATTTCCCTTGCCTTGGCCGGAATTTGTGCAACTTCCGGCAATTCATCTTCACCCTCCACAAGGTCTTCGTTCTCTTGGGACTCTTCGCCTTCTTCTTCTTGCACCGCCCCGAACTTGACCCTTGAGGATCCGGGAGCAATTTTCCACTCCGAAGGGTGATAACCTTGACATCTTTTCCATGAGTTCGTGGTCTTTTCGTGTCGCTTGGCAAAGCCTCCACTTTCCTCGGCTCATGGGTTTGAGCTACTTGTGTTTCCAAATTGCGGACGGTTGCCACCACACTTGTGATATCTTGTCGGAAAAGGCTATTTGCTTCCTCTTGCTTCTTCATGAACTCAATGAGCAAGTCCTTGACTTCTCCGTCACCGGCATCATGACCCGATGATGAGGCTTGGTGTTGGTAAGCTCCATTCCCGTAGTTCGTAGGCCGACCTCCGTCATAGGCATAATTTCGGTTCCCATTGTTTCTTTGATTGTTCCCATAGCCTCCGGATTTGTTGTTGTATTGTCAGTCATTTTTAAAGCTACGATCGTTGTTGTTGTAGCTACGGTCGTTGTTGCTATACCGGTTTCCATAGGCGCTTCACCCTTAATTCCCATTATTGTATCCATTTCCCGAAGTTCCGTAGTAACTCCGATCTTGCCTTTGTGGTCCACCTTGATGCGTTGTCACTTGATTGAATTGTTGATTCTTCAAGATTTGTTCATTGACATAAGCCACGCCTTGAGTGTTGAGCCCACATTGCTCGTATCCATGGCTCGGGTCTCCACATATATTGCATCCTCCTTCTTGGCGTGTTGCTTCTTCCTCCCTTGGTAAGGGATTTGCACTTTCGGGCCCCTTTATGTACTCGAACATTTCCCCCAACTTGCTTGATATTTCCGTCATAGCGTGGTTCTCCCTTACCGCGGCCACTTGTCGGTGCGCGGGTTCTCTTGGGGATTCCCATTGGAAGTAATTGTTTGCACATCTCTCTGTTGCCTCATAAGCGTCGGTGGGGTTTAGATCTAATAGAGCTCCACGTCCTGCCGCATTGAGAGCCATTTGAGAGGTCGGATTCACGTTTCGAAAGAAGATTTCATTCAACCCCCGATGCAACTCTTGGCTAGGGACTGTACATAAAGGTACACGGCATTCCCTATCCGATACCCTAGGTCAACCCTAGCTGACAATCGTAGTCAATTCAACCAAATTCAACTATGGTTCAGTCCATATGTGGATACTACACGGAGGCGCACGCACCCACATACGACTAACCAACTCATATAGCCCGCATCCCAATAAATGCTACGCGGAGGCGCACCCATAAATAGGGCTGGGAGCTAGTCTGAGTGTTGAGATTTGGGTGGTATCTCACATGACTTGAATTAAATTGTGAATCGGTTGTGTTTAACTTCCTTGATTGTAAATCCTTACAATCTTATTTGAAAACATCAAGTCCATGATTAATTCCAATTTTAATCCTTTACATGTTGATGATGTTCTACCATACATTTCTTAACGTACAAAACATCGATTTATAAATTCATACTCATGCATATCTAGTATTCAATAAAGAGGAAATAAATGTATGAAACTAAAGCCCATTTCTAGTATTTAACAAAGAAATTGAAAAACCCTAGAGACTATCTTTTTCGGTTCTTCTAGACTGCCTTCAATTGAGGACTCACACTGGCTCCGGACATCTTCAACTACGGTTGAATCTCCATACACCATAAGCCGCCTTTCCGGTTCACCATTCTTCTTGATCCATTTGCAAGATGTACACAGTTCGTAGACCAGAAAATTAAATAACATGATTGAAATTTAAAGCGGCTACGCAGACCGCAAAATTAATTACATCCTTTAACCAGTGGTTCGCATACCACAAAATTAAACTAATTAAATTGAACGGTCTAGGTCTTTAACTTGTACCAAACAAAACATGTCATCAATCAATTGACATGTTATCACACAAACATGTTATCAATCAATATGCATATAAACCGGTTTTAATCTTGCCTACATTTTGATCCAACTTATCGAAATTGGATCGGTTTTAAAAACGGTTTATCGAAACCGATTAAATCTGAAAAATTCTAAAATAATTGGATTTACAGAATTTAGGGTTTGCTTCCACGATCTCAGAATTTAGGGTTTGCTAAACCCAAAACCCTAATGGGCTGAAGCCCATAAGGGCCGAAACCCTAATCGATCGCGCCTAGGGTTTGGAAAACCCTAGGACCCCCACCTCCTCCACCGCAACGCCACGACGGGCAATGGTGGGGACGGGATGGCCATGTCCCCATGGCTGACCCGCAGCCACGGCCATGGCCAGCGCCGGTCGCTGGCGCCGCCCTGGCAGCCCGAGAGCCCCGGTCTAGTGACTCGGAAAATCCAAAAAAATCTAAAAAATTCCAGATCTATTATTTTTCATAAGAACTCAATTTTTATGCATATCTAAAGCCAAAAAATCAAAATTAAATCAGAAAAATAATATTGCAAGAAACGATACCGAAATCATGCATATTTAATAAAAAAAGTTGCAGATCTAAGGTAATAGACCGGCTCTGATACCACTGTTGGGTTTCGGGGGATCCAAATCAGAGATGCGCAGCGGAAATAAAACAAAAATATTACCCCGAACCCGTCAGAATCTTATCTACTCGATAGATCTACAATTTACGAAAGCATGTACCTTTTCGGTTTTACAGATCTGTCAGGTTGCGGGCCAAATATCACCCAAACCTCACCTCTAATGGAAAAATCTAATTCACGAGAAATTGAAGAGCTATGAATTTCCTTCAACCTGGCGTTGGTTTCGGGTCAATCACACTACGGAACTGGGAGTTATATGTCTCGCAAGTTTCGTCGCCAGATATGGAAAAACAACAAGTTTGTTTAGTAAACCAAAAGAGCTGGTATATTCGAATCACCGAAAGCAAATCAAGTGTTCTGCTCTCTAAGGTATCCACACGAATGCACAAGACCACCAGATCTAAACTTAGATTCCCCTACTAGAAAGAAAAAAAACTCGATTAGTAAATCCGGTAGAGTAACGGTATGGAAAAATCATATTATAATTTTTCAGCTCATAAGGCCTCTATTTATAGAGATTGGCTAGGGTTTTGGGAGCATAAACTAGTCCATAAAATGGGCTAGGTTCGGCTACCTCCAAACCCTAGCCGACGGCCATCTTGGGCGGTTTGGGCCTCATGATCTAAACCCATTAGGGTTTCGGCCATGAGGTCTTGGCCTTCCCCAATTTGGCAGCCCATGAGGTATGCCAACCTCATGGGTTTTGACCCCATTCCTCATCATGGCCGGCGCCCAAAACCCTAGGGTTTTGCCCCAGTCTATGGCACTTGAGCTGACGGGACCGTGGCCCAAAACCGTAGGGTTTTGGCCACGGCCCAATTTAACTAATCCACAATTAATTCTGCCTGGATTTTCTAAGATGTGCACCCTATGCATGTGACCCTTTAGGCTCACGTCTTGTTGGCAGATCGACGTAAAATTACCATTTTACCCTTTCCATCATAAGTGGCCTCTAGTAAGGCACTATGATTACCCAAAGTTCATGATTATCGGTGATATGATTTAACCTCATGTCTTCCATATCACTATCCTTTGATCACTAGGTATCTTGATTAATCATAACGCATAGTGCTGTCATCCTTATTTAATTAATCACTGTTTCTTGATATCCGAGATGACTGAAAATGATACTCTGTATCATCTGCATGGCCATGCGTTTCCTTTTTGTCAATCTCACCAAGTGGCCCAAACCAATACCTATCTCATACCGTAGTATGAGGGATAAATCCCTTAGACATCTCTCGTATCACACATATAACCCATCCCCGAGCCGATCACAACCGTTATGGTTACCCTGTCACAGATAACGTTAGGTTTGAGTCAAACTTTTATATTGACTATATTGTGATCACAGAGACTATTTGGTCTAAGGATACAATGACAAGATGCGACATCTGAATATGTTCATGACAACATCTATGTAACATATACAAGTCAGGTCGTCCAATATCATTTCCCCAATGATATCTATGATCTGACTCCGGCAAAACCTATCGCCATGATCAGTAGAGCGTGATCATAAAGAGTCGTTCTCATACTGGTCGCTTCTGATGAAACTTGACTGACCAGGGACCCGTTAAGTATAAATCACACAGACCTATAGTTCTACTATTAGTGATGACACACTCAATGATATAGATCGATGTATACTTAACATATTACTACAACACAATAGTAATATAATGCCGATTTTATTTCGTTGCATATGATGATAAAAATATTACAGACTTACTTCGTATTGGACTAGGGCATAAATCCTACGTGTGAAATGGATTAAGACTCTGAATGTGAACTTAATGCTAACTCTCCCGGGTAGGGTTGAGTTTAGATTAAATCCAGGAAGAGAGGCGATAGAAATTTTGAAGATTTCGTAATTGCAACCTATGACGGAGGTATCATACCGTGGGTACGGTTTATATCAATAGGGTGCCAGGCTGGAGGATGGAGATTCCCACATAAACTTTAAGCTGAATCTGATTAGGTAATTTAGTTACTGATCTGGCTATTATATTTTTAATTAGACGAAACCCTTGCAAATTAGAGATATGTTTGGGTGGGTGATTGATAAGGTTTAAGCTGAATCTGATTAGATATTTATTCTCGATACATTAAGCTGAATCTGATTAGATATTAATTCTCAACACTTAATTCTGTTTCTTAAATTTGCTTTCCCGTTATTAATAATCAAATCCGCCAAAATTGGTAAGATGACATTGATAGCATTTTTGTGCCCTAGTTCAATTGCTAGTAGTCTATAAATGTCTATGTATAATTATCATCGTCTGTAAAAAATAAAATGGCTTTGTATTACTTATGTGTTGAAGTAATATGTTAAGCATGATCTGATTTATGACCACTAAAGTAGTAGAACCATAAATCTGTACGGATCACACTTAACGAGTCCCTGGTTAATATACGCTTCAATAGAAGCGACCAGTATGAGGATGGTTCTCAATGACGTAGTTCTACTTGTCATAGGGATGAGGGATTCCGGAATCATATCATAAATATCATGAGGTGATTGATATCGGACGACTCGCTTTGAATAGTGTTTCGTAGATTAAGCCATGAACATATTCAAATGCGATAGGTTGTCACGATATCCTTAGACCAAGGAGTCTTTGTGATCGCTATGCAATGTACGTGCGGCTTTAACTTGCGCCTAACGCTTTCCGTAACAGGATTGCAATAACGGGCATGATTGGGTGGCGGAACGGATTGCATGAGTGACACGAAAGACGGCTAAGGGATTTATCCCTCGTACTACGGTATGGGAAAGATATCCGTTAAAGGCCTCTTGATCGAGAGTGACTGAGAGAAAGAGCATGGCCATGCCAGTGATACGGGTTATCAGTTCTCAGCCATCTCACATATCAAGTAACAATGATTGATTGAACAAGGATGACGACTCTAAGCCTTGTGATCAATCGGGATATCTAGAGATAATAGGATAGTGACTTGTACGCACAAGGTTAAATCGAATCATCGATCATCATGCACCTTGGGTAATCATAACGTCTTACTAGAGACCACTTATGATGGATTGGACAAGAGAGATCTTTTGTGCCGATCTGCCAACGGTGGCATGAGCATGGACGGTCACACACATACAAGACGGATAACTTGAGACAAGGAAACCTTTAGTTTCTTGAGGAGCAATACATGGACAAAACTAAAGGTTTTGGGCCATAGGTTCGGTTTGAGAGAATAATTAGCGAATCGAGAAAACTGAGATATT
Source organism: Geranium rotundifolium (assembly GCA_963920655.1). NCBI lineage: Eukaryota > Viridiplantae > Streptophyta > Magnoliopsida > Geraniales > Geraniaceae > Geranium > Geranium rotundifolium. Next base: position 23,021,838 of record OY987311.1, on the reverse strand, counting down.
TCGTTAATGTCGCGTCGGACTTTGTTTGATAAGTAACGACAAAAAGGGTCGGGCGACTTTTGGACACGGCACGAAACCACATGGGCGAGCCCATTGGGCTCGGCCCATGAGGTCACGTGACTGGCCCAACAAGGGCCCATTTTGGGCCCAACAAGCCCAACATGGCCGACCACTTTGGTGGGTCCAAGGGTGGGGCCACAACACACCATGCTTAGTTGGTGATTGTTGATTAAGAGGTGAGTGATTTAAGGGGTATGGGTAATGACACCTTTAAGCCCATACCATCACCTTTTAGACCCATGCTTTTGAGTTGATGAAGTAGAGAAATATCTTGTAATTAATTACACACTCTCATAACTCACACATCCTCTCTCTCTCTCCTGCTGGTCGGCCACCCCTATAGCTCTCTCTCTTTTGCTCTCTTGTTCTTCACTTAATTGTTCTAGTAGGCATTAAGTGTAAGATCTTGAAGATCATCCCCTTGGTGTGGACTTGCTCTAGAGAAGAAGATCACAAAGTTCTTCTTTATCGATTCAACAAAGACTTAAAGGTAAATTTCTTGGGGAATAGATTTTTCCTTGGGATTTAATGGTTCATGTTCTTGGACAAGGTTTAGAGTTGCTTTTTTTAAATGCTTCCGCTATCTCGATGTTAAAGAACGCTCTAAAACCCTACAGACATATCTCCCGAAATCCCGACTCCCTGATCGCCTTTATATATTTGATTACTCTTGTATTAATTGCATATATATGTGAGTGTGCGTTTGTGATTGGTGACGCTTTCATATATTGCATGATCGTGTGAATATTTTAATTTATTTTATTTTTATAAAACCAAAAACCCATTTTTAAACTCGACACATTAAACACTTGTACTCCAATTTTCAACAGCTAACGGTCCTTGTGGGATTGATAACTCGAGGCTCTAAAACGCCCTATATTAATTGACAACATGTGCACTTGCCGTGTACTCAGGAGCGGGTAGATTTCGGCTTGCCGAGATTTCCTCCTGTCACTGCATTAGATCCTTGATAGGTCAAGGGGTTAAATTTTGTTATATTGTTTTCGCTGCCATGTATGAGATCCCTCGTAGCCCAACAGATTCCTCAGGTAGAACCATGCCCTTTTTGGAAATAGCTTGCACTTGTACTGCAAACGATTTTGCATGTATCTATTCCTTAGATTATGAATGTGAATGTGTTGAATTGATTCTTAATAATTTCGAAATTATAGTATATGATGTAAGGTTTTCATCTTCTTCGTGCTGGCTGGAACTTTCTAATTAAGTTTTTGCAACCATGAACCCATAAAACTTAATTAATTAAATCATGAAACTTGATTAATGAAATAACCTTTGAAACCATGAAAAATGACTAATGAAATGAACACTATTCATGAAATCATGATAAAAATGATGTATGATTATAAAGAAGAATGGTATAAAAATATAAAATTAGACTCTAATTGATGTTTTTTGAAAACGAACAATTCAGTCATTCAATATTAATATAGGAGGAACAAAACTCACAGCCGAAGATCAACCATCAGTCACGTACGACATACAAGAAACACTAAAAGGCAGCCTAACGACACCTTATCTCTCTGAAAACACTAGGTCTCAGACCGTCCACCCACATACTAACCTAAAAAACCAGGGACCTATGTCGGACACAAAACGACCACTATCACTAACACAAACTACATTAACCGAAAACCACCCTAACTCCCCGCTACCACTCACAACCAAAAACGTCGATCCCTCCGAAGTCCACACATGAACACAAAAGAAGAAAACCAACCACCACCACCTCACATCCTTCCCAATCTGCGCTAAGAAAACAGCTTCTACCCATCACAAAGCTCCAGATCTGAATCCAATGAGTTTAGTTATCTTGGGTGTTAACGGGCTGGTTACTGGTGAGGTCAAGGTCATCGCAGATAACTAGTGTCTTTCAGATAATAAGTGTCTCATCAAGCTCGCCAAAAAAAATAAGACCCGAGAAGTTCGGATCCCAAAGACTCGGGCTAGAAAAGTCAGAAAATGCAAATAATGGGTTATGGGGCAAACGGTTGAGCCAAACTGGTTTGGACAAGAAGATCGGCCCAAACAAGGAAGGACCACTAGAGAGGCCCAAGCAGCTGGAAAAACCTCCAGCGAGCAGAGAACAGGCCGACGACTCCCTCGAGGCCATGGTGAGACTAAATCGCCAAGATATCTCTGTCTATAGCTACATCCCTTTGAAACCTCTCCTACGTCGAGCCGAAGCCAAAACCTACCATCGCTACAACCCTCTATGGCGGCCTCCGCTGGGATTCTCAAGCCAACCATAAGCCACCATCGCCATTGACCCCCATTGCCCACCCGAGACACTGACCACCGGTGACGCAACTAGCGACCCTAGGAAAACTAAGAAGAAGTAAAAAAGGGTAGGGTTTTGAGAGTGAGAGAGTCTGTGGTTTCATATATTAGTTTTTTAAGTAATTTTTTCTCTAATTGATAGTAAGTGACAAAAATAAAAACTTAATTTATCAATAATTTCACCTACGTGCAAGGTTGTAGATGTCGCACGACGTTATGATGGCAGACAGAAGCCTTCGGGGCCATGGCGACGTCATGGCGGATTTTCATTTTGTATTATTAATTTTTAAATATAAATTAATTTACATATGTAATAAAATGCATACTATGCTACAGCTTATAATAATTTCAATATGCTAAGGAACCGGCCCAAATTAGTTCAAAATCAGTCCAAATTAGTAAAAAACAGGCTAAAAACCGTCGAAACGTCACAGTGCCGCGACGTTGCACCCATGTGGTTTTCGGCGCCATGACGGCCATGACGGCTACCATATTCAACACTGCCTACATGTCATTTAAAGAGTCATACATGTCCAAACCCTTTTTTTCATCCAGTGGTATAGATTTATTCATGTGTTTGTACTTGCGTCAATGGTTGTCCACCAATTACATTTTTACAATTATTTAGTAAGCTTAAGTAACATATGGTTCGGTAAGTGGGCTTAGGTTAAAAATTGATATAATAACTATTATGAAAGGTTTAAGAAATGTGGGCTTGAGTTTAGTAACTGAATATTATAATTATATACAAAACTCAAGTCAAATGGGTTTGGGCCCAATGTTTGATGAAGCATGACACTCGAGAAGAGCGGTTCCGGATTGCAATTGATATTTCCATGAGAAAATTGAAACTAGTTCCAAAAATCTCTGGATCTGAGTAACATTTGCTCTTCCTATTTACTAAGATTATTTAAGTTTCCATTATTATTTGATAATTCTTTGTTTGAATAAATATCTTGTTAAGCCCATAATTTGCTAAAACAAAGTATTAAAGTGTGACTGGCTTAAGAATATAATGAATATAGTGGAACCATCCCAATCCTATGACGTGTTGGTTGTTGAGAGTCTTTAACTGGGCCTAAAAGGTTCAAACTTGCAATCACAAATTAAGAACTTGTGTGCACTCTTATTGACCAAGTAAGTACCAGGGAGGAGGAAGCTTTTGGGGTAGCTCTCGGTGGACACGATCACGGGAGTAGATGTGGTAAGGGTAGCAGAGAGGTTAGGAGGGACGGTTCCAGACGATATTGCACAGGGGTAGCCATTGCTTCACCAGCGGGGCCAAGGGCTCCCGCTAAACAATGAATCTTTTGAGCTAGAACGACATGGGATTCGGCGAGCCAGCCAAGTGCATGCTCCTGGCAGACACCATTAAGGTCTCACATGCCGGTTTTTGTGGCTATTTAGGAGTCTAGGTGTGCGGTCGTCGAGCTCTTTTTTTAGATCGTTGGGGTTTTTTTCACATTATGAGTTTTAGTTCAGTCCAGCTGATTAGGGGATTGGATCAGGAGTTGTCTCGATTTGGGATGCTTCAATCTTGCGTGCAATTTCTTGCCACATAGTCCCGAGTATGATGGTGTGGATAGGTGAGGTGATTGACACAGGAGAGTCATTCTCGTTCGTTAATCTTCATGCTTCCTCAGCAACGGCGCAGAGGAGAGATTTATGGGATACTCTAAGACAGGTACACCTCATGGTAGGCCAGAGCTTCGTCCTTATGGGTAACTTCAACACGGTCAGGGACCCGAGAGAGGTGGCCAACCAGGCAGTCCATGTTGATGCGTGTGATTTCCAAGCCTTTACAGAGGATTTGGACCTTGTCGACCTTCCTATGTCAAACAAGGAATTCACTTGGTCTGGGCCGCGTCCGCGAGTGAGTAGATTGGATCATATCCTCCTTAGAGCCCCTCCTTAGAGGTCTGTCGAAGATGCTATCTGACCACTGTGCCATTCTATTAGGAGCCCGGGAGGCAGATTGGGGACCGATGCCGAAGAGGTTCCTGAATGCCTGGCTTGAGCACGAGCAGTTCAGGACTTTTGTGACAATGAAGTGGCCGGCTTATGATAGTAAGATCGTCGGCTGCCAAAACTACCATTTATGGGATAAGCTGAAGTGTCTGAGATTTGATCTTGGGACCTGGAATTTGGAGGTGTTTGGTCATATGGAGCACAAGATTGTCAGGGTTTCAGCCAGGATTGAGAAGTTTGATGCCTTGGTTGGTTCGAGGCCTTTATCAGGGACAGAGGAGGATAAGAGCAGCAGGTGTCGTCATGAGCTGCTAGCTTTAACTAAGACTCGAGAAAATATATGGAGGCAAAAGTCGAGGGTGCAGTGAGTTCTTGAGAGAGACATGAACACCCTGTACTTTGAAAGATGTGTGTTTTTTGGGGGGAGACGGAACCGCATTTCGAGCATGGTTACTGATGATCAGGAGCAGATCCAGCCAGAGCCCATTCGGAGGGCAACTGTCGAGCATTTTGTAGCAAGGTTCTGACCATAGGGGCGGGACTCAATGATTCGTATATTGCATTGATCCCGAAGATCGACACCCCACAGGCTTGTACGCACTTTCGGCCGATTAGCTTGATTACTGCTTTGTACAAGCTTTTAGCCAAGGTTCTCTCTATTCAGTTCAGGTAGCACATTGGTGATCAGATTGGGGAGGTTCAGTCGGGGTTCATTCGGGGTCGACGGGTTGTATATGGGGTCTTGGTGGCAAACGACGTGATTGATATGGTTCGTAGGAGGGGATCCAGGGCTACAGTGGTCAAGCTGGACTTTTAGAAGATTTTTGATAGGGTTGATTAGGGCTACCTATGGTGTGTTATGGAGGCGATGGGGTTCGGCCCGAAGTGGAGACACTAGATCAGTTCATGCTTGGGTTCCACCGCTTCAGTCTTGGTTAATGGCTCTGCCACGAGCCAGTTTGAGGCCAGGCGAGGATTCAGACAGGGATGCCCACTCTCTCCCCTGATGTTCATCATGGCCGTTGAGGGCTTTCACCTTCTTTTACAGAAGGGTGAGTCTGAGGTTCTTTTTAAAGGGGTTCTTGCGGGTGTCGAGAAGAGAGTCTCGCACTTGCAGTTTGCAGATGATACCCTGCTTTTTGTAGAGGCATATCCTTCTCAACTCTTTAAGCTCCGACTGGTCTTGCAGTACTTTGAGTGAGCGTCGAGTTTGAGAATCAACTTCAACAAATCAATTTTGTTGGGGTTGAACTTAGAGGATGGTGGGGATCAAAGACTGACTAGAGCTTTCGGGTGTGTGGTTGGTCAGTTACCGCTGCCATATCTGGAATTCAGTTTGGGGGTAGATTACAAGAGGGTATCGACCTGAGAGCCCATAGTGGCTAAGTTCAGATCAAGACTTGCTCTATGCCAGGCCAGCTTACTCTCTTTTGGAGGTCGACTCACCCTAATCAAGGCGGCTCTCTCGATCTTTCCTATTTTTATATGTCTCTTTTCAGCGCCCCGAAGACCACTGTCGCAATCATGGAGAATATCATGAGGTAATTCCTCTGGCAGGGTAGGGAGGTCGGAAGGGGCATGCAAAGATACGCTAGTCGGTGGTTTACAGGCCGAATAGGAAGGGTGGTTTGGGCATTAGGCGCCTTGAGGAGGTCAAGAGTGCCCTGCTATTGAAATGGTGGTGGAGATTCGCCACCGAACGGATCCTTTATGGAGGAGGATTCTGTGCGTGAAATATGGGTGGGACATGACTTGTTGGAATTTATCCACCCTTCCTTTCACAGGTCGGTCCGGTTTGAGGGCACTCCATCGCATCCTGGGGTTGGCGAGTCATCCAACTTTCCCCAGGGTATAGGGGCGGGTGGTGTCAGGTAGAGGCTTGGTGACGGAAGACAAAATAGATTCTGGGATGACTGTTGGCTAGTACTCTAGGATGGGCTACCTACAAGGCAGCGTTTGGCCTTCAGAGGGGTGATCCCGATTGGGCACCAGCTATGCACTTTCTGTGGCAAGAGGGAGGAGTTCAGCGAGCATCTCATGCTCATATGACGTTGGAAACAAGAGCTTTGGCGAGAGATTCACAGGTGGTAGGGGTACCGTACATCACTTCCCAGACGATTCACGAGCTATTTATGGGTTGGAGTACGAGAGTCTCGGAGCGGGGTGCTATGAGAGCTTGGAGCAGATTGGTGACCATGGGATTCTGGTACATCTGGGTTACCAGAAACGGCTAGATCTTTCGGGGAGCGGTGAAGACAACGGTGGACGCACTCAGGTCGTTGCAGATGCATTCATACACTTTGATGTAGGCGGACGAGGGGCGCAGGACTCAGGATTGGACGGGGGTGCGGTCGTTACCGACTTGGTGCGCGGATCCGAGGGCGGTGCTGGAGTCACTTACGAGTTAGTCTTTTCTGTATCTTTTTCCTTGGTGTTTTTCCCTTTCTCTTTTGTACTGTTCTTTTCGTCATCATGTATTATTTAGTGACTTAGAAGTGTGTTTCTTTGTCGAGTTTTGGTATGTGATTATTAAACCTCTTAAAGTTCAAAAGTTATATTGAAATGTTGGGATTATGTTCGAAACTAAATATTTTAGGAAATGTGGGGGAGTTTAGTCAAAGTTAGTTTATAACTGAGCTCGATAATACAACATTGCTAGTATGTTCAATGAGAAAATTACCACCTACTTCCAAACGGAAAAATTGTATTCGATTCAGTGACCCATATACCACTTCACAGCAATCAAGAAGGGTTACATTAAGAAGAAGAAATAATAAATATGGGCACTTTTGTCTATTTTTTTAAAAAATTATTAACGAAGTTGAGTAAATTGTAATAAAAAAATTGTGTGCGGATAGGCATAAAATGTGTATAATTGTGTGTATATACATGTTTCATTTCCTCAGTCTATTATTTTGATGTTGTTTGTTCCGTATTTGTGCTGGTATGTGCATGTTGATTTGGTGCTTTTCAGTTCTAAAATTAGGCGTTTGGTTGTCTTGATTATTGACATTCAATTATTGGCAGATATATTTTGGTGCCTTGTCATTTTATGGGAATTGTTTTTCCTCTTTCAATGTTCTTAGGTCATGTTTTGTTTTGTTTCAAAACCTTTCTCTTTCTTTGAGATTTTCTCTCTTGTTGGAAAATACTACTGATTAAAAACATGAGTGTAAATATTTATCATTTATATGCCCTCTCTTTTGATATTAAAGGAAAAAAATTAAACATAATTTTATTGAAAAAATGTTGAACCCAAAAAAGTTAATATATAAATAACAAACAGACTCGACTTATATTCATATTCAAATATACATCTCGTAAAACAATTTACTCTATTTGAAACATTCGATCTTTCTTTCTTTTTTCATCGAACAGTCGTTATGTATTATATATTGTCTGTGACTTTAATATATAATATTTTAAGTTACTTTTTTCCTTTTGATAAAATTAAAGCATCCCATATTTATTCTATACTTATTATACCAAAATATAAGTTGAAAATTTTTATATTTATTTGTATGAAAATGTCAATTTCCAAAGGCTTAGGAGAGTTAATACACTAAACTAATAATTTAGCCTCACGATGAGTATTAGATAGAAAATATAGGAAGGATAAAATTAAGGATAAGACATGATTGAAGAGAGTGGAAGAGACAAGACAAGGTTGGGTTGTGGGGTCGGAGTCAATTTCAGGCCACGAGGCCTTCACGTGAAGCCCCATCCCCCGTGGGCTCTCTTCTTCCCCACCACCCACTTACTCTGACCCTTCCTTTTATCGTTTTCTCTAACCACTTATGCATTGCCTTTCTAACAACGTCTTTCATGTGCCCATTTTATCCTAGCCGCAAGGGTAACATTAGTTGTGTGCAGAATTTATCCGCAACTTGGCCCACCTGTCCACCTACGTTACCCGCAGCCCGTGTGAGACAACCGTGGATAGAGTTGTTCAAATTAAATCGGTAACAGGTAAACTGACTGAAATCAGACAAAAACCGAATAAAATCGACATGGTTTCAGTTTGTAAGAACGGGAAATATTGGTTCGGCTCTCGATTTTAATTACATAGAACTGCGGTCAATCAGTTAAATCAGGTGTAGTTTACCGCTAAACATGTGGTTGAATATTAGCCATCGACTGTCGCAAATCAATGACCTTCGTTCGTTCACCTGTTTCCTCTCTCTCTCAAACCGATTAGTGTTCGGGTTCTCTCACTCGCACTGATTCACTTCTTCTCTTCTCCCTTCTTTTCATCTTCATCACAACCTGAAACCGATCCACCCGAACATTACTGTAAATTCGCCACCGAAAAGGAGCGCCAAGCCTGTGGATGCCAGTGTTGCTCATGCTGTTGGAGCTCCACACCGCCACCGCCAGAACCATCGTGCTCCTGCTCGGCCGAAGAGGCCTCTTGGAGACTCCACCCTTCTACCCACAATTGTGGCTGAAGGCAATCAGGTTCTTCCAATTCCTCGAATAGGCATTCTCTAATTTTGCGATCTCTATGATGCACGGTACTGACGAAGCCTCCGCTAAACTCGTGAACGACTTCGATTTCCTATTGTAGAAACTTAATATGTCTCTCCTATAATTAACATCAGGTCAATATTCGAGAAACTATTCAATTTCTATTCGCGTGGGGGAAAATTTGAACCCTAATTGGTAAAACAAAAATAGAAACAACAAAATAAACTACACTGGCAAAACTATTTTGAGATCGTTGACCAATTCCGGTTTAACCGAAAAACTGGAAAGAAATTTCGCTTAGCCAATTTCTCAGCTTGATACCATTGTCGGTCAGAAAGTTTCAGTTCTCGAATTTGGTAACCAATACCTATCAGCTCAATTTTCAATTTGGGGATCCGGTTCTTGTTAGCCGGTTTTTGAGCACCCGTGCCCATAGATTGCGGTGAAAACAATTGACACATAAAATATATGGGAAGGTCTCATGTGTTACTAAATATTATCCGCAGTTATCCGCACATGACCGCGAAGGCCTAAATTCATGGAACCCAACTATCTATTAACCAGCACAACCCAAGAAACAACAACACAAACATAAACGTTATGAGCTTGAAACAATGTACGCACGAAATTCAGGTCGTCCCCTGTCCATTATAAGACTTTCATAAAAACTAAAATTCGGAGAGAATTGATAAGGATAAGAGATTGAAATTTTGAGAGAATAAGAGAGGTATGTTTGTCTTTTTATATCATAATTAACTAAGTTATAAGGGTGAGTTGTGTTTAAAATATAAGGGTAAATATTTACCAAAAAAATAATTTTGAGTAGTTATGTGAACGTAGTTCATTTTGGGTAGTTATGTGAACGTAGTTCATTGGGTTTATTATATTCGTACAATTTGTTGTAATATGACGTGGTAGTCATTTGGCCACCACCTCTCTTCTAGTGACACATGGTTGGCATGCAGTGGCCACCACCAAAGGTTAGACGGTTAACCTCCGCTATAAATAGCGATATCATGTATTGAGAAAGCAAGGTAATAAAAAAGAACAAAAAAGAGGAAGGTAGCATTCGTGCATATCTTGGTCTTGTTTTATTATAGTTTTGATATTATAATTTTTGCTTCTGCAAGTTTCTATCTCTCCATTTTCTTAGTCCAACTCTTACACAATTTGTTGATTTATAACACGTTATCAGCACGAGTAGCTTATTTATTGCGGCGATTTTTTTAAAATGGAAAATAAATTTAATTTAATTTAATTCTTAAATTTATGTTTACTTTATTAATTTATTTATGTTATTATAAGTATGCTCTGCGATCGCCAATCTTGAATTGGATCTTTCGCATCAGAAAATTACATGTTTTTACTATATCTGTTGAATATTTATGATGTTAGCAACCCGAAGTTTGTTAATTTTATGACATCTTGAACCCGAAGTTTCAAGGTTGTCCGAAAATTTTATTACATGATTTTTCATGTAAACCCGAAGTTTACAAAACTAAAGGCATATTGAACCTGAAGTTCTAAAATTGCCAGGAAATAAAGTTGTTGAACCCGACGTTCACATAAACAGAAGTTTGCTATTTTTAAAGTTTACGGAACCCGAAGTTCCAAATAAAAGTATAAATCTCGAACTATGTTATAAGATATCGGGACTGAAATTTGATGCTTTAAAAGTTAGAACCAGCAGTTCTAAATACCGCAAAAATATGTCATATTTTTATGTTTGAATAAATATTTTGGACATATTTTAATTGTGTTCTTGCGGTTAATTTTTCAGATGTCGAACCTGGTAAAATGTCACTATGAAGCGCTATGCTTGGATGGAAGCAACTATTTCGAATGGGCATTAGAAACAACTCTTCATCTTAGATCCCAAAATCTTGGGGAAGTCATCAATTCTAAAAACACATCGTCCCTGCAGGACAAGTCGAAGGCTATTATTTTTATTCGTCATCATATCAGTTCTGGCCTACGTGCAGAATACCTGGATATTGAAGACCCCCTTGACCTCTGGACTAAACTGAAAGAAAGATTTGAACATATGAAGTCAATTTCTCTTCCTAGAGCATTGAGTGAATGGAGTAATCTCAGACTCCAAGATTTCAAATCGATCAACGAGTACAATTCTGCGATATTCAGAATTGTATCCAAGCTCAGAATGTGTGGTGAAAAAATGACTGATAGTTCCATGCTGGAGAAAACCTTCTCTACATTTCATCCCTCAAATATGCTCCTGCAGCAGCAATACAGGAAACGAAAATTTGAGAAATTTACTGATCTGATCGCATGTTTGCTTATTGCAGAACAAAATAACGAGTTGTTATTGAAAAACCACAATACTCGTCCTGTCGGCAGTTTTCCATTTCTGGAAGTAAACATGACCAGTCGTCATAATCCTACAAGATTCGAACGAAGCCGAGGCCCCAGTCATGGTCGTGGTCGTGGTCGCGGTCGCGGACGAGGGTGTAACAATTTTCAGGCACATGGAAGAAATGATAGAATATTTCACCAGCAGCGGGATAGACAAGATATACACGAAAGAAGAAGAGAAAACGGCCCACGAATTCAAACTCCCAAAAACAATGAAAACATCTGTTATAGATGTGGCGGAATAGGACATTGGGCGCGTACCTGTCGTACGCCAAAACATCTGGTTGACCTGTATCAAGCATCTGTGAAAGATAAAGGCAAAGAAAAAATGGTAGAGACAAACTACATCGACAACACAGATAATGAAGATCTGACCAATCTTAATATTTTTGATTTCCTGGCAGATGATGATGGAGAAATAGGTCAAATAAACAAGGATATGGTTGAAACTCTTAATGAATAGTTATATGGTGATAGACTATATTTTGTGTTGTAAATGTTTTTTTGGTACGTTCTTTTGAGAATCATTTCTATCATTTTTGCTAGCTAATGTAATGTTTTTTTTGTTTTATGAAAGGATGGATTTTGAAAAAGAATCATCTATCTGCGGAAATGACCAAGAGATGTGCATTGTTGATTGTGCCACTACACATACAATTCTCAAGGATGAGAAATATTTTTCGTATCTAACTTTGGGTGAAGCGGATGTTAATACAATTACAGGCTCTGCAAATATAATTGAGGGCTCTGGAAGAGCTACTCTACTACTCAAAAATGAAACAAAATTAAGCATCCACAATGCTTTATATGCAAGTAGATCCAGAAGAAATCTACTGAGCTTTAAAGACATACGAAGTAATGGATATCATATTGAGACCTCAAATGAGAATGAAAATGAATATCTCTATATCACGTCATATGATTATGGTAAAAAGCGTATACTCGAAAAGTTACCTGTCATATCATCAGGGTTATATTACACAATTATAAGAACGGTTGAGTCCTACGCGATATTGAACCCGAAGTTCTCTAATCAAAATACTTTTATGCTCTGGCATAATCGCCTTGGCCATCCAGGGTCAACCATGATACGTAGAATTATTCAAAATTCTCGTGGTCACGCATTAAAAAGCCATAAGATTTTACTATCAAATGATATAGCCTGCACTGCTTGCTCACAAGGAAAACTAGTTGTCCAGCCATCCTTAACAAAAGTCAGTACTAAATGTCCATCACTCCTGCAGAGGATTCATGGAGATATATGTGGACCTATCCATCCCACTAGTGGACCGTTTAGATATTTTATGGTTTTGATTGACGCATCCAGTAGATGGTCACATGTTTGTTTGTTATCAACTCGAAATATTGCATTTGCTAAATTGTTGGCACAAATTATTAAGTTGAGAGCACATTTCCCTGATCATCCGATAAAATCAATCCGCCTTGATAATGCGGGTGAATTCACGTCTAAGACGTTTGATGATTATTGCATGGCATTGGGTATCAATATTGAGCATCCCGTCCCACATGTTCACACCCAAAACGGGCTAGCAGAATCTTTTATTAAACGTATACAGACAATTGCACGCACATTATTATTGCAGTCAAAATTATATGTTTCTGCTTGGGGACATGCTGTATTACATGCTGCATCTTTAATTCGTCTACGACCCAGTGCGTATCATCACTACTCTCTTATACAACTTATATGTGGACATCAGCCTGATATATCCCATTTACGAACATTCGGTTGTGATGTACAAGTGCCTGTTGCACCTCCCAAACGCACAAAAATGGGACCTCAAAGGCAATTGGGAATTTATGTTGGTTTTGATTCACCATCTATCATTAGATATCTTGAACCCCTGTCGGGCGATCTATTTAAAGCAAGATTTGCTAATTGTCATTTTGATGAGACAACATTCCCATCTCTAGGTGATCATAAAACCCCTCATGAAGAAAAACATGATCTTTCATGGAAAGTACCTTCCATGCATCATTTGGATCCACGAACGCCACAATGTGAAAATGAAGTACAAAGAATAATACATTTGCAAAATATTGCAAATCAAATGCCCGACGCATTTACAGACACGGCAAAAATGACAAGGTCATATATTGATGCCGTTAATACGCCTGCAAGAATTAAAATAAAAGATGATAACTCTAAGGAAGCAGTAAAATCCTCTAATACACATCGGAAACGTGGAAGACCAATAGGAGCAAAAGATATCGTTCCACGAAAACGAAAAAATCAATCAAGTATCGAAACTGTTCCAGAAGAACTAATGGTTCCTGAAGAAATATCGATTTCTCAAGGATTATTGGCCCCCGTAGATGCATCGATTTCAAATGCAAATTCAGAAAATCCTGAAAGTTTTCAAGAACAGGAGAATAAGGAAATTAACATAAATTGTTCTAATGTAAAAGAATCTTGGGATCGAAAATCAATTATAATTGATGAAGTTTTTGCTTTTGCAGTAGCAAATGAAGTGATAAATGATTTTGATTTTGAGCCACGTAGCATTAATGAATGTCGTGAAAGACATGACTGGTCAAAGTGGGAAGAAGCAATTCAAGTAGAATTGACTTCATTGGCAAATCGCCAAGTCTTTGGACCTATAACTCGAACACCAGAAGATGTTCAACCAATTGGATATAAATGGGTATTCACAAAGAAAAGAAATGAGAAAAACGAAATTGTTCGATATAAAGCTAGGCTTGTTGCACAAGGTTTTTCTCAACGACCCGGGGTCGATTTTGATGAAACATATTCACCTGTAATGGATATGATTACTTTTAGATACTTGATTAGTTTAACAGTCTCTGAAGGTCTGGATATGTGTTTGATGGATGTTGTCACTGCTTATTTATATGGTACATTGGACACCGATATTTATATGAAGCTCCCTGAAGGAATTAAATTGCCAGAAGCAATTAAAAATAGTCCAAGGAACCTATACTCAATAAAATTACAAAGGGCATTATACGGACTAAAACAATCTGGTAGGATGTGGTATAATCGTCTTAGCGAATACCTTACCAGAGAAGGGTATAAGAATAATGTTATATGCCCATGTGTATTCATCAAGAGAACAAATATGGGATTTGTTATTGTGGCCGTGTATGTTGATGATATGAACTTGATAGGGACTCCTGAAGAGATCTTAAAAACTGCAGCATACTTGAAAAAAGAATTTGAAATGAAAGATCTTGGAAAAACTAAATATTGTCTCGGCCTGCAGATCGAGCATGTGACCAATGGAATTTTAATCCATCAATCCACATATATTGAGAAACTCTTGAAGCGGTTTAATATGAATAATGCTCATCCACTCAGCACTCCAATGATGGTTCGATCTCTTGATCCTAAGAAAGATCCATTCCGTCCAAAAGAAATAGATGAAAATATACTTGGTCCTGAGGTACCATATCTAAATGCAATTGGAGCTTTATTATATCTGGCTCAATGTACGCGACCAGATATAGCGTTTGCCGTAAATATGCTGGCTAGATTCAGTACTGAGCCAACTAGACGGCATTGGAATGGGATCAAACATATATTTCGTTATATGAGTGGAACAAGAGACTTAGGATTATTATATTCCAAATCCACCATAAATGTTGGCCTCACAGGATATGCAGATGCAGGATATCTTTCAGACCCCCATAATGCACGATCCCAGACAGGATATGTCTTTATGTGTAACGAGACAGCGGTATCCTGGAGATCTACAAAGCAGACTTTGGTTGCAACATCCTCAAATCATTCAGAAATTTTGGCTCTGCATGAAGCAAGTCGAGAGTGTTTATTCTTACGATCAATCATTCATCATATACAAGAATCATGTAATATCTCCCCAATAACTGGCTCTCCATCTATAATATATGAAGACAATGCAGCTTGTATTGCTCAAATCAGAGGAGGGTACATCAAGGGAGATCGAATCAAGCATATATCGCCAAAAATTTTCTACACTCATGAACTCCAGAAGAATAACGAGATAGATGTCAAGCAGATTCGCTCCAGTGAAAATCTTGCAGATTTGTTCACTAAAAGCTTACCGACGTCCACATTCGAGAAGTTAGTATGGCGAATTGGCATGCGCCGACTCAGGAAACAACCAAAGTAACTCTGTCAGTCATCAGGGGGAGCATCAATCAGAGGGAGCAAGGATATGAAGACAATCAAACTTTGGACAAATGTGCACTGCACTCTTTTTCCCTTATTCAGGTTTTGTCCCACTGGGTTTTCCTGAAAAGGTTTTTAACGAGGCAGCAATATGCACGTCCAGCATCACCTAAATTACTTCTTTACTCGGTTTTTATCCCATCGGGTTTTTCCTTGTAAAGTTAAATGTAATTATTTTTAAATAGGTGCTGTCCAAGGGGGAGTGTTGTAATATGACGTGGTAGTCATTTGGCCACCACCTCTCTTCTAGTGACACATGGTTGGCATGCAGTGGCCACCACCAAAGGTTAGACGGTTAACCTCCGCTATAAATAGCGGTATCATGTATTGAGAAAGCAAGGTAATAAAAAAGAACAAAAAAGAGGAAGGTAGCATTCGTGCATATCTTGGTCTTGTTTTATTATAGTTTTGATATTATAATTTTTGCTTCTGCAAGTTTCTATCTCTCCATTTTCTTAGTCCAACTCTTACACAATTTGTTGATTTATAACACAATTAACTCTTTCATTATTGTAAATTTGTTCCATAAGTTTTCTAGTTTCTTGCATGGTTATTGATGTTATTCAAATGAATTAAAAATACATAAATACACTTCAAATTAATATATATATATATATATATATATATATATATATATACTTCACTACATTTAATTAAGGTTGTTTTACATTTTGCTACCATAATTATGAGTTTGGGACATGAGTTTCAATCCTGTTAACGGAAAATGAAAATGATCAAACTACCCATGTATAAATGAGAACACTTCACTCTATTTTTTCTCTCCTCTACCGTCACCTCTACACTTAACCCTATCGGGTGTCCTTTCTCGACATTCTCTTCGACTCTTCCAAGTAAACTTTAGGCGGGGAGATCGAGGGAAAGCGTTTATAAGCAACCAAATGCCCTTGAATTTGGTAATTCGAGCGCTTTCAGATATGATTCACAAGACGGTGACTTTTACATATTTAGTTCAACAGGTTTCAGGGTAAAGATTATTTGGTCGGAAGGGATGGCGGCGCAACGGAGAGGAGGCGCGGATGGGATCGAGGGGTTTGGAGGGCAGTGGAATCTGGTTCACGACGTTCGACAGATTTTGGAGTTTCTGATTTTTCTTAGTGTTGACCAGCGGCTTGGATGTTATCGAGAACATGGTAAAGGGAGGAAGAAAGACAATTATCTTCGCTGAGGGTATTTTCTGTATTAATTTTAGGAAAATAGTCATGTGCATGCACGTGCCCCATTTTTGGTCGTTAGTTCTAACGTAATGTTAACATTCGTCCCAAACTCATAGTTAAGGTACTAATAAAGAAAAATAGTTAATACAACAAAGTGTGAAATAGATTTAGTCAAGTGTATAAAAGAATTTACACAATCAAATAAAAACTTGAATTTTAATTTTTTTATATTTATCATCAAAGTAATTAATTACATGCATTTATTTCAAAATATTTTTACCTTAAATAGTGGTATCATTTAAAAAAAATAGAGATAACATGATTCTTGAATGTAACCCATTTCAAGTCAATTTTGAAGATAAAATTTAATGATAAATGTAATATACATACATTACTTGCAAAAATGAAATACTACTCAACAAGCTTTTTCATAATCATCTCTTAATTTTATACTTGTCATTGCAAAATTTAAGTTTCAAACCATTAATTATGAACCAAATCAAATATAAATATTGTATTCAACATGTCGATAAGAAACACTTCACATAGAACACACCATACTACAGTGCTTGTTCTGTTTATGCACAGATAGACCATCACAACTGATAGAAAATTAGCACATAGCATTCCAGTTAAGCCTATATGATTTCCCGTAACTTAATCTGACAAAAATCATTTTATGTTGCGAGAAACCTTGACACAATCACAACTCAACTGCTTCCCTAACTACAATGTAAACAAGGAAAGCCATTGCAACCTATTATACATATAGAATCAGTGATGCAATGACTAAATTGATTGGCGATACTTGCAAGAGTACAAAAATCAACTGACGAGGGTTACGCAATGCCAGTTACAAACACTTGCCATAATGATCATCATTTCCCCCTGTAATTCAGAAAGAAAAAAAGTTGTAAGTAAATTAGTGAGAGAGGGCAAGAGCAAGAAGGAGACGGTTTAGTTGAACTTACGTGTTCATCATCAATGTTATGTTATCTCCTTTCAAAAGAATTCTCCCTGAACAACAGTAGAAAAAGTCAGAAATGCCAGACAATAATCAAGGCAAAACTAGTGGAAACAAAGTGATTTGCCTAATGACTTTCTGGTATTTTTCTTGATACTCACTTCTTCAGCATCGTCTAAAACCAAGTTCATGTACTCATCAAAGCCCTGTAGAATAAAAACAACACATTACCGATAATTGACTCAGAAATACCGAATACGTACAATGAATCGATACTAATGGCATATATAAGAGGCCACACACCAATATATAGTCCCCAGGCTCGCTTGTGATGAAACAACAAGCACAAACCAGGTCAAATGCAGTTGCACCAGTGACAAATAGCAAGTACAAAAAAATGATTTTGCAAGCATGCTGGCATTTATGCAAAACATGGTGTGACCTATTATAGTGAAAAGAAAGTATATAATCATTTGATTGATAAACAGTTTACACGCTGCTTTACTTTTATATTTTCTTCATGAGCAGATGTGACATCTTTTCCATAGTAGCCTTCTATTGGAGGGGTTTTTACTTAACATGGATATAATGTTCTGAATACTAAGTAAAGATAGTTCCGACATTAACTTTCGAAATTCGCTCAGCAAAATTATAGTTACCGAAAACACATTAACACAAAGTTTGGTAGTCGAGTATTGCACTTGGTAATGAGAGGTGCTAATAAAAGGAAATCCTAAGAAAATGTGAACAAATGTGTCTCAGCATATGAACGTGAAACATATATGTATGTAATCTATCTATACTAGGGTGAAACAGATGCAATGACAACTTCGATGTTAAATGATGAACAAGATGATAAGCGTTATGAGTTGTTATCTTGTAGTTTTAGTAAAACTTTATTAAAAGATAGGCTGATGTGAGGCATCCTGCAAAATCTGTAATGATCAATTCAGAGCCGAGTGCCAACAAATAGGGGTCACAAAGGGTAATATATAAATTTAGCGAACATGTGTGAGCAGAGAGAGAAAAGAATGTGTCCAACTGCAAAGACAATGTGAAGATTGAAAAGTGGTTCGTAACAATACTAAACAATGTTGCTGATCATTCAATCAGCAATAGAAAGCAGAGTACAGTATCGGTAGATTGACAATGCACGGTGTAGATATAGTGCATGAAGACCGGTGAAATGCAGACAGGACACAACAAAATAGGCATTTAAGATGCATGAGATGAGTGTGATAAGAAGTCAATGAATGATGGAGGAATATGGCATCAATAAGTTAAAATGAAACTTAGATAAGGGAGCAGGATATGGCTAAAAGGGATTTTTTTTTTCTTTCTAAACCATGTGGGGCATCACCAATCCTCGAAAGCAAGGACTCGGACACATGATATGACACAAGCTTCACAATATTTAATATCAAAATCATGACACAGATAATACAGTATTTGTAATAAATATACAAAAGTATTGTTTGTTCACTTTCAAAGAAGGGAAAACCCTTCAACTTCTAGCTAAAGGATCCAATACTAACGGACCCAGCAAATGATTGAAGAGGCTAGCTGATATGGGATAAATAGTTCAAACCCACAAGAAATGTACCAAATAAAATGTCTTGAACCTTTAAAAGGTTTTCACACAATGCATTAGGTACTTGTATACACTAACCACTATTCACTCAACATTCCTCAAGGCTTCAAGCTTTTTCTAACAGTTAAAACCTAAAACTAGTCAGTATAATTAGAGAAACCACAAGCTTTATGGTTTAGTAGTGTAATAAGATGTACCACAAACTTTAGTGTAATAAGATGTACCATAGTGTAGTGTCAATTCTAAAACTACTATCAATCCCAAATACCAATAATCCAAAGATGACACGTGCTTCCTTCATTCCACAAATCTGATTACTGTATCGCAGATGCAGATACACCTCTCTAATCTCTATAACTTTCCAAAACCAACAATCCTTTCGACTAATCCAGTAATTCGAAAAATACAGTAAAGGAAAGCAGGTCAACAAAAATTCAATTTAAACCAAATATGTATGGAGCTTAACTTGGATGCAATATGTTACGATGAAAAACAATACAGCCATCCATAAAAGTTTCAAACTGAGAGAACTTGTCAAAACATTGAAGCAGGAAAAATCATATGTGAATGTGACTACCCAGCCTCTCTAGACTATATTAATGTCAAAGTATGAAGTAAAAAACATGGAATTAGTTAAGATTAAGCAGCACTTACTATGATTCGGCCCTCAATTCTCAGGTCTTTCTGCTCAAACAGCCAAATCTGAATGCGAGCTTTCTGGGTTGTGGCAAAGAATAAAGATTGAAATAAAATTCAGCCAAAACCTCAACAGACCATAATTTTCATGGAAGGAAATTAAGCACGAGAATGAGAAAAAACAATGACTTACACTTTGAAGAAATCTGAAAATAAGGTTCTGTATAGGCATAAGAAGGCAAAACAAGAAAAAAATCAGCGAAGTGGTAATAGAAATAAAATGAGGAAGGAAGAGAGAGAGAGAGAGAGAGAGAGAGAGAGAGACGTACGATGGGTTGGGTCATAATCCTCTGAACTTTGGTGCTCGCCATGGCTGACAGCAGGTGATTGTTTCAGCTCAACGAGAAAGACGATGATGCTAAAGCCCTAACCTTCTTTCCCCTTTCTGCTTATGTAACTACAGTGACCACCCGCGGGACTTTTTTTTAATTCTAATTGGGATTTTTTATAATACTAGAGGTAATTCTAGAAAACCCCCTCTAAAATTACTCAAATCTCATATAATATGTTTTAAAACTAATTGTCTCACTTTCACTCTCTTAATTTGTTCACTCATTTCATTTCTTCTTCTTTTTTTCGTTTAATTCCATCTATTTTAGACCATGTCCAAGCCACTGGGCACATGCGGTGTCTAAACTTAAATAATACATAAACTACCCTTTCACATAGAGTTAGAAATTATAGAGGAATTGGCTAAACGTAATTCATCTTCTCTCTGCCTCCATATTCCCAAACTCCAAAACGTCGCCAGATCCACACCCTCCTCCATCGATGACTCCTCTTCTCCGAGACTCAATTTTTGGTGAAGTGTTTGAGTCTATCGACTCAACCCTTCACTTAACCAAACGAAACAAGGGCAAAATAGACAATTCATATACATCTAATGACGAATTGGACAGAACTGAACGGACATAACAAAAGTGAGATAAATGCATAAATTAAGGGAGTGGGTGTGAGACAATTGGTTTTAAGGGTATTGTGTGAGATTTAAGTAATTTTAGGGAGTGTTTTATGGAATTACCCCATAATACTACATACCCGTTACAAGGTCCAAGCCCAACCCCATCTTGGGGGCTCGAACTTTGACCTCTGGCCAACAATAGCACCCTTCAATCACAAAGTCCAATATATATATATATATATATATATATATATATATATATATATATATATATATATATATATATATTCTTTTATTAACAAAAAAAATTATATACCAAAAAAAAGAAGATAGTACATGAAAAAATTAAAA
This sequence comes from Geranium rotundifolium, assembly GCA_963920655.1. Lineage (NCBI taxonomy): Eukaryota > Viridiplantae > Streptophyta > Magnoliopsida > Geraniales > Geraniaceae > Geranium > Geranium rotundifolium. The sequence continues at coordinate 23,000,802 of OY987311.1, read as the reverse complement.
GGCCAAAATCTTTAACCCTTCACCTAACTGAAATCTCAACCAACTCATGAAAATCTTCAGTGACTGAAAACTTTCCTTAATTGGAGTTCCATGATCTAAGGTCAAGGTCTTTTAATCTACCTCGTCCCTATTCCCGCCGACCTAATATATTACCTCTAGTATTATAAAAATTACAAAAAGCAGCCGCTTAGAAATCCTGATGCGATAAGTATTTTGTGAGCTTTGGCAACTCTCTGCGATAACTGATGATTCCAAAATAGTTGAAATCTGCGGCTTCCGCAGACTGAAAGTGGCTCCCCTCGTGTTGAGTTGAATCTTTGAGGAAACGAGTTCTAAAATCTCACTGCCTCATTCCTAGGGGATAGATCAACTAAAAGATAATTGAACCCTCGTCCCTTCTACCACGATCATGATCCTCTTGAAATAGTCTTTGTATTGGATAAGATCCTGAATCTGCAGGAAAAATGATGTGTGGCTGAAAGCGGTCGAGATCGATTTCTTCGTCTTCTTTTGTACCATCCCCAGTCCGTCAGACCCTCGACTATCCCTAAGACCTCATATTAACAATTCACTAAGACTGCTCCCGTATTTGACTCGTCCTCTTAGGCTCACGATCACTGAACGGCCGCTCCTGCAATGCATTCAGTGTCGTTTACCTTCCCCAAACAACCCAATCATAGATTTGACGAGCCCTCGAAGTCCATTCCTCTCTCTTCCATCTTAACCCCTACCGATTCGATGGTTACATCGGCAACGACCATGGAAGCATGAGCAGGAGTGAAGTCTTCGTTCCAGTCGCCACGAGCGATGGGAAAAACCGGACAACATAAAAGGGTCCACTCAATCGCTTGGCCGTCTATTCATCGAAATCGATATATTTTGGGATGAAATGTTTCGATTCGACTGACAACCTCAAAAGGCCAGACCAGTTGCGAGTGTCAAATCCACCCAAAAGAAGGGTCCAAATTTGGTCTTGCAACACAAATCTACCATGTTGAAGTCCGATCAGTTCAAAATCATATTAAATTTAAAATCTTTTTGGTTGATTGTGAATCTTCTCAAAATTGATTTCAAAATCTGGTTGAAAGTCGAGTTTGAATTGAAAAACTCTTGATTTACAATGGACCATGTACTAATATATTTGATTTCATATTTGGTGATCTAACATGGGCTAATATGTCCCGTCTGAAGTGAACTGGTTCAACTCCAGTTCAAAAATAAAATCTCCTTCCTTGATTAAGGGGAGTTAAGTTTAGAATAAAGTTTATTTAGGAGAGGTAAATAATATTTTCCCTTCAACATTTGAAATTTTGGTGTTTCTCACAGATAAATATTATTTAGTTTTTATTTATATTATTTTGAAAAATATTAATATTTACATCTCGAATGTGTTATTAAAATTTGAATTGTTGATGAGTAAGTTGAATTTTTATATTAATTTGTAAACAAATTTTGGTTGATAGAACTGACCTAAATTTTAAAAATTGAGGTATATTGCACTTTTCTCTATTATTTTGTTATCCAAACAACATAAAAAAATGCTCAAACTCACTGCTATAGTATTTTATAAGAGTTTGTGAACAATAAGATTTTAGATCCTTGACCTCGTGATAAAAACAAGGGATAATTACATGACACTTTGTTACACCTAATTATAACGAAATGACACTTTCATATCCTAATTATTTTTCTCTCTTTCTTAGTACCCTAACAATTTTTTTGTGACAACCTACCTCTAAAATGCCTAATATACCCAAAATACCCATGGTTCAATTGAAAAAAAATAAAATTGAACTAATAGTGAAATCAAATTGGTTCAAATTGGGCCGGTTTAAATCAGATTCATTTACCCCACCAGGAGTATTTTAGGTATATTAGGCATTTTAGAGGTAAGTTGTCAAAAAAAAAATCATCAGGGTATTAAAAAAGAGAGAAAAATAGTTAGGATATGAAAGTGTCATTTCGCTATATTTAGGTGTAACAAAGTGTTATTATCCCTAAAAACAACTATTGTTTACCATTATTAACTTGTAATAATTTTGAACAGTGTTTACATACATTATGATTTGGGGGGAGGGCGGAGGGAATGCAATTTATGAACATAGAGTAAGAGTTTCAGATATCAGTCGGGCTAGAGGTGTTTGGACTAGGCGTTTGTGTAGGCATTAAGAATTCCTAATGGTTGAATTGTTGATTTTATATTTTAATGAATTATTATTGTATATTTTAGGACGAGTATCAGGAAATCCCCATCCTATTAGGTATTTGAGTGGGGTGAGAGCGGCATCACTAAAACCATCATTACATGTTAGCATTTCTATGAGAATTATTTACACAATTATAATTGAAAACTAATTTAACTTTGGGTTTTCTTGAAGGCCATGTTACCTTCTACTCAAACCTACCTAACTAAGCCTAATTCTAATCAACCCTCTAAAACTATCCCAACTCAAACCCCACCCCACGAGACGTGACGCGACTTCGAATCCCGGTCGAAGCCAAGGTAGGAAGCGATCTGGACCACCTACGCTAAGGACACTCTTAATTTAACTTTGAGTTAATCACATGTAAATTAACTAAAATGCCCTTTAACTTCTGCAAACCCTTCCCCTCCACAAGTTACATTTTTCTACACCATTCATATTTTGATTAGTTTTATTTTACTTTTCATGTAAATTAACTAAAACACTCTTTATTTTTTTCCAAATTTAATTAGTTTTATTTTACTTTTCATGTAAATTAACTAACTAAAATACTCTTTATTTTCTTTCGAATTTAAAATGAATGATATATTTCAAATTGCATAGGAACTTATAGAAAATAAATATGGTTGATCATCAGATTCAAGAAGAGCAGAACTTTATAACTATATTTCTTTTTCGAATTGGCAGTTAATCGGGTTGTTCATGAAAAAATTCATAGGCATCCGATTAACCGAAATCGTTCGAATGATATCTACATGATGGTTTTAATCCTTTCTATCTCATGAGTATACATGAACACCATCAAGGAATCTAAGCGCATCCTTCCTCTCCACTCACTTTCAACTTTATGGTAAAATGCATTTTCTTTCTATTTAGTTTAAATATAATGATAAATTTTTTTGGGGTAATTCCACTTCAGTACCTCAAGTTTACCTCATTTTGAAATGAGTATACCAAATTTGAAAATTTCGTTACAAGTACCCCAAATATTTTTAAATTACACTTAAATTAACGTATGTTAAATATAATAGAATTATTTTGTAACAATTCTAAAATGCCATCAATAGTCATGATTTTATATCAGTTTGGTCTAACTAGTTCAAATTCGGTCTGACCGATTCGAATATGGTCTGGCCGATTTAATTATTAATAATTAAAATAATATTATTAATTAAATAATTATCAATAAATAATTTTAATTATCATTAATAAATAATATTTATTATTAATAATTAATAATATTATATTATTAATAATTAATAATTAATAATATAATATATTATTATTATTATTATTAATTAATAATATTATATGATTATTGCAGACTGTACCTTGAAATTACGGCGTCGAGGTACACCCAATTAGCGAGTTATGCGACCGATTTGGTCTGCGATTGAGAGGGAGGTGCTCGGATTCATTTCGGCGAGGCTGGGGTGAGGTTAGTTTTGACCGGCGAAGTTTGGTTCGGGAGTTAGTTTGCGATGGTAAAAGTGGGGGATATTATTTTGATATCATCTGTGAAGGGAGACGAGTCTGGGAGGGGGTCAGCGGTGGATGGGCAGAGAAGCTCCAGCGAACAGCTTGTTACGGGAATGGTGGTGATCGGGGAAGTGAGAGCAGACAAATTGGGGCGGGGCTTATCGAAGGAAGGGCCAGAAAAATCTGGCGATTTGCTTTCGGCAATTTTGGTTGGTTGATAGATTAGTACTAGGAGGGAACCGGAGTTCTCTAGCGTCGGTGGGTAGATTTATGCAAGCATAACGAACTATGGGGTATTGGGTTTCTTAAACTTTAATACATCACCTTGGTATCCCATTGGGATCGGTACTAAGAGGAAACATGGGGGTCTCTAGCATCGATAAGCCAAATGGGCTGGGAGGATTTGAGCTTTTAATGATTCGCGATATAGATCGCAAGGTTGATCGAGGAACCTGGTTTAAGACGGTCTGCAGCAAGATCACGGGGTTTCTCCATCCGTATGAGAGGGAGGCCATGGCTCTGCATGATGTTAACTAGTTCGAGTCGATTGGTCTTCAGAGTTACTATGGATGCCTATTTAAAGCATTTTGGAGCGGGATCACGGGGTTTCTCCATTTATATGAGGTGGAGGTTGTGGCTTTACATGATGCTAAACGGGTTAAGTTGAACAACTTTGGAGGAATCATTAGCGAAGGGTAATGCGTACTATCCACTATCAGAACATGTGTTTTTATTTATGTTGCTCGTAATCAAATGAGTTACGAATTGGTCAATTTCGTTTTAACTAATAGTAGTTGGGATTATGGTGAGGAGTCTGTCCCACCATCTGTAACTTCAGTTGTCCGGCTTGATGTCGGGTTAGTTGCTATTTAATTAATAAAACTCGTTTTTACTTAAAAAAATATATATTATATTATTACTAATAATTTATATTATTTTATTAATAATAATTAATATTATTTTAATAATTAATATTCAGAACGATCAGACCAAACAGATTTCAAATCAAACTATTAAGGGCATTTTGAAATTTTTACAAAATAATTATGTTATATCTAACAACATTTACCTAAAGTATAACTTAGAAATACTTGGGGTATTTGTAGCGAAATTTTCAATATTAAGGTACTAATTTCGAAATGAGGTAAACTTGAGTATTGAAGTAGAATTACCCATAAAATTTTCTTTCTAATAATGTGATTGTGTTCATCAAATAAAAATTCTTTTTACCCAATACGAATTTAATTTGAAATGATAAAACCAAATGTAACCTGAGCGGGTTAAAAAAATATTTTATATTGATTAAATATAAATTTTTGTATTAAAAACCGAAGACTCCAAGTCAGTTCCAAAGACACAGAGTGAACATATTCATTCCTAATTTGGGTGGACAAATATTGGGCATAATTGATAACGAGCTTAACATGTATACAATACTTAGTAAAGCTGGTGGATTTTATGCACCAATTATCTTAGAGCAATTTTAATGGGATTGCCAATTTGACATATTTTTGGCAAAATGACAATTTACATCTTTAATGAAGTTGACATATTTATATTGTAAGAACTCTTTATCAAGTTCGTTGATTCTTGCGAATACCGAATATGATAGATTTGAGGGAAATCTCGATTTTTAATTAAACTTCAAAACTAAATAACAATAAGCTTATAAGAGTGCTTAAATAGGCAAAACCTAGCCAAACCCTAATTGTAGAAAAGGAAATCCTAAACTTATTTGAAAATGAAACAAATTATTAAAATTGCAAAAACTGCCTGAAACTTAAGAAAGTGCGATTTTGACCCCTAAGATGACCTCGGATGGCCGAAATTCATCGTATTTCATGCATAACCACGAGTTTTGCTCAGAACGCCGTTTCCGCCTTGAAAACACTAGTCCTTTGTCGAAATCTGACACTTTCGCGATAACTTCAGGTGTTCTACATTCTGCATACCGGGTTCTTCGACCGCACTGCATCATTCTCTCCTGGATGGAGAAGATTCGACCTCGAATCTGGATCCGCAACATCCTCCTCAGAAGAAAAATCACCCCGGGATCCCATATCTTTGTAGCACCTCCTACCAAATTTTCAGATGTACTAAGTACTCTCACCTTATTCGTAAGCTGGATTGTAAATGTGTAACAGTTAATCTCGGGTTCCATGTTGAATTTCTGGATTTTTCTTATCAAAGTACACGTCTCTTCATCGATTACCCAACCTTGGAATTCCAGCCTTCTATCGTTGATACACAATGCTGGTATTAGGTTCTCGTTGTTGATCAAGGCAACAATATACATGTAAGGCTCCCAATAATTTTCGTCTACTCTTGCAATATTTTCAGTCCTGCCTTTATTGTACAAGCTCTCGATGCCCTCCAAAAATTGTTCGTAACTATTGTTGTATGAATCAGCTAAGAACAAGTATTTGACGCATCATAAAGTTTCATCCCTTGCTAACAAAGCATCTCTTCCTCGAATATTCTGCTCATGTTGACTCAATTGTGCTTCTACCATTCCAGTTTCTGCATCTGCATCTGGTTCAACATAATCATCATAAATCGGGGGTGATAGCCAATCTACGAACTCCTCTGGTTTAAGATTGCTTTCGAATTGTGGAATTTCCACCTTGAAACCCTGTTCCCACCGTTGGTTAGGGTGTTCGGGTGAACGATTCCGGTAACCGGCGAAAGGACGCAATTCATCCATTCGTCGTGTCAATAATTCAACCTGCCGCCTAAAATCGTCGTTCTCACGTCGAAATTCAGCGTTTTCACGTCGTAACTCAGCTTCATCATCATCAAAACCTTGGGGAGCGGCTCGTTGTTGTCTACAGGGCGGCATACCTCAGGATCGACTACCTCTGATACCAATTGATGCAGCGTACGTGGCTAGGAAGAACTCCTTATCAAGTTCGTTGATTCTTGCGAATACCGAATGTGATAGATTTGAGGGAAACCTCGATTTTTTTTTTATTAAACTTCAAAACTAAATAACAATAAACTTATAAGAGTGCTTAAATAGGCAAAACCTAGCCAAACCCTAATTGTAGAAAAGAAAATCCTAAACTTATTTGAAAAGGAAACAAATTATTAAAATTTCAAAAACTGCCTGAAACTTAAGAAACTGCGATTTTGACCCCTAAGATGACCTCGGATGGCCAAAATTCATCGTATTTCATGGCATGACCATGAGTTTTGCTCAGAACGCCGTTTCCGCCCAGAAAACACTAGTCTTTTGTTAAAATCTGACACTTTTGCGATAAATCCAGGCGTTCTACATTCTGCATACCGGCTTCTTCGACCGCACTGCATCAATTTACATTGCAAATGCAAATTGCCTATAATAGATTGACATATCATTGTAACAAAGTTGACACAAATTTAATAATTTGAGTTGAAGTTGAATAGCAATATAACAACTATGATAGAGTAATAATTTTTGAAATTTAGCAACTCCCATTGGTGCTGCTATATAGCTCTGATGTACAAGTGCAAGTAAAATTACAAAGCATCCTCTAGGAATGGATATATATGAATATATAATATCATCGACCACCAATCATAAGTGACTGATACGGTACTCTCTTAATTTCCAGAAAAGTAGAGTGGTCGCTATTAATTTTCTGTTTCCAGGGCTCACCATCCATCTGCATGCATACATCTTTCCACTCTCCACCTCTCATTTCAAATCGAATTGCTGCAGCCTGAATCAAACACAACACAATCATTAACTTTAAATTCAATCACCATTAACTTTAACTTTCTTTGAATTACCTGGGCAATATGTTTTGCAGTAATTAGTTCCACCATAACAAATGATGCATGCCATCCTTGCTTCAGCCCAAATATTTCTATAAGACCGTCGTCCGCATGCGCCTCCACAAACCCTCTCTGTATAATCAACAACCAATTCTTAAATAAATCTTTTTGGATTCCCAAAACTTTATCATACACTAAAAAACGCGGGTATGGAATATAATAACGTAAGAGTTTTAAAATGAAACCAGAAAATCAAAAACAGATGCCCATCTTTAGAATACCTTCTCCATATATTCCGGCTTTAATTTGCCCCAAGGGTGTCTTCCGCTTCCATAGTTATGAAGATTCAAACAGACTATTGACCTTACACTGGAAGGTATAACAAACACTTACCACTTGAACTCAAAAGTTAAAATTGTTATTCCTAATCCTAGGTGTATGATAGATATTTTAGAAAATTCAGCTCATTGGCACACACAAGGACTATCAAAGTAATGCACGAATTTGAGTTTTACCTTGTAGGGACTCGAATCTGCTCCCACTCTGAGCAATTAACCTTTTTAACATGGATCTTTAGAATATTCTTCAGACCCCTAACACCAGAGAATTCTCAGTAAACACAGAAATGTGGATACTAAGGAGGTAGGGAAAAAGAGAAAATAAATGAAGTGCAATGCGTTCAGCATGTTCATAAAAAGCTAAGGTTATGATAGCACGCAATATAGGCTTAAGAGACATCTAACCTTAAATTTGGGTTGCTCACACACGGCGTAAAGAACCAACCCTGGGTGCAACTGTAACTGGAATAGATCATCTGTGATAAAAGAATCAGTCATAATCTTGTTCTAGCAATTCTAACTTGTAAAGCAGTCATATACGCATCAAGAAGTAGAAGATTCAGACATACCTTATTGGTAATTGGACCTTGTGCAAGGTAAGGTTTCTGATTACGCAAATGGTGGAAGCCATAAGCCACTTGAGCATCCATTCCTATGACATGAACTGAATGAGAGGAGACTCTAAACATGAATTGAATGTGCAGCTAATGGAAGTTTTTATATTCCGTCTACCCTTCCTCAAATATGGTATGTGTACGGAATCCTTGTAGTAGTCTATAACTACTTCATAATACGAAACGTGAAAGCCTCTGTGAATGCACCATCAAGTGTGTGCGAGTGACTGTTTAAATGGCATGTATAATAATTTGGGACCTCAAATAGAGAACAAATTAGCATACCTATGCTGAAGTAGTTGTAGAACACACCATTGTAGCAAGTTGACTTCAAAGCCATCTGCCCCTCCTCGATCTTCAAACCCTGCAGTAACAAGAAATGTTTCCGGCATTGTGTATCACAAATTACATAGGTTGCTCTTGATCAATAATCTATTGGGAAATATGAAACTAAAATAGTAGAACCTCATCAAGTTCACATTCTTCTGTAGGCTTGAGGGAGTGGGGTGGATCCACGATTGCACCCGATGGCATTGACAACACAACATGCCAACTAAAACATCAAAAAAGGAACTTTTAGAGTTAACGTGATTGCAAACATAAAGGCAAGCACAACAACAGGCCAAAGCTCACCAGCATCATAACCATGATTTGAGACTTTACATTGAACACATTTTAAGGCCAGTTGATCAAACTGCTTACCTGTCCAGACGGCAAATTGGACCTGAAATAGCCTTCTGAAGAGTTTTCTTAACACCAGATTTCCAGGCATAAGGAAACGAACCACCCTGAAGAGAGACTAATGAACCAATTAGAAACAGGACTAGCTCTGTATCATACAAAAGCAAGCTTATGACTCAGCAATACAAGACAAGAAGAACTGAAGCACACACAAATCTTGAGTTAAAGAGAAAAGTTACCCAATCAAAACTGCGAGAGAGATCATTGCCCGTACCAAGCGGAATGACTGCTACAGGAGGAACTGGCTCACGACCCTGTTTGTTAAGTTCACCGACACATCCCAGTACCCAACCGACAGTACCATCACCTCCTGCAACCTGCCCAAATTCAATTCCCCACAAACAGCATTGTAACATAACAAGTTACACAAGAGACATATGCATGTATGAGCATTTCTTGGAAACATACCACAATCCTCATCTTTTGGCGAACCTCTTTGGCGCACACATCACCCTTAGCAGCAAGATTTTCTAAGCAAGCCAATCCATAGTGGACAAACTCGTGAGGTTTCACATCTGACAGGTCAAAAACCTGCAACACCAGTGTGCGTGATCAATTCAACAACTCAGAAGTTGAAAATTCCAAGTCAAATCACGACATCTGAGGCTAAAATTGAAGATGACCCATGTGCAGAAATGATTTGAAGTAGGAAATGAGAACCTGGTCCTCGCCCATCAGCTGCTGCAGCCGGTCCTTGAGGTCGGGACCCATTCGGCCGCCGCTGCGGGAATTGATGAAGACAACCATAGGAGCCTCCGGCGATACCTCTTTGGAAGGCACAGCTGAGGCGGAGGAGGAGGAGGAGGAAGGGTCCTCGGACTTGATGGCTTGGCGCATGGCGAGGCGGAGGTACTTAGGCATGAGAAGCTTCGCCTTGAGCTCCTCCTTGTCGATCCGCATCCCCGACAAGCCGCAGTTCCTGATGGAATCGATCATCGACGATCGAGCGCCCACCACCCGTTGTTCCGACTCCATTTTATCAACTCCAACACACAAAGATCAACCACGAGGTTGACAATAACGACTATGATGACAATAACGACTCTATGTCTATGTATATACTGGGTTTAGTTATGATGACTTCTCAATTACTAGCCACCATATGGGTTCACAGCCATCAACAAAACAAAACTAGTATTTTCTGTCAAATAATAAAATAGTTTGAGGTATGTATGGATCTTATAATCACGAGATGACATACTTTGAGAATTAGGATTATCTCAATTATAAACTATTTTTTTGATTAATTTATCACAACTTTAGCCGCTGAAACATTTTAAAATAAAGATTGATGTCCAGAGGGGTTTTGATATATCATAAATCCCAACCAACAACTACAAGAGATGGAGATGGAGATAGTGAATGTCAAGTGTAGTTAAAGTTGGATGGATAAGAGCATTGAATAAATTGGTTGGACTTTCTAACCTCCGTATTTATGGCACTACCTAGTCCTGTTCATCGGTCGGGCTGGGTAGACCCGGTTCGAGTCAGACCCGACTCGAATTGAGTCAGATGGTGGAACACATACCCAATACTTGACTCGGTTGAACAGTTGAGTCGGATTCGGTGGACTCGGGTCTCGGGTGAGTTGGGTAGATCCAACACACCTGATGAGCCTAACTGTTCAAGCCCATTACTAATTTTTGAACGTTACGCCCAACTGTTTCACATCATTCACTACCACCACCAGCACCAATGTGTAAAAAACTAATAATTCTTATGTGTAGAAGCTTTCTACACAATAATTTTCTACATATTCACTCATCACATTAAATCCAAATCCAATACAAAGAAATAGATTTACAATTTTAGCCTATCAACTATTATAAACAAATACATTTACAATTTATAAGAATTATGAGATGAAAATCAAGCAGCTACTCCATTTTCTAGTAGCTTTACCTCAATTTTTTAGCAACCCTACCTCAATTTTCCAGCAACTACTCCAAATTCCAGTAGCCATTTCATTTTCTAGCAGCTCTACGCTCCATTTTTAAGCCCTACCTCAATACAGAAATGATGAAAATCATAAGCAACTGCTCAAATCATCGTATAAACTGCTCAAAATAGAAAAAATGCTCCAGGAAAACATAAATCAATACTTGTATAAAAAAGTCATAAAAATCTGTCAGGAGACCAATAAATGCTCAAAGTTTTTCATTACATTACTTGTTCAAACAAACAAAGTAACAAACACAATCCGCCCAAATATTTTCTAATTGATATACAAGCTATAAATTTTGAGCATACAAAAATGAACTAAGTGTTCATCATCATTTACCATTGAAAATTTGAAAGAACCTGGGGCTGCACGTTGGTGTTAGTTATTAGAATCATGAGTTATAATTTAATCAATCACTATAAAAGATAAATAACAGTAACATATTATCATGTTCATGTCAATAACATATATGCATGATTGAATACATATAGATTGAAATTATGTACATATATACTAACACATATTAAAAATCGGAACCCTAACCCTCAATTTAAAATTGAAATTAAAATCTCAAAATTTTAAATTAAATCTGAAAACCCTAACCTCCAATTTGAAATTGAAATTGAAATCCCCAATTTATAAATTGAAATATAAAACCTTAAACCCCCAATTTAAGATGAACATAGAAACCCCAAGTCCCAACCCAAAAATTGACATGCAAACGTTTATAATTCTCACCGTCACCGGAGTTTTAGACATCATCAGCGAGTGAATGTAAATCTTAAATGTCCAGTCCACCAGTCTCCACTCCACCGGGGAATTGATGATAGAATTTTTGTGCCCTAGTCCAATTGCTAGTAGTCTATAAATGTCTATGTATAATTATCATCGTTTGTAAAATAAAACGGCTTTGTATTACTTATGTGTTGAAGTAATATGTTAAGCATGATCTGATTTATGACTACTAAAGTAGTAGAACCATCAATCTGTACGGATCACACTTAACGAGTCCCTGGTCAATATACGCTTCAATAGAAGCGACCAGTATGAGGATGGTTCTCAATGACGTAGTTCTACTTGTCATAGGGATGAGGGATCCCGGAATCATATCATAGATATCATGAGGTGATTGATATCGGACGACCCGCTTTGAATAGTGTTTCGTAGATTAAGCCATGAACATATTCAAATGCGATAGCTTGTCATGATATCCTTAGACCAAGGAGTCTTTGTGATCGCTATGCAATGTACGTGCGGCTTTAACTCGCGCCTAACGATTTCCGTAACAGGATTGCAATAACGGGCATGATTGGGTGGCGGAACGGATTGCATGAGTGACACGAAAGACGGCTAAGGGATTTATCCCTCGTACTGCGGTATGGGAAAGATATCCGTTAAAGGCTTCTTGATCGAGAGTGACTGAGAGAAAGAGCATGGCCATGCCAGTGATACGGGTTATCAGTTCTCAGCCATCTCACATATCAAGTAACAATAATTGATTAAACAAGGATGATGACTCTATGCCTTGTGATCAATCAGGATATCTAGAGATAATAGGATAGTGACTTGTACGCACAAAGGTTAAATCGAATTATCGATCATCATGCACCTTGGGTAATCATAACGTCTTACTAGAGACCACTTATGATGGATCAGACAAGAGAGATCTTTTGCGCCGATCTGCCAACGGTGGCATGAGCCTGGAGGGTCACACACATACAAGACGGATAACTTGAGACAAGGAAACCTTAACGTTTCTTGAGGAGCAATACATGGACAAAACTGAAGGTTTTGGGCCATAGGTTCGGTATGAGAGAATAATTAGCGAATCGAGAAAACTGAGATTTTTCGTCGATGTCGCGTCGGACTTTGTTTGATAAGTAACGACAAAAAGGGTCGGCCGACTTTTGGACACGCCACGAAACCACATGGGCGAGCCCATTGGGCTCGGCCCATGAGGTCACGTGACCGGCCCAACAAGGGCCCATTTTGGGCCCAATAAGCCCAACATGGCCGGCCACTTTGGTGGGTCCAAGGGTGGGGCCACAACACACCATGCTTAGTTGGTGATTGTTGATTAAGAGGTGAGTGATTTAAGGGGTATGGGTAATGACACCTTTAACCCATGCTTTCACCTTTTAGACACATGCTTATGAGATTGATGAAGTAGAGAAATATCAAGTGAATTAATTACACAACACACTCTCATATCTCTCTCTCTCTCTCCTTGGCCGGCCACCTCTTGTGCTCTCTCTCTTCTTGCTCTCTTGTTCTTCACTTAATTGTTCTAGTAGCCATTAAGTGTAGGATCTTGAAGATCTTCCCCTTGGTGTGGACTTGCTCTAGAGAAGAAGATCACAAAGTTCTTCTTTATCGATTCAACAAAGACTTAAAGGTAAATTTCTTGTGGAATATATTTTGCCTTGGGATTTAATGGTTCATGTTCTTGGACAAGGTTTGGAGTTGCTTTTGTTAAATGCTTCCGCTATCTCGATGTTAAAGAACGCTCCAAAACCCTACAATTGATTCGTTGGAGATTTCTCTCTCCAATATCGAGGATTTATAGTGGAAGAAAGGGTTCTCCAACGAATTCAAACGGTAACTAGCTACCAAATTGATCCGTTGTGATGTGAGTGACAAAGAGAGAGGTAAGTGACGAGAATCGAGGGAGGAGGACAGAGGCGAGGCTCGGCGGCGACGTAGGGTTTCCGACCACACAGAGAAAGGCGAGGCGGAGACAAAGGTGGTTTTTGAATCGCATTCAATCCGATTCAACGTGTGAGGGGTGAGAAGTAGATACGAATGGTGAACATGTGTGGAGTAGGGTGTGCCAGGTCAAGGAAGATCGACGATTAAGATGGGTTCGCTTGAGTTCGATCAACAGAGGAGGGTGTGCCACGTCGCCGAGTCGTGAGCCTAAAGGAAAAGAGAGCTCCTCACTCTCATTGAGTCCTGCATCATAAGCGAATGAGACTCAATGAGAGTTTATAAGCTCCTTTTTATCTGCTTTTGGCATAAAATCCGAGTGGGCTGAGCTTGTAGCTGGGTTGGGGGGCCTCTGGTGGTGGTTGTTGGGCTGGGCTTGGTTGGTTATGTTGGGCTTGGGGTAGTAAACAAATCTTATATTTTAATATATACTATCGGGTTGTCGAGTACCCGACCGGTTATACAAATTGACCCAATACTCGACTCGGTTTCCTTTTCGGGTGGTCGGGTTTGGGTCAGTCGAGTATCGGGTGTCAGTCGGGTGAGTCGGGTTACCGGGTAAAATTGACAGCCCTTGCACTACCAAAACAAAAGCAAAGCCTCTTTATATCTACAACTCTATTTTGTGCCTTATTATTATTTTTAAGGAAAATTGCAAAAAGTCTCCCTATAATTATTTGTCTTTGCAAAAAATCTCCCTCATTCATGTTCAAATTTTAACAATATGTTCCAATCCGTGAAAATTAACGGAAATGTTGGACATTTGAGTTAGCACGTTTAAGGGTGGACATAGGGTTTAGAACGGCATCGGACCGGAGTCCCCAATCCTCCATTTTAAGGACCAGATCCTGAACCGTTACACGCGGTTCTCGATTTTTCAAACCCGGTTCTCGATTTTCCGAACCCGGTTCTGGTTCGGTTCGGATTCGGTCTATGATTCCATTGCCAATGTACCCACCCCTAAGCACGTTTGAATTAATATTTAAGTGTCAATTTCATTAATTTTTACAAATTTACATAGACAGTGCAAAAATAAAAAACTGAGTAAAGGAGAGTTTTGCAAAAATGAACATGATTGAGTGAGAGATTTTGCAAAAATACACTGAATAGAGAGTTTGTGCAAAAAAAAACATAATTATATGGAGATTTTTTTAAAAATAATTTTTCCTTATTTTTATCAAAAAAATAGATGGATTTTGTGCCTTATAACAACGTTGGTCATCCAAATCTAACATTTTAAGTATGTTGATTTATTCATTTACTAGATTGTACCTCCGCGAGATGCGTGGTGTTAAGTGTAAAATGTTATCAAGTAATTAAAATTGTTTAATATGCTCAAATTAATTTTTTTAAAAGTGAAATATTATAAATTAAATATAAAAAATTGCAAGAAAATAAACGATAAACTAAAATAAATAAATATCAGTAATACTTCAATACAACATAAAACAATTCAAATAAATCATTAAATAAGGCTCGCGGATTCCAAAATATCGAGTAATAAAAAATTAGCATATGATAAACACATTTGTATAAAAGTAGTTGATTTACTTGTCAATATCGTAGCGTCTTTGATACGATTTTATGATAGCTTTTTGGTAACTTGAACTCAATTAAAAATAAATCACGCAAGGATTCAAAATTTTTACTATGTTATAAGTTAATCAGAAAATATCTTGTAAACATGACCAAACCTCGTTGCTCAAGTTTGTTTTGAGGTGAAAAGTTGTTTGTACCAACCAATATGGATTTAAAACTGAACATTAGCAAATAATTTATTTTCTTGTCATCACTGTCATCTACTTCAACAATTTCTTCTTCAATCCATCATTTGTCCCCTGAAAATCCACACGACATATCAGAATATTGCATAATCAAAGGTAACAAAAAATTTCATTCAAATCTAATGAACGGGACATAGATCATTTTATTTGGTTAATGAATCATATTTTAAATAGAGACATGTGATTAACATGTATTCAAATTAGTTTAGGAAAAGAATTGCAATTTAACAAAATCCTAATCAATATTAAATTTGTTTATTATTATCATTTAGTTTATTATTGTTTTGGTAACTCTAATACAACCAAATCCTAATTAATACTGAAATGTATCAGTATACAACAATAAATTATTGAGTTAAGAGATTCAAAAATTTTAATTGAATTTTATTTGTATTTGTATACTACAATAAATTTAATTGAGTTTGAAATGTACTAGTATACCACAATATAGTAGTGTTTTAGTTTTTAATTGAGTTTTAAATGTATTAATATACTATAATAAATTATTGAATTAAAAAATTATAATTTTTAATTGAGTTTTAATTGTATTAGTATACTATAATAAACTATTTAACGAGTTTGAAATGTATTAGTATAGTATGATAAATTATTGAATTAAAAAATCAAAATTTTTAATTGAGTTTTAATTGTATTAGTATATTAAAATAAACTATTTAAACGAATATAAAAATCATAATTTTTAGAAAATATAAGTGATAGAAATCTTTTAAAAAAGGTTGTCGCGTGATAATTTGAGAATTTTACTTTCACATGGATATATAGATTATCACATAATAAAATAAAGCTGTCAATCCATTTCTTTATATTCTAACTAATTTTCTTTTACTAATTTCCTAGCAAAAGAAATCCCACCTACCAATTCATTTTTTTTTCATTTATATTTACAAATGTAAAATGTTTTTCATTTATAATTGATGACTCAATTACCTACCAAATCATCTTAATTATTGGTTAAATGTTTAAACTATTATATAGAGAAAATTTTGAGCCATATATATTATAAGCAATGTTTAAACTCAACTTGTGTTTTTTGAATTTTAAACCCAACTTGTGTTTTTTGAATTTTAAACTCAACTTGTTTTGTTTTCGCAAAACAGAATTCAAATATAATAACAGCATAAATTTATGTAGGGCACAATAAGACCCTCATCCAATATTTTGTACGGACATAACTCCAACTCAAGTCTCTAGAAACTAATTCAAATGTTACATCAATTCAATTTTTAATATTTTAATATAGCACAATTTTAAATTTTAGTCTGTTAGTTATAATTATATCTAATAAATTATAGTATTTTAAAGTTATTTTAGTTTTTAAATAATTTTTTTTAGATCTTTAAATAAATTATAGTTTAGTTATTTTAATACACTTTTACATTTTCCTCAAAAAGTACATTTTTATATAAAAGTATTAAATTAAATTACTTAATACATCAAAATTAAATATTATATAATGATATATTTGGTTGTATGTAATTCATAATTTAAACATTAAAAAAATAAATAACTATTAAAATTTAAAGATAACACAAACAAATTCTTTGACCTCCCTTAAAAAAAGTTCTTTGATCAATTAACTAAGTGCTTAGACTATTAATTTTGTTGTTACGTTCGTAATTAGCTTACTAGGCGATACGAAAGATGTGTAACATCTGGTCAAAAAAAATGTCAAGTATTTAATCTCAACATCTTGTGATTCGCAGCATTGAAAAATTTCCTTAAATAAAAGACATATTGTGATTGAAAAGATCCATTAGTGCTTTTGGTAAGTCTTGATTGAGTCATGATTCTGGAAAGCTTCCTGCCGTAATAGAGACTCTGAAAAGATATCAGCGTCAAGGATTTGGGAAACCTAAATCGACTAGGATTATGGTAACCCTAATGCGTTCCGGAATCAGTTTTGCAGCTGCTACAAAAGTTGAGGCTCCACCCTTAGCAGCGCGCGACTCCTTTTAGTTTCTACGGTGAAATATACAGAGCTCTTAGCGTGAAGGACTGGCGTGCTGAGAGGCTGTGTGTTCCACGAAGGACATTTGTGTATCACTACCAGAATCGGAAGATCAAGCGTGAGTGATTGAGGGTTTTATGTGAATGCGCGATTGAAGGTTCACGTACAAGTGCATAACAACGATTTGTTACATCCAGGCAGTGCGAGTGCTCGTAGAGTGGGATCAAGACGAAGTCTTGGATTCAGGGGGAGTCCCTGAGATATGTTTGCACTAGTAATAGTAGTATAGGGTATTGATCTATGTGATGATCATGTATACTTTTATGTTTTGACTCATTACCATATAGTGAAACCTTTCCACTGGCCAAGGCCCCCCAGACGTAGGTGAGATTGCACCGAACTGGGTAAACAATCTTGTGTGTCGCTGTTTGCCATTAACTGTTTTATATTTTGTTTGTCCGAATATATTTGCTGACAAGTTGTTAAGAACATTGTAATTTTTTTTCTTGACATTGTTCTTGACATCCTGTCTAACTAAATAAATCAGAATTTAAATTGGTATCAGAGAAGGCACCTACAACTTTAGGTGAGATCTTGGGCGACAAATTCTGATTGTCAAACATGGACAACGCTAGAGAGGGAGGATCAGTCAACCGTCCACCTATTCTAGATGGGAGTAACTACGGATATTGGAAAGCCCGTATGTGTCCCTTCCTGAAATCTATCGACAACAAGACCTGGAAGGCGGTGATAAATGGGTGGAGTGCCCCATGCTATCAAGATGCTGAGGGAAATTTCACAAATCCCAAAACTGAGTCCTATGCTCCTAAATGCAATTTTTAATGGTGTGGACAAAAACCTGTTCAGATTGATCAACACATGTACTACTGCCAAAGGAGCATAGGACATTCTGAATGTTGCATATGAGGGAACCACAAAGTACGAGAACAAAAGCTTCATTACTTAACAACGAAGTTTGAGGCACTTATAATGAAAGAAGATGAAACTGTTGCTAAATTCAATGTGTGAATTCAAGACCTTGCCAACGAATCTTACTCTTTGGGTGAACCAATGTCAGATGAGAAACTAGTGAGAAAGACCCTAAGAGCCTTGAGTTCAAGGTTTAAGATGAAGATAACGGCCATTGAAGAATTCCACGATCTCACGACTCTTCCCTTTGATGAACTAATGGGATCTCTAATGACGTATGAGCTGTCCCTATCAAACATTGGCTAGAAAAATAAAGGAGTGAATTTCAATAGCCCTATGCCCATGCATGCTGAGCAAGTATGTTCAGATTAGGATGATGAAATTGACGTTACCATAGCTTTGCTAGCAAAGAAATATAACCGAGCCATGAAGCGGTTCAACAGAATGTCTGGTGAAAATGTCGCAGCAAATGACTGGAAGAATGTCACAGCATATGTCAAGAACAATGTTCCATAGAAAGCTCAACAAAGTGGAAACTTCGAAAGGGACAATAAAACTGGTGAAGGAAACAGTGACAGTAGAAGATTTCAATGCCATGAATGTGAAGGGTTCGGGCACTACCAAAAGAAATGTCTTAACTACCTAAGGAAACAGAAAAGGGGCTATAATGCTACATTCTCCGATGAGAAAACTGATGATAGTAAAACAAAAGATATAAGTAATTTGTAGCATTCACTACGTCTACTTCATCTAGTAAACCTGATCATTCTGATAATGTTAGTAATGACATACATGACTTGTTACTAGATGATGAATGGAACGATGATCAGCTCAACGAGGCTTACTGCATCCTCTACACAAGATGGATTGAAGAGTCCCAAATTCTAGATAAACAAGCTGCTCAAATTATCACTCTTATAAGCGACAAGATTAGAATGTTGGAGACTATCATCGAGCTAAAAGAAGAAGTCAACCGACTCAATGGAGAAATAGAACAAATAACTAAGTCGGTTAAAATGTTGAATCCAAGTACAGAAAGCCTCGAAAAAATACTATCAATAGGAAAGCGTGACAGTGACACAAGTGGACTTGGATATACTCAGCATGGCTCAACATCTGAAACCAAGTTTGTTCCGCAACAAGCCCCAACTGAAGAGAAGGAACATTTTATGCAACATCCTAGGCCGAAAAATGGGAAAAATGTTACGACATCCTTCTCGACAAATGTCTGCCGAGCAGTAGCAAGAATGAGTAAGCACAATCGACCACTGTCCAAGATATCTACCAATAAATCACATTGGATCTGTAATTATTGTGGGAAAAGAGGTCATATCAAACCCTTATACTATCATCTCTATGATAAGAGACCATCTCCCCACTCACAATGGATAACTCGAAGCCGCTATCAACATAGTGTTCGGAAATCTAGACAAATGGAATGGAGGGTGAAAGGCAAATCATACCAGGCCAACATTGCGTATACCTCTGTGTGTGCCTAGACTAACACAGACTGGTACTTCGACAGTGGAGGCTCTCGTCACATGACAGGTACTCGTGAATTTTTGACAAATATCAAACCGTATACTAATTGCCATGTAACTTTTGCCGATGGGGTAAAAGCTCGTATTATTGGAAAAGGAAAGCTCAAGTGCCTGAGCATCGTGTTTGACAAAAGCCCTGCTAGTCGAGGGTCTCAAAGCTAATCTCATAAGTGTCAGCTGATCTTCACGTTAACTTCACTCGTAAAGAATGTATGGTGAAGAATGTCGAACAAGATATAGTAATGTAAGGGATAAGATCAGAAAATAATTGCTACCTCTAGTTCTCAGATACAGGGTTAAGATGCTTCCTATTCAAGGATGACAAAACTGGAAATATCACTCGAGAAAAGGATCCCGATGTTGTCCAGCAAGATGTGAAGAAAGATGTTTCGACATTATCCTTCAACAATGACAGTGATATTCAATCAAAGAAGAACCCTATTTGGGAACAAATAGAAAACAAGAAGGTAGTGATGCGGTCGCAACAAATGTAAGTTTATGATATCTATTACCCACATTCTAGGTGTTATTTCACCCTCGATGTGTTAAATTATTGATCTTTATGCCACTTTTATGCCTACGGATATGTTTGGTGTGAATGTGCAGAATACATGTGAAAATGGTTAAAACCAAGCCAAAATCGCAGCAGAATCTTTCAGAGAGCACAACTTCCTCATATTTAATTCGAGGTGACCTAAAATTAGATCAAATCGAAGATAACTCGGTGATCTACAACTCTCTAGAGGAAGTTTTCTCTAAATTTCATGGAAATAAGCTCAAAACAGCACTAAAACAGATATTGGGATTGTAGACCAGCTGACTTGAAAGTGCTATAACTTCCACATCCGAAATCCAAATCGAGCAAAGGTTATATCTAAATTGAAGAGGACAAAAAGAGCTACAATTCTTGTGAATGAAGTTTTTTCATTAGAGGTCCAGAAGAGGGCAAAAATTGTCTGATACTTTCGGGTGGTGTAGAGTTCTCATCCGAACTCTGATTTGGGCCCATAATATGTCAATTCGAAGGCAGAAAGTTGTAACGATGATGCAACGGAGCTGTAACGATGGTGTAACGATAGTTACACCTACTGTAACGATCGTTACAAGTCCCAGTTGTAGAAAAAATTATATAAGCCAAACACGAATTCTGAAGGAGGAGGCCGAAATTTTGAGTCTTCATGCCACAATTGAACAGAGCCAGACCACGTTTTGGGAGAGCAGAGAGTAGAACACACCAGATCGACCAATGAGAGGATTTGTGGCTTCGAGAGGAGGACGAATCCGATTCAAGGGCGATTCAAGTGCTAAGATCAAGCAAGCTACACATCAACAATCGAGAGGGATTCAACGATTCATGTTATTCAACCTTTTGGGTTTTAGGGTTCTTCGTTCTTATTCCTTAAACTTGAATTGTTTATTTAGCTTTATGAATTTGTGTTCTAGCACCATGATCATGGGCTAAATACCCTTGATCATGGATGCTAGGTCGTAACTTTTTATTATGATGAATTTATGAGTATGTACTGACTTATTTTATGCATATGTGATTGATTCTGAGTGCTTAAGGCTTATAATATTTGTTGACGAATAAATATTATTTGTGAGAGTCGCGTTGTCGTGTCTGAGAGGGCCGGTGGGTGACGGACAAACTTAGATTCAAAGGGGTTCAACTCTTCGGAACCCCTACCCTATTATTGTTGTACTTATTGCAGACTCATGGTTGTTATCTACGTGAGAGGGATGATGAACACTTTGTGTCTAGGCTAACATCAAACCGAGAGGAGGTGTTAATATGATTGTTGCTTAGGGTTCACATTACTTGCATAATTTATCAGAACTTGTTCATTTATTTCATTGTAATTTAAATAAATAGCCTAGCATCCATGGTTTTTTCTACTGAATAGTCTCTCCCAAGCGTTTTTACTTTACATATCTCAAAACCGATTTATAAATCGAGTACTTTAAGTTACACTTGATAGTATAAATTAAATTGAATTAACCCTTATTGGTCCTTGTGGATTCGACCATGTGCTTACCAGGATTTATTACTTGTAACGATCGCGTGCACTTGCGCGTTATCGGGTGCTTGTGGATAACTGTCTACGGGCTCAACAAGTTTTTGGCGCCGTTGCCGGGGACCAACGGTTAATTTATTTTAATTTTTGCTATTAATTTTTTTTTATCATTTTCTTGATCTCTCGTTATTGTGTGTTTTGTACATTCGTGCCCTAACTCTATTTCTCCTGTTGCCTAGTGATTTAGATTTGTGAATATTAATTTAAAGAGGCAAGAAAGAGAGCAAATTCAATGGAGCAAGATTAGAGAGGATGTGAGTATCATCAAGAGAGGACATGCCAACCAGATTTTGAGTGGGCTTCTCAAGAACAATCCACCTCGTATGGACGTCATGATGGAAATAAAGGGGAGCAAGAGTATTATGCTCTAAAGCAAGACTATCAAGGCCAAGGTAGTGGATATTATTCCTATCGGGATGAGCCTTTCTACCAGTACTTAAACCAAAGACGACCACCACATGACTACCAATCATATCATGATCCTCCACCATCTTACCAAGAGAGGTCACCTCAAAGCTATTCAGACTACGACCCTTACCAAAACCTCACATCATCCTACCCAGATTATCATTCTTCCCACGCTTATGATGGAAACCAAGTGAATCAATATGATTATTCTCAAGATCATTCTCCTTAAGAGAATAGTACAGAAATAATGAATGAGATGATGCAATTGCTACGAGCTCAAGATAAAATACTTTGGAAATATGCTGAAATGGATAGGTTTCATAAGGAGGCAATTGAGGCCAATAAGAAGAAAAATGAGAGAGTTTTGGAGACAAAAATAGCCAAAGTGCCAAAGTTGTCTAAGGAGACCGAAAAATTCCTAGAGGCCAAAAATCTATATGGGCCTCTAGGGTGGTTTGATGACAAGCCTCTCCAAGAGATCAAGATAAACAAGTCAAAAGTGGCCGGAGTGCCAAAATTAGCTGACGATGTCAAAAATGAATTATCTTTGCCTCAAGGAGTGATGGAAGTTGACTCTCCTCAAGAGGTCGATGATGGAAGAGAAGAGGAGAGTATGGTGGAGCCATGCCGAGAAGTGAATACAAGAGTCAACCACGACATATATATGGGTGTATCGGTAAGGGAGCCCGTGGTTGATGCAAAAACATGGGCTCCACCTCCGCTTGATTATATTGAAAACTCGTGCTTCAGTAAAATATTTAGATATGCTTGCATCGATAATGATATACCTTTAATTATTTTCAATGGAATTTCTTGTCGTGATGAAAGGTACATTATCAAAAAGCTCGGGGAGAAAATGTAAGAGTTGAGCGGAATGGGCCCCATTCTAGTGCTTCCGGATAGAGAAGAGCGCCCATGTGACAAAAAGAAGGAGAGAGAGGAGCTACAGAAGATTTACACTCAAGGTGATATCTCTCCTTACTTCTCATGTGCATCTTATTCACGTTTGATGCATAATTTTTTCCGAAAAGATTAAGGACAAGTGCATTGATGTACTCGTATTTATTGATGCCTCTAGGAACAAATTTTATCACTTGCCCTATACATATGCAAATTTTGAAATCCAAATGTGTTTATTGATGTACTCTTTTGCTATCATAGGAAAAGAGTGTTTGATTGGGTTTATATTGTTTTTGATAGGGGAAAGGGGTGACTCTTGAGCCCCTAAATTTCATGCAAGCACGTTGCATATTTTTTTCTTACTTTTAGCACGGGGACTGTGCACATCTTTAGTGTGGGGTGTAGCATTGCGTTGCATGCTAATTTTAGGGCTCATTTGTTTGAGCTTGCTGATTGACCACCTGAAAGGTTTAAGTAGTTTATATGTCATTCAATTTCCCTTGAGATTTATTGTGTGACGAAATTTCACAAATATACCCTTTGGAGTGTGCTTGTTTGGTGGAAGTGTTTAATTAGTTAGTATTGAGGTAAGGTTGACTATTGGAAGTCAAGTATCATAATTTCAATTATTTTTCAAGGGGTCACAAAATCATATGCTAGAGATCATTTTTTTTAAACTTGGCACGCACACACGTGAATCTGAAAGAGGTGTATTTGAGTTGGTGGTGCCAGAAAAGCAGAGACCGGAGTTTAGAAAAATTAAGAGCAAGGGAAGTGAGCGTGAGAAAAGCAGAGAACGAGTGCATATCTCGATCCCCAAACTCGGAAATGTCCGGGGTAAAAGGCGAGACTTTAGGATGAGCGAATTTAATGTATGGATGGGAAATCTTGAGTGAACTATGTACACATCATCTCCAACTAAAGTGTCAGAGGAACGCAAATAACGCAAAGCAAAGAAGAGTCTCCGAAGAAACACAAGTGAAATCAAATACAAATGAGCAAAATCAATTGAAGAAGAAGCGCCTCTACAATCATGGTGAATTCCCAAACCTTGAAAAGGGGAGGGAACATAAAGAAAAGTTGAGTGAAAAGCAATAAGGAAGCTCACTCCAGAAATAGCGGTCTCGTGGCATCAATTCAGATATGCTATCCCGAGTTCACATCGCTTTTTACACGAGTATCACAAAAACCTAATGTGTGACTAGTTTATCCTTTGTTAAAAATTTTGAAAGTGTGAGAAAAAGATCATAACTGACATACCTGATACTCATATTAATTGGTTAGGCACTTTGTGTGTGTTTTATTGGTGGAAGGGTAGGTTTGTGATTTGTCAGCAGTAAATAATTTGAGCTCAATTGTGAACTGATTGTTTGGCTATAAATAAAAGAGTTTGAAGACGGTCATGAGGGTAAGCATTTCATGGGATTGTGGGTTGGACCTCAGAACCCTCGGGAGATGTCGAACTCCCCCTATCGGGGTGAACCTCGGGGTTTAAAGCGACAACTGTTGTAAAATTATATTTCTCGAGGGCGAGAAAATGCTTAGTGTGGGTGTTGATGCGGTCGCATCAAATGTAAGTTTATGATATCTATTACCCACATTCTAGGTGTTATTTCACCCTCGATGTGTTAAATTATTGATCTTTATGCCACATTTACGCCTACGTGTATGTTTGGTGTGAATGTGCAAAATACATGTGAAAATGGTTAAAACCGAGCCAAAATCGTAGCAGAGTTTTTCAGAGAACACAACTTCCTCATATTTAATCCGAGGTGACCTAAAGTTAGATCAAATCGAAGATAACTCGACGATCTACAACTCTATAGAAGGAAGTTTGCTCTAAATTTCATGGAAAGAAGCTCAAAACAGTATTGAAAGACAGCACTAAAACAGATATCAGGATTGCAGACCAACTGACTTGAAAGTGCTATAACTTTCACATCCAAAATCCAAATCGAGAAAAATTTATATCTAAATTGAAGAGGACAAAAAGAGCTACAATTATTCAGAAGGAAGTTTTTTCATTAGAGGTCTGGAAGAGGGCGAAATTTGTCTGATACTTTCGGGTGGTGTAGAGTTCTCATCCGAACTCCGATTTGGGCCCATAATATGTCAATTCGATGAGAATTCGAAGACAGAAAATTGTAATGATGATGGAACGGAGCTATAAAGATGGTGTAATGATCGTTACCCCTACTGTAACGATCGTTACAAGTCCTAGCTGCTAGAAAAAATTATATAAGCCAAACACGAATTCTGAAGGAAGAGGCCGAAATTTTGAATCTTCACGCTACAATTGAACTGAGTCAGACCACGTTTTGGGAGAGCAGAGAGTAGAACACACCGTATCGACCAAGGAGAGGATTTGTGGCTTCGAGAGGAGGACGAATCCGATTCAAGGGCGATTCAAGTGCTAAGATCAAGCAAGCTACACATCAACAATCGAGAGGGATTCAACGATTCATGTTCTTCAACCTTTTGGGTTTTAGGGTTCTTCGTTCTTATTCCTTAAACTCGAATTGTTTATTTATCTTTATGGATTTTGGTTCTAGCACCATGATCATGGGCTAAATACCCTTGATGATGGATGCTAGGTCGTAACTTTTTATCATGATGAATTTATGAGTAGGAATTGAATTATTTTATGCATATGTGATTGATTCTGAGTGCTTAAGGCTTATAATATTTGTTGACGAATAAATATTATTTGTGAGAGTCACGTTGTCGTGTCTGAGAAGGCCGGTGGATGACGGACAAACTTAGATTCAAAGGGGTTCAACTCTTCGGAACCTCTACCCCATTATTGTTGTACTTATTGTAGACTCATGGTTGTTATCTACCTGAGAGGGATGATGAACACTTTTTGTCTAGGCTAACACCAAACCGAGATGAGGTGTTAATATGATTGTTGCTTAGGGTTCACATTACTTGCATAATTTATCAGAACTTGTTCATTTATTTCATTGTAATTTAAATAAATAGCCTAGCATCCATGATTTTCTCTACTGAATAGTCTCTCCCAAGTGTTTTTACTTTACATATTTCAAAACCGATTTATAAATCAAGTACTTTAAGTTACACTTGATAGTATAAATTAAATTGAATTAACCCTTATTGGTCCTTGTGGATTCGACCATGTGCTTACCAGGATTTATTACTTGTTATGACCGCATGCACTTGCGCGTTATCGGGTGCTTGTGGACAACTGTCTATGGGTCCAACAAGTAGCTCAGAAGAAGAGGCACATCAAAAAGCTACTCGCTGTTTTTTCCTCGAAAATTTGGATCTAAACCAAGTGGAGAGCTTGAGATAGTCTCTCGGGCCATATTCGATTAATCTCTGATCTGTCAACGGTTAAGAGGGAGTTGTTGGTACCCTCTTGGAATCGTCACAGCCAATTCCAATAAACAGTTTGGGCCCAACCAGTCAAGGCCCAAGCTGAAAGGTCACATCGTTTGAACTTCCTTATTGTTTACCGCCCTATCTAACAAAAGCTCACTTTCACTTTGTACGATTTGCTGTATGCTCTCTCTCTCTCTGACAATCGCTAGGGTTTCCAAATATCGCTTATCAATCTCCACCAACAATGGTGAAGACAGGAAGCACAACCGGTAAGAAGTCAGTGGAAAGAAGACGGCCAGCAAAGGAACTCGTGCTAAGCTTACCGAGAGAGAAGCCACAAACTACACTGGAGAAGTAAATAGCCATGGAGTGCGATTCCAGGGTCTAGCAGCAGCGAAAACCACCGATGGTTAGGCCGGAGGTAGTTAGGCTGAGGCTCCCCCCGTCCCTCTATTTCCTACCTTCAAGAGAAAGTCCAGATCAGGAGGAGCATCTCTGAAAATGTCCGACTTGGTCGGACTGGTGCAAGGAGCAGAAGGAATCTCAACATCAGCAAAGGAAGCCCCAATGCACGCATCTCCAGTGTCTCACGTCAAAGAACAAGGTACATAACCCTCTACTGTCTCTAATAATGAGCATTCGAGAAATAGCGATTTTTTGGATTCGCTTCTAGAAAATCATGAGCCTCCTCAAGTAGGAGTGGTTGAGAAGATCATGGGTAAAATAAAGGGGGTAGAAATCAAGGTCGGGGTATGGTAGAAGAACAAACTGAAGTAGGTGTCGAGGAAACTATTGTTGAAGAAGAAATAACTCAAGTCAATCAGGGTCTCGAGTCCATTGATGAGAAAGACGATGATCCCACTAAAGAACATGGTGTAAGGGATCATGATGTTACCATTGAAGAAGGTGTTCCGAGTAGGGAATTTGTAATGACCGCTCCCGGTCAATTTGGGTCAATTTTGTGAAAAATGGATAAAAATTTAAAAATTCGCGATTTGACCAAATTTTGACCCGAGAGTCACCGAGGACTACTATTTGAGCCATTTTAAGTTGAAATTGTAATATTATGGATATTAGGTTCATATGGAAGCTAAAATTTAGCGAAACATCACGGTTCCGACGATTTCGAAAAACGTGTCCGTTTCGGACGATTTCGGGTCCGAAATGACAAAAGTGGATTGTGGGATCCCCTACTTTACACATGGCATGATTCTAGAGGGGGGGAGACTTTATGAGTGGTTAAAAATTAATTGTGTTAATTTATATTTAAAAGAAAATGGGAAATATGTATATTTAATTAGTTTAGTGTTTAAATATTATAGTTTAAGTGATAAAGAGGGGGGAGGGGGAGCCATTTTCGGCAGAAGCAAAGAAAAGGAGAGAGAAGGGAGGGCTGGCCGAGAGAAGAAGAAGGAAGAAGAGGAGAAGAGGTTTTGGCGATTTCCCGACGATCCGGCCGCGTGATCGACCATTTTCTTGCGTATTCGGGTTCCTCACATCATTGGCTACGGTAAGCAACTCATTTTTTCTCATTGTGATGAGTTTGAGTTGTGGGTTTGATGATAAATGAGTGAAATGATGATGGAGTGGAGTTGTAGGGGTGTTTTGGAGCATTTTGGGACGTTTTTGGAATTTTTCGGCGGCCGGAGGATTTGCCGGAGCTCCGGCCAGGGTGGTGGCGCGCCGGAGGTGGGCCGGCAGTGGCCAATGCCCTGCCATGGCTGGCCGTGGCAGCCCGTGGGCGACCGTGGGCGGTTTGGGCCTCT
Source organism: Geranium rotundifolium (assembly GCA_963920655.1). Taxonomy (NCBI): domain Eukaryota; kingdom Viridiplantae; phylum Streptophyta; class Magnoliopsida; order Geraniales; family Geraniaceae; genus Geranium; species Geranium rotundifolium. The sequence goes on along the minus strand of OY987311.1, from coordinate 22,972,307 downwards.
CGGGCTGTGAGTGGCCCGGGTGGTCCCACGAGCCCAGAATTTGGGTTTGTGAGTTTCGGGAGGTCTCGGGTAACCCTCGAATCAATAGTTGGCACCCTTGGTGATTTTTGGATTTAAATTACGAAAATCGGAAAATGTGTGTCGAAACTTTAAATTACGCGATTAAATCGCTCGGGTGTCGGAATTCGATTCCGTCAATTGCGTTGGTCCTCTCGAATATAATTAGGAATTTAGACACAAATTTGGGAATTTTCGGAGTCCCGAGGGACAAATTCACACAACCGGGCAGATTCGAATTAACGGGCAAAATGGGCCGTTCCGGGCCCATTTTGACAACTTAAGTTAATTAAGAAGTGTTGGAGTGAGCGATACTTGTCGGGGTGGCACTTGGGTTTAATTTCGTGAAAATCCGGATTTCGGTTAGTCATTAAAACTTGTGATTTTGTCACTTTTAGATTCCTTTGACGACCGCAGGAAAGGAAAGGCATAGCTTGGCGTCGCGAAAATCTTAGGAGCGTACGTTGGGAAATTTGAGGTAGGGGGACATAGCTTACCTAGACTCATTCCCTTGATGCATTGATTGAATTTATTTGAGTATTTAGTTGAGATAAAATGAAATGTTTGAACACCTTTTGCTCGATGTTGTGAATTAAGTCGCATGTTGATATATTGATATAGATGCCTCGTTGTGAATTAGTTGAGTACCAAACTTGAACTGCTTGTGAGCACCTAGTTGTGCATGGTTATATTATTGCTTTTCAGACGATGACTTATTCCGTCTCGCACTTGTCTTGTTTGTGTGGATGTAAATGCCTCTCTGTGAACTAGTTTCTTGCACTTGGTTTGTTTTCTATGAATGTATCGAAGGGTGTTGGGGTGTGTTTGGTAAGGGTGTTGTGATGTGGAAGGGTGGAAAGGTGATGGGAGGCTGTGTGGTTGGATGGATAATCGAGTCAGGAGCGGTACCCCTCCTGGCCGTGATCGATTTCCATTCGGGGGTTGAACCGAGTCAAGGGTGGTACCCCTTGGCCGTGATCGGTTACCTCAATTGTATGACTGTGTGGTTGGATGGATAGTCGAGTCAGGGGCGGTACCCCTCCTAGCCGTGATCGATTTCCATTCGGGGGTTGAACCGAGTCAAGGGTGGTACCCCTTGGCCGTGATCGGTTACCTCAATTGTGTGGTTGTGTTTGGTTGGGCAATCGAGGTAGGAGCGGTACCCCTCCTGGCCATAATCGATTCCCGTTCGGAGGTTGAACCGACCAAGGGTGGTACCCCTCGCCGGTCGTAATCGGTTACCTCGGGAGTTGTGACGTGGTTGGTGGATGAGTAGTGGAAGTGTTGTGATTCGTACTTTACTGACTTCTTTGTGCTTACATGTATGTTTTTTCTCATCCTTGCTGTTTGTTTTAGTCTCTGGGTAGCGTGTTCACCCCTACTTGTAGTTGTGCAGGTTGGTGATCCTGAGTACACTTTTGGTGGGAGCTTTTGGGTATGTGTCGTGTCGACGCACTGTGTTTTTTTGTTGTTGTTGGCTTTTGTAGACTCTTGTCTGAGTCATTTGCCATGTATATTTCTGTATCGCAACTTGTATAAAATATTTTGATGTAAAGATTTGTTTGACTGGCCACGTCGTGCCTCACTTTTATACGCGTTACTTGTTGGTTTAATACAGATTTTAAAAGGAGAAAGGGTATTGATGTATTTGTTGTAAGCAGGTTTCTTTATTTGATTCGTGCAATCCCATTTTGAACTAGGGACGCCTAAATCAAAATGAGATGGCCTCGTGTGAGAATAGTTATGTTGTAATTTGAGGACGCTCGAGTTATTTCATAACTATATCGCATCGTTTTATTTCAAAGGTTTTAATTCTTCGGGTAACGACTTTAATTCGGGAAACCGGATTTTGGGGCGTTACAGAATTGAATGTTGTCGCAATTACTGCTAATGGAGAGGGTAGCAAAACCTCCAATAAAGTTAGAGTGGTCCTCAAAGCCACTGGAAAAAATGTTGATGAGAATGTAGGGAAAGTTACTGAGAAAGAAGTGTCAAAGGATGACTCAAATAATATCTCTGTTGAAGTGGAAAAATCTGGCGCAATGGAGACCAGTAGTGAACAATTTGTTGAAGAGAATGTCACTGAAGAAGTTGCGACTAAGGTTGCTCAGGAAGTGCTAACATTCTTAAAAGAAAACAAGATAAGTGAAGTAGAAAGCCTAGCTGCAATTCTCGCAGAAGAAACGAAGAAGAAAAGAAGAAGGACGGAAGGGTCCAAGAAAGTTGAAATATCTAACAAGAAGAAGAAGCTGGGTTGTAAGGAACCAGAGAAGAAATCAAAAGGGAAGAAGCCGATGCATATCTCTAGGCAGCTCCGAGATGAGGACAACGAAGAGAAAGAGATCTTTGTGATAATTTCTAAAGAAGTCAAGTCCATTGGGGGACAGAAGTTGAGCCAAAATGAGCCCTATGTTGCCACTGACAACATCTCGTTTTACTCCGTCGAGGCCGCCAACAGGTGGAAATTCATCTTTCAGAGAGCTATCTTTCCCGAGAAGCAACTGTCCACTGAAGCAAGCAGTCTGATTGCGATCATGGAGTTATTGGAAAGAGCTGAACTTCTCAAAACCGTGACAAAAATAGGTAAATTCTATCCCCAGCTGGTCAAGGAATTCATTATCAATCTTCACACTACTTTTGACTGCCCTGAAGACAAGGAGTACCAAAAGGTATATGTTTGAGGAAAGGAGTTCGACATTTCTGCTGAAATGGTAATGCTTTATGGGAAGACACCCTGTGCAGCCCGAGTCTATCCCTAGTCCTGACACATTGGCTAAAGAAATCACCAGGAATAAGCACCAGGTCTGGCCAGCAAAGGGGTCAATTGTAGCTTCTGACTTGACATCGAAGTATTCTGTGCTTTACCGCATAGGGCTGGCTACTTAGGCGTCTTCCTCCAACGGATCTTTAGTCAAGGCCGAACTTGCAATTCTTATCTACCAAATAGGTATGGGCACAACTTTTGACTTTGGGAAATTCGTTATTGACCATTTTTCTCGTCATGCTAGATCCTTCGCAGTCAAACGCCCTATCGGGTTTGCCTCTTTCATATCTAGTGTGCTCCTCCATCAATGTCCATCTATCTTGAAGAGTACTGATAAGATAGGAGCAATTGTGATCAGCCACAAGCTCTTTGAGGGCAACCACACTCTGGATCTTACCAAGAAGGCTGTTGAGCAAAATGTCGCGAAGGGTGTCAAGGAATATGTCAGATCAGCTGCCAAGAACAATGTTACAGCACCTGGAGCGATTTCTAGTCACACTATGGACATTGGTCCCCTCTCCTCTGCCTTCCACAATGATGTAAGCTTGGAATTGACAAGAGAAATTGCAGCAAGGATATTTCCAACATGGAGCTGGTCATCAAGAACCTTAGAGCAAGAAAGAAGAATTGTGAAAGAGTTCTCAACAACATGCCTGATCCAACAGCTGAGGAAGAACAAGAAGATTCCAGTGATGAAGAAGCTTCAAGGAGTGATGACTCTGCTTGAATTATAGTCTTAAGAACTCAATTTATTTTTGTTGTGATGCAAGTACTATGATTCTATTTTTAACTCGCCTGTACGAGTTATTGTTGGATGACTTTGTTCAGGGCATAAGCCCATTTGTTTATTTCACTTTATTAAGGGTCTCAACCCTTTTTTCTTAGTTGCTGTAACTCTGTCTCTCTCCTCGGTAATTATTTGCTATGTGTGCCTAAAGTTTAGTCGTCTATGGCTACTTTTTGAGGCCATCAGGGGGAGATAGGTTAGATGATGAATTGAGAGATACTATTGTATTAAAATCTGAGCAAAATTGACGTAGTAGAAGTGAACTACGCCAAAAGAAGATAGAGGAAGATCAAGAGCGCAAGACTAGATGCAAGACAAATGAAGATCAAGATCCTCTATACTCACCAGAAGAAGTAAAGTGCTTGCCTAAGAAATAGCCAAAAGAGGAGATTGTTGTTACGATTGTTATTGGCTTATTTTTAGGCGATACGAAAGATGTCTAGCATCTGGTCAGGAAAGATGTCAAGCGTTTAATCTCAACATCTTGCATGACATCTTGTGGATCACATCATTGAAAAGTTTCCTTAAATAGGCGACATATTGCGATTGGAAAGATCCAGTTGTGTACAAGGCTTTTCGTAAGTCTTGATTGAGTCATGATTCTGGAAAGCTTCATGCTATGATAGAGACTCTGAAGAGATATCGGCATCAAGGATTTGGGAAACCTAAATCGACTAGGATTATGGTAACCCTAATGCGTTCCAGAATCAGTTTTGCAGCTGCTATAAAAGCTGAGGCTCCACCCTTAGCATCACGCGACTCCTTGTAGTTTCTTCGGTGAAATACACAGAGCTCTTAGACGTGAAGGACTGGCGTGCTAAGAGGATGTGTACTCCAGGAAGGACATTTGTGTATCACTACCAGAATCAGAAGATCAAGTTGGAGTGATTGAGGGTTTTATGTGAATGCGCGATTAAAGGTTCACGTACAAGTGCATAACAACGACTTGTTACATCCAGGTAGTGCGAGTGCTCGTACAGTGGGATCAAGACGAAGTCTTAGATTCAGGGGGAGTCTCTGAGATAGGTTTGCACTAGTAATAGTAGCATATGGTATTGGTCTGTGTGATGATCATGTATACTTGTATGTTTTGACTCATTACCATATAGTGAAACCTTTCTACTGACCGAGGGCCCCCAGACGTAGGTGAGATTGCACCGAACTGGGTAAAAAATCTTATGTGTCCTTGTTTTCCATTTACTGTTTTATATTGTGTTTGTCCGAATCTTTTTGCTGACAAGTTGTTAAAAACATTGTCTCAACATTGTTCTGGACATTGTTCTTGACATCTTGTCTAACTAAATAAATCAGAATTTCAAATTTGAAGGCGAATATTCGAGTCATGGTATGTCTACAAACACGGGGACTCATTGTAGAAAGCTTCCAAATATACGAGTATGTAAATTTGACATGAGTTAGAGTTTAAAGTCTCTAAAACTCCAAATATATACAGATTTAAAGGTCGAGTTAGAGCAAGTCCAACCCAAAGTGTTATATCCCTCATATTATTATCCAATGATGATGAAAGTTAAGTGCTCGTCCTTATTTAAGTTCAACTTGTTAGGTTTGTGCCCTAGTCCAAAATAATTCTTCAATCTATATTGTAAACAGACATCATTATTCTACATAATAAAAGGTATAATATTACTAATGTGTTGTAGTAATATATCTAATGTGATTTGATCTATGTCATAATGTGTGTAATCACTTATAGTAGAACTATAGATCAGAAAGAGTTACATTCGATAGAGTCCCTGATCAGCTAAGCTTCTTCTAAAGCGATCAGTATGAGACTAACTCCTTGTGATCACGCTCTACTGATCATGGCAAAGTTTGTGCCAGAGTTATATCATAGATATCATCAGGTCGATGATATCGGACAACCCGATTGTGAGTATGCTGCATAGATCCAGTCATGAGATACTCACATATCGTAACTTGTCATTATATCCTAAGACCAAGGAGTCTTTGTGTACACTATGTAACAAATACCTAATTTTGACCTAGTCTAACGTTATCTGTAAAAGGGTAGCTATAACGGCTTCGATTGGCTTTGGCATTTATTGCACTAGTGAACTCGAAAGGCGTGTGAGGGATTTATCACTCATACTTCGGTGTGAGAAAGATATCCGTTTAGGCCACCAGATGAGTATGACTGAAGAAAGAGCATGGCCATGCAGGTGATACCTTAGTATCAGTTTTCAGTCATCTCAGATATCAAGAAACAGTGATTGATAAATTAGGGTGACCATTCTATGCCTATTGATCAATCTGGATATCGGTTTGATAAAAGGACAGTGACATGTATGATAACAGGTTAAGTCGAATAATCGATAATCACGAATATTGGATAATCATAATGTCTTGCTAGAGGCCACTTATGATGGAAAGGGTAAAATAGTAATTTTACCAGTCTGCCAATTATTCGTGAACCTAGAGGGTCACACGCATTAAGCACGATACATGACAACAATTATGGATGAGAATTGAGAACAATTCGGTAGTTTTCTGGCCAAAGGTTTTAACCAGACGGTTGAAGAAATCAATTCGAGGAAATTGAGCCGTTTTGACTAAACCGAAATTAGAACTCAAGTTAATGGGTTTAATTTGGGTTTTAGTTAAACGGGCTTAAAGCCCATTTAGGGATTTAAGATAAGAAAGGTATCAAATGCAAATAAGAAAGAATAAAGGGATAGATAATGCAATTTTAATTTTGAAATTCAATTTAATTTCAAATTAAAATCACATAATATCTATTCATTTTATCCTTGAATTTTTAAGCAACTTCCCTTCCTTTCTCTCTCCCTCATTGCCGATTTTCAGCTCCCTCTCTTCCTCCATTGTTGCTCTTTTTTTCTCTCAAAATTTCTAGCAAAAGATTGAGTGAAAAATCACTTCGGTTGTGGTGCTTGTGTGGACTTGATAGAGAGAACACCACACTTGTGTTTTTGTCGATTACAAGAGGTAAATATCAGATTTATATTTATTTTTATAACATGTTCAAATGGCATTAAGATCTTAGCTTTTTACGATCACCACGGTTACATAAAGTCTGCTGCATGATATTCATCGTTTGGAACCCGTGGTGGTCTCTTTCAGTGGTATCAGAGCAATGGTTGTTATGTTTATTTGTATATGTTTAAATCTGATATTTTTTATGTTTATATGTGTTCTTCATCATTAGCATGTATGTAAATCAATTTTTTTTTTCTCAGATTTGATTGATTTTTGAAATTGGAAAAATTAATTTTTTTTGGGGTTTTACGGGTTAGCCATGGCTTAGCCATGGCCGACAAGGTCGAGTCCTTTGGTGGACCACGGAATGCCCTAGGGCAGACCATGGTCAGTACCATAGGCCGACGAGGGTCGCCTACGGGCGACCATGGCAGCCCTCGCGGGCGACCATGGTCGCTGCCGCGGGCGACCATGGCAGTTCGTGAGGGCCACCATGGTTGCCTCGCAGGCGACCATGGCTGCCCTCGTGGGCTACCATGGTCGTTCCCGTGGCCGACCACGGTCAGCCCCGCGGGCGACCTCGGCAGCCCTCACGGGCCACCGTGGTTGCCTCCGCGGGCGACCTTTGGTTGAGCCGGTTCGGCTCGACCAGATTCGAGCTGAACCGGTTGGTTCGCGAGGATATTTGGAAACCCTAAAAATTTAATTTTCAGATTTGGTTCGGTTTGGATAAACCAGCGAGAACCGGTCCAAAATTCAATTAATCGATTAAACTGTCCGGTTTCGATAAACCAGAATTTTTCCACACTTAAGTAAGATAAAATTTGGAAAAATTATTTGTTTGATCAGCATATTGATTGATAATATGATCTTTGATCACATGATGTTTTCCACATGATGCTAGCTAAGCCCATTAGATTTGCATTTTAATTTCTGTTTTGCAACCTACGTGTTGCTTAATTTTGGGTTGTAGTAAATACGGCCTGCGTGTCGTGATTTGTATTTTATTTAATTTATTTTAATATGTAATCACAAAGACCGACACAAGAATCAAGCCAAGAGGGAGACTCGGATTGGAGGAGGCCCAAAGCCAGTGGGAGTTCACAAGAATGGAGCAAGTTTCGATCTTGAAGACCATGTCTTTAGGATCGGTTTTGCTAGATTCTTAGGAACTTAAGATGGGCTTAGCTATGCATATTTAATCGTTACATTTGTATGTTTGAATGTACGAATGTATGATAGTTTAAATATACAAGTTTATGTATGATTTGCTATCACCCACATGCAAAGATTAAAATCGGAATTTAATCATACTCGCATGTAACCTGCTAAGGGATCATCTTTGCATGAATTTGCAATTGATGATTCCAGATTAAGATTGTATCGATATACAATCAGAATTTTATAATTCACTTAAACGCATATAATTACAAGTCAAGCGTGATATCATCCAAGTTTGGACACTCAAAAGGGCTTTGACCCTATGGATGTCGGTACGCCTCCGCGTAACATTCATAGAGAAAAGGTCTGGATGAGATGGGTAGTTCTGTGTGGGTGCGTGCGCCTCCGCGTAGTAGTCACATTAGTTCTATCCATAGTTCAAGCTTGGTAGACTTGTATACGATTGTCAGCTAGGGCTGACCTAGGGTATCAGTATAGGGTATGCCACGTACTAACAAGTACAGACCCTAGCCAGGAACTACATGGTCTTGTAGATGGATTCATTCCTACCTTGATGCACTCAACTGGAGCAGTGAGCCTCCGTTCACTTCAATTGAGAGTATGATGGGATCCTGGTTCAGATTCTAAAGTTAGAATCAGAAAGTGTTTTATAATTAAATCTCCAACTTCAATTTTAATTAATACTGATTAAAAGTTGTTTACTGTGTAGATATAAAATGGCAAACACGAATCATTGTGGTAGCAGCGCGCTTAGGTCACTAATCGAGCATGATAAGCTTAACGGCGTAAACTTTCTCGATTGGGACCGAAATTTGAGACTCGTTCTCAAGCATGAACGTAAGGATTATATCCTTACCTAGGAACAAGCACCTACTGAACCAGAACTGAACGCCTCAAGGGCGCTAAGGGATACCTACCAGAAATTCTTTAGCGACCGGATCGACGTGCAGTGCATCATGATGGGCAATATGGTGCCTGACTTGCAGCAACAGTTCTTGGAAATTTCCGAAGATCCCAAAGCCTGTATGGTTGAGATCGAGAAAATGTTCAAAGAGAAAGCGCGTGTCGAAAGATACGACACTTTCGTTGAACTGATGTCTTGCAAGCTAAAGGCTGGAGCTCCTGTCAGTCCTTATGTCCTTAAGATGAAACGTCTTTTGGAACATTTGACCAGACTAGGTCATCCTGTGGACAAGGAAATGTCTGCAGACTTTGTGCTGCATTCACTTCCAGATGCATATCGTGAATTCGTTGGAAATTACAATATGCAAGACATGAATAAAACCATGTCAGAGCTTCATGGTATGCTCGTGACTGCAGAAAAGAATCTCAAGGGGAAAACCAAAGGAGGTTCTTATGGTCAACAAGCAAGTGAGCTTCAAGAAAGCCAGCCTGGGCAAGGGTAAAGCTCTTATGCACCTAGTAGGGAAGATTCGACAACCTAAGGGTCCAGCAGCTCCAAAGGCTTTGAGAATCCTAAGAAGGATGTCGTCTGCTTCTATTGCCAAGGACTGGGGCACTGGAAGAAGGATTACAAGAAACACAAGTTGTTTCTTAAGAAGAGTGGAGCTTCCACATCTTCAGGATCAGGTATATTTGTTATTGAGCTCAATCTCAGTTTATCTACTTCAGATTCTTAGGTACTTGATACCAGTGCAGAATCTCACATTTGTGTTAATGTGCAGGCTCTGGGAAGTAGAAGAGAAGTGAGCAAGGGCGAGGCGGACCTACGAGTTGGCGATGGCAATCAAGTCTCGACAACTGCTGTAGGAGATATTAGTCTCAGTTTGCCCAGTGGGCTGGTTTTATTTTTAAATAATGTTCATTGTGTACCTGCGTTTCGCAGAAATATTATTTCTATTTCCTTGCTCAACAAGGAAGGATATCATTTTTCAATTGATAATGGAATTTTCAGTATTTTCAAGAAAAACATGTTTTATTGCAATGCTTCATTAGTTGGTGGTTTATATATTCTTAATATTCAAAACTCTGGCACTAGCTCGATTTATAATATCAGTAACAAAAGGGTTAAATCCGATGATTTAAACCAGACTGTGATATGGCACTGCCGCTTAGGCCATATAGGCCAGAAACGCATCTCAACACTTCACAAGTGTGGGCTTCTAAGTCCGTTTGAATTCACTTCAATTGAGAGATGCGAGTCATGCCTTATGGGCAAATTGACAAAAGCACCTTTTGCCGGTTTAGGTGAAAGGGCGAGTGACTTACTAGGTCTCATACATTCCGATGTTTGTGGGCCCATGAGCACTTAGGCCAGAAGAGGTTTTCACTACTGCATTACATTCACTGATGACTTCAGTAGATATGGGTATGTTTATCTTATGAGACATAAATCGGAAACCTTTGACAAGTTCAAAGAGTTCCAGAACGAAGCACAGAACCAGCTTGGTAAAAGTATAAAGGCGCTTCGATCTGACCAAGGCAGTGAGTACTTGGACCAAGATTTTCACAGTCATTTAAAGGAGTGTGGGATCATCTCTGTATTGACTCCGCCTGGAACACCTCAAATGAATGGTGTATCCGAACGGAGAAATCGGACCTTGCTTGACATGGTTCGATCAATGATGAGTCAGGCTGACCTCCCTATCTCCTTCTGGGGTTATGCACTAGAAACGGCCGCATTCATATTGAATCGGGCTCCTACAAAGGCAGTGGAAAACACTCCATACGAAGTATGGAATGGGAAGAAACCCTTATTAGCTTTCCTTAAGATTTGGGGATGTGAAGCTTACGTCAAGCGTTTGCTAGGCGATAAGCTCGAACCCAAATCAGACAAATGTGTCTTTTTGGGGTACCCTAAAGAAAAAAGGGGGTACTATTTCTACAAACCCAGCGAGAACAAAGTTTTTGTTACTCGAGGAGGGGTATTTTTGGAAAAGGAATTTATTTCCAAAAGAGCTAGTGGGAGTGCCGTGCATCTTGAAGAAATTCAAGAAGATACGGAGCAACCCACTACGCCGAATGTAGAAATACAGGAGCCAGAAGAGGTCATTGATCAAGAACCAATCCTGACACCCATTCCAGATGGTCCAAGAAGGTCTGAGAGACCTCGTCAAGCTCCTATCAAATATGGCTTCCTAGCCACTGAAGGAAATGACTTGATGTTGGTGGATCAGGATGATCCAGAAACCTACAGACAAGCTTTGGCCAGTCCAGACTCCGAAAAATGGCAGAACGCCATGAATGAGGAAATGAAATCCATGTCAGATAACCAAGTCGGGAACTTGGTGGATCAAACCCCTGGGATAAAACCCATCGGTTGCAAATGGGTCTATAAAATTAAGACCGACATGGATGGAAAACCTCAGACCTATAAAGCTAGACTGGTTGCGAAAGGTTATCGCCAAATTGAAGGTATCGATTATGACGAGACTTTTTCACCTGTGGCTATGGTCAAATTTATCCGGATCATTCTAGCCATAGCAGCATACTACGACTATGAGATATGGCAGATGGATGTCAAAACCGCCTTCCTTAACGGGAACTTAAAAGAGGATGTGTATATGACATAGCCCGAGGGTTTTGTTGACCCAGAGAATCCCGGAAAGATTTGTAAGCTGCTTAGATCCATTTATGGATTAAAGCAAGCTTCACGGAGTTGGAACATTCGTTTTGATGAAGCCGTAAGGGAATTCGGTTTTATCAAAAATGAAAGTGAGCCTTGCGTATATAAGAAAGCGAGTGGGAGTAAAATAGTATTCCTAGTGTTATATGTTGATGACATACTGATCATCGGGAATGACATCCCAACCCTGCTTGAAGTTAAAGCTTGGTTAGGGAAATGCTTCTCGATGAAGGACTTAGGTGATGCTGCTTTCATTTTGGGCATCAAGATCTACAGAGATCGACCCAAGAGAATATTGGGCCTAAGTCAGAGCACTTACATAGATAAGGTGTTGAGAAGATTCTCAATGCTTGATTCTAAGAAGGAATACTTACCCATGCGACATGGCATTAAGCTTAGCAAACAACAGAGTCCTAAGACTCCTGATGAGCTAAGCAAAATGAGTAAGATCCTATATGCTTCGGCTGTGGGATCCATCATGTATGCTATGATTTGCACGAGACTAGACGTCTCGTTCGCGTTAAGCTGTACCAGCAGATATCAATCTAACCCAGGCCAGGAGCACTGGACTGCTGTCAAGAGTATCCTAAAGTATCTAAGGAGAACTAAAGACGCATTCCTAGTGTATGGTGGGAAGGATGGAGAACTAGCAGTCACAGGATATGTTGATGCTAGCTTTCAGACAGATCCTGATGATTTCAAATCACAAGCAGGATTTGTATTCGTGTTAAATGGCGGAGCATTCAGCTGGAAGAGCTTCAAAAAAGCCACAACTGTCGATTCTACAACAGAGTCTCAGTACATAGCTACAGCAGAAGCAGCTAAGGAAGCCGTATGGGTTAGAAGCTTTCTAACCGGATTAGACGTAACGCCGCGAGCATCTGATCCGGTAAGCTTGTTGTGTGACAACACTGGGGCCATAGCATTAGCTCAAGAGCCTAGATTCCACAACAGAACTAAACACATACAGAGGAAGTATCACATTATCAGAGAATATATTGATAACGGTGATGTGGAGATTGCTTATGTACCGACTGATGACAATGTTGCTGATCCCCTGACAAAGGCTTTACCGCAGCCTAAGCATGAAGCGCACGTGAAGTCTATGGGGTAGATTGGAACTTAGGTTGGAACTAGGGGCAAGTGGGAGATTGTTAGGTTTGTGCCCTAGTCCAAAATAATTCTTCAATCTATATTGTAAACAAACATCATTATTCTACATAATAAAAGGCATAATATTACTAATGTGTTGTAGTAATATATCTAATGTGATTTGATCTATGTCATAATGTGTGTAATCACTTATAGTAGAACTATAGATTAGAAAGAGTTACATTCGATAGAGTCCCTGATCAGCTAAGCTTCTTCTGAAGCGATCAGTATGAGACTAACTCCTTGTGATCACGCTCTACTGATCATGGAAAAGTTTGTGCCAGAGTTATATCATAGATATCATCAGGTCGATGATATCGGACAACCCGATTGTGAGTATGCTGCATAGATCCAGTCATGAGATACTCACATATCGTAACTTGTCATTATATCCTAAGACCAAGGAGTCTTTGTGTACACTATGTAACAAATACCTAAGTTTGACCTAGTCCAACGTTATCTGTAAAAGGGTAGCTATAACGGCTTCGATTGACTTTGGCATTTATTGCACTAGTGAACTCGAAAGGCGTCTGAGGGATTTATCACTCATACTTCGATATGAGAAAGATATCCGTTTAGGCCACTTGATGAGAATGACTGAAGAAAGAGCATGACCATGCAGGTGATACCTTAGTATCAGTTTTCAGTCATCTCAGATATCAAGAAATAGTGATTGATAAATTAGGGTGACCATTCTATGCCTATTGATCAATCTGGATATCGGTTTGATAAAAGGACAGTGACATGTACGATAACAAGTTAAGTCGAATAATCGATAATCACGAATATTGGATAATCATAATGTCTTGCTAGAGGCCACTTATGATGGAAAGGGTAAAATAGTAATTTTACCAGTCTGCCAATTATTCGCGAGCTTAGAGGGTCACACACATTAAGCACGATACATGACAACAATTATGGATGAGAATTGAGAACAATTCGGTAGTTTTATGGCCAAAGGTTTTAACCAGACGGTTGAAGAAATCAATTCGTGGAAATTGAGCCGTTTTGACTAAATCGAAATTAGAACTCAAGTTAATGGGTTTAATTTGGGTTTTAGTTAAACGGGCTTAAAGCCCATTTAGGGATTTAAGATAAGAGAGGGATCAAATGAAAATAAGAAAGAATAAAGGGATAGATAATGCAATTTTAATTTTGAAATTCATTTTAATTTCAAATTAAAATCACATAATATCTATTCATTTTATCCTTGAATTTTTCAGCAACTTCCCCTCCTTTCTCTCTCTCTCATTGCCGATTTTCAGCTCCCTCTCTTCCTCCATTGTTGCTCTTGTTTTCTCTCAAAATTTCTAGCAAAAGATTGAGTGAAAAATCATTTCGGTTGTGGTGCTTGTGTAGACTTGATAGAGAGAGCACTACACTTGTGTTTTTGTCGATTACAAGAGGTAAATATCAGATTTATATTTATGTTTATAACATGTTCAAATGGCATTAAGATCTTAACTTTTTACGATCACCACGGTTACATAAAGTCCGCTGCATGATATTCATCGTTTGGAACCCATGGTGGTCTCTTTCACAACTTAAGTCTTCAAAGTTTCCCGCAATTATCACATCAATAAAACTTTTTAATATTTTAATAATAAAATGATTCCACATATTATATTTTATTCATTTATCAAAAATGTATAACTTATAATTAATAGATTATTTAACTTTTAAGTAAATAAATTTCATATAAATTATCTCATTTATAATTCTCGGTTGTGCCAAAGTCCCACGTTAAAAGTGTATGAGGTAAAAAAATAGTTCATATTCTCACTGAACTATTATTTTTGGTCTAGAGTGAGCTCTAATGTGTATGAGTTTTGTCATATAGTGCTCCTCCTTAGTGAAGGCTTGAGATCTCCCCCCTGACAAAAGTCATAGGCTTGGTTACTGCTCATACCGATTGTTAGGGAGATCCTAGGCCTTTACCAAGGAGAAACACCCCATGAAGAAGCCCAAATGCATAGTAGAATAGTCTTTTGGGTTAGAAGTTAGCTCTATCGTGTATGTGGGCTTCTTTGTGATGTGCTCCTCGTTAGTAAAAGCTCGGCTCTCCCCAACAAGAGGTATCAGAGTCTGGTTGGAACAAAACTTATCAAGCCAACAGACTAGTGGATTGAGTAAGGTGGGCCAGTAGGATCTGAAATCATAATTGATAATGTTAGGATTGCCAAATAAGTCAACAGGTAAGAGTACAAGGCGATATGAACTTAGGGAGAGCAACTTGATATGATGGGCTCAATGTTGAGGGGGGAATAGATAGGAATTCCATATGTGAGTTCATGTCCCACATAAGAAGAGTACATGGTATGAGAACAGTTTATAAGCACATTAGACCCTACACTTATATAGACTAGTCTTTAGTGTTAAATGTGAGTTTTAATGTGTATATGAGTTTTCTTTGTGGTGTGCTCCTCTTTGGTAAGACCTGATTCTCCCCCAATAGATCACACAATATGAACTTGGTGCTCTCGTTCTCTCTTCTCGTGTCAGGCTTTGACCTTGATATTCTCTCTCTCCCTCTCTCACGCTGCACTAAAAATTCATTAAAATGAATGTCACATTCAATTCAT
Organism: Geranium rotundifolium; assembly: GCA_963920655.1. Lineage (NCBI taxonomy): Eukaryota > Viridiplantae > Streptophyta > Magnoliopsida > Geraniales > Geraniaceae > Geranium > Geranium rotundifolium. The sequence continues at coordinate 22,957,242 of OY987311.1, read as the reverse complement.
TTCCATAGAAATCAAAAGGTGTAACAAAGTTATGACATTGACCCTAATATTATTAGGAGAATGACTTATTCTTTTCTTACCTAAACATTTATCCACTAATTCTAGCCATTGACAAATCTATATATATATATATATATATATATATATATATATATATATATATATATATATATATATATATATATATATAAAAGGAAAATCCTAATGTTGCCACGTGGCAATTCTCATGAAAAGATTGCATCAATCCTATTTTTCTAAATTTCTTCATTCTTAAATACTTTATTATTCATGTATTCATGTAATATATTATCAACATCACAGTCCTTATCCTACCAAAATCATATATACAAAAACATAACTTCAACAATAATTTTAACTATTTCACATCTCTCATCATATTAGGACTCCTTCAAACTCTTCTATAAAGCTTCCCTTTTATTCTACTCTGAGTCCAAAACCTCCATAACTTATCTGCCATGGAACATAAAATCCATGTGCTTCTCAGGTAATTTAACATAATTCTTTCTCTCCCTGGATATCCATGCACTGCAAAACCAGTTATATGCTAGGGCTTCTCAGGTAATTTTCTGAACATTATTCTTTCTCTTCTTGGATTACATAGAATCAGGCACTGCAAAATCAATATTATACCGCGCTTCTCGTGTAATCTTCTGAATATAACCCTTTTTGTTTCTAGATAGGTCATGCACTTTACTGATTAGTTTGATTTCAATTATACACAGGTTCCCTGGGAAGATTCTGCTTCAGTTGGAGATGCTTCTACCAAATATAAAACATATATGATTGTTATAAATATTTGTATAGAAAATACAACAACTTTGTATATACAACATAAAAGGATACATTATAAATATATTTCTTTATTTCTATTTTTCTTTCTCAAATATTCATCTTTACATTGTATGCATAGCAACATATTATGAATACACATATTTTTCTTTAATTCCGTTTCATTATGATTATCTGTTCGAATCCAGTTTCATGCCCAAAATGACCACTAACAACTCACATGCAACCCAATAAATACACATACAAAATTCACCAACTCCAATCCAATAACCACACATAACAAGTTCATTAACTGCAAGAGTTGCAAGAATTAAAATTAAAAAAAATTCAGAAAGTTTAGAATGAACTTTATTTTAGAATTCGTAACAATTACTTCTAAAAAAAACTGTAAAATTAAAAATTCACAAAATTGACTAATTACAACCCAGTAATTGAAAGAATTAATCCAATAAGTTATAAGAAAATTTTGTAAAATTAATAAATACATATAGAAAATTCACCAACTACAATCCAATAACCACACATAGCAAGTTCACCAACTGCAAAAGTTGCAAGAATTAAAATTTTAAAAAAAATTGATTTAGAAAATTTTGTAAAATTTAGTAATTCAAATAAAAAAAGAAAAGAAAGAAAATTTCGAAAATAATTCTAATTGATATTAATATTGGTCTACATATATCTTTAGTTGTAAAATTTAGTCATTTTAATAAAAATTGAAAAGAAAGAAAATTTCGAAAATAATTCTAACTGATATTAATACTGGTCTACATATATCATTAGGATTAGAATTATAATGAAAAACAAAAATAATACATCTAATTATTATTATTTTGAAAACTGCATGTATCATTACCATTAGAATTAGGATTACAATTAGAAAAAACATATAAATAAATTAGGAAAAAGAAAGGAAAATAAGAAAAGGTCTACATAAATCATTAGAATTAGAATTATGATGAAAAATCAAAATAATACATTGAAGTAATAATTTTTGGACAACTTGATGTATCATTACAATTAAGATTAATTAATATTACAATTGGAGAACAAAAGGAAATTCTGAAAATCATTAAGATTAGATTTGAAATGAAATAGAAATAGAAATCAAAAGGAAATTTCGAAAATTTTGGAGAAAAAAGAAAATGTTTAAAATCATTATAATTAGATTTCAAATGAAATAGGAAATAGAAATAAAAAAAGAAATTTCGAAAATTTCGAATTAACTTAATGCAGAACAGGATTAGACTTCAAATCAATTAGAAATTGTATAAATATGAAAAGTCCAAAAATTAATTTGTAAGAGTCAACTGTCACATTAATCATCAATCTCAATTCAAACTATAGTTGTACTCTTAGTTCTGAATCACAAATTAATTACAAGTTGTTCAATAATTATGAATCATGAGTACTTCATTCGGAACTCAATTAGTATTTATCAATTTCTTCTACTATAAATATATGCATGTCATGTGCATAAAATCATACCCTAAAAATATTTTCTTTTTAGCTAGACCAAAATTTATCAATGGAGCACATTACTTTGAAAATTTTGATAATTGGCTATGAAAATCGTTCTATCGTTATTAGGGCCAGCCGGAAGTGGGAAGCTCGAAACCCAAAAATAGATAAACTACTCTATCTAGACATGATCATCATTGACGAGGAGGTTTGATATATATATATATATATTTTTTGAAAGAAACCTTTTACTCATGTTATTTTTATTTTTATGTTTATTAAATATTTGTATGTTTCCATTTATCAGGATACGGTAATGTGTGCGTATATTATGCCGAACATCATTCAAAAATACGAGAACACATTAGTCGTGAGAGAGGTATAACTTATTGTAGTATGCTAATACATTTCAAACTCAATTAAAAATTAAAACACTAATATATTGTAGTATCCTAATACGTTTTAAACTTAATTAAGTTTATTGTAGTATACTAATACAATTACAACTCAATTGAGTTCAAGGAACTAAAAAACTATCAAATGTGATATGTCGCTGTCATGTATATGAATTACTTTTATACACATATTTGTTTATCATCTACTAAATTTTTATTCCTCGATATTTTGGAATCCGCGAGGCTTATTCAATAATTTATTTGAATTGTTCGTTATGTTGTTATTGGAGTATTATTGATATTTATTTATTTATTTATTTTAATTTATTACTTTTTTTTGCAAAATTTTTAATTAATTTATAATAGTTCACTTTTAAAAATAAATTTGAGCATATTAAACAATTTTAATTATTCAATAATATTTTATAAATAACACCGCGCATCGCGCGGAGCTACAACCTAATGTATTTTCATGAATTAAATAGTTCTTAATTCGTAAGTTAAAAAGAGAGGAAACACAGATGTACTAAACACAAGATGGGCAAGACAAGTGCTGGAGACAAGAAGATTGAGTTTTGAGTATTGTAGGGTATATTATGGTTAAATAACGGCGACAACCACACGTAATAAACTAATGTAGACACACACAATCACGTACTAAACGGCAACAACAATGGATCCTGGAAACGTACGTGCTTCACATGGAATGGAGTTGTGATTCTTTTCTCCGTTTCCAATTTTGGTATTTTTTTTCAAAATATTGTTAATAATAAAGTTATTTAACAAATTAGGATACCATTCAAAATATTTTAAAAAATAGGTTTGACTTTTCACTCTCTGATTGGCAGAAAAAAAATTCATTCACGACTTTGGGAAATTGAACCCATGCCATAAAACCATCTTCAAGCCTTGACCAACTGAGTCAACTACAACATCAACATTTACATGCATTTTTTAAATAAGTACTATCTATTGGTTTTTTTTATATTAATTTAAAAAAATAATATATAATGTAATTTATAATATTGAAAATTATTAATCTTTTTGAAAAAAGAAAATTATAAATCTATTTTTTTTTGGATAGAAACGAACTTTGTTTAATAAAATACAACTAACCCGACATCATACCAGACAACTGAAGTTACAGATTGTGGAACAGACCCCTCACTATAATCCCATCTATTGTTAGTTAACGCGTACCTGGCCAATTCGTGAGCCACTTTATTACATGATCTACGAGCAAAAACTAAAGAGATATTGGTCCCTGTTAGGAGTCGCCTGCAGTCGAAAATAATACCCCCGAACATATTACTTAATTGTTGCCCTTTATGGACCTGGTTTACCACCCGAAGGCAATCAGTCTCGACCTCCACCGCACTCCAGCGCTTGCCTTTTGCCTAAGATATCGCTTCCCTAACTCCTACGACCTCCACCTCATCATGGTGGAAATGACCCGTATACCGTCTACATAACACATCCACAATTCGACCTTCGTGATCCCTACAGGAGATCCCTATGCTCCAATGTCCTCCCTCCGCTTCTATTCCCCCATCCACATTTACCTTTAACCTTCCAGGGTGTGGAGGGACCCAGACCGTTGGAGATGATGACACAAGTGGATCAGGAGCAACACACGCGACTCCCTGCTGATGATTTGTTGCTGCCCAGGCTCTCCGGCGTCTTTTTGCTATTGCCGCTACTCTTGCCGAATGAAAAGTCTCCATATTCCAGACTAGTCGGATCCTTGCCTTCCAAATTGCCCAAAGCGTAGTAGCCCATAGGCTTGCATCGCTCTCTCCCTCCACCCAAGAACACCAGGTAGAGAGAACTGGATCCGACCCCATTTTATCATGGATTCCCCTCAGGAGCCTGTCCCCCCATACAGGTGCCACCACTCGACATCGTAACATCACGTGGTCTGCAGTCTCTTCCGGATCGCCACAAAACAGATATTGAGTATCTATTGGCAACCCTTTCTCTACCAACCGGGTCCTGGTCGGGAGCATGTTTGAAATCGCCCGCCAGATGAAGATTTTTACTTTTGGTGGTACCTGCAACTTCAAGATCACTTTCCAACTGGTACCTATTAATTTATAATATTAATATATAAATTATTATTTTTGATATTGAACATTATTAATATTTATATATAAATTAGTTAGTGCTGAAAGTTTTCGGATTTCAACCCTTTCGAAGGGGCGGGTGGATCGGGTTATATTTTTTAACCATCCTTAACGTAGAGAGGTTAATGATTTTTTAAAATTTTACTTTCAACATGTATTCGAACCTTATGACCCCTCTATGTTAAAAATCCATTACTTTCAACGGTGCGGTTCGACCTATCCGCCCCGATTCCGATCTGCACTTTATCATTTTAAAATAATTAATTTATATATTAATATTATAAAATAATAGATTAAACCGCCTCTATTGGAACGGTTGAAACCCGAAAACTTTCAACACTGATTAATTATAAATACTTTTATACATAAATATTAATAATGTTCAATATTAAAAAAATTAATTAATTTATATGTTAATATTATAAACTAATAGATTAATAAATTTTCGGAAAAAAAATAATTTTCAATGAGTGAAATTACTTTATATATTATTTTTTTAAAATTAATATTAAAAAGCTAATGGACAATGCTAATATATAAAGTGTAGGGGAGTTAGCAGGTCGTAGTGGCTTAGTTGGTCAAGGCATGAAAGAGGGTTTTACGGCATGGGTGTGATTCCCCATGGGCACAAATGGTTTCCTTTTTCCCAAAATCTGACTTTTAGTAATAGAAAACTTTTACAGTTACTAGAAACTTACACATGGATCATGACCGACGGTAGTCATTGGGAGCTCAGTTTCCAATGGCACGCACTTGTAATTTTGGGTGTTTTTGCAATTAATTCAGTCATTTTGATGACAATTAAGAATAGTGTTGTCATTTTATGAGCCGATCAACATGGAACTAGATCGTGGGTGTGTGTTTTAAGTGTGCGTAACTGCTTGGGGTGTATTAGTGTTAGGTTTATTTTTTATTTTTCTCAATGTAAGTCACGTCGACGTTCTGTTTCCGAACTCAAGTGGGCAGATATTGGCGAAACGTATATTGAATATTCTGAAGTCGAAGCAACCAGGTTAGTCAGTCTTTTTCATATCAAAGTTGAGTTAGTCCCTAGGATTGATTTTTACTAGGCGAATGAGATTGTTTGTGTTTTTTAGAAAAATTTCAGTGCTCGTGTGGTGTGGGTAATCGCATGTTTGTGAATGGGATGGGTTTTTTTTTTATATTCATGGAATATATTGTTGTTGAGGCAATACTATTTGTTTTATGGAGGCTTCCTTAATGTTATGTGGTGTGGGTCTTTATTGTGAGTTGTTTATTACGTAGAAGGCGTAGGTTCCTTAAGGGTTTGTTGGTAGTGTTAATGAGCTGAATGAGGTTGGGTTGCAGTGGATATGTGTTTTTGTGTTTGATTTTGGGACCAAGTGAAAGGTGGTGTCTTAGTCTTTTAATTATTTAAGTCCTATATGTACGATACTATGTGTTTGAATATGCTTTAAAATGCAGTGAGATGCTTTGATGTGTCATGGAAAATGTGTAGGTGTCATGTGCGTGTTGGATGCTGTCCTCACTTAGTTTTGTGTACAATGCACTGATGTGTCATATGTTTTTTTGTTAGAGTTATGTCCCAGTCCATTACAAAAGCGATCTACAGATGTAATGTTTTATCATTTTTCGGAATAAATAAATTGGCATATATTACTAATGCATTGTAGTAATATCGAATGTAATTTGATCTATGTCATTATGTGTGTAACCAATAGTAGTAGAACTGTAGATCAGAAAGAATTACATTTGATGAGTCCCTGATCAGCTAAGCTTCTTTATGAAGCGATCAGTATGAGACCAACTCCTTCTGATCACGCTCTACTGATCATGGCAAAATATGTGCCAGAGTTATATCATAGATATCATCAGGTCGATGATATCGGACAACCCGATTGTGAGTATGCAATATAGATACTGTCATGAGATACTCACAGATCGTAGCTTGTCATTATATCTTAAGACCAAGGAGTCTTTGTATGCACTGTGTAATGAATCTCTAAGTTTGACCTAGTCTAACGTTATCTGTAAAAGGGTAGCCATAACGACTATGATTGGCTTGGTTATGAATTACATTGGTGAACTCGAAAGACGTCTGAGGGATTTATCACTCATACTCCGGTATGAGAAAGATATCCGTTTAGGCCACTTGATGAGTATGACTGAAGGAATAGCACGACCGTGCAGGTGATACCTTAGTATCAGTTTTTAGTCATCTCAGATATCAAAAAACAGTGATTGATAAATTCTGGATATCAGTATGATAAAAGGACAGTGACATGTACGATAACAGGTTAAGTCGAATAATCGATAATCATGAACGTTGGGTAATCATAATGTCTTGTTAGAGACCACTTATGATGAAAAGAGTAAAATAGTAATTTTACCAGTCTGCCAACGGGTCGTGAGCCTAGAGGTTCACACGCTTTAAGTACAATACGTGACAAATAAGCATGGATGAAAATTGGCAGAATCCGCTTTTGAGTTTAGTCAAATTGAAAACGATTCGGTTGATTTCTGGCCTAGATTTAATAACCAGACGGTTGAAGAAATTGAGCTGGGGAAATTGGACCGGTTTAGCTAAACCATAATTAGAACTCAATTATATGGGTTTTAATTTGGATTTGGTTAAATGGGCTTGAAGCCCATTTAGGGTTTTAATTGATGAATGGTGCAAGAGTGCAATTATGAGTTTAAATGGGTAAGTTGTGTAATAATTTATTTAAAATTCAAAATCAAATTTTTTGTGATAAATTGTGATAATTACACAATATTTTATTTCCCCTTTTGGCTCAAAATTTCGGCACTCTCTCTCCTAATCCCCTCCACATTGCCGACCCTTCCTCTCATTCTTCCATAGCCATCTTTGTCTTCTTCTTCTCATTTTCATTAGCAAGTGTGTGAGAGAAAACCGAACAAGGTTGTTGTGCTTGTGTGAACTTGATAGAGAAACACTCCTCTTGTGTCTTAATCGATGATAAGGTAAATTTTCAGTTTTGAAAAATTTAATTGCATGCTGAATGTCTTATTAAGATCATATGTTTCATTTGATTCCCGTGGTTCAATTTCGTACCGCTGCATGAAATTATTATTTGGAACCCATGGGAATCCCTTTCATTTTTAACGTGTTTCCTGTACAGATCACGTGGGCATTGGTGGTTTGTTCCTCTTGTTTTTTCTTTATTATTTCTTTATGTGTCATATTGGTAGCAATATGTTTCATGGGATGACTTTTCTTACGCATCTATTGTGTGACCTTATGTAGTAGTGATTTGTTTGGCAGAGTGGTGGTTGTTTTATGGTTCTGTGAGGGTATGGCATTCATGGGTAATTAGTTGTGTATCAAGAAGGTGTATAGTTATGTCATAATGTGGTGGCTATGTGTTTGTTGCATGATTTAGTTGTTGACTGTTATGGCAGTGATTTGTGTATATTCTATTTATGTGAGACTAGGGGAAATTACATGTAATGGATAATTCTTGATTTTTGTTTGTTTAGTCTATTGGTTTGGAATAATTCTGTATTGTTTTTTGATGTTCTAGAAGCAGCTTCAACGCCGATCATTGTTGTGTTGGACGACTCGGACTCAGAGGATCATGAGACTTTGAGGGACCGAATGAAGCGGCAGAAGGTCGTGGTTCGGGTTGAGGTGTGTAGTCTTCATGCTAGCAGAGGAGCAGAGGTTCGTAGTCGTCATGGTAGCAATAAGTCATCTTTCGGGGGTGGGTCTCAAGTTTCTCGTAATAGGAAACATCCGATAGGGGTGGAAACTACTGGTGGTAGGCAAAGTAGGAAGTCAAACAAGAAGGGACATAGGATGATCATTCCCCCGAGCGTGCAGTCCGGAGCGAGGCAGATGTTGGGACAAAATGTGACGCACAAACGTCGCACAATGGTTACCACGTGCAAATGCACACGGTTCGCAAGTAATATATTTATAAGACCGGTAAACTACCGGGTCAGTCCACAAGGACTAATGCGGGTCTTAGGTTAATTGCGTGTTGTGCCAAAGGATTACGAGACTACTACTACTACTATTTTTGGTATTTTCTATTTAACGAAAACAAGCAAGCAAATGGTTTGGTGATTGACAATTAATTGAAAGCGCCTAGGGTGCTAGACATGCAAACAGTGAATTACTACAATGATTTCATAGTTCATTAGGTGATAAAGAGATTGACCTATGTCTTAATTGACAACCGCGCCTCTCGGCATTGGAGTTGTCCTAATCCTGAGTCACTACTTACCCTCTAGGGTTCGAAGTCACTCGAGATTGCAATTACCTGACAATAATTGGCCAAGTGCAACTTCGGGGTATCTCCGCTTGGCATCGAACCCCTAGCACTCGGTGGTTCCTAGATCCGGGACTATCCGTCTCTCTCGAGATCGACGTAGCCCCTAAACATGAATACTAAGTGGGCTAAGTGTTACGTCGGGGTGTCAAAACACGGTTTCAAGCCCCTCACACTTAATGTTGCCTAAGTCCAAGAACCCTAACATACATTCTATGTGGCCTACCTGGCAAACATGGATTAAAGCAAGAATAACCACACAACTCAAGCATCACCCTAGAACTATTTCATCACATAGCAATAATTCAAAATCTACAAAGTCTAGCACCCATGGCTAAGGCTTTTAGCCCTCAACCATGGTGCTCAAATCAAATACCATCATACAAATGGAAATACTAATAAGAATTATAGTGTGAAACATAAAAAGAGAGAAAGTCTAGAAATGCTCATGGTGTGTAGTTGCTCAAAGCTCAAATGCTTGTTGTTGGTGAAGGTTGAATGGTGAACTCCTTCCCAAAATAGCTTCTTCTTGGTGTAATGGTGCTGGAAAATGCCTTGTCCAAGTCTCATTGCTCCAAATGGTAGACTCTTGTAGAGAAAATCCACTCTTCCTTTATCAATTGATGAAGTGATGAAGAAGAAGCCACAAATGGAATGTTCCCCCTTGAAGTTATTAGTCTGTCTTGTGAGCTGATGGAGGCTACAAGGCTAAGGTGTCCAAAAGTTCCTCAATCCCTAGGGCAAGAACCCTTATATTTCATCTGAAAATCGTGCCTGGTAACGATCATGACCATGGGGGGCACGATCGTGACTTAGTGATGGTCACAATTGTCCCTTAGGGAGTCACGATCGTGCCTGAGCTGGGGGAGGGGGGACCAAATGTGCTCGAGTAAACGCTGCGGTCTTCTCTTCCTCGTCACGATCGTGCCTTGGTTTTGAATTGGGTCACGATCGTGACTATGGAGTCATGATCGCGACTCTCTCTAGGTGACGATCGTGGCGCCTCTGTGACTGAGAGCGGGCCAACTCTCCGTAAGTTGGAGAAAATAATCACAAGAAATATTCATCGAGTCACGATCGTGCCTAATGTCTTTTGTGGCCCTTCCTTGTTTCTTGCTCCTCAAGTCTCGATCTCCCCGAATCTCGAACCTTGGCCTTCTTCTGACCCTTTCCTGCATATGCTCTTGAAAATACACCGAAGAGCATAAAATGATCCTATTTGGCCCTCTAAGGCCACTACGAGGCAAATAAGCATCTAATTGAGGGGTTGATCGAGGTCAAAATGAGGTCGCTCGACCCCTCAACAACACACCACACTTAAATACTTATCGTCTCGATAAGTTAAATAAGCGCTAACAACATTTGCCGAGTTGGGTACCCCGTGGCCAACCCACGTAGGGGGAGCTCGGCTTCTCCTGAGGGTTTCAAGACCAACACCCACAACTCAATTAAGACACACAAACAATCCTAAAACACATATGAACAAAATCAAGGTGGTACGCTCAACTCTTTGACAATTTCCTAGCACATGTGATGGGAGCTAATCTCGGAACTCTTAACATGATCATTCAAACATACATAGGAGGTTATATAAATTCGGAATAGCATGAAAACATCAAAGTGTACGAGAAGTATCATTATCACTCCATGTACATATCACACTAAGTTGCCTCAACACATGTTGCATCACTTACATCCCTTTCCCCTAATGCCTTGGTGCTCAAGGGTTAACAATCCTACCGATCCCATTGATCACTTGATTAGCGCCGTGAGCGGATCCATCTTGTAGGGCTTTAGTAGATTTGTAATGTTTGGCTTAGGCTTGGGTAGGAGTTTAGAGGATCAAAACGGTGTATAAATGGTGCATTACCACAAAGTCACCTCGTTCCTCACAAACCCCAATTACATAAGTTCTCTCCCCGACCTTGTTCTTTCCTATGATGAACTACCCCTCTTCTCACTCAATCCCCACATTTCCCTTTTATGAACCAATTAAGATCTTATTGGCGACATGATCAACTTGCTTAGACTTTTGCCTTTTAAGCCCCAATTATCCTTCTTTTCTCCTTTTAGGTCTTACAATTCCCTACTATCCTATGATGAACCTACACTCAACGAAGCAACTAAGCAATATGATGCATCGGTTCAAATTGATGTTATGTCATAGAATTAAAAGGGCACATTGGCTCGTAATGTAGGGACAATTAATAAGGCTATTTGGCTCAAAGAGAATAACTAAGGATTAAGTGTATAAGGTAGATATATTTAGGCTCAAACGTTCCAAAAATGGCCTACGGATCTTATCCCATGTTCGGTAATCGTTGGCTTGAAGCCGAAGTGGCTAGATCACCAACCCCAAACACGAGACATTAGCGGGGATGCAACAAGTGTGTCCGATCAAACAAAGCACAACATGAAATGGGTTACATGTGGACATACTCTTTGGCACACATTGACATTTCCCACACTATCACACAAATTCATATACCCCCATATCTATCCAGACAATTATATCTCAAGCAATAACATCCCGCGTATCCTACCCATCATGCTCAAAGAAAACATCAACATGTCATAGTTAAGCACACCAACTATCATCACAAGTAAATGATAGCATTTTGTGCCCTAGTCCAATTGCTAGTAGCCTGTAAACGTCTATGTACATTATCATCGTTTGTGATATATATATAAAATGGCTTTGTATTACTTATGTGTTGAAGTAATATGTTAAGCATGATCTGATTTATGACCACTAAAGTAGTAGAACCATAAATCTGTACGGATCACACTTAACGAGTCCCTGGTCAATATATGCTTCCATAGAAGCGACCAGTATGAGGATGGTTCTCAATGACGTAGTTCTACTTGTCATAGGGATGAGGGATCCCGGAATCATATCATAGATATCATGAGGTGATTGATATCGGACGACCCGCTTTGAATAGTGTTTTCATAGATTAAGCCATGAACATATTCAAATGCGATAGCTTGTCACGATATCCTTAGACCAAGGAGTCTTTGTGATCGCTATGCAATGTACGTGCGGCTTTAACTTGCGCCTAACGCTTTCCGTAACATGATTGCAATAACGGGCATGATTGGGTGGCGGAACGGGTTGCATGAGTGACACGAAAGACGGCTAAGGGATTTATCCCTCAAACTACGGTATGGGAAAGATATCCGTTAAAGGCCTCTTGATCGAGACTGACTGAGAGTAAGAGCATGGCCATGCCGGTGATACGGGTTATCAGTTCTCAGCCATCTCACATGTTGCTACGTTTAAGTGTTGGCATAATTTTTTATCGCAAAAGTAAGAAGTCAGTACAACATGTTACATGACATGTGGAGCGACTAGTTACAATCAAGATTAGGAAAGATCAACGACGCTTGGAGCGAAAGAAGAAAGACGCCACGAAGACTTGGAGCGCAAGAGAGTGACGTCAACAAGCCAGGCGACTTCCAGCTGTCAGTAACACGTCAGCAATAGGCGCCAACTCTACTTGCCTGATTTATTCAGGAAGTCCGAACAAAGGAAGACGACTTCCAGCTGGCGTTAAAGGCGACAACCACTTGCCTAATTTATTCAGGAAGTCTGAAACTTCCTATTCCTAATCCGGGAAGGATTAGGAATGTGAGCTGCTATAAAAAGCCTTGGGCTTCCCATTAGCAGTTATCCGTTCTTGTTCTAAAATTGCAAGATTTCTCAGAGCTCTTAACCGTGCACCATTGGCGTGTTGAGAGGCTGATTAGATTTGCCAGAACGGCTTTGCTTTGATCAAACATTAAGTCGCGAAGACTAAGTGCTTGATCGGTTAGGGTTTTTGTTTGTGATTGAAGATACACAACTCTGTCAAAGAAGACTACGACACCGAGCATAGGCTTGCTCGAAGGGTGGAATTGAGAGGATCTCAAAGACAGGGGGAGAGGCCCTTGGTCGAGGTTGTTCACGGTGAGATCTATAGTAGCTTAGGACAATAGCTTGTGTGATAGCTAGTTGGTGCTTGAAGTTGTACTATTGACTACCTTATAGTGAAAACCTTTCCACTGGCAAAGTGCCCCCATACATAGGTGCGGAGTCACCGGACTAGGTAATCATCTCTGGTGTCGTTATTATTATCTGTTTATTGTTTAGCTTACGATTTACGTTTTAGGCAAGTAGTCGATACACAAGTTACGACTTTGTGTTCGACTTCTTGACTCGGCTACGATTCAGAATTTCAATTAGTATCAGAGGAGGCACCTTTTCTTTTAGGTGATTTTCTTGCAAAATTTCTGAACAGCCAATATGGACTCAAAGGAAGGAGGATCAGTAAATCAACCACCAGTGCTCGACGGAACAAACTATGGGTACTGGAAAGCACGGATGTGTGCCTTCTTGAAGTCCCTCGACAGCAAAACCTGGAAGTCTGTCATCAATGGATGGGAGGAACCTCACTATGCTGATTCTCATGAAAATCAAACTAGCATCAAACCAGAAAAAGAGTGGAGCGCGGAAGAAGATGAAGCCGCCCTAGGTTATTCTCGTGGACTCAATGCTATTTTTAATGGAGTAGACAAGAATGTGTTTCGACTCATCAACACGTGCACAAGTGCCAAAATTGCTTGGGACACTCTTGCTGTTGCTTACGAGGGTACTTCCAAAGTCAAAGAGCAGAAGTTACAGTACCTCACGACCAACTTTGAGGCCCTTACCATGAATGAAGACGAAACTATTGCGGAGTTTAATGTGCGCATCAAGGATTCGGCCAATGAATCATATTCACTTGGCAAGCCTATGACCGATGAAGATTTGGTTAGAAAAACGCTGGGAGCCCTAAGTCCCAGATTCAAGATGAAGATTACCGCCATAGAAGAAGTCCATGACTTGAAGACACTGAAGTTTGATGAACTCATGGGATCTCTAATGACCTTCGAGCTCTCCCTACCTCTTATCGAGAAGAAACATAAAGGTGTGGCTTTCAAGAGTTTTACCCAAAAGCAGAAGAACTTGACGCAATCTGATTCAGATAGTGACATTGAGGAAACTATCGCTATGCTGGCCAAAAACTACAATAAAGTCATGAAAAGATTTAGCCAGATGACAGGAAGGAATGTCACCCAAGAAGTCAGAGACAAGCCGCAACACAAGTTCCAGAAGTTCGAAAGCACAAATAGCGATGGTAGAAGAGGAGAGCGATCAGGAAAAGAAAGAGGAGTTTAGTGCTTTGAATGTGAAGGGTATGGACACACGCAGAAAGAATGTCCTAACTTCGTAAGGAAATAGAAGAAGGGATTCAATGCCTCTCTAACTGACGATGAAGATGAGGAGGACGGTGACGTTGAGCATACAAGTAACTATGTTGCTTTTACTTCCTCCACAATAGAGCAACCTTCCGAGAATTCAAGGAAGTATGACTCGGATGATGAGCTATCCGATGAGACTCTCAACAATGCATACAACGAATGGTATGTCAAGTGGCTTGAAGACTCTCAGGTAATCGAAAAACAGAATGCTCTCATTCTTTCTCTTAATGAAGACAAGTCACGACTTCTCGAAACTACTGTTTATCTCAAAAAGGATGTTGCTCGGTTAAAAGGCGAGTTAGAACAAGCCACCAAGTCTGTAAAGATGATGAATCCAAGCACTGACACTCTAGACCAAATTCTCTCGATCGGAAAACCAGCTAGAAATATGGAAGGTCTTAGATATTCGAAAGAAGCCTCATCATCGCACACCGTCTTCGTCCCTCAGAAGGCTGTCACCCAGAAGCCCCGCCAGATGTCTACTAACTTCTCCCCTAATCAAGCGACCAAAAAGTCTCATACACTAGTCGCTTCTGGGCAAAGAACAAAAGACATAACTGGGTATGTCACCACTGTGGACGAAGAGGTCACATTCGACCTTTCTGCTATCAGCTATATGGAAGGAGCTTCGTCAAGCAAAGGACCACCATCAAGAAAGACCAACCACATAAGGAATGGCGGGTCAAGGAGGTAAACTATCGAGCAAATATTGCTTACACCGCTCTAAAAGCTTCAACCAGCAACGATTGGTACTTTGATAGTGGATCCTCTCGACATATGACGGGTAATAGCTCGTTCTTGGTCACTTTAGTACCTTGCACAAATAGCTTTGTTACTTTTGGTGACGGAGTAAAAGCTAGAGTACTCGGGAAAGGAAAACTAAACCTTCCCAACTCACCATGCTTGAGAGAGTCTCTCCTAGTAGAAGGCCTTACAACCAATCTCATCAGCATCATTCAAATATGCGATCTGAACCTAGATGTCAACTTCACTCGTGACAAGTGCACTGTCAAGGACGAACACCAGAAGGAAGTCATGACAGGTCACAGATCTCTTGATAACTGTTATCTATGGTCTCCAACAGTCACAACCTTACCAACCAAGTGCCTTTTATCCAAAGCTCAAGAGACAAAGCTATGGCATCAAAAACTTGGTCACATCAATTTGAGGAGCATCCAAAAGATTCTCTCTGAAAAGGCGATCATTGAAGTTCCAAACCTCAAGATCATTGAAGGAAAAATCTGTGGAGAATGCCAGATTGGGAAACAAGTCAAGACGTCACACAAGAAGGTACAACATCTTACTACTTCTCGTGTTCTAGAACTTCTTCATGTTGACCTTATGGGACCTATGCAAGTAGAAAGTCTGGAGGGAAGAAGTACATATTTGTCTGTGTAGACGACTTCTCAAGGTACACCTGGGTAGACTTTATTAGAGAAAAGTCAGACACCTTCTCAGTCTTTGAAGCCCTATGTCGGAGAGTTCAACGAGAAAAAGGAGAAGTCATTGGAAAAGTCGTCCGACTTCGAAGTGATCATGGAAAAGAGTTTGAAAACATCAGCTTCGCAAATTTTTGTGATGCTGAAGGAATTGCCCACGAGTCTTCTGCTCCCATCACTCCTCAGCAAAAAAAAAATCGCACTCTTCAAGAAATGGCAAGAGTCATGATGTTAGCCAAAGACATCCCGCAGCACTTCTGGGCTGAAGCTTTGAATACGGCTTGTCATATTCATAATAGAGTGACCCTCCGCCCTGGAACTTCGCTCACTCTTTATGAAATATGGAGGGGGAGGAAGCCTAATGTCAAATATTTTCATGTCTTTGGATCGATCTGCTACATACTTGCAGATAGGGAACCTCGACGCAAACTTGATCCTAAAAGCGAAGAAGGAACATGGATACTCCAGAAATAGTCGGGTTTTTCGTGTATTCAACAAACGCACCCGGACTATCATGGAATCCATCAATGTCGTGATCGATGACAGTAAGGAGCAACCCAGTGACGAGGACGAAGAAGTCCTAAATCTCTCAGGAGAAGTCAGACCATAAGTCAGAGAAGAAGTTAGACCGGAAGTCAGAGGCGAAGAGCGCAGCAAAGAATCTGAAGACGAAAGCCCAATCATCCCGGACAAAGCGGCATCTCCTATAGTACAAAGAGCTCTATCAAGAAGAATTCAGAAGAATCATCCACCCCAGGATGTGTTAGGAGACATAAATGAGGGAGTGCGGACTCGACAAAAGGCATCTCTAGACTACAAAGAGATGATAGGTAACATTTTCTTTATTTCCAAAATTGAGCCAAAGAATATACAAGAAGCCATCAATGATGAGTACTGGGTCTGCGCCATGCAAGAAGAATTGGTCCAATTTGCAAGGAATGAAGTCTGGGAACTAGTACCCAAGCCTGACAATGTCAATGTCATCGGGACAAAGTGGATATTCAAAAACAAGTATGACGAGCAAGGAAACATCACTCGAAACAAAGCAAGACTGGGGGCTCAAGGGTACACACAAGTAGAAGGAGTCGACTTTGAAGAAACCTTTGCTCCAGTAGCCAGACTAGAAGCCATACGACTTCTTCTCGGCATAGCATGCCATCTACGGTTCCAACTCTATCAGATGGATGTAAAGAGTGCCTTCCTTAATGGAAATCTCAACGAAGAAGTCTATGTGGCTCAACCAAAGGGATTCGAAGACCATGACTCTCCTCATCATGTCTACAAATTAAAGAAAGTCCTCTATGGTCTCAAACAAGCTCCACGAGCATGGTATGAACGTCTTACTCAATTCCTAGTTCAGAATGGCTATATTCGAGGGGGAGTAGAAAAAACTCTCTTTGTGAAGAAAGAAGGAAGGGACTTCATGATCGCTCAAATATATGTCGACGACATTGTATTTGGAGGAAAGTCAGACAAGATGGTAGAACGTTTCGTCCAACATATGCAGTCTGAATTTGAGATGAGTATGGTCTGTGAGCTCACATACTTCCTAGGCTTCCAGATCAAACATATGTCAGATGGAATATTTATCTCCCAAAGAAAATATGCAAAGAAAATTGTCAAGAAGTTTGGGTTAGAAAAGGCCTCACATAAGAGAACTCCTATTGCCACACATGTGAAATGAACAAAGGACGAGATGGGAGCATCAGTTGATCAAAGCCTTTATCGAAGCATAATAGGAAGTCTTCTCTATCTAACAGCAAGTCGACCCGACATCGCTTACTCCATGGGAGTCTGTGCTCGATATCAAGCCAATCCAAAAGTTAGTCACTTAGCTCATGCCAAGAGGATCATAAGGTACATCTCGGGAACCTCTGAATTGGGTTTGCTATATTCCTTTGATACCTCTCCTACTCTTGTTGGATATTGTGATGCTGACTGGGCGGGAAGCACACCAGATCGAAGAAGCACCTCTGGAGGTTGTTTCTACCTGGGGAACAATCTTGTATCTTGGTTCAGCAAAAAGCAAAATTGTATTGCTTTGTCTACTGCTGAGTCCGAATATATTGCAGCTGGAAGTAGCTGTACTCAGCTTCTCTGGATGAAGCAAATGTTGGCAGAGTATGGAGTCAAGCAAGAAGTCATGACTTTGTTCTATGACAACATTAGTGAAATCAATATCTCGAAGAACCCAGTTCAACATAGAAAAACAAAGCTCATTGATATCAGGCACCATTTATTCGAGAGCTTGTAGAAGACAAGAAGATAAAGCTCGAGTACCTACCCACTGAGAAACAAGTCGCTGACATCTTTACAAAAGCATTAGATGCTAACAGATTTGAAAGTCTAAGGTCATCCCTCGGACTTTGCTGTCTGGAGTAACCAGAAGTCAAGACAGAAGAGAGGGAGCTTTTGAGTGGATTTTTACTCTCTCTCTAACAGGACTAACCAGGGTCCACAAAATCTAGCCGGGCCCAAATCTCATTAACGAAAGCCCAGATGATATTTTTTTTAAAAAATTTAAAAAGGGGAATGATTGAAAAACTGACGACAAACCAATCGGCTCTCAACCCCCTTCAACTTCCGCAGAAAAAGCCTGCACATCCCCTCCATCTTCCCAAAACCGCTAGGGCACCTCGAAAGAGGCTAAAACAAATCTGCAAACAATAAGCAGTTGGTCTTCCTCATCAAATCCGATCAAGTTTTCTGTGAAATGGTTGGTACCCGAAGTGGATGCATACCATCTTCCTCCAAGACGCTAAGAGCAAAAATGAGGGCAAAGGTGATTGCCAAGAAGTTGTTGGCCTCCAAATCAACAACAAACAAATATGGAGTGAAGATTTGTGGAAGAAATCTCCCGGGGGAAGGTTCGGCAAAACCTCAGGATGCACCAATGGAGGCGATTACCTCCACTGTAGAGAAGGACAAATCTGCTAACCTAGAAGAGGAAGGCTCTCACACTTCGCAGACGCCCCTACAAGGTACTCCTACTACCCCTACTGTAGAAAACCATGTAGACAAAGAGGTGTCTGAAGAGGCTCAAGGAACTCTCGCCCCTGAGATCCATGGTGCCGTCTGTGAAGATAAATCTAGCCCCCAAAAATCTGCACCTGCGCCAGAGAAGTCCCCACCAAAAGAGGTCTTGCGGAAAGCCGACAGTCCACTTGCTGCCCAGGACAGGACAGTGATCCAAGGATATATGAAGATACTGAAGTTATCCCAGAAGTTGCTCAACTTGTAGAGAATATTGTCAGTATAGAAGAAGAAGATACAACAGAGACCATGGAAGAAGAAGCTGTGCCTAAAAGGCTTGAGAGAAGGAAGCTACCAACAAGAAGGTTGGTCGATGAAGAAGAAGAACCCCAAGTACCAAGGAGATTAACCCCAAAAAGAAAAACAACAGAGAAAGGAGGACCATCGGCTTCTAAACAACCAAAGAAGTCTAGAAGGAAGTCACTAACTTCTGTAGCAACCTCTTCTCCAGAAGAAGAGGAGTCTGAAGAAGAAGACATCCGTGTTATACTACCACGGGTCAAAAAGTCAATGGGAGGGCAGAAACTCCCCAAAAATGTTCAGAAAGCTCCTACGGATAATGTCTCATTCCACTCTGTAGACAACGCGGTTAAATGGCAGTATGTATACCAACGCAATATCTATCTAGAAAGAGAGCTCTCCACAGAAGCTCAGGGGATAAACTCAATTGTGGAACTTCTCCGAAGAGCAGGCCTGACCAATACGGTCATAAACATCGGGCCATTCTACCCAGCGTTAGTCAAAGAGTTTATTGTCAACCTCTCAAGTGAGTTTGATGACCCGGAAGATGCGGAGTACAGGAAAGTGTTTGTTCGGGGGGAATGCTTCGAAATATCTGCCACAACTATCAATGATTATCTAGGCAGAGAGGACCCAGAAGTCACTCCAGAAGTCCCGCACTTGAACAAAGTGGCGGTTGAGATCACTGGAGGACGGAAGAAGGTCTGGCCCTTCAAGGACACCATTGCGGCTGCTGAGCTTACTGCCAAATACTCAATCCTCTACCGCATTGGCTTGGAAAATTGGGCGCCTTCCACTCACGGGTCGAGCATCAAAACTGAATTGGCTAAACTCATATACCAAATAGGTACGCAATCTTCTCTTGATTTTGCCTCATATGTCATTGAACATCTAGTCAAACATGCCAAATCATGCGCTGTTAAGCTTCCTATCGGGTTTCCTTCATTGATCACCGGTCTTCTTCTCCAACAATGTCCTCACATTGTCCAAGAGACGGATGTTCCGGGTAAGAAGCCACTGTCCCTCGCTATCAGCCTCAAAAACTTCGAAGGCAAGAATATAAGGGATCTCGCCCCTCCTATGGCCAAAGCATCAGAAGCTGGTTCCAGCTCCCGACCTTCAGGACCACTTGGCACTAGGATGGAGGAAGAGATGGTGGAGATGATCAATGATCTAGAGAAGTCAATTGCTGTTCTGACAACCAGCAAAGCTGCCTGTGAAGCTCTTCTCAATGACCTCCGCTCTACACCTACTGATGAAGATAATGTTGATGACTCCAACTCGTTTTAAGTATTTCTCTAATTCACTCTGATAAACTTGTTCCACACACACTCTTAAATCCTCGGGGAATGTCCGAGTTACTTTTCTGCACATTATGACACTTATTTTATTTTGGGATATTTTGCTCATGTTTGAGCTGACTTATTTGCTCATGGATGAGCTGGTTTATACCCTGCTGTTAGTCGAATTTCATTGTATAATTGCCTTTGGCAATATTGTTAGACAAACAGGGGGAGATAGATAGGTTACGCCAGAAGTTACGCCAGAAGTCGCACCAGAAGTTGCGCACAGAAGTCGTTGCTCCAGAAGACGCTCCAGAAGCCACTCCAATAGCCATACCAGAAGTCGCATCGCTCGCCGCTCCAGAAGACGCTCCAGAAGCCGCTCCAATAGCCACACCAGAAGTCGCATCGCTTGCTGTGCGTAACTGCCACAAGATGACGATAGACTTAAACAGGTGTTTAGCCGCATCGCTTGCTGTGCGTAACTGCCACAAGATGAACGATGTGCCTAAAAATGTGTTTGCCTAAAAAATTGCCAAAGGGGGAGATTGTTGCTACGTTTAAGTGTTGGCATAATTTTTTAGCGCAAAAGTAAGAAGTCAGTACAACATGTTACATGACATGTGGAGCGACTTGTTACAATCCAGATTAGGACAGATCAACGGCGCTTGGAGCGAATAAAGAAAGACGCCACGAAGACTTGGAGCGCAAGAGAGTGACGTCGACAAGCCAGGTGACTTCCAGCTGTCAGTAACACGTCAGCAATAGGCGCCAACTCTACTTGCCTGATTTATTCAGGAAGTCCGAACAAAGGAAGACGACTTCCAGCTGGCGTTAAAGGCGGCAACCACTTGCCTAATTTATTCAGGAAGTCTGAAACTTCCTATTCCTAATCCGGGAAGGATTAGGAATGTGAGCTGCTATAAAAAAGCCTTGGGCTTCCCATTAGCAGTTATCCGTTCTTGTTCTAAAATTGCAAGATTTCTCAGAGCTCTTAACCGTGCACCATTGGCGTGTTGAGAGGCTGATTAGATTTGCCAGAACGGTTTTGCTCCGATCAAACATTAAGTCGCGATGACTAAGTGCTTGATCGGTTAGGGTTTTTGTTTGTGATTGAAGATTCACAACTCCGTCAAAGAAGACTACGACACCGAGCATAGGCTTGCTCGAAGGGTGGAATTGAGAGGATCTCAAAGACAGGGGGAGAGGCCCTTGGTCGAGGTTGTTCACGGTGAGATCTATAGTAGATAAGGACAATAGCTTGTGTGATAGCTAGTTGGTGCTTGAAGTTGTACTATTGACTACCTTATAGTGAAAACCTTTCCACTGGCAAAGTGCCCCCAGACGTAGGTGCGGAGTAACCGAACTGGGTAATCATCTCTGGTGTCGTTATTATTATCTGTTTATTGTTTAGCTTACGATTTACGTTTTAGGCAAGTAGTCGATATACAAGTTACGACTTTGTGTTCGACTTCTTGACTCGGCTACGATTCAGAATTTCATCACATATCAAGTAACAATGTTTGATTAAACAAGGGTGACGACTCTATGCCTTGTGATCAATCGGGATATCCAGATATAATAGGATAGTGACTTGTACGCACAAGGTTAAGTCGAATCATCGATCATCATGCACCTTGGGTAATCATAACGTCTTACTAGAGGGCCCTTATGATGGATCAGGCAAGAGAGATCTTTTGCGCCGATCTGCCAACAGTGGCATGAGTCCAACAATGCTAACAGGAAACCTTAACGTTTCTTGAGGAGCTATGCATGGACAAAACTGGGGGTTTTGGGTTATGGGTTCGGTTTGAGAGAATAATTAGCGAATCGAGAAAACTGAGTTTTTTCGTTGATGTCGCGTCGGACTTTGTTTGATAAGTAACGACAAAAAGGGTCGGGCAACTTTTGGACACGACACGAAACCACATGGGCGAGCCCATTGGGCTCTGCCATGAGGTCACATGACCGGCTCAACAAGGGCCCATTATGGGCCCAATAAGCCCAATATGGCCGGCCACATTGGTGGGTCCAAGGGTGGGGGCCACACAATACCATGCTTGGTTGGTGATTGTGGATTAAGAGGCGAGTGATTTAAGGGGTAATGCTGATGACACTTTAAGCCCATACCAATCACTTTAGACCCATAATTATGAGTTGGATGATGAAGGTAAAGATCTAATATTGATTCATTACACAAAATAATCACACAACTCTCACAAGCTCCCTCTCTCTCTCTAGTGGCCGGCCACAATTTCTCTCTCCTCTCATCTTGCTCTCTTGTTCTTCATTTAATTGCTCTAGTAGGCAATTAAGTGAAGGATCTTCAAGATCATCCCCTTGGTGTGGACTTGCTTTAGAGAAGAAGATCTGAAAGTTCTTCTTTATCGATTCAATAAAGACTTAAAGGTAAACATCTTGTGGAATAGATTTTTCCTTGGGATTTAACGGTTTATGTTCTTGGACAAGGTTTGGAGTAGATTTTGTTAAACGCTTCCGCTATCTCGATGATCTAGAACGCTCCAAAACCCTACAGTGGTATCAGAGGGTGGTTAACCTTCTTAATCTTTGTCTTGCTGAAATTGTTTCGGTTTTATGATTATTTGCATGCCAAAATTGTTGATAACATGTTTTTAATGATTTTTGGGATAATTGCATGAAATATGTTATTTTTGGAAAATATATTGAATTTGGAATATTTTGGAAATTATTGGATTTGTCGGGTCCGAGAAGAGACTCTCGGAGGATCGGGGGTACCGAACGGAGGTCACCGGAGGCTGGGGAG
Source organism: Geranium rotundifolium (assembly GCA_963920655.1). Taxonomy (NCBI): domain Eukaryota; kingdom Viridiplantae; phylum Streptophyta; class Magnoliopsida; order Geraniales; family Geraniaceae; genus Geranium; species Geranium rotundifolium. The sequence continues at coordinate 22,934,116 of OY987311.1, read as the reverse complement.
GCCGGCGGTGACCGGAGCCGTCTCCACTCTAGGCCGAGGCCGAGAGTGGAGGCAAGCTCGGTTTGGGCTTTCCTAGGCCCAAACTGAGCCGTGGTGTTGGGCTCGGCCCAATGGGCTTCGGCCCGTTGAGCTTGGGCCCGACTTGGTTCGTGCACGGTGTTTGATCTGTGGCATGAACCCGTGATCCAATATTTCGAAAATTTTCAAAATTTGATCGGTTTCGATAAACCGTTTTTCGAGAAGGTCTGGTTTCGATAAACCCGACCAAGCAACTTGGCAAAATTAAAACCGGAATAATTGCATATTATTTGATAACATGTTTGTGTGATAACATGTTGGATGATATGATGAGATGTATGATGCATTAGTAGCCCATTAGATTTAATCACTTTCACGGTTTGCACACCGTTACTATAAATGCTTGGGTACTAGACACTAGAGCTGAGTCTCATGTCTGTGCGGATGTGCAGGTGTTGCATAGTAGAAGAGATATGGGGGAAAGCAAGGTGGACCTAAGAGTTAGGAACAACGTGAGAGTTACCGCAACTGTCGTGGGTTCTGTTAACCTTGTTTTGCCCAGTGGGCTTGTAATTGAACTTTTAGATGTGTTTTGCGTACCTGCTTTCAGCAGCAATATTATATCAATATCTCTTCTTGAAAAACAAGGTTATTATTTTAATATTAAGAACGGGTTTTTTAATATTATGCGCAACAACATGTTTTATGGAAATGCTCACACTGTTGGAGGTTTATACATATTGAATATGCAAAACTCGAGATCCAACATGCTCTATAATATAAATGCTAAGAGGTTTAAAGTTAATGATTTAGACCAAACTCTAATCTGGCATTGTCGTCTAGGTCACATAAATGAGAAACGCATCTCAACGCTTCATAAGCGTGGACTTCTAAGTCAATTCGAATTCCAAACGATTGATTGATGCGAAGCTTGTTTAATGGGCAAGATGACTAAAGCGCCCTTCACTGGTTTAGGTGAGAGGGCAGGTGATCTATTGGGTCTAATACATTCAGACGTATGTGGACCAATGAGTACACCAGCCAGAGGTGGTTTAGGCTACTTTATCACATTTACTGATGATTTTAGTAGATATGGTTATGTCTATCTCATGAGACATAAGTCCGAAGCCTTTGATAAATTCAAGGAGTTTAGGACTGAAGTAGAAAACCAACTCGGAAAGAGTGTCAAGGCACTCCGTTCTGATAGGGGTGGAGAATACTTATCCGAGGAGTTTCTTAGTTATCTTACTGAAAGTGGAATACTATCTCAGTGGACTCCGCCAGGAACACTGCAACTCAATGGTGTGTCCGAGCGAAGGAATCAGACATTGTTGGATATGGTTCGATCAATTTTAAGTCTCACTGATCTCCCGATCTCCTTCTGGGGTTACGCTCTGCAAACGGCCGCATTCATAATAAACAGGGCTCCGTCGAAAGAAGTGGAAGGGACATTATTCGAGAAATGGTACGGGAAGGAACCCGTTTTGTCCTTCCTAAAAATCTAGGGTTGCGAGGCTCATATAAAACGTTTGCTTGCAACCAAGCTCGAACCGAGATCAGATAAGTGCACTTTCGTCGGATATTCAAAAGAAACAAAAGGATACTACTTCTACAAACCGAGCGAAAATAAAGTTTTTGTCGCTCGAGGTGGGACATTCTTGGAAAAGGAATTTATTTCCAAGACAGTCAGTGGGAGGGCTGTTCATCTTGATGAAGTTCTAGTTGAGATGGTCACTCGGGAACCACTCGACGACCCACTAGAAGAAGTAGAGCCAGAAGTGGTCGTTGAGCAAGAACCAATAGCTACAGTTAATGAGGACGGTCCGAGGCGGTCTGAAAGGATAAGTCATGCACCTGTCAGATACGGTTTCCTAGTAACTAGAGGTGATGATTTAGTGTTAGTGGACAATGATCCAGCTACCTTTCGAGAGGCCTTGGACGTAACTGACTCTGAGAAATGGCTGGAAGCCATGAGGGAAGAAATGCAATCCATGTCAGATAATCAAGTATGGGACTTGGTGGATCAAACCCTTGGCGTAAAAGTCATTGGGTGTAAATGGATCTTTAAAATAAAGATAGACATGGATGGCAAACCTCAGACCTATAAAGCAAGACTGGTAGCAAAAGGTTATAGGCAAGTCCACGGAATTGACTAAGAAGAGACATTTTCTCTAGTAGCTATGGTCAAATCTATCCGCATTCTACTTGCCGTAGCAGCGTATCATAACTATGAGATATGGAAAATGGACGTCAAAACCGCTTTCCTCAATGGGAAGTTAGCTGAGGACGTTTATATGTCCCAGCCTGAGGGTTTTGAGGATCCTAAGAATAAGGGAAAGATTTGCAAGTTGCTCAAATCAATCTATGGTTTGAAGCAAGCATCTCGGAGTTGGAATCAGCGTTTTGATGAAATTGTGAAACAGTTTGGCTTCATCAAGAACGGTGATGAACCTTTCGTCTATAAAAAGGCAGATGGGAGCAAAGTAGTCTTCTTGGTGCTTTATGTTGATGACATACTACTCATTGGAAACGACGTCCCTATCGTGCTCTTAACAAAGACTTGGTTAGGTGAGTGTTTCACAATGAAGGACTTAGGCGAGGCCTCTTACATCTTGGGGATCTAGATATATAGAGACCGTGCCAAGCGGGTCTTGGGCTTAAGTCAAAGCACCTACATAGACAAAGTGTTGAGAAGATTCTCAATGGAAGATTCAAAGAAAGGAGTGCTGCCCATGCGTCATGGCATGAAGCTAAGCAAGAAACTGTGTACGGAGACACCTGCAGAGCTACCAAGAATGAACGACATCCCATATGCTTCGGTTATAGGATCCATAATGTATGCCATGATATGTACGAGACCGGATGTCTCGTTTGCCCTAAGCTATACCAGTAGACATCAATCCAAACCCGGTGAGGAACACTGGATTGCCGTCAAGGTGATTCTCAAATATTTGAGAAAAACCAAAGACGCTTTTCTTGTATACGGGGGAAGAAATGATGATCTAGTCGTCAAAGGATATGTCGACGCTAGTTTCCAGACAGATCTCGATGACTTTAAGAGTCAGTTGGGATATGTGTTTACGTTGAACGGTGGAGCATTCAGCTAGAAAAGCAAGAAGCAGGACACCATTGCCGACTCTACGACCGAAGCTGAGTACATTGCTGCATTGGAAGCGGCAAAAGAGGCTGTATGGATCAGGAGTTTCATGGCTGGGTTAGGTGTAATACAAAACCCATCTAACCCAGTAGACTTATATTGTGACAACATCGGGGCCATTGCACAAGCTAAGGAACCCAGGGCACATGACAGATCCAAACATGTACTCATGAAGTATCACATCATCCGCTACATTGTTGCTAGAGGTGACGTGAAGATCCACTACGTTGCATCTAATGATAACACAGCCGACCCCTTGACCAAGGCTCTTCCTCAAGCGAAACATGATAAACATGCTAGGTCAATGGGTATAGACTGGGACTTAGATTGGAAATAGGGGCAAGTGGGAGATTGATAGCATTTTGTGCCCTAGTCCAATTGCTAGTAGCATGTAAATGTCTATGTACATTATCATCGTTTGTAATATATATAAAACGGCTTTGTATTACTTATGTGTTGAAGTAATATGTTAAGCATGATCTGATTTACGACCACTAAAGTAGTAGAACCATAAATCTGTACGGATCACACTTAACGAGTCCCTGGTCAATATACGCTTCTATAGAAGCGACCAGTATGAGGATGGTTTTCAATGACGTAGTTCTACTTGTCATAGGGATGAGGGATCCCGGAATCATATCATAGATATCATGAGGTGATTGATATCAGACGACCCGCTTTGAATAGTGTTTTCATAGATTAAGCCATGAACATATTCAAATGCGATAGCTTGTCACGATATCCTTAGACCAAGGAGTCTTTGTGATCGCTATGCAATGTACGTGCGGCTTTAACTTGCGCCGTACGCTTTCCGTAACATGATTGCAATAACGGGCATGATTGGGTGGCGGAACGGGTTGCATGAGTGACACGAAAGACGGCTAAGGAATTTATCCCTCATACTACGGTATGGGAAAGATATCCGTTAAAGGCCTCTTGATCGAGACTGACTGAGAGTAAGAGCATGGCCATGCCGGTGATACGGGTTATCAGTTCTCAGCCATCTCACATATCAAGTAACAATGATTGATTAAACAAGGGTGACGACTCTATGCCTTGTGATCAATTGGGATATCTAGAGATAATAGGATAGTGACTTGTACGCACAAGGTTAAGTCGAATCATCGATCGTCATGCACTTTGGGTAATCATAACGTCTTACTAGAGGCCCCTTATGATGGATTGGGCAAGAGAGAGATTTTTTGCGCTGATCTGCCAACGGTGGCATGAGCCTGGAGGGTCACACACATTCAAGACGGATAACTTGAGACAAGGAAACCTTAACGTTTCTTGAGGAGCAATGCATGGACAAAACTGAAGGTTTTGGGCCATGGGTTCGGTTTGAGAGAATAATTAGCGAATCGAGAAAACTGAGTTTTTTCGTCGATGTCGCGTCGGACTTTGTTTGATAAGTAACGACAAAAAGGGTCGGGCAAACTTTTTGACACGACACGAAACCATATGGGCAAGCCCATTGGGCCCATGAGGTCACGTGACCGGCCCAAACAAGGTCCCATTATGGGCCCAATAAGCCTCATATGGCTGGCCCATATTGGTAGGTCCAAGAGTGGGGGCCACACAACACCATGCTTGGTTGGTGATTGTGGATTAAGAGGCGAGTGATTTAAGGGGTATGGGTGATGACACTTTAAGCCCATACCAATCACTTTTAGACCCATGCTTATGAGTTGGATGATGAAGGTAAATATCTAATATTGATTCATTACACATAATAATCACACAACTCTCACAAGCTCTCTTTCTCTCTCTCTATTGTGGCCGGCCACTCCCTCTCTCCTCTCATCTTGCTCTCTTGTTCTTCATTTAATTTTTCTAGTAGGCAATTAAGTGAAGGATGTTCAAGATCATCCCCTTGGTGTGGACTTGCTTTAGAGAAGAAGATCCGAAAGTTCTTCTTTATCGATTCAATAAAGACTTAAAGGTAAACATCTTGTGGAATAGATTTTGCCTTGGGATTTAACGGTTTATGTTCTTGGACAAGGTTTGGAGTAGATTTTGTTAAATGCTTCCGCTATCTCGATGATCTAGAATGCTCCAAAACCCTACATTGTGGTGTGCGGATGATCACACACACCACACTTGACTCCTTACTCGGAGTCACGAAACACAAAAGAAAAACCTATAGACCGACACAATAAAAATTTTATACAAGCATGTGCTTCTAACCCACATTTCATCGGTTAGAAGGCCCTCTTCGGGTTCTCTCCCGGACTAGCACGACCAAGTTTTGGAGCATCTCCGTGATATCTTTCAATTTATTCGTAGTTTTGGAGCGAAATTCCTTGAACTCTTCCCAAAATTGCATGATATCAACCGTGGGTAGGGATTTGAAGCTACCAAGATGAATACAAAGCGGAAGCAACAACAATATAAACTCCAAAATCTGTCCAAGAATATAAACCATTAAATCTCAAGGCAAAAACTATTTCACAAGAGTTTACCTTTGGTTTTGTTGAATCAAGAAAGAAAAACAAAATGATCTCCTTCTCTAGAGCAAGTCCACACCAATAGAATGATCCTTTTGATCCAACAGACTTAGCCTACTAGAACTTGAGTGTGCAGAACAAGAGAGCAAAGGAAGGAGAGGGGAGGGGAGGCTGGCCGGTAATGAAGAAAGAGAGAGTGAGAGTCCAATTGTGTTTTGTAATTTGTGTGTACTAAATGATATATTATATGTTGATTTGATAAAGCAACAAATGATGAAGGCATGGGCTTAAGTCATTCCACCACCTAATCCCACAATTTTCTCTTCATCAAAATCAACAACACCAACTAAGCATGGTTTGTGGCCCCCACATATGGCCCCACAAAGTGGGCCGGCCAAGACATGCTCAATTGGGCCTATTGTTGGGCCTTTAATGGGCTGGCCTTGTGGCCTCATGGGCCGAGCCCAATGGGCTCGCCCATGTGGTCGCGTGCCGAGTCCAAAAATTATCCGACCCTTGTCGTCACTTATCAAACAAAGTCCGACGCGATATCGACGACAAACTCAGTTTTTTCGATTCGCTAATCATTCTCACAAATCCGAACCCATGGCCTAAAACCCTTAGTTTTGGCCATGTCTCGCTTCTCAAGAAACGCCAACCTTTCCTTGTCTCAAGTTACCCATATTGTATGTGTGTGACCCTCTAGGCTCATGCCATCGTTGGTAGATCGGCGTAAGAGATCTCTCTTGCCCGATCCATCATAAGTGGCCTCTAGTAAGACATTATGAATACCCAAGGTGCATGATGATCAATGATTCGATTTAACCTTTTGCGTACAAGTCACTATCCTATTATCTCTAGACATCCTGATTGATCACAAGGCATAGAGTCGTTATCCTTGTTTAATCAATCATTGTTACTTGATATGTGAGACGACTGAGAACTGATAACTCGTATCACTGGCATGGCCATGCACTTCCTCTCAGTCACTCTGGATCAAGTGGCCTAAACGGATATCTTTCCCATACTGCAGTATGAGGGATAAATCCCTTAGCCGTCTTTCGTGTCACTCATGCAATCTGTTCCGCCACCCAATCGTGCCCGTTATTGCAATCCAGTTACGGAAAGCGTTAGGCGCAAGTCAAAGCCGTACATCGACTACATAGCGATCACAAAGACTCCTTGGTCTAAGGATATTGTGACAAGCTATCGCATTTGAATATGTTCATGGCTTAATATATGAAACACTATTCAAAGCGGGTCGTCCGATACCAATCACCTCATGATATCTATGATATGATTCCGGGATCCCACATCCCTATGATAAGCAGAACTACATCACTAAGAACCATCCTCATACTGGTCGCTTTAGTTCACGCGTATTTTGACCAGGGACTCGTTAAGTGTGATCCGTAAAGATTTATGGTTCTACTATTTTAGTGGTCATAAATCAGATCATGCTCAACATATTACTTCAACACATAAGTAATACAAAGCCGTTTTTATTCATTACAAACGATGATTAATATACATAGACATTTATAGACTACTAGCATTAAACCAGGGCAAAAAAATGCTATCAATCTCCCACTTGCCCCTAGATCGAATCTAAGTCCCAGTCTATCCCCATTGGCCTAACATGTTTATCATGTTTTGCTTGAGGAAGAGCTTTGGTCAAGGGGTCGGCTGTGTTATCATCAGATGCAACGTAGTGGATCTTTATGTCACCTCTAGCAACTATGTCCCAGATCATGTGATACTTCCCGAGTACATGCTTGGATCTGTCATGTGCTCTGGGTTCCTTAGCTTGCGCAATGGCCCCGGTGCTGCCTCTGATGCAGCAATGTACTCAGCTTCCGTTGTAGAGTCGGCGATGATGTCCTGCTTCTAGCTCTTCCAGCTGAATGGTCCACCGTTCAACGTAAACACATATCCTAACTGACTCTTAAAGTCATCAGGGTCTGTCTGGAAACTAGCGTCAACATATCCTTTGACGACTAGATCATCATCACTCCTTCCCCCGTATACAAGAAAAGCGTCCTTGGTTTTTCTCAAATATTTGAGAATTACCTTGACCGCAATCCAGTGTTCCTCACCGGGTTTGGATTGATTCCTACTGGTACAGCTTAAGGCGAACGAGACATCCGGTTTTATGCATATCATGGCATACATTATGGACCCTATTGCCGAAGCACATGAGATCTCATTAATTCTTTTTAGCTCTTTAGGTCTTTCGGCACACTGACTCTTACTAAGCTTTATGCCATGACGCATGGGCAGCAGTCCCATCTTGGAATTTTGCATTGAGAATCTTCTCAACACTTTGTCTATATAGGTGCTCTAACTTAAGCCCAAGTCCCGCTTGGCACGATCTCTACATATCTTGATCCCTAAGATATAAGAAGTCTCGCCTAAGTCCTTCATTGCAAAACACTCACCTCACCAAGCCTTTGTCAAAAGCAAGGTAGGGACGTCATTTCCAATGAGAAATATGTCATCGACATAGAGCACTAAAAAAACTACCTTACTCTCATCTGCCTGCTTATATACGCAAGGTTCATCACCGTTCTTGATGAAGCCAAACTGTTTCACAGCTTCATAAAAACGTTGGTTCCAACTCCGAGATGCTTGCTTCAAACCGTAAATTGATTTGAGCAACTTACAAATCTTTCCCTTATTCTTTGGATCCTCAAAACCATCAGGCTAGAACATATAAACGTCCTCAGCTAACTTCCCATTTAGGAAAGTGGTTTTGACATGCATTTGCCATATTTCATAATTATGATAAGTTGCTATGGCAAGTAGAATGAGAATAGATATGACCATAACTACTAGAGAAAAGGTTTCCTCATAGTCAATTTCGTGGACTTGTCTATAACCTTTTGCTACCAGACATGCTTTATAGGTCTGAGGTTTACCATCCATATCTATCTTTATTTTAAAGATCCATTTACACCCAATGACTTTTACGCAGGGGTTTGATCTATCAAGCCCCACACTTGATTATCCGACATGGATTGTATTTCTTCACTCATGGCTTCCAGCCATTTCTCAGAGTCGGGTCCATCCATGCCTTCTCGAAAGGTAGCTGGATCATTGTCCACTAACACAAAAGTATCACCTCCAGTTACAAGAAAACCATATCTGATAGATGCATGACTGGTCCTTTCAGACCGCCTTGGACCGTCCTCAATAATTGCAACTATTGGTTCTTGCTCTAGGACAACTTTGAGCTCCACTTCTTCTACGGGGTCGTCCAGCGGTTCATGAGTGACTATCTCATCCAGAACTTCATCAAGATGAATAGTTCTCTCACTGACTGTCTTGGAAACAAATTCCCTTTCCAAGAATATCCCACCACGGGCGACGAACACTTTGTTCTCGCTTGGTTTATAGAAGTAGTATCCCTTTGTTTCTTTGGGATATCCGACGAAAATGCACTTATCTGATCTTGGTTCGAGCTCGGTTGCTAGCAACCATTTTACAAAAGCCTCGCAACCCAAGATCTTTAGGAAAGACAAAACGGTTTCCCTCCCGTACCATTTCTCGAATGATGTCCATTCCACTGCTTTCGACGAAGCCCTATTTAATATGAACGTGGCCGTTTGTAGAGCGTAACCCCAGAAAGAGATCGGAGGATCAGTGTGACTTAACATTGATTGAACCATATCCAACAATGTCTGATTCCTTCGTTCGGACACACCATTCAGTTGTGGTGTTCCTGGCGGAGTTCACTAAGATAGTATTCCACATTCTGTAAGATGACTAAGAAACTCTTCGGATAAGTATTCTCCACCCCGATCAGAACGGAGTGCCTTAATACTTTTCTCGAGTTAGTTTTCTACTTCACTCCTAAACTCTTTGAATTTATCAAAAGTTTCGGACTTATGTCTCATGAGGTAGACATAACCATATCTACTGAAATCATCCGTAAATGTGATAAAGTAGCCTAAACCACCCCTGGCTGGTGTACTCATTGGTCCACACACGTCTGAATGTATGAGACCCAATAGATCACCCGCCCTTTCACCTGTTCCGGTGAAGGGTACTTTAGTCATCTTGCCCATCAAACAAGCCTGGCACCTTTCATTCGGTTGGAACTCGAATTGACTTAAAAGTCCGCGCTTGTGAAGTGCTGAGATGCGTTTCTCGTTTATGTGACCTAGACAACAATGCCATATAAGAGTTTGGTCTAAATGATCAGTTTTAAACCTCTTAGCATTAACATTAAAGAGCAAGTTGGAATTCGAGTTTTGCATATTCAATATGTATAAATCTCCAACCGTATGAGCATTTCCATAATATATGTTATTGCGCATAATATTAAAAAACCCGTTCTTAATATCAAAATAATAACCTCCTTGAGATATAGATACAATATTCTTGCTGAAAGCAGGTACGCAAAACACATTAAGGAGTTCTATTAGAAGCCTACTGGTAAAACAAGAGCAACCGAACGCACAGAAGTTGCGGCGACACGCACGTTGTTCCCAACTCTTAGATCCACCTCATTTTCGCCCACATCTCTTCCACTGCGCAGTAACTGCACATCCGCACAGACATGAGACTCAGCTCCAGTGTGTAGTACCCAAGTATTTTTAGTAGAAAGATTTAGCTCTAAGGGAAAACCTGACGAAGTAGCGGCCCCACCGCTCTTCTTCTGATCTTCCTTCATCTGCTGACAGTCCTTCTTCCAATGACCAGACTTTTGGCAGTAGAAATATACCGACTCCTTTACCTTCCCCTTGCCCTTCATGGGTTTGGAAGGTTTAGGAACAAAAGGTCGTCTGTTCTTTCCTGCCAGGTGCATTTGGCCTTTACCCTTGTCACCGCCAGCTTTGAAGCCGGATCCCTTCTTCACCATAAGAACACCTTTGGGTGCATTGCCCCTTATGCTCTTCTCGGCAGTCACGAGCATGTTGTGCAACTCCAATGCGGTTTTGTCTATGTCATTCATGTGATAGTTCATGACGAAACCACAATATGCATGAGGAAAGGATTGCAGAATGAAATCTGCAGCCATCTCCTTTTCCATAGTCAACCCGAGACTAGTTAGGTGATCGAGATGTCCCTTCATTCGTAGGATGTGTGGACCTACGGAGCTGCCTGCTGATATTTTGTAGGCAATGAGTTCTCGGAGAACAGTGTATTTAACATATCCTTGATCTGTGCAAACATGGCAAAAGGATCATGGGATAGCTCCATAAACTATTTCTGGAGGTCCGCCTCCATACAGCCCAGCATGACACACGCAAAGTCGATAGAGTCGCTAAGGTGTTTTTGGTACGCATCCTTAACGACCCTTGTTGCGTTGGCAGCTGGCTCCACCGGGATATCCTTGTCTAGGACGTACTCCATGCGTTCCAATTTTAACACAAGTCCTAAATTTCTGTCCCAGTCCAGATAATTTGTTCCATTGAGCTTACACTTATAAAGTATAGCCCTCAATGACAAATTAGACGAGTTTGTTGAATGACTAGGCATATTCTACACGAAGAAAGTAAATCTAATCAGAAATGTTGAATAAATTTACGAAGATCCAAATCAAACACCAACCATTCGATTCTAATGACTAGAATCTTTAAACCAAGATCCCTAATTTGTCAATTGAAGTACGCTAAGGCGCACCGCTCCAATTGACCCATTTGGGTAGGACATTCGTCCAATTACAACCTGTGTAGTTCTTGGTCAGGGTATGTGAAAATGCACACGGCTTACCCTTTTGATTCCCCAGCTCGACCTCAGGCTGAGAATCGTGGTCGAGTCAACCAACCTTCACATATGCATCATTTTTGTGCAGATGGTCCGCTAAGGTGCACGACATCCTACAAGGTTGACCATTTCATATAGAACCCATTCTATCGGTGCTCCGCTAAGCGCACGACACCGAGAGAATGTCCTTACATGGGTGTGAATTTGGGTGGCATCTCACATGACTCAAATTAATGTGTGATTGGTTGTGTTTAATAATTCTAAAGTATTTTGGCACAATTACGAACCCGTCATCAACAACTCGTGTTGTGACGTTTCTAATTGTATCACATACTATCTTCTTTTGAAGCCGTCATTTGCAACCCGTGCAAACACGTTTCAAATTGAACCCATCCATTACAACCCGTGCGATGATGGTTCACAATGCTTTAAACATGCAAATAAATAAAAACGATTTTTAATCTTTGCATGTGAGGTGATGGCTTATAATCTCATAAGCTAAGCATGCTACCATATAAATTCCCATCTAATAATTCAAGCATGCATTTAAAAGTGTTTAAATATGCATCAATAGCCCATCATAGCCCAAAGAGTCTACGAGACATAACATCTTCTCGTCATCCCCATTCGGGCTTCCACTAACTCTTGGACTTCCTCCAATACCGTCATCATTCTCAATTTTCCATCGTTCTCGACTTTGAGTAGAATTTACAATTAATAATCGGTTCACAGACTGGATAAAAAAATAATTACACTTTTAATGGCTCAAATAAAAGAATAATTACACGCTAACATTAACGGTGTGCAAACCGTGAAAGCGATAAAATTCTTATGGGCTACTAATGCATCATACATTTCATCACATCATCCAACATGTCATCATACAAAATGCAATTTTCCGGTTTTAACTTTTCCAAGTTGCTTGGTCGGGTTTATCGAAACTATACCTTTTCAGAAAAAACGGTTTATCGAAACCGATCAAATTTGAAAGTTTTCAAAATATTGGATTGCGCGTTTGTGCCATGGATCAAAACACCGTACACAAACCTATTTGGACCGAAGCCCATTTGGGTCGAGCCCAAGCACACGGCCTGGTTTGGGGTTTGGAAAACCCAAACCGGGCTTGCTGCCACCCTCGGCCTCGGGCAAGGGAAGGGACGGCCTCAGTCACCGCTGGCCACTGCCGGCCTCCGGTGACCTCCGTCCGGTATCTCCAATTCGGCTCCCCGAAAGTCCCGTCTCAGACCCGACAAATCCAATAAAATTCCAACAAATTCCAAATTCAATATATTTTTCAAGATTAACATATTTCATGCAATTAACCCATAAAAGCATTAAAATCATGTTATCAACAAATATGGCATATTAGTCATCATAAAACTGAAATAAATTCAAGAAAACAAAGATTAAGAGAGTTAACCAGGCTCTGATACAACTATAGGGATTTGGAGTTACCAAGATGAATACAAAGTGGAAGCAACAACAATATAAACTCCAAAATCTCAAAGCAAAAACTATTTCAAAAGAGTTTACCTTTGGCATAGAGTCGTCATCCACTCAGTCACTCTCAGACGACTGAGAACTGATAACTTGTATCACTGGCATGGCCATGCACTTCCTCTCAGTCACTCTCGATAAAGTGGCCTAAATAGATATCTTTCCCATACCGCAGTGTGAGGGATAAATCCCTTAGCCGTCTTTCGTGTCACTCATGCAATCCGTTCCGCCACCCAATCATGCCCGTTATTGCAATCCAGTTACGGAAAGTGTTAGGCGCAAGTCAAAGCCGTACGTCGACCGCATAGCGATCACAAAGACTCCTTGGTCTAAGGATATTGTGATAAGCTATCACATTTGAATATGTTCATGGCTTAATCGATGACACACTATTCAAAGCGGGTCGTCTGATACCAATCACCTCATGATATCTATGATATGATTCCGGGATCCCACATCCCTATGATAAGCAGAGCTACATTACTGAGAACCATCCTCATACTGGTTGCTTCAATTGAACCGTATTTTGACCAGGGACTCGTTAAGTGTGATCCGTACAGATTTATAGTTCTACTACTTTAGTGGTCATAAATCAGATCATGCTCACCATATTACTTCAACACATAAGTAATACAAAGCCGTTTTTATTCATTACAAACGATGATTAATATACATAGACATTTATAGACTACTAGCAATTGGACTAGGGCACAAAAATGCTATCATCGTGATATCAACAAGTCTTCCTTCGATGAGCTCCATTGGATCCAGTTGAATGAACGAGCTACTAGTCCGGGCGGGTGATTGAGCCGACCATCTTGGTGGTGCTGAATTCAACTCGTCATCATCGGATGATGAGGAGACTTCTACCGGGTTTCTTCTCCGGCTCATCTTCTCGAGTCTAAAGAGGGATTTTAGGGTGGTTTCGAGGGATGGTATCTCTTGTTATTGGGGAGGTGGACAATAATGATTGAATATGATGATATAGAAGGGTTGGGGAAAAGTGAATTATTCCCTTCTATGATAAAGTTGATGGGAGGTGGGTTCCCCAAGAGACTCCTGTGATCCTTGCTCTTCCCTTTTTCTTTTTCTTTCCATTTTTGTTTGTTTCTTTTTCACCCATGCCTCCTACCCTCATGTGAGTAACAACGCACCTGCTCAAGACACTAAAACAAACCCATCAAATGACTCAATTGTGGTGTGTGGGTGATCACACACAACACACTTAGGGTTGTACCAAACGCACTACTAGATAACTTGATTGTGGGGTGTACGGAGGTACACACCACACTTAAGACCTTACTTGGTCTTACTAAAACTACCGAATATGGTGTGCACGGGGTACACGCCACACTTAAGGCTCAACCAAGCCTTCAATCATCACACAATGCCTACAAAGCTAACTTGCCAATTTTTTTCAAATCAACCCACATAGAGGGGCAAACCTTTCAAGGTCACAAAGCGATCACAAGCCTTGATCAAAACACTCTTCGCACAATAAGTCCATGGAGAAAGTGTGTGTTACCTTCCTCAAAAAGAGTGAGATTGTCTTCGCTTGAGAGTTTGTCCCGAGTTGATAAATCGACCTCGTTGTGTGAGGAAAGCGTCTATACCATGCTTTTAAGCTCTATCTCCAAATATAGGCGTCATGATAGGACCTTACCCCTTCAAGCACACAACACGTCGATATTAGAACAAACTAGCAAAAAAAAGACTCAAATTATGAATTTACAAGGTGGAGAGATAGAATTTGGGGTGCCTCCCAAATGCACCTTTGTTTAACGTCGTTAGCTCGACGGTTCAAAGGGTGGGGCACTCTAATCTCAAACGATAGGAGGGGAATGCACGACATGCTCCATGGCCGCCCTAGCTTCCTCCATTTTCTCCTTGCTTTCTCCTTCTTTTTGGTACCCAACAATTAGTCTAACTAAGCCCTAGGTAACCAAAACTTGATCTCCACTTGTTCTTTGCTAAAGGCAACTTTCTTCTTTTTCTTTTCTTTTTGCCTTGCTCGCTTCGGTGTTCTTTCGAGTCTTGAGGTTTCAAGCTCCCCATTTTCCCCCTCTTTACTTTTCAGCAACATCTTCATGTTTTGAACACGCAATCTGATCCGTCGCTTGACGTCCACCTTCACCAGAGTGCTTTTAACTTCTTTGTCTTCCAACTCTTCCTCTACCTATTTTCTTGGGGGTTTTGTTTTCTTGGGCAAGTTCTTGAACTCCGGTTCTCCGACCATCGACACCATATGTTTTTCCCGCAAATATACTGCCTTCATCTCAAGCCACCTTGGACTTGGCTTCCCGTCATCGTTGCTCCTTTCCGGAGCACTTCTTATTTCATGAGCTTCTAGCTCACCCTCGAGCTCCTCGAGATCAATCCTTTTCATCTTGACCGTCTTGCATCTATCATCAGGTTCTTCCTTTTGTGACGGCAACTGGAAGGTGATTGTGTCACCATCAACGATCATCGTTAGCTCTCTCTTCTTGACACTAATACACACGTTGGTAGTTGCCAAAAAGGGTCTTCCCAAGATAAGGTTGACATCCTTGCTAGCTTTATAATCCAGCACGACAAAGTCCGCAGGCACTACAAATTTGCCCACCTTTACTAATATGTTCTCTACAATTCCATTCGGGATCACAATGGATTTGTCTGCAAGTTGTAATTCCATTTTTGTCTCCTTCATACTCTTCAACCCAAGTTCTTCATACAACGTCAAGGGCATTGCATTGACACCCGCTCCTAAATCACATAGGACTTTGCAGTGTGTGAAACCTATCCCCATCGGGATTATAGAACTACCGGGGTCTTCCAATTTTGGAGGGAGAGAGTTTAGTAGTGCACTCGCTCCCGAGCTCATCTTCACTGTAGGCTTCTCATGAGCCTTCTCTCTTCTTTCCTCAAACTTCTTTAGAATTCCTTGAGCATCGACCTTTCTTTCCAATGCTTTCACCATGTTAGCATTTATTTCAACTTTTTTCACTCCTTTGAGGTACTCTTGAGCACCTCTTGCTTTTTCAACATTTCTCACCCTTTGTGGGAACGCTGGACTGATCTTTGGTCTCCTTGACTCCTCAACGGGCTTGTCCTCCACAAGATTCATTGGTTCTTCTTCGACCTCCTTGTCCGCCAGTGAGATTGCATTCACGGGTTTCTTCCCATTATCCCGGGGTTGCTCCGTGTTGCTTGGGAGAGTCCCCATCGGTCGTGGTGCGCTAATTTGTTCGAACCATGGTTCTTGTCGTAGAATTGGAGGACACATCTTCAAGGACTCATCTTCCTTAGAATTGGAGGTTTGGCCCTTGTCGTAGACAGGAGGGCGATTACCTTGGTGATTGGCTCCTTATTGTGAGCGCTCTTAAAACACTTTGTCATACCCTCTCGGGGGGTTATTTTTGAAAGGGATTCCCATGGGTTCCAAACAATAATTTCATGCTTGAGAACGAGTCTCAAGTTCCGGTCCCAATCGATTACGCCGTTAAGCTTATCCTGCTCGATTAGCGACCTAAGCGCACTATTACCAGAATGATTCGTGTTTGCCATTTATATCTACACAGTAAAAAAATTTTTAATTAGTATTAATTAAAATTGAAGTTGGAGATTTAGTTATAAAACACTTTCTAATTCTAACATTAGAATCTGAACCAGGATTCTATCATACTCTCAATTGAAGTGAACGGAGGCTCACTGCTCCAATTGAGAGCATCAAGGTAGGAATACATCAATCTATAAGACCATGTAGTTCCTAGCTAGGGTTTGTACTATAAGTACGTGGCATACCCTATACTGATACCCTAAGTCAGCCCTACCGGACAATCGTAGACAAGTCTACCAAGCTTGAACTATGGATAGAACTAATGTGGGTACTATGCGGAGGCGCACGCACCCACACAGAACTACCCATCTCATCCAGACTTCTCCTCAATGAATGTTACGAGGAGGCGTACCGACATCTATACGGTCAGAGCCCTTTTGAGTGCCCAAACTTGGATGGTATCACACTTGACTTGTAATAACTTGCGTTTAAGTTAATTATAACAGTCTGATTGTATATCGATACAATCTTAATCTGGAATCATCAATTGTAAATTCATGCAAAGATGATCCCTTAGTAGGTTACATGCAAGTCTGATTAAATACCGTTTTTTTAATCTTTGCATATGGGTGATAGCTAATCATACATAAACTTGTATATTAAACTATCATACATTCATACATTCATACATATAAATGTAACGGTAAATTATGCATAACTAAGCCCATCTTAAGTTCCTAAGAATCTAACAAAACTGATCCTAAAGACTTGGTCTTCAAGGTCAAGACTTGCTCCATTCTTGTGGACTCCCACTAGCTTCGAGCCTCCTCTGAACTTCGAGTCTTCCTCATGACTTGTATCTTGCGTCGGTCTTTGTAATTAAAAATTCAAATGAAATAAATAAATTACTAATCATGACACGCATGCCGTATTTACTACAACCCAAAACTTAGCAACACGCAGGTTGCAAAACCGAAATTAAAATACAAGTCTAGAGGGCTTAGCTATACATCATATGGAAAACATCATGTTATCAAAGATCATGTGATCACTCAGCATGCTTATCAAATAGCAAATTTTTTCAAATTTTATCTTCCTTAAGTGTGGAAAAATTTTGGTTTATTGAAACCGGACGGTTTAATTAATTAATTAATTGAATTTTGAACCGGTTCAAGCTGGTTTCTCAAAACCGAACCAAATCTGAAAAATAAAATTTTAGGGTTTTAAATATTCTTGCGAACTGGCCGGTTCAGCTCGAATCTGGTCGAGCCAAACCGGCCCAACCGAGGTCGCCCGCGGAGGCAACCATGGTGGACCGCGAGGGCTGCCATGGTCTCCCGCGGGGCTGACCTTGGTCGCCCACAGGAGCGCGGGCTGTCATGGTCGCCTTTAGGGCAGACCCTGGTTGCCCGCGAGGCAACCATGGTGGCCCGCGATGGCTGCCATGGTCGCCCGCGGCAGGGACCATGGTCGCTCGCAGGCAACATGGTCGGCCCTTGGTGCCGACCATGGTCTGCCCTAGGGCATTCTATGGTCCAGTAAGGGTCTCGACCCTGGTTAGCCATGGCTAACCCGAAACAGCCCCAAAAATTAATTTTTCAAAATTTTCAAAACCAATTAAATCTGATTTTGTTTTTCAATCTCATGCATATTCATATGATGAACACAAGAAAATAAAATATAAAATCAGATTATGCACAAGGAATTAAACTCAAAACAACCATGCTCTGATACCACTGAAAGGGATTCTTATGGGTTCCAAACAATAATTTCATGCAACGGTATGAATTTAACCATGGGAATCAAATAAAGACTAATGATCTTATTGAGAAATTCAGCATGCATTCAATCTTTTCAAAACTGAAAATTCACCTTGGGATAATGACACTTTGATACACCTAATGATAGCAAAATGACACTTTCATACCTTAACTATTTTTCTCTCTTTTTAGTACCCTAACAATTTATTTGTGACAACCTGCATCTAAAATGTCTAAAATACCTAAACTACCCTTGGTGTAAGAAACTATAAATTGAATTGGTTCAAATTTTTTATCTCTAGTTCAATTTGATTTGTACTTAAGATGCAAATACAATTATGCTCGAAAATATAAAATTAAATTTGAACCATTTCAAATATGGTTTGATAAATCATATTGGACGAGTTTTATTTTGATTTCTTAAATAAGGGGTATTTTAGTCATTTTAGCATAGATTGTCACAAAAAGTTTGTTAAGGTACTAAAAAAGAGACAAAAATAGTTAGGGTATGAAACTGTCATTTCGCTATAGTTAAGTGTAACAAAGTGTCATTATCCCGTTTACCTTTAATCGATTGAAAACACAAGAGTAGTGTTTCTCTATCAAGTCCACACAAGCACAATAACCTTGGTTGTTTTTTTTTCTTTTTCTTGCTAATGAAAATTGAAGAGAAGAAGACAATTTTGCAATGGTGGAATGGAGGAGGGTGGGTCGGCAATGTGAGGGATAATTGGGAGAGTGATTGCCGAAAATTTGAGCCAAATAGGGTAAGAAAATATTGTGTAATTATCATAAAAATCTGATTTTGAAATTCAAATTAATAATTACACAATTTACCCATTTAATCTCATAATCACACTCTAGCCCCATTCATGAATTAAAACCCTAAATGGGCTTCAAGCCCATTTAACCAAATAGAATTAAAACCCATTTAATTGAGTTCAAATTATGGTTTAGCTTAACCTGTCCAATTTTCCTAACTTGATCGTGTGACCCTCTAGGCTCACGACCCGTTGGCAGACTGGTAAAATTACTATTTTACCCTTTCCACCATAAGTGGTCTCTAGCAAGACATTATGATTACCCAACGTTCGTGATTGTCGATTATTCGACTTAACTTGTTATCGTACAAGTCACTTTCCTTTTATCAAACCGATATCTCGATTGATCAATAGGCATAGAATCGTCACCCTAATTTATCAATCAATGTTTCTTGATATCTGAGAGGACTGAAAAATGATACTAAGGTATCACCTGCACGGCCGTGCTATTCCTTCAGTCATATTCATCAAGTGGCCTAAACAGATATCTTTCTCATTCCAGAGTATGAGAGATAAATCCCTCAGACGCCTTTTGAGTTAACAAATGCAATTAATATCCAAGCCAATCAAAGCCGTTATAGCTACCCTTTTACATGTAACATTTGACAAGGTCAAACTTAGGTATTCGTTACACAGTGCACACAAAGACTCTTTGGTCTTAGGATATAATGACAAGCTATGATCTGTGAGTATCTCATGACTGGATCTATGTTGCATACTCACAATCGGGTTGTCCGATATCATTGACCTGATGATATCTATGATATAACTCCGGCACACACTTTGTCGTGATCAGTAGAGCATGATCACAAGGAGTTGGTCTCATACTGATCGCTTATGAAGAAGCTTAGCTGATTCAGGACTTATCTAATGCAATTCTTTCTGATCTACAGTTCTATTATAAGTGGTTATACACACAATGATATAGATCAAATTACATTAGATATACTATTACAACACATTAGTAATATAATGCCTTTTATTATATCGAAAGATGATGTACGTTACAATATAGATCGAGGAATTACATTGGACTAGGGCATAATCCTAACAATTTTGAGGCCTTGCCTTGGGGTGGTTCTGTGTTTTGTGATCTTCATACCCACGACCGTTGTTGTTTCCACCATAGTTTCCACGGTTGTTATTGCAATGGTCAACTCAGTTTACTTGTGCTTGGGCTCCATGTTCTTCCCTTGAACAAGCTTAAGAAGCATGTTCCTCTTCTTTGAGAGACTCTTGA
Source organism: Geranium rotundifolium (assembly GCA_963920655.1). Taxonomy (NCBI): domain Eukaryota; kingdom Viridiplantae; phylum Streptophyta; class Magnoliopsida; order Geraniales; family Geraniaceae; genus Geranium; species Geranium rotundifolium. The sequence continues at coordinate 22,913,929 of OY987311.1, read as the reverse complement.
TAGTCTCTTCATCTTCATTGTTTCGCGCGGCCGATGCTACTTGATTGTTCGAGTTGTTGTTATCATCGTTCCACTCGTAACTTTGTAAAGCCACTTGTTCTACGACGTCAAACACTTCTTCAGGATCTAGGGAGAGGAGAGATCCTCCTGCACCGGCATTCACCGCCATTTGAGAAGCTTGATTAAGCCCCAATAGAAGGTCTTGTTAAGTACCTCATCACAAATACGGTGATTGGGACACTTCCAAAAGAGTTGCTTAAATTGTTCCCACGTCTCGCGAGTGTCTCTCCCGGTAATTGAGAGTGTTGTTGATGTCCCTACGGAATTCCCCTTCCTTCCGTGGCGGAACATACTTGCAAAGCAACGCCCTTCCGAGGCTCTCCCAATTCCGCTTTTCTCGTAATGGTAGCGTCATGTACCATTTCTTAGACTCTCCTCCCAAAGATATTGGAAGCAAGTTGCACTTGACCAAGTCCCTCGGGTAACCGCCAGCGATGGTCTCGACCACGTCCTCCAAGAGTGTGAGATGAGTGTGGGCGTCATCATTCTTGCCCATGAATTGAGGGATAGTTTTCAGAAGACTCAACATCACCGGTTGGAGGGCAAAGTCTTGACCCCGTTGGTATTGCTCTTCCCTTCTCCCATATCGCGGAAGATGAGGACGTTGAATTCTTCTTCCCCTTCCTCTCCCTCCTCTATTACCGCGAGGAGAAGGAGGAGGAATATAGTCCTCTTCTGCGTAATCATCATCTTGCTCATCTCCCTCAAGGCCTCGCCTCGCGTTATTGTTCAAGTCAAGAGGATCCTCCTCGCGATCCCCTTCAAGAATGGCTGGAAGTTGGTCTACCCTTCCCGGTGTTGCCGCCATGTTTCTAGTATCAAGCAAATCTTCATGAGAATGCCACCTCAAGGCGTTGTTCCTCCGACACAACGCTTTGATTTCTGGGTTGTATTCGAATTCTATCACTCCCAAGCTCCAGGTCATGCACTAAACAAGTACCTTCAAGTAACACAAACAATTATCAACGACTAACTAAAATGAACACAAGCAACCTAATACCAATTAGTCCCTGACAACGGCGCAAAAAACTTGTTGGGCAAAAATGTGACGCGTAAACGTCGCACAATGGTTACCACGTGCAAGTGCACACGATTCGCAAGTAATATATTCATAAGATCGGTAAGCTACCGGGTCGGTCCACAGGGACTAATGCGGGTCTTAGGTTAATTGGGTGTTGTGCCAAAGGATCACGAGACTACTACTACTATTTTTGGTATTTTCTATTTAACGAAAACAAGCAAACAAATGGTTTGGTGATTGACAATTAATGGAAACCGCCTAGGGTGCTAGACATGCAAACAATAAATTACTACAGTGATTTCATAGTTCATTAGGTGATAAAGAGATTGACCTATGTCTTAATTGATAACCCCGCCTCTCGGCATTGGAGTTGTCCTAATCCCGAGTCACTCCTTGCCCTCTCGGGTTCGAAGTCATTCGAGATTGCAATTGCCCGATAATAATTGGCCAAGTGCCACTTTCAGGTATCTCCGCTCGACATCGAATCCCTAGCAGTCGGTGGTTCCTAGATCCTGGACTATCCGTCTCTCCGAGATCGATGTAGCCCCTAAACATGCATACTAAGTGGGCTAAGTGTTACGTCGGGGTGTCAAAACACGATTTCGAGCCCCTCACACTTAATGTTGCCTAAGTCCAAGAACCCTAACATACGTTCTATGTGGCCTACCTAGCAAACATGGATTAAAGCAAGAATAACCACACAACTCAAGCATCACCCTAGAACTATTTCATCACATAGCAATAATTCAAAATCTACAAAGTCTAGCACTCATGGCTAAGGGTTTTAGCCCTCCACCATGGTGCTCAAATCAAATATCATCATACAAATTGAAAGACTAATAAGAGTAATAGTGTGAAACATAAAAGGAGAGAAAGTCTAGAAATGCTCTTGGTGTGTAGTTGCTCAAAGCTCAAATGCTTGTTGTTGGTGAAGGTTGAAGGGTGAACTCCTTCCCAAAATAGCTTCTTCTTGGTGTAATGGTGCAGGAAAATGCCTTCTCCAAGTGTCCTTGCTCCAAATGGTAGACTCATGTAGAGAAAATCCACTCTCCCTTTATCAATTGATGAAGTGATGAAGAAGAAGCCACAAATGGAATTTCCCTTTTGAAGTGACTAGTCTGTCTTGTGAGCTGATGGAGGCTAAAAGGCTAAGGTGTCCAAAAGCTCCTCTATCCCTAGGGCAAGAACCCTTATATATCATCTGAAAATCGTGCCCGGTCACGATCGTGACTATGGGGGGCACGATCGTGACTTAGTGATGGTCACGATCGTCCATATGGGAGTCACGATCGTGCCTACGTTGGGGGGGGGGGGGGGAACCAACTCACGATCGTGCCTAAGTTGATTGAATTGGGTCACGATCGTGGCGCCTCCGTGACTGAGATCGGGCCAACTCTCTGTAAGTTGGAGAAAATAATCACAAGAAATATTCATCGAGTCACGATCGTGCCTTGGAGAGCCACGATTGTGACCTTCACTAGTCATGATCGTGCTTAGAGGGGGCACGATCGTGCCTAATGTCTTTTGTGGGCCTTCCTTGTTTCTTGCTCCTCAAGTCTCAATCTCCCAGAATTTCGAACCTTGGCCTTCTTCTCACCCTTTTCTGCATATGCTCTTGAAAACACACCGAAGAGCATAAAATGGTCCGATTTGGCCCTCTAAGGCCACTACGAGGCAAATAAGAATATAATTGGGGGGTTGATCGAGGTCAAAATGAGGTCGCTCGACCCCTTAACAGCAGAGGGTTGTGAAAAAGGTAATGCGGTATAGTGTTAGGGAATGTGCTGCTCATGAAAAATTACCTAAGTTGGACACTAGGTCGTCGCCCAATGTGCTATTTATGGGGATTACTTCGTTGAAGGAGAAGTAGAGAGAAGACATAAGGGATATGGGGTTTGGAGAATTGCTCAAGCTTGGTACTGGGGTGGTTCCAGAAACAATTGGATATTGGTTGGTGGATAATTTTCAAGCTAGTTCATTGTCGTTGGTTCTTGACGGGGGTAGAAAACTACACACTAATGAAGACGATGTGCATGCTACGATTGGGGTTCCACGCGGGAAGTAGAAAGTGCCAAGGTCTGAACCTGGAGAGGCGTCTGGGGCGTTGTTGTAGTGGCGGGCTCAGTACAATACCACGACATGCCAGATTCTACCCTGAGCGATTTATGCGCAGATGCGTACTCAAGTGAACGGGGGTACCCTATTCAAGCAAAATTTCATGGTGTTGTTTGCTACTATCATGATAGAATTTGGTACAAGTATGTACGCCAATCAGGCGTAGTTTGAGGCGTGTGTTGATGTTGATCAGATGAAGGAGTTCGACTGGTGTGCACCAGTTATAAATAGATTGCTTAGGTGTCGTCACCACTAGACGGCTCAGTGGAAAAAAAGAAAAGGCAGTATTATGGGCCAGTAAATGTACTCATGGTATGTGTTTGGTTCATTCATATAAACTGATCCTATAAGCATTTCATTTTTTAACTAGCTGGTTTTTATTATAGTTTTAATAGTTGTTGGTATCCATTTCCCCCAGCTATTTTACCATGATCGTGTAGAATTTGAACGTAACATGATGGACCGGGTTTTTCCTACGATGGATGGATGGACTGGGAAAATTATCAAGCGCACGATACGTAATGAAGAGAAATTCATTGCTTTTGGTTCTGGTTTTGTGTTTGAGATGAGGGTACCTATTTCGATGGAGGTGCGACATCGTGTTTCTGATGGATGCAGCGGGGAGGGGTTGTATGTTGAGGGTTTGAACGAGGACTTGCCTGAGAAGGTTAATTTGTGTTTTTTTTGGTTGGTTGACTATTATTAGGCAGCTCCTTGTATGATCGTTACATATGCGCGTGGAGTGCTCATCGTAGTTATGACGGTTTTAGAGATTGGCTGATTTTTAAAGGAACTGAAGAACATGTTACAAAGAATGTCGAAGCATCCTCTACGACATCTTGTGTAACATTGTTGACGGCGTTTCGGCAAACATCCTGATCGACAGAAATCAGGAAAGTGCAGTTTCGGTAGAAAAGCAAGAAGACGATTAGGAAATTCCAGAACGACTCCTAAATCTGGAAAGAAGAAAGACGACGATTAAGAGGAAACCCTTTAGGGTTAGTATCCTCGATTGCTATAAAAGCTTAGGCTACCCCCTTAGCAATCGTGTGGTTCTTTATTTGTTTCCTAGCAACAATTTGCAAGGTTCTTAGACATGAAGGTTTGCGGGCTGAGAAATTGCAGATTGAGCTAAGGATATTGTGCATCACATAACTATTGAGAGTTAGGTGATTGAGGGTTTACTGATCGCGTGAGTGAAGACTGCACGCAACCACCAAGTTGTACGAAGACTTGAACTGACAGAGCAAGGCGATTGCTCAAAGAGTGGAATCAAGACGGAGTCTTGGATTCAGGGGGAGACCCCGAGATAGATTGCACTGTAAGACGTAGCATCAAGTATAGATCTATGGTTCATCACAGGTACTTGTATGTTCTGACGAATTACTGATAAGTGAAATCTTTCCACTAGGTTGAGAGCCCCCAGACGTAGGTGACGTTGTACCGAACTGGGTAAACAATCTGCTGTGTCATTGTTTATAGCTTTATATTTACTGTCCTGCATTATCTACGCAAGAAGTCAGACACAACGTTATAGCTTCTTACGTAACATTGTGTGTGGCATCTTGAACGACTAGCTGATCAGAATTTTAATTGGTATCAGAGGAGGCACCTACAGCTTTAGGTGAGTTCCTAAACAAGTATTTTGATCAAGATGGACAATACCAGAGAAGGAGGATCCATAAATCGACCACCTGTTCTAGATGGAAGCAACTACGACTATTGGAAGGCTCTAATGTGTGCCTTCATGAAGTCACTTGACAACAAGACATTGAAGGCTGTAATCAATGGTTGGAATGCTCCACAACTCAGTGACAATGATGGCAATCCTATCGGTCCAAAACCATAAAAAGACTGGACTGATGATGAAGACGAAGAATCACTGGGAAATTCTCGAGCTCTGAATGCAATCTTCAATGATGTTGACAAAAACGTGTTCAGACTGATCAACACATGCACAACTGCCAAATCTGCATGGGATATCCTGGATGTTGCATATGAAGGAAGAACTATGGTTCGAGAACAAAAACTGCAATACCTGACAACCAACTTCGAAGCCCTCATCATGAAAGAAGACGAATCAATTGCAGAATTCAATGTTCGTATTCGTGATCTAGCCAATGAATCCTACTCTCTGGGAGAACCAATGTCTGATGAAAAACTAGTAAGAAAAACCTTGCGTGCTCTTAGCCCTAGGTTTAAAATGAAGATCACTGCAATTGAGGAAGTTCATGACCTCAAGATCTTGAAATTTGATGAGCTGATGGGGTCCCTAATGACCTTTGAGTTGTCTCTGCCTAACATCGACAAAAGGAATAAAGGAGTTGCTTTCAAAAGCTCAACACACAAGCAACCAGATCCTGAGGATTCCGATTCTGATGAAGACATCGATGCTACAATGGCCCTTCTCACGAAAAATTACAACAAAGTCATGAGAAGATTCAGTCGAATGAGTGGACGGAATGTCACAGCAAATGTCAGAAACAAAGCTCCACAAAAAGCTCAAACAGGAGGAAGTCTTGACAGACCAAACAGGAGTGGGGAAGAAAACAACAAAAACAAAGGACTTCAATGTCATGAATGTGAAGGATTCGGCCACCTCCGTAGAGAATGTCCAAATTTCCTCAAACAACAAAAACGAGGTTACAATGCCACCCTATCAGATGATGACAATGAAGATAGCGGATCTGAAGAGGTAAGCAACTTTGTTGCATTCACTACTACTACTCCTATATGTAACATTGATAATTCTGCAAATATCAATGATGATCACCATCATCCAACTCCAAATGAAAATTGGACTAAAGAGCAACTAGTCGAGGCATACAAAGGTTTACATACCAGATGGATCAAGGAAACTCTGATACTTGATCAACAAGGTGAACGGATTATCAGTCTTACCAACGACAAGTCTAGATTTCTAGAGACGATCGTGGAGCTAAAACGCGAAATCACCAGACTAAATGTAGAAATTAGTCTTATGACTAAATCAGTAAAGATGATGAATCCTAGCACAGAAATCCTTGGCAAGATTCTATCAGTGGGAAAGCAGTCCAAGGATACGAAGGGACTAGGGTACACACACAATATCCCCTCAACAGCAGTGACGAAGTTTGTCCCACAACAAGCCATGGTTGACAAGAAACCACTGGATGCCCCAACACACCCTAGAGGACGACCTACAACAAATGCCATGACATCGTCTACAACATGTTCTTGTCAAGCAACTGCCAGAAGAGATCCTCCACGCAGACAACAATACTATAGAAGACCAGCTTATCAATATCAACGTATATGTCATTACTGTGGTCAACATGGTCACATCAGACCTTTTTGTTTTCAACTTCTTGAAAGGAAGCAAGCTCAGCTACCACAAAAGAGATATCAAAGGCATCTCTCAACTCCTCAGAAGACATCTCGTCTTGAATGGAGACCTAAGAACCTAGTCTATCGAGCTAATGTTGCATATACATCCTTAAGTGCATCAACAAACAAGGACTGGTATGTCGATAGTGGATGCTCTCGACACATGGCAGGTACTCCAGAGTTTTTTTCCAATTTCAAATTATATACAAATTGCTATGTTACTTTTGGAGATGGGATTCGAACTCGAATCATTGGAAAAGGAGTACTCAAGCATCCAGGAGCCACTTGCCTGACTGAAGCATTACATGTAGAAGGACTTAAGGCAAACTCGATTAGCATCAGCCAGATCTGTGATCAGGGTTCAGAAGTGAAATTCATTAAAGAAGCCTGTATAGTTAAAGTCTTCGATCAATTCACTATTCTACAAGGAGTTCGCTCAACGGATAATTGTTACATCTGGTCACCCGAAACACATATCGAAGCGGCCAAGTGCCTTCTCTCCAAAGCAGAAGAAACCAAACTGTGGCACAGAAAGCTTGGACATCTAAATCTTAGAAGTATGCAGAAGGCAATCTCCGAGCAGGCAATTACAGGAATTCCGAAAATGTCAGATTGGTAAGCAAACCAAGATGTCACACAAGAAGCTACAGCATATCACCACCTCTCGAGTACTTGAGCTGATACATGTTGACTTCATGGGACCAATGCAAGTTGAAAGCCTTGGAGGAAAACGATATGTCTTTGTATGTGTAGATGATTACTCACGATACACTTGGGTTGACTTCCCTCGTGACAAATCAGACACCTTCTTGATCTTCAAAAATCTGTGCATCCAGGTCCAACGAGAAAAAGGAGAGACAATTGGCAAAATAATCCGCCTTCGTAGTGATCATGGTCGAGAGTTCTAAAATAGCAAGTTTGCAGAATTCTGCAACTCAGAAGGGATAGCTGATGAATTCTCAGCACCAATCACTCCCAATCACTCCCAACAAAAGGACATACCAACTCACTTCTGGGCAGAAGCACTTAACACTGCTTGCCATATCCACAATCGAGTCACTCTCCGACCAGGTATGTCAGTAACTCATTATGAAATATGGAGGGGGAGAAAGCCCAATGTTAAGTACTTCCATATCTTTGGCTCCACTTGTTATATTCTGGCTGATAGAGAGCCTCGTCGAAAGCTTGACCCAAAAAGTGATGAAGGCATCTTCCTTGGCTACTCAAGGAATAGTCGCGCATACCGAGTCTTCAACAAACGAACCAAGACCATGATGGAATCAATCAATGTTGTTGTTGATGATGACTGCGAAGATGCCTCAGAAGATGCGACGGACGAAGACGGAGCCTATCCTCCCAACAATGTCAGGAAGAATGTTATTACTGATGTCAGAGAAGATGCTAGCAGCAAACCAGAAAATGATGATGCTAGTCCAAATGTCGATCATGACGAAGTAGTTCCTGAAACCAGCAACAAGAATCCCTCGCGAAGAATCCAGACTAATCATCCTATCTCTGGAGTAATTGGAGACCTGAATGAAGGCATACGGACTCGGTCAAAAACTCCTGAAGACTACAACGAGATGATAGGCAATATTTGCTTCGTTTCAAAGACAGAACCCAAAAATATCAATGAAGCCATCAATGATGAGTATTGGGTCAATGATATGCAAGAAGAGCTGATTCAATTTGAGAAAAACCAGGTGTGGGAACTGGTGCCCAAACCAAGTGAAGGAAATATCATTGGCACAAAATGGATCTTCAAGAACAAGTCCGATGAGCTTGGTAACATCACTCGCAACAAAGCCAGGTTAGTTGCTCAAGGGTATACTCAAATTGAGGGAGTCGACTTCGATGAGACCTTTGCTCCTGTAGCAAGACTTGAAGCAATCCGTCTCCTACTAGGAATATCATGCCATCTACAGATAAAGCTCTACCAGATGGATGTCAAAAGTGCATTCCTGAATGGGGACCTCAATGAAGAAGTATATGTGTCACAACCCAAAGGATTTGTTGATCCTCACTATCCTGATCATGTGTATAAACTCAAGAAAGCTCTCTATGGGTTAAAAAAAGCACCAAGGGCTTGGTATGAAAGGCTCACAAAATTCCTGATTCAAAGCGGCTACACTAGAGGGGGAGTCGACAAGACTCTATTTGTGAAGAATGAGGACGGGAATTTGATGATAGCTCAAATATATGTCGATGACATTGTCTTTGGAGGGATGTCAAGCAATATGGTAGAGATATTTATTCAACAGATGCAACCAGAATTCGAGATGAGCATGGTGGGAGAGCTTACCTATTTTCTAGGCTTCTAAATCAAACAGCTAAGAGATAGCATCTTCATATCTCAGAGCAAATATGCGAAGAATATTGTCAAGAAGTTTGGGCTAGAGAAAGCCTCACATAAAAGGACACCTGCAGCTACACATGTCAAGCTAACTAAAGATGATCCAGGAGAAGCCGTCGACCAAAACCTATACAGGAGCATCATCGGTAGTCTTCTCTACCTTACTGCAAGTCGACCAGATATTGCCTACTCTATAGGATTACGTGCACGATATCAAGCTAATCCTAAGGTTAGTCATCTCTCCCAAGCCAAGAAAATTATAAGATATATCTCTAGGACTACAGACTTGGGTTTATTATACTCATTCGACACATCCTCTACCCTGGTGGGATATTGTGATGCCGATTGGGCTGGAAACACAACAGATAGGAAAAGCACATCTGGTGGATGTTTTGTCCTTGGCAACTGATAGCATTTGTGCCGTAGTCCAATTGGTATTAGCCTGTAAACGTCTATGTACAAATATCATCGTTTGTGATGTATAAATATAAACGGCTTTATATTACTTATATGTTGAAGTAATATGTTAAGCATGATCTGATTTATGACCACTAAAGTAGTAGAACCATAAATCTGTACGGATCACACTTAACAAGTCCCTGGTCAACCTATGCTTCCTTGAAAGTGACCAGTATGAGGAATGGTTCTTAATGACGTAGTTCTACTTGTCATAAGGATGTGGGATCCTGGAACCATATCATAGATATCATGAGGTGATTGATATCGGACGACCCGCATTGAATAGTGTTTTCATAGATTAAGCCATAAACATATTCAAATGCGATAGCTCGTCACGACGTCCTTAGACCAAGGAGTCTTTGTGATCACTATGCAATGAACGTACGGCTTTAACTTGCGCCAAACGCTTTCTGTAAAAGGATTGCTATGAAGGGCATGATTGGGTGGCGGAACGGGTTGCATGAGTGACACGAAAGACGGCTAAGGGATTTATCCCTCATACTACGGTATGGGAAAGATATCCGTTAGAAGGCCTCTTGATGGAGACCGAATGAGAGAAAAGCATGGCCATGCAAAATGATACGGGTTATCATTTCTCAGTCATCTCGCATATCAAGTAACAATGATTGATTAAACAAGGGAGACGACTCTATGCCTTGTGATCAATCGGGATATCTAGAGATAAAAGGATGGTGACTTGTACGCACAAAGGTTAAGTCGAATCATCGATCATCATGCACCTTGGGTAATCATAATGTTTTACTAGAGACCACTTATGATGGATCGGGCAAGAGCAATTCTTGCGCCGATCTGCCAACGGTGGCATGAGCCTAGAGGGTCACACACATACAAGACGGATAACTTGAGACAAGGAAACATGGATGTTTCTTAAGGAGAAGTATATGGACAAAACTGGAGGTTTTGTGCCATAGGTTCGGTTTGAGAGAATAATTAGCGAATCGAGAAAAATTGAGTTTTTCGTCGATATCGCGTCGGACTTTGTTTGATAAGTAGCGACAAAAGGGTCGGGAAACTTTTGGACGCGGCATGAGACAACACGGGAGGGCCCATTGGGCTCGGCCCATGAAGCCTCATGGCCGGCCCAATAAGGGCCCAATAAGGCCATATGGCCGGCCCACTTGGTGGGGCCAATGTGGGGGCCACACAACACCATGCTTAGTTGGTAGTTGTGGATTAAGAGGTGAGTGATTTAAGGGGTATGGGTTAAAGCTCCTTTAAGCCCATACCAATCACTTTTAACCCATACTTGTGAGTTGGATGATGAGATATATTGCAAGACATTATTTCATTAATTGATTAAGTCACAAAACTCACAAAAACCTCTCTTTCTCTCTCATTGTGGCCGGCCACCTTGGTGTTCTTCCTCCATCTTGCTCTCTTGTTCTTCATTTAATTGTTCTAGTAGGCAATTAAGTGAAGGATCTTGAAGATCATTCTCTTGGTGTGGACTTGCTTTAGAGAAGAAGATCCGAACGTTCTTCTTTATCGATTCAAACAAGACTTAAAGGTAAATATCTTGTGGAATAGATTTTGCTTTGGGATTTAATGGTTTAAATGTTCTTGGACAAGGTTTGGAGTAGATTATCTTTTATTGCTTCCGCTATCTCGATGACGATCTAGAACGCTCCAAAACCCTACAGTGGTATCAGAGGGTTGGTTACCCTCTTAATCTTTGTCTTGTTGAATTTATTTCGGTTTTGTGATTATTTTCATGCCAAAAGTTGATAACATGATTTTAATGCTTTTTGGGATATTTGCATGAAATATGTTACTTTTGAAAAATATATTAAATTTGGAATTTTTCGGAAATTATTGGATTTGTCGGGTCCAAGAAGAGACTCTCGGGGAGCCGGATCGGAGGTACCGGACGGAGGTCACCGGAGGCCGGGGAGGCCGGCGGTGACCGGGCCCGTCCCCACTCTCGGCCGAGGCCGAGAGTGGCGGCAAGCCGGGTTTGGGCCTTCCAAGGCCCAAACCGGGCCGTGCATGGTTGGGCTCGGCCCAATGGGCCCTCGGCCCATTGGCTTGGCCCAACTTGGTTCGTGTGTGGTGTTTGATCCATTTCACGAACCCACGATCCAATATTTCGAAAACTTTCAAAATTTGATCGGTTTCGATAAACCGTTTTTCGAAAAGGTCTAGTTTCGATAAACCCGACCAAGCAACTTGGCAAAAGAAAAACCGGAATTATTGCATATTATTTGATAACATGTTTGTGTGATAACATGTTGGATGATGTGATGAAATGTATGATGCTTTAGTAGCCCATTAGATTTATCGCTTTCACGGTTTGCATACCGTTAGTGTTAGCGTGTAATTATTCTTTTATTCGAGCCCATAAAGTGTAATTATTTTTTATCCGGTCTACGAACCGAGTATTAATTGTAATTATTACTCAAAGACGAGAAGGATGGAAAATCGAGCACGATGACGGTCTTGGAGGAAGTCCAAGAGCTAGTGGGAGCCCGAATGAGAAAGACGAGAAGATGTGAAGACTCGTAGATTCCTAAGATTAGGATGGGCTATAAAATGCATATTTAACGCTTTATGGTTGCTTGCTTGAATCATTTAAATTAATTGCATGGTTGCATGATTAGTTTATAAGTTTATAAGCGATCACCTCACATGCAAAGATTAAAAACAAACTTCAATTGTTTGCATGTTTAAAGCGTTGTGAACTATCACCACACGGGTTGTGATGGATGAGTTCAAGTTTGAAACGTATTTTGCATGGGTTGCAAATGACGGATTCAAATGAAGATAGTATATGATACAATTAGAAACATCACAACACGGGTTGTTGGTGACGGATTCGTAATTGTACCAAATACTTTCGAATTATTAAACACAACCAAATTACAAGTTAATTTGAGTCAAGTGAGATGCCACCCTAATTCACACCCATGTAGAAACATTTTATCGGTGTCGTGCGCCTTAGCGGAGCATCGATCGAATGGGTTCTAGATGGGAATGGTAAACTTTGTGGGATGTCGTGCGCCTTAGCGGAGCATCTGCACAAAGTTAACTCGTTAGTGAAAGTTGGTTGACTCAACCACGATTCTTGGCCTGAGGTCGAGCTGGGGCATCGGAAGGGTAAGCCGTGTGTTTTACACATACCCTGACTAAGAGTTACACGGGTTGTAATTGGACGGATGTCCTACCTAAATAAGTCAATTGGAGCGGTGCGCCTTAGCGCACTTCAAATGACGAATAAGGGATCTTGGTTTAAAGATTCTAATTTTAGAATCTAATGGTTGGTGTTTAATTCGGATCTTCGTAAATTTATTCAACTATTCTGATTAAATTTACTTTCTTCGTGTAGAAATGGCTAGTAATTCAACAAATTCGTCTAATTTGTCATTGAGGACTATACTCGAGAAGTGTAAACTCAACGGAACAAATTATCTAGACTGGGACAGAAATTTACGACTTGTATTAAAAATGGAACGCAGGGAGTACGTCCTTGATAAGGCTATCCCTGAGGAGCCAGCTGCCAACGCAACAAGGGTCGTTAAGGATGCGTACCAGAAACACCTTAGCGACTCTATCGACGTTGCGTGTGTCATGCTGGGCTGCATGGAGGCGGACCTCCAAAAGCAGTTTATGGAGCTATCCCATGATCCGTTTGCAATGTTTGCACAGATCAAGGATATGTTCAAGGAGAAAGTACGTATTGAAAAATACACTGTTCTCCGAGAACTCATAGCCTGCAAGATGTCAGCAGGCAGCTCCGTAGGTCCTCACGTCCTACAAATGAAGGGGCATTTTGACCATATGACTAGTATCGGTATGTCTATGGAAAAGGAAATGGCAGCGGATTTTATTCTGCAATCCCTTCCTCATGCATATGGTGGGTTCGTCATGAACTATCACATGCATGATATGGACAAGACCGCGTCGGAGTTGCACAGCATGCTAGTAACTGCCGAGAAGAGCATAAGGGGCAGTTCGTCCAAAAATGTCTTCATGGTCAAGAAGGGACCCAGCTTCAAAGCTGTTGGTGGCAAGGGTAAAGGCCCAAGACACCTGGCAGGGAAGAACAGACGACCATTTATTCCTAGACCTCACATGCCCGTACAAGGCAAAGGGAAGGCAAAGGAGTCGGTCTGTTTCTATTGTCAAAAGCCTGGTCATTGGAAGAAAGACTGTCAGCAGTTGAAGGAGGATCAGAAGAAGGGCGGTGGGGCCGCCACTTCATCAGGTATTCCATTAGAGCTATATCTTTCTACAATAAATACCTGGGTACTAGATACTGGAGCTGAGTCTCATATCTGTGCCGATGTGCAGGTGTTACACAGTAGAAGAGATGGTGGGGAAAGCGAGGTGGACCTAAGAGTTGGGAACAATACCAGAGTTGCCGCAACTGCCGTAGGTTCTGTGAACCTTGCTTTGCCCAGTGGGCTTGTAATTGAACTAAATGATGTTTTTTGCGTACCTGCTTTTAGCAGGAATATTATCTCAATTTCTCTTCTAGAGAAAGAAGGTTATTATTTCAATATTAAAAACGGGTTTTTTGATATTATGCGCAACAACATATATTATGGCAATGCTCACACTGTTGGAGGATTATACATATTGAATATGCAAAACTCGAAATCCAACATGCTCTATAATATAAATGCTAAGAGGTTTAAAACTAATGATTTAGACCAAACTCTAATCTGGCATTGTCGTCTGGGTCACATAAATGAGAAACGCATCTCAGCGCTTCATAAGCGCGGACTTCTAAGTCAATTCGAATTCCAAGCGATTGAAAGATGCGAAGCTTGTTTAATGGGCAAGATGACTAAAGCGCCCTTCACTGGTTTAGGTGAGAGGGCAGGTGACTTATTAGGTCTAATACATTCAGACGTATGTGGACCAATGAGTACGCATGCCAGAGGTGGTTTAGGCTACTTTATCACATTTACTGACGATTTCAGTAGATATGGTTATGTCTATCTCATGAGACATAAGTCCGAAGCTTTTGATAAATTCAAAGAGTTTAGGACTGAAGTAGAAAACCAACTCGGAAAGAGTATCAAGGCACTCCGTTCTGATCGGGGTGGAGAATACTTATCCGAGGAGTTTCTTAGTTATCTTACTGAAGGTGGAATACTATCTCAGTGGACTCCGCCAGGAACACCGCAACTTAATGGTGTGTCCGAACGGAGGAATCGGACATTGTTAGATATGGTTCGATCAATGTTAAGTCTCACTGATCTCCCGATCTCCTTCTGGGGTTATGCTCTGCAAACGGCCGCTTTCATAATAAACAGGGCTCCGTCGAAAGCAGTGGAAGGGACATCATTTGAAAAATGGTACGGGAAGGAACCCGTTTTGTCCTTCCTTAAAATCTGGGGTTGCGAGACTTATGTTAAAAGGTTGCTTGCAACCAAGCTCGAACCAAGATCAGATAAATGCACTTTCGTCGGATATCCAAAAGAAACAAAAGGATACTACTTCTATAAGCCGAGCGAAAATAAAGTTTTTGTCGCTCGAGGTGGGACGTTCTTGGAAAAAGAGTTCATTTCCAAGACAGGTAGTGGGAGGGCTATTCATCTAGATGAAGTTCTAGATGAGATGGTCACTCGGGAACCACGAGAGGACCCACTAGAAGAGGTAGAGCCAGAAGTGGTCATTGAGCAAGAACCAATAGCTGCAGTTAATGAGGACGGTCCGAGGCGCTCTGAAAGGATAAGTCATGCACCTGTCAGATACGGGTTCTTAGTAACTGAAGGTGATGGTTTAGTACTAGTGGACAATGATCCAGCTACCTTTCGAGAGGCTTTGGACGGAACCGACTCTGAGAAATGGCTGGACGCCATGAGGGAAGAAATGCAATCCATGTCAGATAATCAAGTGTGGGACTTGGTAGATCATACCCCTGATGTTAAGGTCATAGGGTGTAAATGGATCTTTAAAATAAAGATTGACATGGATGGCAAACCTCAGACCTATAAAGCGAGACTGGTAGCAAAAGGTTATAGACAAATCCACGGAATTGACTATGAAGAGACCTTTTCTCCAGTAGCTATGGTCAAATCTATCCGCATTCTTCTTGCCATAGCAGCGTATCACAACTATGAGATATGGCAAATGGATGTCAAAACCGCCTTCCTCAACGGGAGGTTAGCTGAGGACGTTTATATGTCTCAGCCTGAGGGTTTTGAGGATCCAAAGAATAAGGGAAAGATTTGCAAGTTGCTCAAATCAATCTATGGTTTGAAGCAAGCATCTCGGAGTTGGAATCAGCGTTTTGATGAAGTAGTAAAACAGTTTGGCTTCGTCAAGAACGATGATGAACCCTGTGTGTATAAAAAGGCAAGTGGGAGCAATATAATCTTTTTAGTGCTTTATGTTGATGACATACTGCTCATTGGTAACGACGTCCCTACCTTGCTCTTAACGAAGACTTGGTTAGGTGAGTGTTTCTCAATGAAGGACTTAGGCGAGGCCTCTTACATCTTGGGAATCAAGATATATAGAGACCGTGCCAAGCGGGTCTTGGGCTTAAGTCAAAGCACTTATATAGACAAGGTGTTGAGACGATTCTCAATGCAAGATTCAAAGAAAGGATTGCTGCCCATGCGTCATGGCATAAAGCTTAGCAAGAAGCAGGGTGCTGAGACACCTGCAGAGCTAGCAAGAATGAATGAGATCCCATATGCTTCGGCTATAGGGTCCATAATGTATGCCATGATATGCACGAGACCGGATGTCTCGTTTGCCCTAAGCTGTACCAGTAGACATCAATCCAAACCCGGTGAGGCACACTGGATTGCTGTCAAGGCGATTCTCAAATATTTGAGAAAAACCAAGGACGCTTTTCTTGTATACGGGGGCAGAAATGATGATCTCGTCGTCAAAGGATATGTCGACGCTAGTTTTCAGACAGACCCCGATGACTTTAAGAGTCAGTTGGGATATGTGTTTATGTTGAACGGTGGAGCATTCAGCTGGAAAAGCAAGAAGCAGGATACCATTGCCGACTCTACAACGGAAGCTGAGTACATTGCCGCATGTGAGGCGGCAAAAGAGGCTGTATGGATCAGGAGTTTCATGGCTGGGTTAGGTGTAATTAAAAACCCGTCTAACCCAGTAGACTTATATTGTGACAACACCGGGGCTATTGCGCAAGCTAAAGAACCCAGGGCACATAACAGATCCAAACATGTACTCAGAAAGTATCACATCATCCGCGACATAATTGCTAGAGGTGACGTGAAGATCCAATACGTTGCAACTGATGATAACACAGCCGACCCATTGACCAAGGCTCTTCCTCAAGATAAACATGAAAAACATGTTAGGTCAATGGGTATAGACTGGGACTTAGATTGGAGCTAAGGGCAAGTGGGAGATTGATAGCATTTGTGCCGTAGTCCAATTGGTATTAGCCTGTAAACGTCTATGTACAAATATCATCGTTTGTGATGTATAAATATAAACGGCTTTATATTACTTATATGTTGAAGTAATATGTTAAGCATGATCTGATTTATGACCACTAAAGTAGTAGAACCATAAATCTGTACGGATCACACTTAACAAGTCCCTGGTCAACCTATGCTTCCTTGAAAGTGACCAGTATGAGGAATGGTTCTTAATGACGTAGTTCTACTTGTCATAAGGATGTGGGATCCTGGAACCATATCATAGATATCATGAGGTGATTGATATCGGACGACCCGCATTGAATAGTGTTTTCATAGATTAAGCCATAAACATATTCAAATGCGATAGCTCGTCACGACGTCCTTAGACCAAGGAGTCTTTGTGATCACTATGCAATGAACGTACGGCTTTAACTTGCGCCAAACGCTTTCTGTAAAAGGATTGCTATGAAGGGCATGATTGGGTGGCGGAACGGGTTGCATGAGTGACACGAAAGACGGCTAAGGGATTTATCCCTCATACTACGGTATGGGAAAGATATCCGTTAGAAGGCCTCTTGATGGAGACCGAATGAGAGAAAAGCATGGCCATGCAAAATGATACGGGTTATCATTTCTCAGTCATCTCGCATATCAAGTAACAATGATTGATTAAACAAGGGAGACGACTCTATGCCTTGTGATCAATCGGGATATCTAGAGATAAAAGGATGGTGACTTGTACGCACAAAGGTTAAGTCGAATCATCGATCATCATGCACCTTGGGTAATCATAATGTTTTACTAGAGACCACTTATGATGGATCGGGCAAGAGCAATTCTTGCGCCGATCTGCCAACGGTGGCATGAGCCTAGAGGGTCACACACATACAAGACGGATAACTTGAGACAAGGAAACATGGATGTTTCTTAAGGAGAAGTATATGGACAAAACTGGAGGTTTTGTGCCATAGGTTCGGTTTGAGAGAATAATTAGCGAATCGAGAAAAATTGAGTTTTTCGTCGATATCGCGTCGGACTTTGTTTGATAAGTAGCGACAAAAGGGTCGGGAAACTTTTGGACGCGGCATGAGACAACACGGGAGGGCCCATTGGGCTCGGCCCATGAAGCCTCATGGCCGGCCCAATAAGGGCCCAATAAGGCCATATGGCCGGCCCACTTGGTGGGGCCAATGTGGGGGCCACACAACACCATGCTTAGTTGGTAGTTGTGGATTAAGAGGTGAGTGATTTAAGGGGTATGGGTTAAAGCTCCTTTAAGCCCATACCAATCACTTTTAACCCATACTTGTGAGTTGGATGATGAGATATATTGCAAGACATTATTTCATTAATTGATTAAGTCACAAAACTCACAAAAACCTCTCTTTCTCTCTCATTGTGGCCGGCCACCTTGGTGTTCTTCCTCCATCTTGCTCTCTTGTTCTTCATTTAATTGTTCTAGTAGGCAATTAAGTGAAGGATCTTGAAGATCATTCTCTTGGTGTGGACTTGCTTTAGAGAAGAAGATCCGAACGTTCTTCTTTATCGATTCAAACAAGACTTAAAGGTAAATATCTTGTGGAATAGATTTTGCTTTGGGATTTAATGGTTTAAATGTTCTTGGACAAGGTTTGGAGTAGATTATCTTTTATTGCTTCCGCTATCTCGATGACGATCTAGAACGCTCCAAAACCCTACAGCAACAATCTCATATCATGTTTTAGTAAAAAGCAAAACTGTGTTGCCCTTTCCACTACCGAATCAGAGTATATTGCTGCTGGGAGTAGCTGCACATAACTTCTATGGATGAAGCAGATGTTAGTCGAATACAATGTCAGACAGGAAGCCATGACTTTATATTGTGATAATGTTAGCGCTATCAACATCTCCAAAAATCATGTCCAACATAGTAAGACCAAACACATTAACATTAGACACCACTTCATTCGAGAACTGGTCGAAGATAAGAAGATCATCCTAGAACACATCCCTACAGAGAAGCAACTTGCTTATATTTTCACAAAGGCATTAGATGCGAGCAGATTTGAGAACCTCAGATCATCTCTCGGTCTGTGCACCATCAACGAGCAATAGAAGTTGTAGAAACGGTTGAGAGGAGTTAGTTGGTGCCTCTTCATTAACCGGTCCAAAATCCCAACACATGCCATTGGGCCAAGCATACCAAAAGCCCATATAAAGGAAAGAAAAGATACGCTCGGACTTTAACAAATTTGAATCAACCTGTTTTCAAAATCTAACCTAGTCTGCCCCCTTCTCGTGTTCGTTCTCATCTCCCTCACCTTTCACATTCTGCAACAAAAATCTCACTACACAGACATGGTGAAAACTCGGAACACGATAGTACCAAAGAAGGTCTCCGAACCAAAGAGAGCATAAGCAAAAAGCTCCAAGAGCAGCAAAGCAAAAACCAACAAACATTGAGTCCGGATTAAAGGACCAAAAACGCAGAAAGCTGAGGAATCTCCCTAAGAAACCCATGCGGAGGAAGCACCAATGCCAATCTTTTCTCGAGTTCCCAAACGATCTCGAACCGGAAGCTCTGCATTTTCCATGTCAGACCTAATGGGGCCAGAAAAAGAGACTGACCCTGGGCAAGAAAGCCGAGAAGCGTCCATGCAGATTGTTCCTGTTCCAGAATCAATAAATGTCCCAGGTATCGACTTTTCCAATATTTCAAACACCGATACCTCTAGAAACAGTGATTTGTTGGAATCACTACTGGAAAACCAAGACCCACGTCAAGAAGGTGTGGTAGAGGAACTGATAAACACCGAGGGAGTAAAGGAAGACTTGACCCCGGTCAGTCATGGGTTGGGGCGTATTGCTGAAGGAGAAGGAGAAGAAGAAGGAGCAACAAATGTCATTCCTGAAGCCACAAAGGAGGCTGCAGTAGAAGAAGAAGTCGCTGACTCGGAAGAAGCCGAGGAAGAAGTTGAGAAGGACAACAGTGTCGCCACAATTAACACAGAAAAAGTTCCTCTGGATGCCAGAGAAGATGCTACAGAAGATGCTGCAGAGACAGCACACACGGTGTTGTCATCCCTGAAGAAGAAGGTAATAGAAGAAAATGAAAGTCTAGCTGTGATGGTTGAAAAACTCAAGTAAAACAAGAAGAGGAAGGAGGTGAAAGATGCTGGAGGCCCCAGCAACAAAAAGAAGAAGATTTCCGTCAAGGGAAAAGGGAAGAAAGTTGTCTCCAAAAGGAGATTGGTAGATGAAGCAACTGATGACGAGGTAGAGGAGGTTACTGCAAGAGAAGCAAAGAAGGAAAAGAGCGTGAGGACGGTCAAGAACAAGTCGAGTGTTCCTTACGACAATGTGTCGTTTCACTCTGCAGACGGTGCGAAAAGATGGGAATTTGTGTTTCAATGAACGGCGTACCCGGAAAAAACCCTATCGTCGGAGCTGCTAGGACTAGAAGCCATTGTCCAGCTCCTGGAGAAGGCATAACTTATGAAAAACGTCACAAACATTGCTAACCACTATCCCCTCTTAGTCAAGGAATTCATTGCTAATCTGCCTACTGGGTTTGGTACTCCGGATGATCTGGATTTTGAGAAAGTGTATGTCAGAGGCATCCGCTTCAACATCTCCTCTGACATCATAAATGACTTCCTGGGGAGAAAGCGTGTGCGATCTATGCCTCCACCTGACCTAAACAAGGTACTCTGTGAGATTACCGGAGACAAAAGCAGAAAGTGGCCGACCAAAGGCACTGTGGCAGCGTCAGATCTCACTTCCAAGTACTCCATTCTCTTTCGCATTGGAGTAGCAAATTGGGCTCCCTCCACACACGCATCATCTATCAAACCTGAGCTGGCGATACTTATCTTCCAAATAGGTACTGGGTCTACACTTGATTTTGGGCAATTTGTTATTGATCATCTTATTCGTCATGCCAGATCACTTGCTGTAAAAATACCTATTGCCTTTCCATCCCTTATCTCTGAGCTGCTTGTACATCAACACCCCGGAGTGTTGAAGACAACAGATAAGGTTAGCAAAAGAGGAGGACTGATTGTGGTGAGCCACAAGTTGTTTGAGGGCAAGCATGCTCCTGATCTTGTCAGGCCAGAAGCCAAGGCAACGACCAGTCGAGCCACAAGTTCCGCCCCTCTAACCAAGACCACCAGCAGGGATGCAATTATGCTTGAAAGAGAGATAGCCGTGCTTGACGAGGATATCGTCAATTTGAAGACAGCCCTGAAGCATCTCTCCCAGCGACGATCACATTGCGCCAACGTGCTAAAGTCCATGTCCCCTCCTGGCTCCGAAGATGATGATACAACCTCTCTGCCAAATGATCCAGAAGAATCTACTCAAGATACCTCCACTGAAGCGACTGAAGAAGAGACTGCAAGTTCCAGCAGCAGCTCTGTTTAATTTCATAAACTTTCTGATTTCCGAACAACTGAACACCTTTATTTTGTAATTTTTGTTGAAAACTGTTTCACACTTACTTTCGACTGCTGATTGGGGGTAAGTGTGAGTTAAGTTTAGTTTATTTCTTATTACCCTGCTTTGTTACAAATATTTGTTTAAAATTTTGGCTCTTTTTGAGCCAGCAAGGGGGAGTAAGATAAGAGAGTAAATTAGATACACGCGCGATCACGATGATACAAGGAAGAAAGATAGAGACGACGCGATGATAACCGCGACACACGCTATGCGCAAGATATGCTACGAGATTTAATGACTGCCGATCGACGAGACGACAAATGCGACGCAGAATACGACGAAGAATGTTGTCTTAAAAATAGCCAAAGGGGGAGATTGTAGTTACAACGGTTTTAGAGATTGGCTGATTTTTAAAGGAACTGAAGAACATGTTACAAAGAATGTCGAAGCATCCTCTACGACATCTTGTGTAACATTGTTGACGGCGTCTCGGCAAACATCCTGATCGACACAAATCAGGAAAGTGCAGTTTCGGCGGAAAAGCAAGAAGACGATTAGGAAATTCCAGAACGACTCCTAAATCTAGAAAGAAGAAAGACGACGATTAAGAGGAAACCCTTTAGGGTTAGTACTCATCCTCGATTGCTATAAAAGCTTAGGCTACCCCCTTAGCAATCGCGTGGTTCTTTATTTGTTTCCTAGCAACAATTTGCAAGGTTCTTAGACGTGAAGGTTTGCGGGCTGAGAAATTGTAGATTGAGCTAAGGATATTGTGCATCACATAACTATTGAGAGTTAGGTGATTGAGGGTTTACTGAACGCGTGAGTGAAGACTGCACGCAACCTCCAAGTTGTACGAAGACTTGAACTGACAGAGCAAGGCGATTGCTCGAAGAGTGGAATCTAGACGGAGTCTTGGATTCAGGGAGAGACCCTGAGATAGATTGCACTGTAAGACGTAGCATAAAGTATAGATCTAGGGTTGATCACAAGTACTTGTATGTTCTGACAAATTACTGATAAGTGAAATCTTTCCACTAGGCTGAGAGCCCCCAGATGTAGGTGACGTTGCACCGAACTGGGTAAACAATCTGATGTGTCATTGTTTATAGCTTTATATTTACTGCCCTGCTTTATCTACGCAAGAAGTCAGACACAACGCTATAGCTTCTTACGTAACATTGTGTGTGGCATCTTGCACGACTAGCTGATCAGAATTTCACTCATCTAAATTTTTTTTGTAGGTTGTGGTGCTGCCACGTGGTGTGGTGCCCAGAGATGTGTTGCGCAATGTCAAGGAGCTTTGCAGGTTGCTGGTCGAGGCATAAGCTATGTTTAGATGTTTTGAAAAATATAGGGATAAGCGACAAGTTGGGTATAAAGATGAGGTAGATTTGAGTTTCGAGGATGAGAATTTCTTGGAACAACCCTGGGTGTTGGTGTTAGAGTTATGCCCCAGTCCAATATAAAAGTGATCTATAGATGTAATGTTTTATCATCATTCTGAATTAATAAATCGCTATATATTACTAATGTGTTGTAGTAATATATCGAATGTAATTTGATCTATGTTATTACGCGTGTAACCGCTAATTGTAGAACTGTAGATCAGAAAGAATTACATTTGATGAGTCCCTGATCAGCTAAGCTTCTTTATGAAGTGATCAGTATGAGACCAACTCCTTGTGATCACGCTCTACTGATCATGGCAAAGTATGTGACGGAGTTATATCATAGATATCATCAGGTCGATGATATCGGACAACCCGATTGTGAGTATGCAACATAGATACCGTCATGAGATACTCACAGATCGCAGCTTGTCATTTTATCCTAAGACCAAGGAGTCTTTCTGTGCACTATGTAATGAATCTAGACCCTCTATTTTTCGTTTATCCCCATTTACCGATCGTCAGACTGATTTTTCTACAGACTTGAAGCTGTAGGAGACTCTCTTTTTCAATTGGTTTATGAATGCGACAATGGATGGACCCAAGTAAGTTAAGATCATTAGTTATGCTCCTCATGAATGTGTATTTTATTTTTTAAATTATGAATGTTGATGATTTGTTGCAGCTCTGTCGTGTTCAGAGAGAAGGGGGATATGTTGCCGTTGTACTTAACTGATGTCTGGACATTATATTATGATTTTCATACATTGAATTCTGCTTAGTGGGTGGATTGTAGCGTGGTAGATGCGTGGTGTTGATTTCTCAACAACAATGAAATCCTAATGAGTCCTGGTTCTCCATTGTGGGTCTACATTAGTACTTACAAACCAGTATGTATATTTTTTTATGTTTCTTGTTTTAATATTATATGTCTACTGGTTTTCTTTTGGTGTTGGTCACAGAACCGTGTTGTGAACGCGGATGCTATGTCAGACCCGATTGTATTGGATTTCATGGAGAAAGTTCGCATCGAAATGCATCGTGCATTAACTTCTCTAAACCAGACTGATCTGGTATGACATTATTTTTCAATATTGAGTCTGATGTTATGATTTTTGTGTTTGTGTTTGTGACCAGATCTTTGTTGTTGTTATCATGGATAATCACTATTTCGTGGTTTGTTTCGACACAAGAAAGTGTATAGTCGAGGTTTTTGTTAATCAGATTCAATATACCACTGGTCCACTTCGTTATAGGGAGCGTGTCAATTGGGTGGTTGTGAGGGTTTTCAATGATTTGATAATGCAATATTTGTACCCCATTTTTAAATATTTTCTTAGTATGACTTTGTAAGCTTTTTTGTGCCCTAGTCCAATTGTATTAGTTTGTAAATGTCTGTACATATTAATCATCGATTGTAATATATAAAATCGACATAATATTACTTATGTGTTGAAGTAATAGAATAAATCCGATCTGATATATGTCCACCAAAGTAGTAGAACCATATATTTGTACGAATAAAACTTATCGGGTCCCTGGTCAAAAATGCTTCAATGAAGCTACCAAGTGTGAGGTTGATTCTTTATGGTATAGTTATATTTGCCATTGGGAACGGCTCCCGGAATCAGATCATAGATATCACTCGGGTGAGTGATATTGGACTACCCGCACTGAATGGTGTTGCATAAATATAGTCATGAACACATTCAATTGTGGTAGCATATTATTGTATCCTTAGAAAAAGGAGTCTTTGTGATCGCTATACAGTAAAGAACCGCGTTTGACTTGCTCCTAACGTTGTCCGTAACAAGACTACAATAACGGACATGATTGGCACGGGGACAGATTGTATGAGTGATACGAAAGGCGGCTAAGGGATTTATCCCTCATACTACGGTATGAGATATGTATCTGTTTAGGCCACTCGATAGAGATTAACTGAAGGGAGAGCATGGCCAACGATACGGGTTATCAATATTCAGTAATCTCACAGATTGAGAAACAGAGATTGATTAAGTAAGGGTGATGTCCCTATGCCTTATGATCAATCTAGATACCAGGCGATAAAGGGATAGCGACTTGTACTACATGAGGTTGAATCGAATCATCGATCATCACGCACATCGGGTAATCATAACGTCTTACTAGAGGCCATTTATGATGAATCGGGTGAAATGAAATTTTACACCTATCTGCCGACGTCGGCATGAGCCTAGAGGGTCACACACATAAGATATGGATTATAAGAGACAAGAAAATTTCGGCGATACTCAAGAGAGAGAGGCATGGGCAAAACTGGACGTTTTGAGCCATTGATATGTGTAATTGAATGTGGCACGCGAATTGAGAAAGACTAAGTCTTTCGTCGATGTCGCGTCGAACTTTGTACGATAGTTCTGGAGTAAGTTTGACGCGGCACGGGACCTCACTGCCGAAGCATTGGCTTTCGTGCCATGAGGCTCTAGTGGCCGGCCCAACCAAGGCCCAATAGTGGAGTAAAGGGTGGGTCCCTTTCTCCACTAACTTTGGTTAAGTGGATGATGACTAGATACACACTATCATAATCCATGTTGGGTAAGTGTGATTAAAGGCGGCCACCCAATGACCATCATCATCTTCTCTTAACCCAACACACATCAATTCATAACACATTAACCAATAACACAAGAAAATATCACAAATGGTTTTTGGTTCTCTCCCTCCCTTCTCTTGAAGCATTCGGCTGAACCCCTCCTAGCTCCCCCTCTTTCTCTCTCTTCTATACTAGTAAGGTAGAAGAGTGTAGGATCCTCAAGTGATCATGCTATCCGTGTGGACTTGGCTACAGTTGAAGATCCGAAGCGTTCTTCAAACCGATTCGAATAAACCGAAGGTAAACTTGTGATTCAGGTTTTGCCTTGAGATTTAACGGTTTGATGTTCTTTGAAAGTTCTTGGGGTTTATATAATGTTTCTTCCGCTGCCATATGAGTTCTTGATAGCCCCAAAGTTCCTACAGTGGTATCAGAGGACGGTTACCCTCTTAAATCTTCGTTTGAATCGATTTCGGTGTTGTTTTGTTTGACATGTTGCTATAATATGTTTATTTCTTTTATATGGCTTTTATATTTCATGAAAATTAAGTTTTAAACATATTATCAAATCTGGAAATTTTCAAAATAAATTGGATTTGTCGTGTCGCCGGAAACGGGACTCTCGAGGAGCTGGAAAAAGGGACCGGTCGGGGGCTTCGGCTTGCCAGAGCAGGGCTTGGCTGCGGCCATTAGATTGTCACGGTCATGTGCTCGCCCCGCTTCTGCACCGAAAATGGCCAGATATGGGCCGAGGCCGGTGGTGGAGGCCCGACGGCTAGGGTTGCCAAACCCTAGCGCGTCGGTGCGTAGGGGCTCGGCCTAAGTCTGTTTCGGCCCACTTGGTTTGGGCCCGGGTGGTTTGTTGCACGGTGTTGGATCTGTGGCACAAACCCGCAGTTCGATGTATTGAAAATTTTTAGATTGGAACGGTTTCGATAAACCGATTTTTCGAAAAGGTCTAGTTTCGATAAACCCGACCGAGCAACTTGGACATGAAAATTAAAACCGGAAATATATCTTGTTTGAAAATATGCTTGTATGATAACATATTGTGTGACGAATTGATATGCATGGTGCATAGATAGCCCAATAGCGTTTAATTATTTATCGCTTTTAAAACGGTCTGCGAACCGTTAGATTGTAACATGTAAATTATTCTTTTATGCGGGCTCCGAACCGCTAGTGATAATGTGTAGTTATTCTTTCATCCGGTTTACGAACCGAGTATTAATTGTAATTAATTGCTCAAGTCGAGATGGATGGAAACCGACGTTGACAATCTTGGAGGACGACCACGAGCTAGTGGGAGTGGCCATAAGTAGTGATGACGAGAAAAGCTCTTGGACTCTTCGTCTCATAGAATACTTAGTACTTTTTCTTGGGATATTTGTGCATATTTAACGCTTTAATTGCGAGCATGCTTAGCTTATTTTAGTTTAAGCTATCACCAACATGCAAAGATTAATACCGGATTAACTGTTTTCATGTTAAAAGCGTTGTGAACCATCTTCACACGGGTTGTGATGGATGTATTCAAATTTGAAAACGTCTTTGCACGGGTTGTAAGTGACGGTTTCGAAGAAGATAATGTGAGATAAATTAGAATCGTCACAAAACAGGTTGTTGATAACGGATTCCTAATTGTATCAAACATAATTGATTTAAACTCAGCCGATCTCAAATAATTTTAAGTCGAGTGAGACACCAACCCAAAATCATAAGCTTGTATTGTTCTCCACTTTATTTATGTCGTGCGCCTTAGCGGAGCATCTTCGAAAGTATGCTCTATACAAGTTTGCTAAAGTTCTATCTAGATGTCATGCGCCTTAGCGGAGCATCTTTATCGGACTTTGCATACATGATTTGGTTGACTTAACTACGATTCTCGACCAGGGTCGAGCCATGGTGTCAGAAAGGGTATGTCGTGTACTATTGTACAAACCCTTACCAAGAATTACACGGTTTGTATTTGGACCCAATTGCATGGGGTGTAATTGGATGCATGTCCTACCTAAATAAGTGAGTCGGATCGGTGCACCTTAGATTACTTCGATTCATGAATCATGGGTCTTATTTTTAGATTCTATTAACTTAGAATCGAGAGGTTGAAGTTTATTCAGGATCTTCGTAAATTTATTCAACTTTCTGATTGAATTTACTTTCCTCGTGTAGATTAATAGCGAACAATTCAACGAACTCGAACAGTTTGTCATTGAGGCATATCCTCAAAAAGGGTAAGCTCAACGGAACAATTCAAGTTAGAACGCAAGGATTACGTCCTAGACCGGGCTATCCCTGTGGAGCCAGTTCTCAACACCCCGTGGGCCGTTAAGGATGCATACCAAAAGCACCTTAGCGACAATATCGACGTGGCGTGTGTGATGATGGGCGCTATGGAGCCGGAGCTCCAGAAGCAGTTTATGGAACTGTCTAAAGACCCTTTAGCGATGATGTCGCAAATAAAGGTCATGTTCAAGGAAAAGGCTTGACTCGAAAGATTCGGGATTTTCAAGGAACTCCTCGCCTGCAAGATGTCAGCAGGCAGTTCTGTAGGTCCACATGTCCTAAAAATGAAGAGACATCTCAACGGCCTAACTCGACCCGGGCTCGGGATAGAAAAGCAGATGGTAGCTGTAGTTACGACGGTTTTAGAGATTGGCTGATTTTTAAAGGAACTGAAGAACATGTTACAAAGAATGTCGAAGCATCTTCTGCGACATCTTGTGTCACATGATTGACGGCGTCTCGGCAAACATCCTGATCGACAGAAATCAGGAAAGTGCAGTTTCTGCAGAAAGTTCGAAGACGATTAGGAAATTCCAGAAACGACTTCAAATCTGGAAAGAAGAAAGACGGTGATTAAGAGGAAACCCATTAGGTTTAGTACTCATCCTCGATTGCTATAAAAGCTTAGGCTACCCCCTTACCAATCGTGTGGTTCTTTATTTGTTTCCTAGCAACAATTTGCAAGGTTCTTAGACGTGAAGGTTTGCGGGCTGAGAAATTGCAGATTCAGCTAAGGATATTGTGCATCACATAACTATTGAGAGTTAGGTGATTGAGGGTTTACTGATCGCGTGAGTGAAGACTGCACGCAACCACCAAGTTGTACGAAGACTTGAACTGACAGAGCAAGGCGATTGCTCGAAGAGTGGAATCAAGACGGAGTCTTGGATTCAGGGGGAGACCCCGAGATAGATTGCACTGTAAGACGTAGCATCAAGTATAGATCTAGGGATGATCACAGGTACTTGTATGTTCTGACGAATTACTGAGAAGTGAAATCTTTCCACTAGGCTGAGAGCCCCCACACGTAGGTGACGTTGCACCGAACTGGGTAAGCAATCTGCTGTGTCATTGTGTTTAGCTTTATATTTACAGTCCTGCATTATCTACACAAGAAGTCAGACACAATGTTATAGCTTCATACGTTACATTGTGTGTGGCGTCCTGCACGACTAGCTGATCAAAATTTCAATTGGTATCAGAGGAGGCACCTACAGCTTTAGGTGATTTCCTAAACAAGTATTTTAATCAAGATGGACAATACCAGAGAAGGAGGATCCATCAATCGACCACCTGTTCTAGATGGAAGTAACTACGGCTATTGGAAGGCTCGGATGTGTGCCTTCATGAAGTCACTTGACAACAAAACATGGAAGGCTGTGATCAATGGTTGGAATGCCCCACAACTCAGTGACAACGATGGTAATCCTATCGGTCCAAAACTAGAAAAAGATTGGACTGATGATGAAGACGAGGAATCACTGGGAAACTCTGGAGCTCTGAATGCTATCTTCAACGGCGTTGACAAGAACGTATTCAGACTAATCAACACATGCACAACTGCCAAATCCGCATGGGACATCCTTGCTGTTGCATATGAAGGAACAACCAAGGTTCGAGAACAAAAACTGCAATACCTGACAACCAACTTCGAAGCCCTCATCATGAAAGAGGACGAATCAATTGCAGAATTCAATGTTCGTATTCGTGATCTAGCCAATGAATCCTATTCTCCGGGAGAACCAATGTCTGATGAAAAACTGGTTAGAAAAACCCTGCGTGCTCTTAGCCCTAGATTTAAGATGAAGATCACTGCAATTGAGGAAGTTCATGACCTCAAGATCTTAAAATTCGATGAGCTAATGGGGTCTCTAATGACCTATGAGTTATCTCTGCCCAGCATAGAGAAAAGGAATAAAGGAGTAGCTTTCAAAAGCTCAACACACAAGCAACCAGAACCTGAGGATTCTGATTCCGAAGAAGACATCGACGCTACAATGGCCCTTCTCACAAAAAATTACAACAAAGTCAAGAGAAGATTTAGTCGAATGGGTGGACGGAATGTCACAACAAATGCCAGAAACAAAGCTCCACAAAAAGCTCAAACAGGAGAAAGTCCTGACAGACCAAACAGGAGTGGAGAAGAAAACAACAAGATCAAAGGACTTCAATGCCATGAATGTGAAGGATTCGGCCATCTTCGCAGAGAATGTCCAAATTTCCTCAAACAACAAAAACGAGGATATAATGCCACCCTATCGGATGAGGTCAATGAAGATAACGGATCTGAAGAGGTAAGCAACTTTGTTGCATTCACTACTACTACTCATGTATGTAACATTGATAATTCTGCCAATATCAATGATGATCACCACCATCCAACTCCAAATGAGAATTGGACTAAAGAGCAACTAGTCGAGGCATACAAAGGCTTACATACCAGATGGATCAAGGAAACTCTGATACTTGATCAACAAGGTGAACGGATTATCAGTCTTACCAACGACAAGTCTAGATTTCTAGAGACGATCGTGGAGCTAAAACGCGAAATCACTAGACTAAATGTAGAAATTAGTCTTATGACTAAATCGGTAATGATGATGAATCCTAGCACAGAAATCCTTGGCAAGATTCTATCAGTGGGAAAGCAGTCCAAGGATACGACAGGACTAGGGTACACACACGATATCCCCTCAACAGCAGTGACGAAGTTTGTTCCACAACAAGCCATGGTTAACAAGAAACCACTGGATGCCCCAACACATCCTACAGGACGACCTACAATAAATGCCATGACATCATCTACAACATGTTCTTGTCAAGCAGCTGTCAGAAGACATCATCCACGCAGACAACAATACTACAGAAGACCAACTTATCAATATCAATGGATATGTCATTACTGTGGTCAACAAGGTCACATCAGACCTTTTTGTTTCAACTTCTTGGGAGGAAGCAAGCTCAGCTACCACAAAAGAGACATCAGAGGCATATCTCAAATCCTCAGAAAACATCCCGCCTTAAATGGAGAGCTAAGAACCTAGTCTATCGAGCTAATGTTGCATATACATCATTGAGTGCTTCAACAAACAAAGACTAGTATCTCGATAGTGGACGTTCTCGACACATGACAGGTACTCCAGAGTTTCTTTCCAATCTGAAATTATATACAAACTGTTATGTTACTTTTAAAGATGGAATTCGAGCTCGAATCTTTGGAAAAGGAGTACTTAAGCATCCAGGAGCAACTTGCCTAACTGAAGCATTCCTTGTAGAAGGACTTAAGGCAAACATGATTAGCATCAGCTAGATCTGTGATCTGGGTTCAGAAGTGAAATTCACTAAAGAAGCCTGTATAGTTAAAGACTTCGATCAAGTCACTATTCTACAAGGAGTTCGCTCAATAGATAATTGCTACATCTGGTCGCCCGAATCACATATCGAAGCAGCAAAGTGCCTTGTCCCCAAAGCAAAAGAAACCAAACTGTGGCACAGAAAACTTGGACATCTAAATCTTAGAAGTATGCAAAAGGCAATCTCCGAGCAGGCCATTACAGGAATTCCGAACCTGAAAATAGTAGAAGGAAAGATCTGCGGAGAATGTCAGATTGGTAAGCAATCCAAGATGTCACACAAGAAGCTACAGCATATCACCACCTCTCGAGTACTTGAGCTGATACATGTTGACCTCATGGGGCCAATGCAAGTTGAAAGTCTTGGAGGCAAACGCTATGTCCTTGTATGTGTGGATGATTACTCACGATACACATAGGTTGACTTACCTCGTGATAAATCAGATACCTTCTCAATCTTCAAGAACTTATGCATCCAGGACCAACGAGAAAAAGGGGAGACAATTGGCAAAATAATTCGACTCATAAGGGATTGCAGAATTCTATAACTCATAAGGGTTAGCTCATGAGTTCTCGGCACCAATCACTCCCCAACAGAATGGCATTGTTGAGCGCAAAAATAGGAATCTATAGGAGATGGCTAGAGTTATGATGCTGGCCAAGGACATACCAACTCACTTTTGGGCAGAAGCACTTAACACTGCTTGCCATATCCACAATCGAGTGACTCTCCGGCCAGGTATGTCAGTAACTCATTATGAAATATGGAGGGGGAGAAAGCCCAATGTGAAGTACTTCCATATCTTTGGATTCACTTGTTATATTCTGGCTGATAAAGAGCCTCGCCGAAAGCTTGATCCAAAGAGTGATGAAGGCATCTACCTTGCATACTCAAGGAATAGTCGCGCGTACCGAGTCTTCAACAAACGAACCAAAACCATGATGAAATCAATCAATGTTGTTGTTGATGATGACTGTGAAAATGCCTGAGAAGACACGACAGACGAACACGGAGTCTATCCTCCCAACAATGTTAGGAAGGATGCTATTACTGATGTCAGTGAAGATGCTAGCAGCAAATCAGAAAAAAATGATGCTAGTCCAAATGTCGATAACGGTGAAACAGTTCCTGAAACCAGCAACAAAAATCCCTCACGAAGAATCCAGAATAATCATCCTATCTCTGGAGTAATTGGAGACCTGAATAAAGGCATACAGACTCGATCAAAAACTCCTGAGGACTACAACGAGCTGATAGGCAATATTTGCTTCGTTTCAAAGACTGAACCCGAAAATATCAATGAAGCTATCAATGATGAGTATTGGGTCAATGCTATGCAAGAAGAACTGATTCAGTTTGAGAAGAACCAGGTGTGGGAACTTGTGCCTAAACCAAGTGAAGGAAATATCATTGGCACAAAATGGATCTTCAAAAATAAGTCCGATGAGCTTGGTAACATCACTCGCAATAAGGCGAGGTTAGAATCACAAGGGTACACTCAAGTTGAGGGAGTAGACTTCGATGAGACCTTTGCTCGTGTAGCGAGACTTGAAGTAATCCGTCTCCTACTAGGGATATCATGCCATCTACAGATCAAGCTTTACTAGATGGATGTCAAAAGTGCTTTCCTGAATGGAGATCTCAACGAAGAAGTGTATGTATCGCAACCCAAAGGATTTGTTGATCCTCACTTTCCTGATCATGTGTATAAACTCAAGGAGGCCCTCTATGGGTTGAAACAAGCACCAAGGGCTTGGTATGAAAGGATCACAAAATTCTTGATCTTAAGCGGCTATACTAGAGGAGGAGTCGACAAGACTCTTTTTGTGAAGAATGAGGACGGGAACTTAATGATAGCCCAAATATATGTCGATGACATTGTCTTTAGAGAGATGTCAAAAAAATTGGTAGAGCAATTTATTCATCAGATGCTATCAGAATTCGAGATGAGCATGGTGGGAGAGCTTACCTATTTCCTAGGCTTCCAAATCAAACAGCTAAAACATAGCATCTTCATATCTCAGAGCAAATATGCGAAGAATATTGTCAAGAAGTTTGGGCTAGAGAAAGCCTCACATAAAAGGACACCTGCAGCTACACATATCAAGCTAACTAAAGATGATCCATGAGAAGCCGTCGACCAACACCTATACAGAAGCATTATCGGTAGTCTTCTCTACCTTACTGCGAGTCGACCAGATATTGCCTACTCTGTAGGAGTATGTGCACGATATTAAGCTAATCCTAAGGTTAGTCATCTCTCCCAAGCTAAGAGAATTATAAGATATATCTCTGGGACTACAGACTTGGGTTTATTATACTCATTCGACACATCCTTTACCCTGGTGGGGTATTGTGATGCCGATTGGGCTGGAAACACAGCAGATAGGAAAAGCACATCTGGAGGATGCTTCTTCCTAGGCAACAACCTCATATCATGGTTTAGTAAAAAGCAAAACTGTGTTGCCCTGTGCACTGCTGAATCGGAGTATATTGCTGCTGGGAGTAGCTGCACACAACTACTCTGGATGAAGCAGATGTTAGTCGAATACAATGTCAGACAGGAAGCCATGACTTTATATTGTGATAATGTCAGTGCCATCAACATCTCCAAAAATCCTGTCCAACACAGTAAGACCAAACACATTGACATAAGACACCACTTCATTCGAGAGCTAGTCGAAGATAAGAAGATCATCCTAGAGCACATCCATACAAAGAAGCAACTTGCTGATATTTTCACGAAGGCATTAGATGCGAGAAGATTTGAGTTCCTCAGGTCGTCACTCGGTCTGTGCACCATCAACGAACAATAGAAGTTGCTGAAATGGTTGAGAGGAGTTAGTTGGTGCCTCTTCATGAACCGGTCCAAAATCCCAACACATGCGATTGGGCCAAGCATACCAAAAGCCCATATAAAGAAAGGAAAGGTCACAAGATACGCTCGGTCTCCAACAGATTTGATTTGAATCAACCTGCCTTCAAAATCAAAACCTAGTCTGCCTCTTCTTGTGTTCGCTCTCATCTCCCTCACCTCTCACACTTTGCAACAAAAATCTCACTACCTACACAGAAATGGTGAAAACTTGGAGCACCATAGTACCAAAGAAGGCCTCTGGTAGTCAACAATCCGAACCAAAGAGGGCAGAAGCAAAAAGCTCCAAGAGCAGCAAAGCAAAAACCAACAAGCATGGTGTCCGAATCAAAGGACCAAAAGCGCAGAAAACTGAGGAATCTCCCAAAGAAACCCCTGCTGAGGAAGAACCAATGCCAATCTTTTCTCGAGTTCCCAAACAATCTCGAACCGGAAGTGCTGCATTCTCCATTAGTGGATGAAGCAACTGATGATGATGAAGAGGAGGTTACTGCAAGGGAAGCAAGGAAGGAAGAAAGCCTGAAGACAGTCAAGAACACATTGAGTCTTCCTTACGACAATGTGTCATTTCACTCTACGGACGGTGCCAAACGATGGGAATTCGTGTTCAAGAGAACGGCGTATCCCGAGAAGACCCTGTCATCAGAACTACTGGGACTAGAAGCCATTGTCCAACTTCTGGAGCAGGCAGAGCTTGTGAAGACTATCACTAACATTGGTAACCACTATCCCCTCTTGGTCAAGGAATTCATCGCAATTTGGCCTACTAGGTTTGGGTCTCCGGATGATCCGAATTTTGAGAAAGTGTATGTCAGAGGCATTCGCTTCAACAACTCCTCTGACATCATAAATGACTTCCTGGGGAGAAAGCGTGTTCGATCTGTGCCTCCACCTGACCTGAACAAGGTACTCCGTGAGATTACCGGAGATAAAAGCAGAAAGTGGCCTACCAAAGGCACTGTGGCAGCATCAGACCTTACATCCAAGTACTCCATTCTCTTTCGCATCGGAGTAGCAAATTGGGCTCCCTCCACACACGCATCCTCTATCAAAACGGAGCT
Source organism: Geranium rotundifolium (assembly GCA_963920655.1). Taxonomy (NCBI): domain Eukaryota; kingdom Viridiplantae; phylum Streptophyta; class Magnoliopsida; order Geraniales; family Geraniaceae; genus Geranium; species Geranium rotundifolium. The sequence continues at coordinate 22,879,215 of OY987311.1, read as the reverse complement.
GGCGATACTCATCTTCCAAATAGGTACTAGATCTACACTTGATTTTGGGCAATTTGTTATTGATCATCTTATCCGACATGCCAGATCACTTGCTGTAAAAATACCTATTGCCTTTCAATCCCTTATCTCTGAGCTGCTTGTACATCAACACCCCGGAGTGTTGAAGACAACAGATAAGGTTGGCAAACGCGAAGGACTGATTGTGGTGAGCCACAAGTTGCTTGAGGGCAAGCATGCTCCTGATCTTGCTAGGCCAGAAGCCAAGGCAACGACAAGTCGAGCCATAAGTGCCGCCCCTCCAACCAAGACCACCAGTAGGGATGCAGTTATTCTTGAAAGAGAGATAGCCGTGATTGATAAGGACATCGTCAATCTGAAGACAGCCCTGAAGCATCTCTCCCAACAACAATCCCATTGTGCCAACCTGCTAAAGTCCATGTCCCCTCCTGGCTCCGAAGATGATCACACCACCTCTCTACCAAATGCTCTAGAAGAATCTACTCAAGATGCCTCCACTGACGCTACTGAAGAAGAGACTGCTAGTTCCAGCAGCAGCTCTGTTTGATTTTATGAACTTTCTGATTACCGAACAAACTGAACATCTTTATTTTGTAATTTTTTGTTGAACACTGTTTCACACTTACTCTCGAATGCTAATCGGGAGTATGTGTGAGTTAAGTTTGGCTTTATTTCTTATTATCCTGTTGGTTACAAATGTTTGTTTAAATTTTGGCTATTTTTGAGCCAGCAAGGGGGAGTAAGATAGATAAGATAGAGACGACGCGAAGACACGACGACGCAAAGACACGATGATACGCGTGGTGACACACGCTATGCGCAAAAGATGCTACGAGATGCGAAACGCAAACAAAGACTTCATGACTGCTGATCGAGTGCATTGACGTCAAATGCGACGCAGAATGCGACGAAGAATGTTGTCCTTAAAAATAGCCAAAGGGGGAGATTGAAGTTACGACGGTTTTACAGATTGGCTGATTTTTAAAGGAACTGAAAAACATGTTACAAAGAATGTCGAAGCATCTTCTGCGACATCTTGTGTAACATGATTGATGGCGTCTCGGCAAACATCCTACTGGAAAGAAATAAGGAAAGTGCAGTTTCTGCAGAAAGTTCGAAGACGATTAGGAAATTCCAGAAACGACTTCAAATCTGGAAAGAAGAAATACGGTGATTAAGAGGAAACCCATTAGGGTTAGTACTCATCCTCGATTGCTATAAAAGCTTAGGCTACCCCCTTAGCAATCGTGTGGTTCTTTATTTGTTTCCTAGTAACAATTTGCAAGGTTCTTAGACGTGAAGGTTTGCGGGCTGAGAAATTGCAGATTGAGCTAAGGATATTGTGCGTCACATAACTATTGAGAGTTAGGTGATTGAGGGTTTACTGATCGCGTGAGTGAAGACTGCACGCAACCACCAAGTTGTACGAAGACTTGAACTGACAGAGCAAGGCGATTGCTCGAAGAGTGGAATCAAGACGGAGTCTTGGATTCAGGGGGAGACCATGAGATAGATTGCACTGTAAGACGTAGCATCAAGTATAGATCTAGGGATGATCACAGGTACTTGTATGTTCTGACGAAATACTGATAAGTGAAATCTTTCCACTAGGCTGAGAGCCCCCAGACGTAGGTGACGTTGCACCGAACTGGGTAAACAATCTATCTGCTGTGTCATTGTTTATAGCTTTATATTTACAGTCCTGCATTATCTACACAAGAAGTCAGACACAATGTTATAGCTTCATACGTAACATTGTGTGTGGCATCCTACACGACTAGACGATCAAAATTTCAATTGGTATCAGAGGAGGCACCTACAGCTTTAGGTGATTTCCTAAACAAGTATTTTGATCAAGATGGACAATACCAGAAAAGGAGGATCCATCTATCGACCACTTGTTCTAGATGGAAGTAACTACGGCTATTGGAAGGCTCGGATGTGTGCCTTCATAAAGTCACTTGACAACAAAACATGGAAGGCTGTGATCAATGGTTGGAATGCCCCACAACTCAGTGACAACGATGGTAATCCTATCGGTCCAAAACCAGAAAACGATTGGACTGATGATGAAGACGAGGAATCATTGGGAAATTCTAGAGCTCGGAATGCTATCTTCAACGGCGTTGACAAGAACGTATTCAGACTAATCAACACATGCACAACTGTCAAATCCGCATAGGACATCCTTGGTGTTGCATATGAAGGAACAACCAAGGTTCGACACCAAAAACTGCAATACCTAACAACCAACTTCGAAGCCCTCATCATGAAAGAGGACGAATCAATGGTAGAATTCAATGTTCGTATTCGTGATCTAGCCAATGAATCCTATTCTCTGGGAGAATCAATGTTTGATGAAAAACTGGTTAGAAAAACCCTGCGTGCTCTTAGCCCTAGATTTAAGATGAAGATCACTGCAATTGAGGAAGTTCATGACCTCAAGATCTTAAAATTCAATGAGCTAATGGGGTCTCTAATGACCTATGAGTTATCTCTGCCCAACCTAGAGAAAAGGAACAAAGGAGTTGCTTTCAAAAGCTCAACACACAAGCAACCAGAACCTAAGGATTCTGATTCCGAAGAAGACATCGACGCTACAATGGCCCTTCTCACAAAAAATTACAACAAAGTCATGAGAAGTTTTAGTCGAATGGGTGGACGGAATGTCACAACAAATGCCAGAAACAAAGCTCCACAAAAAGCTCAAACAGGAGGAAATCTTGACAGACCAAACAGGAGTGGAGAAGAAAACAACAAGAACAAAGGACTTGAATGCCATGAATGTGAAGGATTCGGCCATCTTCGCAGAGAATGTCCAAATTTCCTCAAACAACAAAAACGAGGATATAATGCCACCCTATCAGATATGGTCAATGAAGATAGCGGATCTGAAGAGGTAAGCAACTTTGTTGAATTCACTACTACTACTCATGTATGTAACATTGATAATTCTGCCAATATCAATGATGATCACCACCATCCAACTCCAAATGAGAATTGGACTAAAGAGCAACTAGTCGAGGCATACAAAGGCTTACATACCAGATGGATCAAGGAAACTCTGATACTTCATCAACAAGGTGAACAGATTATCAGTCTTACCAACGACAAATCTATATTTCTAGAGACGATCGTGAAGCTAAAATGCGAAATCACCAAACTTAATGGAGAAATTAGTCTGATGACTAAATCGGTAAAGATGATGAATCCTAGGACGGAAAGCCTTGACAAGATTCTATCAGTAGGAAAGCAGTCCAAGGATACGACAGGACTAGGGTACACACACGATATCCCCTCAACAGCAGTGACGAAGTTTGTCCCACAACAAGCCATGGTTGACAAGAAACCACTGAATGCCCCAACACATCCTACAGGACGACCTACAACAAATGCCATGACATCATCTACAACATGTTCTTGTCAAGCAACTGTCAGAAGACATCCTCCACGCAGACAAAAATACCACAAAAGACCAGCTTATCAATATCAATGGATATGTCATTACTGTGGTCAACAAGGTCACATCAGACCTTTTTGTTTCAACTTCTTGGGAGGAAGCAAGCTCAGCTACCACAAAAGAGACATCAAAAGCATATCTCAACTCCTCAGAAAACATCCCGCCTTGAATGGAGACCTAAGAACCAAGTCTATCGAGCTAATGTTGCATATACATCCTTGAGTGCTTCAACAAACAAAGACTGGTATCTTGATAGTGGATGTTCTCGACACATGACAGGTACTCCAGAGTTTCTTTCCAATCTCAAATTGTATAAAAACTGTTATGTTACTTTTGGAGATGGAATTCGAACTCGAATCATTGGAAAAGGAGTACTCAAGCATCCAGGAGCCACTTGCCTAACTAAAGCATTACTTGTAGAAGGACTTAAGGCAAACCTTATTAGCATCAGCCAGATCTGTGATCGGGGTTCAGAAGTGAAATTCACTAAAGAAGCCTGTATAGTTAAAGACTTCGATCAAGTCACTATTCTACAAGGAGTTCGCTCAACGGATAATTGCTACATCTGGTCTCCCGAATCACATATCGAAGCAGCAAAGTGCCTTGTCTCCAAAGCAGAAGAAACCAAACTGTGGCACAGAAAGCTTGGACATCTAAATCTTAGAAGTATGCAGAAGGCAATCTCCGAGCAGGCCATTACAGGAATTCCAAACCTGAAAATAGTAGAAGGAAAGTTCTGCGGAGAATGTCAGATTGGTAAGCAAACAAAGATGTCACACAAGAAGCTACAGCATATCACCACCTCTCGAGTACTTGAGCTGATACATGTTGACCTCATGGGGCCAATGCAAGTTGAAAGTCTTGGAGGCAAACGCTATGTCTTTGTATGTGTGGATGATTACTCACGATACACATAGGTTGACTTCCCTCGTGATAAATCAGATACCTTCTCAATCTTCAAGAACCTATGCATCCAGGTCCAACGAGAAAAATGAGAGACAATTTGCAAAATAATTCGACTTCGTAGTGATCATGGACGAGAGGTCGAGAACAGCAAATTTGCAGAATTCTGTAACTCATAAGGAATAGTTCATGAGTTCTCGGCACCAATCACTCCCCAACAGAATGGCATTGTTGAGTGCAAAAACAGGACTACAGGAGATGGCTAGAGTTATGATGCTGGCCAAGGACATACCAACTCACTTTTGGGCAGAAGCACTTAACACTGCTTGCCATATCCACAATCGAGTGACTCTCCGGCCAGGTATGTCAGTAACTCATTATGAAATATGGAGGGGGAGAAAGCCCAATGTGAAGTACTTCCATATCTTTGGATCCACTTGTTATATTCTGGCTGATAAAGAGCCTCGCCGAAAGCTTGATCCAAAGAGTGATGAAGGCATCTACCTTGGATACTCAAGGAATAGTCGCGCGTACCGAGTCTTCAACAAACGAACCAAAACCATGATGAAATCAATCAATGTTGTTGTTGATGATGACTGTGAAAATGCCTGAGAAGACGCGACAGACGAAGACGGAGTCTATCCTCCCAACAATGTTAGGAAGGATGCTATTACTGATGTCAGAGAAGATGCTAGCAGCAAATCAGAAAAAAATGATGCTAGTCCAAATGTCGATAACGGTGAAACAGTTCCTGAAACCAGCAACAAAAATCCCTCACGAAGAATCCAGACTAATCATCCTATCTCTGGAGTAATTGGAGACCTGAATGAGGGCATACAGACTCGATCAAAAACTCCTGAGGACTACAACGAGGTGATAGGCAAAATTTGCTTCGTTTTAAAGACTGAACCCGAAAATATCAATGAAGCCATCAATGATGAGTATTGGGTCAATGCTATGCAAGAGGAACTGATTCAGTTTGAGAAGAACCAGGTGTGGGAACTTGTGCCCAAACCAAGTGAAGGAAATATCATTGGCACAAAATGGATCTTCAAAAATAAGTCCGATGAGCTTGGTAACATCACTCGCAATAAGGCGAGGTTAGAAGCACAAGGGTACACTCAAGTTGAGGGAGTAGACTTCGATGAGACCTTTGCTCCTATAGCGAGACTTGAAGCAATCCGTCTCCTACTAGGGATATCATGCCATCTACAGATCAAGCTTTACCAAATGGATGTTAAAAGTGTTTTCCTGAATGGAGATCTCAACGAAGAAGTGTATGTAATGCAACCCAAAGGATTTGTTGATCCTCACTTTCCTGATCATGTGTATAAACTCAAGGAGGCCCTTTATGGGTTGAAACAAGCACCAAGGGCTTGGTATGAAAGGCTCACAAAATTCTTGATCCTAAGCGGCTATACTAGAGGAGGAGTCGACAAGACTCTTTTGGTGAAGAATGAGGACGGGAATTTAATGATAGCCCAAATATATGTCGATGACATTGTCTTTGGAGGGATGTCAAAAAGGATGGTAGAGCAATTTATTCAACAGATGCAATCAGAATTCGAGATGAGCATGGTGGGAGAGCTTACCTATTTCCTAGGCTTCCAAATCAAAGAGCTAAAACATAGCATCTTCATATCTCAGAGCAAATATGCGAAGAATATTGTCAAGAAGTTTGGGCTAGAGAAAGCCTCACATAAAAGGACACCTGCAGCTACACTTATCAAGCTAACTAAAGATGATCCAGGAGAAGCCGTCGACCAACACCTATACAGAAGCATTATCGGTAGTCTTCTCTACCTTACCGCGAGTCGACCAGATATTGCCTACTCTGTAGGAGTATGTGCACGATATCAAGCTAATCCAAAGGTTAGTCATCTCTCCCAAGCTAAGAGAATTATAAGATATATCTTTGGGACTACAGACTTGGGTTTATTATACTCATTCGACACATCCTCTACCCTGGTGGGGTATTGTGATGCCGATTGGGCTGGAAACACAGCAGATAGGAAAAGCACATCTGGAGGATGCTTCTTCCTAGGCAACAACCTCATATCATGGTTTAGTAAAAAGCAAAACTGTGTTGCCCTGTCCACTGCTGAATCGGAGTATATTGCTGCTGGGAGTAGCTGCACACAACTACTATAGATGAAGCAGATGTTAGTCGAATACAATGTCAGACAGGAAGCCATGACTTTATATTGTGATAATGTCAGTGCCATCAACATCTCCAAAAATCCTGTCCAACACAGTAAGACCAAACACATTTGACATTAGACACCACTTCATTCGAGAGCTAGTCGAAGATAAGAAGATCATCCTAGAGCACATCCATACAGAGAAGCAACTTGCTGATATTTTCACGAAGGCATTAGATGCGAGCAGATTTGAGTTCCTCAGGTCGTCACTCGGTCTGTGCACCATCAACGAACAATAGAAGTTGCTGAAACGGTTGAGAGGAGTTAGTTGGTGCCTCTCCATGAACCGGTCCAAAATCCCAACACATGCCATTGGGCCAAGCATACCAAAAGCCCATATAAAGAAAGGAAAGGTCACAAGATACGCTCGGTCTCCAACAGATTTGATTTGAATCAACCTGCCTTCAAAATCAAAACCTAGTCTGCCTCTTCTCGTGTTCGCTCTCATCTCCCTCACCTCTCACACTCTGCCACAAAAATCTCACTACCTACATAGAAATGGTGAAAACTTGGAGCACGATAGTACCAAAGAAGGCCTCTGGTAGTCAACAATGCGAACCAAAGAGGGCAGAAGCAAAAAGCTCCAAGAGTAGCAAATTAAAATCCAACAAGCATGTAGTCCGAATCAAAGGACCGAAAGCGCAGAAAACTGAGGAATCTCCCAAAGAAACCCCTGCGGAGGAAGCACCAATGCCAATCTTTTCTCGAGTTCCCAAACAATCTCGAACCGGAAGTGCTGCATTCTCCATGACAGATCTAACAAGGCCAGAAAGGGAGACTGATCTTGGTCAAGGAAGTCGAGAAGCTTCCATGCAGATTGTTCCTGTTCCAGTTTCAACAAATCTCCCAAGTATCGACTCCTCCATTATTTCAAACACCGATACTTCTAGAAATAGTGATCTGTTGGAGTCACTACTGGAAAACCAAGACCCACCTCAAGAAGGTGTGGTAGAGGAACTGATAAATCTTGGAGGAGAAAAGGAAGACTTGACCCCGGTCAGTCATGGTTTGGAACGTATTGCTGAAGAAGAAGGTACAACAGATGTCATTCTTGAAGCCACAAAGGAGGATGTAGTAGAAGAAGAAGTCGCTGACTCGGAAGAAGCCGAGGAAGAAGATGAGAAGGACAACAGTGTCGCCACAATTAACACAGAAGAAGTTCCTCTGGATGCAAGAGAAGATGTGACAGAAGATGCTACTGAGGCAGCACACACTGTGTGGTCATCCCTAAAGAAGAAGGTACTAGAAGAAAATGAAAGTCTAGCTCTGATGGTTGAAAAACTCAAAGAAACCAAGAAGAGGAAGGAGGTGAAAGATGCTGGAGGCCCCAGCAACAAAAAGAAGAAGATGTCCGTCAAGGAAAAAGGGAAGAAAAGTGTCTCCAAAAGGAGATTAGTGGATGAAGCAACTGATTATGATGAAGAGGAGGTTACTGCAAGGGAAGCAAGGAAGGAAGAAAGCGTGAAGACGGTCGAGAACACATTGAGTGTTCCTTACGACAATGTGTCATTTCACTCTGCGGACGGTGCCAAACGATGGGAATTCGTGTTCAAGATAACGGCGTATCCCGAGAAGACTCTGTCATCAGAACTACTGGGACTAGAAGCCATTTTCCAACTTCTGGAGCAGGCAGAGCTTATGAAGACCGTCACTAACATTGGTAACAACTATCCCCTCTTGGTCAAGGAATTCATCGCAATTTTGCCTACTGGGTTTGGGTCTCCGGATGATCCGGATTTTGAGAAAGTGTATGTCAGAGGCATTCGCTTCAACAACTCCTCTGACATCATAAATGACTTCCTGGGGAGAAAGCGTGTTCGATCTGTGCCTCCACCTGACCTGAACAAGGTACTCCGTGAGATTACCGGAGACAAAAGAAGAAAGTGGCCTACCAAAGGCACTATGGCAGAATCGGACCTTACATCCAAGTACTCCATTCTCTTTCGCATCGGAGTAGCAAATTGGGCTCCCTCCACACACGCATCCTCTATCAAAACGGAGCTGGTGATACTCATCTTCCAAATAGGTACTAGATCTACACTTGATTTTGGGGAATTTGTTATTGACCATCTTATCCGACATGTCAGATCACTTGCTGTAAAAATACTATTGCCTTTCCCTCCCTTATCTATGAGATGCTTGTACATCAACACTCCGGAGTGTTGAAGACAACAGATAAGGTTGGCAAACGCGGAGGACTGATTGTGGTGAGCCACAAGTTGTTTGAGGGCAAGCATGCTCCTGATCTTGTCAGGCCAGAAGCAAAGGCAACGACCAGTCGAGCCATAAGGGCCACCACTTCAACCAAGACCACCAGTAGGGATGCAGTTATGCTTGTAAGAGAGATAGCCGTGCTTGATAAGGACATCATCAATCTGAAGAAAGCCCTGAAGCATCTCTCCCAGCGACGACCACATTGTGCCAACCTGCTAAAGTCCATGTCCCTTCCTGGCTCCGAAGATGATCACACCACCTCTCTAGCAAATGCTCTAGAAGAATCTACTCAAGATGCCTCCACTGACGCTACTGAAGAAGAGACTGCTAGTTCCAGCAGCAGCTCTGTTTGATTTTATGAACTTTCTGATACCGAACAAACTGAACATCTTTATTTTGTAATTTTTTGTTGAACACTGTTTCACACTTACTCTCGACTGCTGATCGGGAGTATGTGTGAGTTAAGTTTGGGTTTATTTCTTATTACCCTGTTTGTTACAAATATTTGTTTAAATTTTGGCTCTTTTTGAGCCAGCAAGGGGGAGTAAGATAGATAAGATAGAGACGACACGAAGACACGACGACGACGCGATGACACGGCGACGCAAAGACACGATGATACGCGTGGTGACACAGGCTATGCGCAAAAGATCCTACGAGACGTGAAACGTAAAACAAAGACTTGATGACTGCCGATCGAGTGCATCGACGACAAATGCGACGCAGAATGCGACGAAGAATGTTGTCCTTAAAAATAGCCAAAGGGGGAGATTGTAGTTACGACGGTTTTAGAGATTGGCTGATTTTTAAAGGAACTGAAGAACATTTTACAAAGAATGTCGAAGCATCTTCTGCGACATCTTGTGTAACATGATTGACGGCGTCTCGGCAAACATCCTGATCGACAGAAATCAGGAAAGTGCAGTTTCTGCAGAAAGTTCGAAGACGATTAGGAAATTCCAGAAACGACTTCAAATCTGGAAAGAAAAAAGACGGTGATTAAGAGGAAACCCATTAGGGTTAGTACTCATCCTCGATTGCTATAAAAGCTTAGGCTACCCCCTTAGCAATCGTGTGGTTCTTTATTTGTTTCATAGCAACAATTTGCAAGGTTCTTAGACGTGAAGGTTTGCGGGCTGAGAAATTGCAGATTGAGCTAAGGATATTGTGCATCACATAACTATTGAGAGTTAGGTGATTGAGGGTTTACTGATCGCGTGAGTGAAGACTGCACGCAACTACCCAGTTGTACGAAGACTTGAACTGACAGAGCAAGGCGATTGCTCGAAGAGTGGAATCAAGACGGAGTCTTGGATTCAGGGGGAGACCCTGAGATAGATTGCACTGTACGATGTAGCATCAAGTATAGATCTAGGGATGATCACAGGTACTTGTATGTTCTAACGAATTACTGATAAGTGAAATCTTTCCACTAGGCTAAGAGCCCCCAGACGTAGGTGACGTTGCACCGAACTGGGTAAACAATCTGCTCTGTCATTGTTTATAGCTTTATAATTACTGTCCTGCATTATCTACACAAGAAGTCAGACACAATGTTATAGCTTCATACTTAATATTGTGTGTGGCATCCTGCACGACTAGCTGATCAAAATTTCAGTAGCTGATTTTGTTCTACAATCCTTTCATACATATGATAGCTTCGTAATGAAATATTATATGCATGATATGGACAAGACCGTCTCGGAGTTACATCAACTGCTTGTGACGGCCGAGAAGAACATCAAGGTCACTTGTGGCAAGGATGTCCTAATGGTCAGAAAGGGAACTAGCTTAAAAGCTGGAGGTTATAAGGGTAAAGCCCCTATACACTTGGCAGGAAAGATAAGACTGCCTTTACTTCCTAGACCTTCGAAAGTCGGGGAGGGAAAGAAGAAAAAGCAAGCAGTTTGCTTCTACTGCCAACAACCCGGTCACTAGAAGAGAGACTGCAGAAAGTTTAAGGATGATCAGAAGAAGGGCGGCGGGGCCACGTCTTCCTCATGTATTTTCTTTTTAGAGCTAAATCTCTCTGTTGCGGATTCATGTGTATTAGGTACCGGGGCTGAGTCTCATATTTGTACGAATTTGCAGGTGTTGGAAAATAGAAGGGATTTGGGCAAGAACGAGGTGGACCTATGAGTTGGGAACAAAGTTCGGTTTGCCGCAACTGCTGTAGGATCCGTTAGACTTGTTTTGCCTAGTGGCCTTGTTCTTGTACTTCATAATATATCTTTGTAGGGATTTTGGGCTCACCAAAACTTCATGGCAGCGGAAGCATAACCCAAAATATGCCCAAGATCATGAAACCATTAAATCCCAAGGAAAAACCAAATCACAAGATTTTACCTTTCGGTTTCATCGTGAATCTGCCCGGCAGAAAACACGAGTTTAAAGCTCCATATTTCAAGCTACAAATCTCTAAATGCTTCGGTTTTTTTTTTAGAGTGAAGCCCAACAAATTCTCTACAACTTTCATGTTTTGTTCTTCACCCAGTTCGGATGGCAGGACCTCCGTCTGGAGCAAAACAGTTTGGTCGATGGTGTTGGACAGTGCTGACCGGGTTCTTCGGTTTTCGGCCTTGTAGCTCCACAACCAACGCTCTAATGAGATATTACGATTTCACAAACCTGTAGAACTTGTAGTGTTATTTAATCTGCCGCTGGTTTCAGGTCAAACGGACTTTGGACCGGAAAGCTACACCTCACGCAATATCCGTCGCCGGAACTGGACAGTTTTTTCGGTTAATCGAATCAAACAAGAAGAACACGTTTGGATCTTCTCTCTAACGGTATTCACACGGATAGGATGATCAAAGATCCATACGCACACAACCTACTAGAGTTGTGTGACGATTGACAGAAATAAGCCAAGAGGGAGGGAGAGAGAGAGAGCACCAAAAACCTTGTGATATTTTTGGTGTTATGTTGATTAATGTATTTGTGAATTGATGTGTGTTGGGTTAAGAGAAGATGATGATGGTCATTGGGTAGCCAACTTTAATCACACTTACCCCACATGGATTACGATAGTGTGTATCTAGTCATCATCCACTTAACCAAAGTTAGTGGAGAAAGGGACCCACCCTTTGTTCTACTATTGGGCCTTGGTTGGGCCGGAAAATAGGGCCTCGTTGCACGAAGCCCAATGCTTCGGCCATGAGGTCCCGTGCCGTGTCCAACTTACACTCAAACTTATCGTACAAAGTCAAACGTGACATCGACGAAAGATTTAGTCTTTCTCGATTCGTGTATCACATTCAATTACACATATCCAAGGCCCAAAACGTCCAGTTTTGCCCATGCCTCTCTCTCGAGTATCGCCGACCTTTTCTCCTCTCTCATAATCCATATCCTATGTGTGTGACCCTCTAGGCTCATGCCGACGTCGGCAGATCGGCGTAAAATTCTATTTTACCCGATCCATCATAAGTGGCCTCTAGTAAGACGTTATAATTACCCGACGTGCATGATAATCGATGATTTGATTCTACCACATGTAGTACATGTCGCTATCGCTTTATCGCCCGGTATCTAGATTGATCATAAGGCATAGAGACGTCACCCTTATTTAATCAATCTTTGTTTCTCGATCTGTGAGATTACTGAATACTGATAACCCGTATTGTTGGCATGGCCATGCTCACCCTTCGATTAATCTCTATCGATTGGCCTAAACAGATACCTATCTCATACCGTAGTATTAGGGATAAATCCCTTAGCCACCTTTCGTATCACTCATACAATCCGTCCCCGTTCCAATCATGTCCGTTATGGTAGTCTTGTTACAGACAACGTTAGGAATAAGTTAAACACGGTTCTTTACTGTATAGCAATCACAAAGACTCCATGGTCTAAGGATACGACGAAAAGCTACCACAGTTGAATGTGCTCATGACTGTATCTATGCAACACCATTTAGTGCGGGTCGTCCAATATCACTCACCTGAGTGATATTTATGAACTGATTCCTGGAGTCGTTCCCAATGGCAAATAGAGCTATACCATAAAGAATCATCCTCATACTTGGTCGCTCCATTGAAGTATATTTGACTAGGGACCCGTTAAGTATGATCCGTACAGATATATGGTTCTACTACTTTGGTGGAGATATATCAGATCATACTTAACCTATTACTTCAACACAAAAGTAATATAATGTCGATTTTATATATTGCAAACGATGATTAATATATATAGAAATTTACAGACTAATACAATTGGACTAGGCACAAAAAAGCTTACAATTTTTTGTACCAACTTTCAGCATAAACATTATGTCCATTTCCTTACTTGATAAGGAATGATTTACTTTTGTAATCGAAAATGGAAGTTTTAATATAAAACGTGATGACGTACATTATGGAAGTAAAGTACAATTGGTGGTTTGTATGCATTGAATATGGAAAGCCCCAATTCAAATAAGCTCTATAACGTTAATACGAAAAGTTTTAAATCCGATGATTTGAACCAAACTCTTATATGGCACTGTCGTCTAGGCCACATAAATTAGAGGCGCGTCTCAGCACTTCACAAGTGCGGACTGTTAAATCCATTCGAATTCCATTCGATTTGAGAGATGCGAGGCTTGTTTGATGGGCAAGATGACTAGAGTGCCCTTCATCAGGAGAGGTGAGAGGGCGGGTGACCTATTGTACCTAATACACACTGATGTGTGTGGACCTATGAGTTCACTTGCCAGGAGCGGTTATAGTCACTTCATCACTTTTACTGACGATTTTAATAGATTTGGTTATGTCTATTTAATGAGAATTAAGTTTGATGCTTTTGATAAATTCAAAGAGTTCAAGACTGAAGAGTAGAACCAGCTCGGGAAAAGTATAAAGCACTTCGTTCGGATCGAGGTGGAGAATACTTATCCCAAGAGTTTTCGATCATCTTGTGGAAAGTGGGATATTATCAGAATGGACTCCGCCAGGAACACCTCAATGAAATGGAGTGTCCGAGCGAAGGAATTGAACATTGTTAGATATGGTTCGATCCATGAGGAGTCACACTGATTTGCCAATATCCTTCTAGGGTTATGCTCTTGAAACTGCCGCATTCATATTGAATAAGGCTCCAACGAAGACAGTGGAAGGTACACCTTTTGAGTAATGGTATAAGAAGAAGCCCGTTTTGTCCTTCTTCAAGATTTGGGGTTGCGAGGCTTTTGTGAAGTGTATGCTCTCAAACAAGCTCGAACCAAAATCAGACAAATGTATCTTCCTTGGGTATCCCAAAGAAACAAGGGGATACTACTTCTATAAACCGAGCGAGAACAAAGTTTTCGTTGCTCGCGGTGGGGTGTTTTTGGAAAAGAAGTTCATTTCCAAAATAGACAATGGGAGAACTATAGATCTGGATGAAATTCCAGAGGATGTAGCTTCTAAGGAATCACATAAAAGCCCAAAAGAAGATATGGAGCCAGAGCAGGTAGTAGAACAGGAACCGATCACTGTAATTCTTCAGGACAGTCCAAGGCGGTCTGAAAGGACCAGTCATCCACCTGTGAGATACGGATTCTGTGTGACTCAAGGTGATGAGCTGGTATTGCTGGATCAAGATAATGAACCCACCACCTTCGAGAAGCCGTGGACAGTACCGACTCTGAGAAATGGCTGGGAGCCATGAAGGAGGAAATGTAATCCATGTTCGATAATCATGTCTGGAGCTTGATTGATCCAATCGATGGTGTTAAAACCATTGGTTGTAAATGGGTCTTCAAAAAGAAGAAAGACATGGATTGCAATCCTCAGACCTATAAAGCACGTCTGGTAGCAAAAGGCTATAGACAAATTCAAGGGATTGACTATGAGGAAACCTTTTCTCCAGTGGCTATGGTCAAATCTATCTGAATTCTTCTGGCCATCGCAGCATATTATGACTACGAGATATGGCACATGGATGTCAAAACCGCCTTCCTTAATGGGAACTTAACTGAGGATGTTTATATGACGCAACCTGAAGGTTTTGTAGATCCAAGAATAAGGGAAAGATTTGTAAGTTGCTCAAGTCCATTTATGGATAGAAGCAAGCTTCGAGGAATTCGAATATACGTTTTGATCAAGTTGTGAAACAGTTCGGCTTTATCAAAAACGATGATGAACCTTGCGTTTACAAAAGGGAGGATGGAAGTAAGATAGTCTTTTTGGTGCTATATGTCGACGACATATTACTCATTGAAAACGACATCTTAAACTTGCACTCAACAAAAGCTTGGTGAGGCGAGTGTTTTGCAATGAAAGACTTAGGCGAAGCCTCTTACATCTTTGGTATTAAGATACGGAGAGATCGCACCAAGCGGGTCTTGGGTTTAAGTCAGAGCACCTATATAGAAAAAAGTGTTGAGGAGATTCTCAATGCTTGATGCCAAGAAAGGATTATTACCCATCCGTCATGGCATAAGACTAAGCAAGACTCAGCGTCCGGTGACGACTGATGAGCTGAAAAGAATGAGTGGAATTCCATACGCTTCGGCTATTTAATCCATCATGTATGCCATGATACGAACGAGACCGGACAACTCGTTTGCCCTAAGCTGTACCAGTAGGCATCAATCCAACCCCGATGAGGAACATTGGTTTATGGTCAAGGCATTCCTCAAATACTTGAGGAGAACCAAGGACGCTTTTCTTGTGTATGGGGGAAGAGAAGATGATGAACTAGTCGTCAAAGGATTTGTTTACGCTAGTTTTCAGATGGATCCGGATGACTATAAAAGCAGTCTGGATATGTGTTCATGTGGAATAGAGGAGCTTTTACCTGGAAGAGCAAGAAGCAAGATTCCACAGCTGACTCTACAAAGGAATCTGAGTACATCTCTGCCTCAGAAGCAGCGAATGAGGTTGTATGGATCAGGAGCTTCCTAACTGGACTAGGCATAATGCCAAACGCGTCTAATCCAGTAATATTATTTTGTGACAACACAAGGGTCATTGCACAAGCTAAAGAGCCTAGAGCACATAATAGATCCAAACATGTACCCAAGAAATATCACCTAATTCGAGAAATTATCGAGAGGGGTGGTGTGAAGATCACTTACGTTGCAACAGATAATAACACAGCCGACCCTTTCACCAAGGCTCTTCCTCAACCTAATCAAGAAAAGCATGTGAAGTCAATAGGTATAGACTGGGGCTTAGATTGGAACTAGGGGCAAGTGGAAGATTGTAAGCTTTTTTATGCCCTAGTCCAATTGTATTAGTTTGTAAATGTCAGAACATATTAAATATCGTTTGTAATATATAAAATCTGCATAATATTACTTATGTGTTGAAGTAATAGGTTAAGTCTGATCTGATATATGTCCACCAAAGTAGTAGAACCATATATTTGTACGAATCACACTTAACGGGCCCCTGGTCAAATATGCTTCAATGAAGCGACCAAGTATGAGGATGATTCTTTATGGTAACGGCTCCCCGAATAAGATCATAAATATCACTCGGGTGAGTGATATTTGACGATGCCCACTGAATGGTATTGCATAGATACAGTCATAAGCACATTCAATTGTGGTAGCTTGTCGTCGTATCCTTAGACCAATGAGTCTTTGTGATCGCTATAAAGTAAAGAACCGCGTTTGACTTGCTCCTAACGTTTTCCGTAACAAGACTACCATAACGGACATGATTGGCACGTGGACAGATTGTGTGAGTGATATGAAAGGCGGCTAAGGGATTTATCCCTCATATAATGGTATGAGATAGGTATCTGTTTAGGCCACTCGATAGAGATTAACTGAAGGGAGAGCATGGCCATGCCAACGATACGGGTTATCAGTATTCAGTAATCTCACAAATCGAGAAACAGAGATTGATTAAATAAGGGTGACGTTTCCATGGCTTATGATCAATCTAGATACCGGTAGATAAAGGGATAGCGATATGTACCACATGAGGTTGAATCGAATCATCGATCATCATGCACGTCGGGTAATCGTAACGTCTTACTAGAGGTCACTTATGATGGATCGAGTAAAATGGAATTTTACACCGATCTATCGACGTCGCCATGAGCCTAGAGGGTCACACACATGGGATATGGATTATGACAGACAAGGAAAGGTCGGCGATACTCGAGAGAGAGGCATGGGCAAAACTGGACGCTTTGAGCCATGGATAAATGTAATTGAATGTGACACGCGAATCGAGAAAGACTAAGTCTTTCGTCAATGTCGCGTCAGACTTTGTACGATAAGTTCAGGGGTAAGTTTGACGCGGCCCGGGACCTCATGGCCGAAGCATTGGGCTTCGTGCCACGAGGCCTTATGGGCCGGCCCAACCAAGGCCCAATAGTGGAGCAAAGGGTGGGTCCCTTTCTCCACTAACTTTGGTTAAGTGGATGATGACTAGATACACATTATCCTAATCCATGTTGGGTAAGTGTGACTATAGGTGGCCACCTAATGACCATCATCATCTTCTCTTAACCCAACACACATCAATTCATAACACATTAACCCAACAACACAAGAAAATATCACAAAAGGTTTTTGGTTCTCTCCCTCTCTCCTCTTGAAGCATTCGGGCGAATCCCTCCTAGCTCCCCTTCTTGCTCTCTCTTTCTCTCTCTTCTATTCTAGTAAGGTAGAAGAGTGTAGGGTCCTCAAGTGATCATCCTATCCGTGTGGACTTGGATAGAGTTGAAGATCCGAAGCGTTTTTCAAACTGATTCAAACAAACCGAAGGTAAACTTGTGATTTCAGTTTTTCCTTGGGATTTAATGGTTTGATGTTCTTGGAAAGTTCTTGGGGTTTATATACGGTTGCTTCTGCTGCCATATGAGTTCTTGATAGCCCAAAAGTTTCTACAGACTTTGGTGTTGTAGAGGAAGTCAATGTGTGCATGCATAGGGGAGATTGATAAGAAATTAGCACGGAAATTGTTGTGCTGACATCACTAGAATGGAACTTCCATGATCCTCTAGAAAAGATTAAAGGGAAAGCGGTGTCCTCGCAATGTGGCACCTTGAGAATTGTATGCGATGGGGTCATTGGAAGGCTGAGCTGAAGAAAGATTATTTAAGTGATTTTTGTAGTAGATTATCTTGTATGTTTAATGTCACATTTGTTATTGCTGCTGATGTATAAGTGTATGTTATTGGATGCAGGACACTCAGATGTTCATGCTTAGGGTTCGGTGTTTGTTTAAGATACTTACCTAGAGGAAAAATGCGTTATATTTCAACATATATGGTCAAGCAGTAAGATATTTTCGCGGTCAGGCGATTGATTTCAAGATTCGCAACAAGGATCGAGTTTAAGATACGAGTTCAATGGCTTTGTTGTTTTACCCTTAATATTTATGGTTTATGACCTTTACTTAATTTTGTATGCCGCCTAGACGTTGTTTTTTTTTGTTGATGTTTGGACTTGATGTGCCTCAAGAGTTGTTTCAATTATGCTGGATAATGAGTTAAGTTTATCATTTTGTCACACCATCTTTGTGTTGCTAATGTTTTTTGAGGTATGTATTATGTTTACTGTTTAGATGAATGTGTGAGGTCTCATATGGCACAAATATTATGTTTAGTGTTTATAATTATGTTTTTTTATTCAATTTGTATGTTGGTTTTCAGTCTTTTGGTTCTTAACTGTTATATGTATTAAGCTGACAACTTAATATTTTGGCACGTCCTTGTCATAAAAGTAGTGTCGCAATATTATATTTATGATGTGAATATAAAAGAAATAAAGACTTTCTTCTTACATTTTCCAAAATAGAATCAATGACAGGTATGTAGATGTATGTACGAGGTTGGGATATGCTAAGTAAAAATAGTAATTATAAAGAGGTTCATATTGTAAGACATAAAGTTGCAAAATGGAAATAGTGCTAGTGGCATTGTTCTATAATTCATGAAGCAATGTTGGCTTCAGTCGTCTTAGAAGAGTGGTCGGGCATGGTTGAAGGTGTACTCAACAATAAAGGGCATGTTCGCATGTTGTGGGTAGTGTGTTGTAGACAGTGGCCGCATTTTTGAAGTTTTTTTCGAGTCTGACTTGAAATCGCTTTTTCAGGGAACGATTTGAGCCGTTTGCTTCTACCTTATTTTTTACAGACTTTTGGTAAGTGGACCGTTACCTCGGGAGGGTTAGGTATATCCGAAAGTGCTTCTATGCTTGTATTGCTGCTTGGAGGATTTTTGTCAACAGAAAATCTTCCATATGAAGGGTGATTGTTAAGGTTATCGAGTAGCTCTACTCGATCTTCGTAGTTTGTTCTTTGTAGGGACAACAAGTTGTGCAAGGCCGCCCATATCTCTAAGTTTATCGAGGCCTCGTTGTGTTGTTGTTCAGCTTCGATGTTGTTCCTTAAGAAGTTGGTTTGAGTCCGTGGCTCATCTCGGCACCATCTTGTTTTCACCATTGACCATGGTATGATTTCTACTCGAGAAATTTTTAGGACAGTGAATATGTGTAGGCATATGAGACCGCATCCTTTCAGTTTCATGTGTAGGCATGTGTAGGCATGTTTGTTTGTCACATATTGTACTTAAAGCGTATGACCCTCGAGGCTCACGACCCGTTGGCAGACTGGTAAAATTACTATTTTACCCTTTCCGTCATAAGTGGTCTCTAGCAAGACATTATGATTGCTCAACGTTCGTGATTATCTATTATTCGACTTAACCTGTTATCGTACATGTCACTGTACTTTTATCAAACCCATATCCAGATTGATCAATAGGCATAGAACCGTCACCCTAATTTATCAATCACTTTTTCTTGATATCTGAGATGACTGAAAACTGATACAAAGGTATCACCTGCATGACCGTGCTATTCCTTCAGTCATACTCATCAAGTGGCCTAAACGGATATCTTTCTCATATTGGAGTATGAGTGATAAATCCCTCAGACGCCTTACGAGTTCACAAATGCAATTAATATCCA
Organism: Geranium rotundifolium; assembly: GCA_963920655.1. NCBI lineage: Eukaryota > Viridiplantae > Streptophyta > Magnoliopsida > Geraniales > Geraniaceae > Geranium > Geranium rotundifolium. The sequence continues at coordinate 22,859,522 of OY987311.1, read as the reverse complement.
AGCCAATCAAAACCGTTATAGCTACCCTTTTACAGGTAACGTTAGACTAGGTCCAACTTAGAGATTCATTACATAGTGCACACAAAGACTCCTTGGTCTTAGGATATAATGACCAGCTACGATATGTGAGTATCTCATGACAGTATCTTTGTTGCGTACTCACAATCGGGTTGTCCGATATCATCGACCTGATGATATCTATGATATAACTCCGGCACATACTTTTCCATGATCAGTAGAGCGTGATCACAAGGAGCTGGTCTCAAACTGATTGCTTCTTAAAGAAGCTTAGCTGACCAGGGACTTATCAAATGTAATTCTTTCTGATCTACAATTCTACTATTAGTGGTTACACACATAATGACATAGATCAAATTACATTCGATATATTACTACAATACATTAGTAATATATGCCGATTTATTTATGCGGAAAGATGGTAAAACATTACATATGTAGATCACTTTTATATTGGATGGGGGCATAACTCTAACATCCACAATGACCGAAGTTCGTACAAGCTTTGTAGAAGGGGGCGGTTCTCCAATGAGTTGTCTCTAATCAAGTGTCGATTCAGCTGCTCCATACTATCTCACAAAACCTGTCAAAGAACTTCGATTAGGCAGTACTTTTGATTCTACTTGTATGTATAAAATAGTGGTTGGTGAGTACTATGATTGTCATAATCGGTATAATTGATGATAAATCATTTTGTTAAAATTATTGAATTTAAATATCAGTGATTTGCACAATGAATCATGCGAGCAATGTGGTTTACTTATAAATTATTGGTATACGTGTATGTGTATGTGGATGTAAAATTGAGGTTACCCGCTCATGAACTTTGCTCATAATATGCCACATGCATAGACGATGACGGGTTGTCAGTAGCACTTGTGCGAGAGCGGTAATGATACAAAGTGGGGGTCACATACGCACTGCATGAAGGAACGTATTGAATAACCAGACGTACGACGGGTTGTCCTCTTTACTAAGTAGGCCAGAGCAGAAAGTCACACTGGGATTTTGGTTATCAACCCCCGTGAAAGGGCAGAAAACCATATAATATCTGTGTATTCGATGCAAGTTTTGAATAAAAATCTGGTTATTGTAAGTGTGACATAAGTATGTAAATTTTGAATGAATATATCGGTCAATGACATAAGTATTTTACCTGTTTGTGTCGTAGGTCGAGTCAAAAGAGATGTTGTCACCATACCTTTCATAATTACGGTGTGACTCACCGTCAGACCAAAATAGCCGAGTTAGCCTGTCTTGGTTGTCCGTGTCAATTTTGTAATAAAATCTGGGTCTGTTAATTTCTCTTTCTTGAATTCATCGATTACCATTTGTACATCACGGGTTCCAATGTGGACCTTGAGGTTTCGTTGAAAGTTACGGAAGTCGCCAACTGTAGCTCTGACATTTTTTCCCCACCGAGGAATGCGCTGCAGACGCTATGAGCAGTTGTTGCTCCAACGTTGGACTTTTGACAGTTTATTACCACACGTTTGTGGATGTCCAGCATGGTACGATTGGAGCGGACATACTGGAAGTTCGCAATAGTGTAAAATTTATGGTTGTGCAGTTCAACAAATTTTGATATGACGTAGTTTCCGTCTCCTTGTCGCTTAAGTAAGATCATGGCACTGCATCCGGTACGAGAACTTACTTATTTTCATTTTTTGATTGTGATGGTCTCGTCGTTATTGTTGTGGATATTGGTGTATAGTGTGTCGCCTTCTTTGGAACACAATATGTATTTCAATGTAAGTCGATGTGATTTTTTTTCTGCGTTCTAAGGCGTGGAATGAATTTGCAAAATCATGCATATGCTCTGTAATGAGCTATTCGTGAACCAAGACTCGAGAAAACCATTCCCAGAGCCGGTTTTACTATCGAGGGACATCAAGGCTTGTAATAGCCATCGATGTATGGTCCCCATGGGCAAGTGATGTCTTCAGCTGATGTGTCATTGTTGAACGGTGGGGTCGGCATCGGAGTGAGTACTGGAAGATAGGGACATATTCAATATATTTTGGTTAGAATAATGTGATGTAAGTTGAATTTTTTCATGATATGATTTTTTCTCATACTAGTTTGTCCTTGTGACGGAGGTGGAGGCCGGTTGGTGTTGACGAGGTAGTGAACGACGCGCTCATTGCCGTTGTAGGATGATCGGTTTCGTCGTCTTTTTTTTGCACATAAATGGTGTTTCAGTAATTTAATAAACTCGAACGGTAGATGGGTTAATCGTACGTGGATGTAACTGTTATTATGCAGTTATTTATGATTATGTGTGTAATGACACATTATCCCTCTATTTTATTTATAGGATTTTTTTATTACTAAATAAGGAAATGTATCTGGTTGCAAATATAATGAAATCGTACGGTTCATATGTGTTCCTATGTTTGTAGTTAGATGGTGGTTTGTTATGGATTTTTATCCTTACTTTATTAATAACATTATTTTGAAAAAAGATCCCAAATTTTGTTGTCAGTGTTAAACAAATACTTAACGATATGAGCGCGTGGATTGGCTGCTACGTCTACCACATCACAAGCCATCTCTCCCATTTCGTAGCGGTGTTGCTTTGTAAATTGCTCCACTTCTAATACTTTTCTAATCTCATGTACAAAAAAGATGCATGACTTGTTACTTTTGTTTTTATTGCATCTGCTTACTGATTATTATTATTTATAGGGACCCTACGTCACAACTCATTTGGATTGTGTATCTTTTGTGATAGTATCTGAAATTCTGAGTTTTTGTAGGGACAACATGTCGAGCACAATGTTGTGACAATTTGTTCGACAACTTGTCTGATCACAGATAAGTAAATAACGGAACAATAAATAGAAGACACACAATATGTTTACCCAGTTTGGTGACTCCACACCTACGTCTGGGGGCACTCTGTCAGTGGAAATGTTTTCACTATCTGGTAGTCAATAGTACAACTTCAAGCATCAACTACCTATCACACAAGCTATTGTCCTAAGCTACTATAGATCTCACTGTGAACAACCTCGACTAAGGGCCTCTCCCCCTGTCTTTGAGATCCTCTCAATTCCACCCTTCGAGCAAGCCTATATTCGGTTGCGTTGTCTTCGACAATCTTCTTTGTGAGACTTCAATCACAAACAAATACCTTTAAATCACAAACACTCAAATCCTTGTGAGTTGATGTTTTTTATCAACAATATCCTTCTAAATAAAACAGCCTCTAATCCGCTAATCTTACATGGTCACGAGCTCTGAGTATTTAGCACATGAAAGGACGTAAAAGCATACGAGTTGCTAAGGGGTAAAGCACCTGCTTTTATAGCAACTCGTGTAGCCTAATCGGTTTCCAATACTGATTAGGAAATCCAAACCCTTGCCGTCCTTGGCAAGTTTGGCAAGTCGGCGTTACCGCCTACAGGCCTTAGTGACGTGTCTTGATGCTAGCTGGAGATTGCCTTATTTAGTCGGTTCCTAAGACTCACATGCGCTGGTGTTCTCTGTCTAAACAGGAACGCTGCGGTACTTGACTATTTCTGCGCACATAATGTCATACTACATATGTTACGATATGTGGAATAACATCTTACCTTGTGTTTAAAAAATCTGCCAATATTGAACGTAGCAACAATCTCCCCCTTTGGCAATATTTTAGGCAACCGCATCTTGATTATCCGTCTTCTTTTCCTGGCAATCTCCGGTCGAGTTTTATCTCTAGTCTAGGACACTCTTCTTCATTCGTTGTCATTCTTCATGTTTGACTTCTGTGTACTGCAGCAGATCACGTCTTCTTGTTGAGTCTTCTCGTCCTTTATCAGCAAGGTTCATAGTGCAAGTCTGCGTCTTTTGTCACTTTGTAGTAAGAAGTGTTCATCATGTTGCAACATGTTTGTGACGCATGTTCCAATCAATGACGTACCGACAAGTTGTAACATGTTTGTTACGCATGTTCTAATCATGTCGTTCCTTAAGTCACAAAGTAAGGTTAACATGTTGTTACACATGTTTCAGCCAACACTACTTTAACATGTAATTACACACGTTAAAGGTGACAGATGACACAAGTCTCTAACATGTAGTTACACATGCTATAGACCAGACCAAATACTGTTACAGATCACCATTTTTTTATGACCATAGGTTGACCATGTAGGTCCAAATCATCTCCCCCTAATTGCCTCAAAAATGGCAAAGGGTAAGCACAGAAAAATTAAGGCACACAAAATATCCAGCTCTTACGAAGAGAGCAAATATCCAGCCTCTAAACAGGAGGCAAAATCCTTACAAACCAAAAAAGTTAACCCAGACAAACCCCGGGGATTTAAGTGTTGTGCATAATCAAAGAGTTTTTCATTAACATAGGTAACCTAGATCGACTTTAGGAGGAGCAGCCAGCAAGTCATGGAGGAGCTGTTCAAAGGTAGCCTTGCGGCTTAAGAGAGTGGCAATGGAATTCTCCAAATCAGCACAGTCCTATCTCTGATGGACCCTGGTACTTTGAAGCTGCTTCCGGCTTCATAGGTTTTTACAAAAGGTCGTGGAACATCCTTAACATGTTTCCCTTCGAACAGCTTTGGGCTTATGTGAAGCTCCAAAGGCTTCTTTCCAACAAGATCATTGTCTCGAACAATGTTAGGACATTGTTGGATCATCATGCCACATATAAGTGATGGAAAGTCAATGTGTAGCTTAATGGCATAGGACCCCGCATGTCTAGAGAGATGTTCTACTATAAAAGTCCCGAAGTCAAGAGGAGAGTCCATACCTATTTGGTAGATTAGCCTGGCCAGATATGCCCGAATGCTTTACCCATTAGAAGAAGGTGCCCAGTTCGTCATGCCGATTCGATAGAGAATGGAATATTTGGCTCTGAGCTCTGAGGAAGCAATGAACCCTTTTCCTGGCCATGCCTTCTTTATGCCTCCAGTGACTTCTTGTGCAATGCAGTCCATGGATGGACTGTGTTGAGCTTTGTAGGCCACTTCTCTTCCTAGGTAGATATTGATTGCTTTGGCAGAGAAGTCGAAGTAGTTCCCTCTTACGTATACCTGTCTGAATTCAAGACTAGCTGGATTGTTGTACGCTTCGAAGAGATTTACAAAGAACTCACGCACAAGAGCTAGATAGTATGGGCCAACATTGGAGACAATTTTCATGAGCTGTGCACTTTCAAGAAGCTCTCTGATGACTTTCATTTCTTTAGCATCAGCAGATAGTTCCTTTTCTGGGTAAATTGTGGGACTGCACACATACTTCCATCTGCTAGTGCCTTCAACGTAGTGGAACAAAACATTATCTATGGGTACGTCAGGAATGTCTTTTGGCAGCCTCAACCTTTTCTTGGCACTAAGAGTGTTTAGAACCTCTTCTTCTTCTCGCTCCTCCAAGTCGACAGTTTTCTTCTTCTTGTTTCTGCCAGATGTTGGCACAGATGCTTCACTCTTCTCTGAGGCTTTTCTTTTCCCTCTCCTATCAGGTGTTACCTTTATATTTTTCTTGGGCCTCAATTTTGTAAGAGGGACATTGTCTCTAGTAACTTTGGGCTACCAAGAACATCATGGCAACGAAAGAAATAATATATAAACCCTAAAATCTGTCCAAGATCGTGAAACCATTAATTCGCAAGGCAAAAACGAAATCACAAGTCTTTACCTTTCGGTGTGCTCGAATTGAAACTTGAAGAACGTTTGAGATCTTCAACTCCAAAGTAGTCCACACGGATGGGATGATCATGAATGATCCTTGCACACTACTACCTACTAGAGTATAGTGTGATGGTTGAGAGAAAAATGGAGGAGGGGAGCCCAAGATGGGGTTCGGCCGAGAGTGCTAGAGGAGGGAGAGGGAGTGCCCTTTTGTGTTTTGTGTGTTATGTGTTATGACACAATCCAACCTCTCTCTTGGTCTTAGATGGATGAGTTGGTGATGGAGCATGGCATAAAGTGTCATTGTAAACCAAATCCCACTTGCCCATGCCTAGCCATGACTAGCCCATGCGTAGCCCATGCCTTGCCCATACCTTGCCTATACCTTGGCAAATCACCATCTTGTCAAGAATGTTGGATGATTGTGTGGACCCACAAGTGGGCCACCTATTGGGCCGGCCACCATGGGCCTCATGGGCCGAAGCCCAGTTGCTTCGGCAATGTGGGCTCGTGGCGGGTCCAATTATTATCCGACCTTTCTTGCCTCCCGTCGAACTAATTCCCAATCTTTCGTCGTTTCTCTCAAATTCCATATCCTATGTGTGTGACCCTTTAGGCTCATACCATCATCGGCGGATGGGCGTAAAATTCCATTTTACCCGATCCATCATAAGTGGCCTCTAGTAAGACGTTATGATTACCCGACGCGCATGATGATCGATGATTCGATTTAACCTCATGTAGTACATGTCGCTATCCCTTTAATTGCCCTGTATCTAGATTAATCATAAGGCATAAAGACGTCACCCTTATTTAAACAATCTCTGTTTCTCGATCTGCAAGATTACTGAATATTGATACCTAGTATCGTTGGCATGGCCATGCTCTCCCTTCAGTTAATCTCTATCGAGTGGCCTACACAGATACATATCTCATACCGTAGTATGAGGGATAAATCCCTTAGCCGCCTTTCGTATCACTCATACAACCCGTCCCCATGCCAATCTTCTCCGTTATGGAAGTCTTGTTACAAACAACGTTAGGAGAAAGTCAAACGCGGTTCTTTATTGTATAGCGATGACAAAGACTCCATGGTCTAAGGATACAATGACAAGCTACCACAATTGAATGTATTCATGACTGTATCTATGCAACACCATTCAGTGCGGGTCGTCCAATATCACTCACCCGAGTGATATCTATGATCTGATTTCGGGAACCCTCCCATGCTTATGAGTTGATGAAGTAGACAAATATCAAAACTATTCAAATCACTCTCACCCTCTATTTCTCTCTCTTTGGCCGGCCACAATCCCCTTCTCTCCTCTCTTCTTGCTCTCTAGTTCTTCACATAATTGTTCTAGTAGGCTTTTAGTGAAGGATCTTGAAGATCATCCTCTTGGTGTGGACTTGCTCTAGAGAAGAAGATCTCATAGTTCTTCTTTCTTGATTCAATAAACACTATAAGGTAAGTTTCATGTGGAATAGATTTTGCCTTGAGATTTAATGGTTCATGTTCTTGGACAAGGTTTGGAGTTGCTTTTGTTTATACTTCCGCTATCTCGATGATCTTGAACGCTCCAAAACCCAACACATGTTTGGATCTGTTATGTGCTCTAGGCTCTTTAGCTCGCGCAATGGCCCCTGTGTTGTCACAAATTAAGCTTACTAGATCAGACGCGTTTGGCATTACGCCTAATCCAGTTAGGAAGCTCCTGATCCATACAGCCTCCTTCGCTACTTCTGAGGCAGCGATGTACTCAGATTCCGTAGTAGAGTCAGCGGTGGAATCCTGCTTCTTGCTCTTCCAGCTAAAAGCTCCTCAATTCAACATGAACAGATATCCTGACTGACTTTTATAGTCATCCGGATCTGTCTGGAAACTAGCGTAAAAAAAACCTTTGACGACTCATTCATCATCTTCTCTTCCCCCATAAACAAGAAAAGCGTCCGTGGTTCTCCTTAAGTATTTGAGGATTGCCTTGACCGCAATCCAATGTTCCTCGCCGGGGTTGGATTGATGCCTACTGGTACAGCTTATGGCAAACGAGATGTCCGGTCTTGTACATATCATGGCATACATGATGGATCCAATAGCCGAAGCGTTTGGAATTCCACTCATTCTTTTCAGCTCATCAGTCGTCACTGAACGCTGAGTCTTGCTTAGTCATATGCCATGACGGATGGGTAAGAATCCTTTCTTGGCATCAAGCATTGAGAATCTCCGAACACTTTGTTTATGTAGGTGCTCTGACATAAACCCAAGACCCGCTTGGTGCGATCTCTCCATATTTTAATACTCAAGATGTAAGAGGCTTCGCCTAAGTCTTTCGTTGCAAAACACTCCCCTAAGCAAGCCTTTGTTGAGTGCAAGGTTTGGATGTCGTTTCCAATGAGTAATATGTCGTCAACATGTAGCACCAAAAAGACTATCTTACTCCCATCCTCTCTTTTGTAAACACAAGCTTCATCATCGTTCTTGACAAAGCCGAACTATTTCACAGCTTGATCAAAACGTTGATTCCAAATCCTTGAAGCTTGCTTCAACCCAGAAATAGACTTGAGCAACTTACAAATCTTTCCCTTATTCTTTGGATTTACAAAACCTTCAGGTTGCGTCATCTAAACGTCCTCATTTAAGTTCCCATTAAGGAAGGCGATTTTGACATCCGTCTGCCATATCTCATAGTCATAGTATGATGCGATGGCAGGAAGAATTCGGATAGATTTGACCATAGCCACTGGAGAAAAGGTTTCCTCATAGTGAATTCCCTGAATTTGTCTGTAACCTTTTGCTACCAGACGTGCTTTATAGGGCTGAGAATTGCCATCCATGTCTTTCTTCTTTTTGAAGACCCATTTACAACCAATGGTTTTAACATCAGTGATTGGATCAATCAAGCTCCAGACTTGATTATCGTGCATGGATTGCATTTCCTTCTTCATGGCTCCCAGTCATTTCTTGGAGTCGGTACTGTCCACGGCTTCTCGAAAGGTGGTGGGTTCATTGTCTTGATCCACCAATACCAGCTCATCACCTTGAGTTACACAGAATCCGTATCTCACAGGTGGATGACTGGTCCTTTCAGACCGCCTTGGACCGTCCTGAAGAACTGCAGTGATCGGTTCCTGCTTTACTACATGTTCTGGCTCCAAATCTTCTACTGGGCTTTCAGGTGGTTCCTGAGAAGCTACATCCTCTGGAATTTCATCCAGATCTATAGTTCTCCCACTATCTATTTTGGAAATGAACTCCTTTTCCAGAAACACCCCACCGCAAGAAACGAAAACTCTGTTCTCGCTCGGTTTGTAGAAGTAGTATCCCCTTGTTTCTTTGGGATACCCAACGAAGACGCATTTTTCTGATTTTTGTTCGAGTTTGTTTGAGAGCATACGCTTCACAAAAGCCTCGCAACCCCAAATCTTGAGAAAAGACAAAACGGGCTTCTTCCCGTACCATTGCTCAAAAGGAGTCCCTTCAAATGTCTTCGTTGGAGCCCTATTCAATATGAATGCGGCAGTTTCTAGAGCATAACCCCATAAGGATATTGGCAAATCAGCGTGACTCATCATGGATCAAACCATATCTAACAATGTTCGATTCCTTCACTCAGACACTCCATTTAATTGAGGTGTTCCTGGCGGAGTCCACTCTTATAATATCCCACTTTCCACAAGATGATCGAGAAACTCTTGGGATAAGTATTCTGCACCTCGATCCGAATGAAGTGCTTTTATACTTTTCCTGAGCTGATTCTGTATTCAGTCTTGAACTCTTTGAATTTATCAAAAGCATCATTAAATAGACATAACCAAATCTACTGAAATCGTCAGTAAAAGTGATGAAATAACTGTAACCGCTCCTGGAAAGTGAGCTCATTGGGCCGCACACATCTGTGTGTATTAGGGCCAATAGGTCACCCGCCCTGTCACCTCTCCCGATGAAGGGCGCTCTAGTCATCATTCCCATCAAACAAGCCTCGCATCTCTAAATTGAATGGAATTCGAATGGACTTAATAGTCCGCACTTGTGAAGTGCTGAGACGCGCCTCTCGTTTATTTGGCCTAGACGACAGTGCCATATTAGAGTTTGGTTCAAATCATCGGATTTAAACCTTTTCGTATTAACATTATAGAGCTGATTTGAATTGGGGCTTTCCATATTCAATACATACAAACCACCAATTGTACTTGCATTTCCATAATGTATGTCATCACGTTTTATATTAAAACATCCATTTTCGATTATAAAAATAAATCCTTCCTTATCAAGTAAGGAAATGGATATAATGTTTATGCTGAAAGTTGATACAAAATATACATTATGAAGTACAAGAACAAGGCCACTAGGCAAAACAAGTGTAACGGATCCTACAGCAGTTGCGGCAACCTGAACTTTGTTCCCAACCCTTAGGTCCACCTCGTTCTTGCCCAAATCTCTTCTATTTTCCAACACCTGCACATTCGTACAGATATGAGATTCAGCCCGGTACCTAATACCCATGAATCCGAAACAGAGAGATTTAACTCTAAAAAAAAATACCTGAGGAAGACGCGGCCCCGCCGCCCTTCTTTTAATCATCCTGAAATTTCCTGCAGTCTCTTTTCCAATGACCAGGCTGCTGGCAGTAGAAGCAAACTGCTTCCTTTTTCTTCTTCGCCTCCCCAACTTTAGGAGGTCTCGGAAGTAAAGGCAGTCTCATCTTTCTCGCCAAGTGCATAGGGGCTTTACCCTTATCACCTCCAGCTTTGAAGCCAGTTCCCTTTCTGACTTTGATGGTCATATACCAGATCAAACTTTGATGGTCATATATCAGATCAAACTTAACCTATTACTTCAACACATAAGTAATACAATGTCGATTTATATATTGCAAATGATGATTGATATACACACACATTTACAGACTAATACAATTGGACTAGGGCACAAAAAATGTTTACATTGTCTTCACTTGGTGACTCTTCTGACGCATCTCCACTAATGTCTTCCACAGATTTATCTTAGATGGTTGGAGACGTTGGGGCGTTCTGCTCCTTAGGTTGCTCTGGTGAAGATTTCTCAAGGGTTGGAATCGAAGGCTTAGATGAAGTTTTAGGGTTAGCTGATCTCCTTCTGAGAGGAGGAATTTCTTTGTTACTTTCTCCCTCCGAGACATGCAATGGTGCAGAGAATGGTTTTGAATGTTGTGAATCGGGATTTTTTCCGTAAATTCTGCTCCACGCACCTTGACCCCATGTTGATTGTGAGTCATTCTCGGGGTCTTGATTTTCTTCGCGACATGCTTAATTCTCACCATGGATGCATAAGCTCTCAATAGATTTGGAATGGGTTGTAGAGAGCGAGGATTTGTAGTTGAAGAAACCCTAGTTTCTCTAGATAATGGAGCAAGTGACGTGAGAATAGTGAAGAGTCGCCCCTTAATGATCCCTCTTCCTTTATTTTCGTGCTGAGTCACCTAGATATATGAAAAGGTTTGTTGTGTATCTTGTTGCCAAAACAAAATATTTTGTTTCTTCTTTTTGATTTTACTCCTCCTTTGTCTACCGTCAAAACTGATAACGGGCTTTGGATAATGTGGGCCCGGATTTGATTTTGTGGACCGTAAATGATCTTTTTAGAGAGAGAGAAAAACAAATAAAAAAAACTTTTCTCTCTAGTTTATTAATTTTCTTATTCCAAGCAGCACAGTCCAAGTGAGGACCTTAGACTTTCAAACCTGTTTGTATCAAGTGCCTTGGTAAAAATGTCCGCTAGCTGTTTTTCAGTCGAGATGTACTCTAGTTTGATAATCTTGTCTTCCACAAGTTCTCTGATGAAGTGATGTCTGATATCTATATGCTTGGTTTTGTTGTGTTGGACAGGATTCTTTAAGATATTAATTGCGCTAATGTTGTCGCAGAACAATGTCATGACATCTTGTCCGACATTATACTTAGCAAGCATCTGATAGCATTTTTGTGCCCTAGTCCAATTGCTAATAGTCTATAAATGTCTATGTATATTAATCATCGTTTGTAATATATAAAACTGACTTTGTATTACTTATGTGTTGAAGTAATATGTTGGGCATGATCTGATTTATGACCACAAAAGTAGTAGAACCATAAATATGTACGGATCACACATAACAAGTCCTTGGTCAATATATGCTTCAATTGAAGCGAGAGGATGGTTCTCAATGATGTAGTTATGCTTATCATAGGGATGTGGGATCCCGGAATCATATCATAGATATCATGAGGTGATTGGTATCAGACGACCCGCTTTGAATAGTGTTTCATAGATTAAGCCATATTCAAATGCGATAGCTTGTCACAATATCCTTAGACCAAGGAGTCTTTGTGATCGCTATGCGGTCGACGTACGGCTTTGACTTGCGCCTAACGCTTTCCGTAACAGGATTGCAATAACGGGCATGATTGGGTGGCGGAACGGATTGCATGAGTGACACGAAAGACGGCTAAGGGATTTATCCCTCATACTACGGTCTGAGAAAGATATCCGTTTAGGCTGCTTGATCGAGAGTGACTGAGAGGAAGTGCATGGCCATGCCAGTGATACGAGTTATCAGTTCTCAGTCGTCTCGCATATCAAGTAACGATGATTGATAAAAAAAGGATGACGACTCTATGCCTTGTGATCAATTAGGATGTCTAGAGATAATAGGATAGTGACTTGTACGCACAAGGTTAAATCGAATCATCGATCATCATGCACCTTGGGTAATCCGTACATATTCATGCTTAACATATTACTTCAACACATAAGTAATACAAAGTCGTTTTATTTATTACAAACGATGATAAATATACATAGAAATTTATAGACTACTAGCAATTGGACTAGGGCACAACAATGCTATCAATCTCCCACTTGCCCTTAGTTCCAATCTAAGTCCTAGTCTATACCCATTGACCTAATATGTTTATCATGTTTCGCTTGAGGAAGAGCCTTAGTCAAGGGGTCGGCTGTGTTATCATCAGATGCAACGTAGTGGATCTTCACGTCACCTCTAGCAACTATGTCATGGATTATGTGATACTTCCTGAGTACATGTTTGGATCTGTCATGTGCCCTGGGTTCCTTAGCTTGCGCAATGGCCCTGGTGTTGTCACAATATGTGTCTACTGGGTTAGATGGGTTTTGAATTACACCTAACCCAACCATGAAACTCCTGATCCATACAGCCTCCTTTGCCGCTTCCGATGCAGCAATGTACTCAGCTTCTGTCGTAGAGTCGGCAATGGTGTCCTGCTTCTTGCTTTTCCAACTGAATGCTCCACCGTTCAACGTAAACACATATCCCAACTAACTCTTAAAGTCATCGGGGTCTGTCTGGAAACTAGCGTCGACATATCCTTTGACGACTAGATCATCATTTCTTCCCCCATATACAAGAAAAGCGTCTTTGGTTTTTCTCAAATATTTGAGAATCGCCTTGCTGCAATCCAGTGTTCCTCACCGGGTTTGGATTGATGTGTACTGGCACAACTTAGGGCAAACGAGACATCTGGTCTCGTACATATCATGGCATACATTATGGAACCTATAGCCGAAGCATATGGGATCTCATTCATTCTTTTTAGCTCTGCAGGTGTCTCAGCACACTGTTTCTTACTAAGCTTTATGCCATAACACATGGGCAGCAGTCCTTTCTTTGAATTATGCATTGAGAATCTTCTCAACTCTTTGTCTATAGAGGTGCTTTGACTTAAACCCAAGACCTGCTTGGCACGGTCTCTATATATCTTGATCCCCAAGATGAAAGAAGCCTCGCCTAAGTCCTTCATTGCGAAACACTCACCTAACCAAGTCTTTGTTAAGAGCAAGGTAGGGACGTCGTTTCCAATGAGCAATATGTCATCAACATAGAGCACCAAAAACACTACTTTGCTCCCATCTACCTTTTTATACATGCAAGGTTCATCATCGTTCTTGATGAAGCCAAACTGTTTCACTACTTCATCAAAACGCTGATTCCAACTCCGGGATGCTTACTTCAAACCATAAATTGATTTGAGCAACTTACAAATCTTTCCCTCATTCTTTGGATCCTTAAAACTCTCAGGTTGGGACATATAAACGTCCTCAGCTAACCTCTCATTAAAGAAAGCGGTTTTGACATCCATTTGCCATATCTCATAATTATGATAAGCTGCTATGGCAAGTAGAATGCGGATAGATTTGACCATAGCTACTGGAGAAAAGGTTTCTTCATAGTCAATTCCGTGGACTTGCCTATAACCTTTTGCTACTAGTCTTGCTTTATAGGTCTGAGGTTTGCCATCCATGTCTATTTTTATTTTAAAGATTCATTTACACCCTATGACTTTTACGCCAGGGTTTTGATCCACCAAGTCCCACACTTGATTATCTGACATGGATTTCATTTCTTCCCTCATGGCTTCCAGCCATTTCTCAGAGTCGGTTCCTTCCAGGGCCTCTCGAAAGGTAGTTGGATCATTGTCCACTAACACCAAATCATCACCTCTATTTACTAGGAAACCGTATCTGATAGGAGCATGACTTGTCCTTTCAGACCGCCTTGGACCGACATCATTAACTGTAGCTATTGGTTCTTGTCTCAACGACCACTTCTAGCTCTACTTCTTCTAAGGGGTCGTCTAGTTGTTCCTGAGTGACTATCTCATCTAGAACTTCATCAAGATAAATAGATCTCCTACTGACTGTCTTGGAAATATATTTGTAGAGGGTAACCCCCAGAAGGTGATCGAGAGATCAGTGTGACTTAACATCGATCGAACCATATCCAACAGTGTCCGATTCCTTCTCTCGGACACACCATTGAGTTGTTGTGTTCCTGGCGGAGTCCACTGAGATAGTATTCCACTTTCAGTAAGATGACTAAGAAACTCTTCGGATAAGTATTCTCGACCCCGATCAGGACGAAGCGCCTTGATACTCTTTCCAAGTTGGTTTTCTACTTCAGTCCTAAACTCCTAGAATTTATCAAAGGCTTCGGACTTATGTCTCATGAGATAGACATAACCATATCTACTGAAATCATCAGTAAATGTGATAAAGTAGCCTAAACCACCTCTGGGTCGTGTACTCACTGGTCCACATACGTCTGAATGTATTAGACCCAATAGATCACCTGCCCTCTCACCTATACCAGTGAAGGGCACTTTAGTAATCTTACCCATTAAACAAGCCTCGCATCTATCAATCGCTTGGAATTCCAATTGACTTAGAAGTCCGCGCTTATGAAGCGCTGAGATGCGTTTCTCATTTATCTGACCTAGACGACAATGCCAGATTAGAGTTTGGTCTAAATCATTAGCTTTAAAATTCTTAGCATTAACATTATAGAGGATGTTGGATCTCGAGTTTTGCATTTTTAATATGTATAAACCTCCAACAATGTGGGCATTTCCATAAAACATGTTATTGCGCATGATATTAATAAACCCGTTCTTAATATCAAAATAGTAACCTTCTTTTTCAAGAAGGGATATCAATACAATATTCCTGCTGAAAGCAGGTACGCAAAACACATTAAAAAGTTCTATTACAAGCCCACTGGTCAAAACAAGGTCAACGGAACACACAACAGTTGCGGTAACTCGCACGTTGTTCCAAACTCTTAGGTCCACCTCGTTTTCCCCCACATCTCTTCTACTATGCAGTACCTGCACATCCGCACAGACATGAGACTCAGCTCCAGTGTCTAATACCCAAGCATTTATAGTAGAAAGATTTTGCTCTAATGGAATACCTGACGAAGTAGCGGCCCCACCGCCCTTCAGTTTTGTGCAGATGCTCCGCTAAGGCGCACGACATCCCACAAGGTTGATCATTCCATATAGAACCCATTCTATCGATGCTCCGCGAAGGCGCACGACGCCGAGAGAATGTTTCTACATGGGTGTGAATTTGGGTGGCATCTCACTTGACTCAAATTATGTTGTGATTTGGTTGTGTTTAATAATTCGAAAGTATTTTGGTACAATTACGAACCCGTCACCAACAACCCGTGTTGTGACGCTTCTAATTGCATCATATACAATCTTCTTTTGAAGTTGTCATTTGCAACCCGTGCAAACACGTTTCAAAATTGAACTCCTCAATCACAGCCCGTGTGATGATGGTTCACAACGCTTTAATCATGCAAACAATTAAAATCGATTTTAATCTTTGCATGTGAGGTGATGGCTTATAAACTTATAAGCTAAGCATGCAAGCATACAATTATATCTAATAATTCAAACATGCAAGCATAAAGCGTTTAAATATGCATCAATAGCCCATCCTATTCTTAAGATTCTACGAGACATCACATCTTCTCGTCTTTCTCATTCGGGCTCCCACTAGCTCTTGGACTTCCTCCAAGACCGTCATTGTGCTCGATTTTCCACCCTTCTCGTCTTCGAGTAGCAATTACAATTAATACTCGGTTCGTAGACCGGACAAAATATAATTACACTTTAAGGGCTCGAAGGAAAGAATAATTACACGCTAACACTAACGGTATGCAAACCGTGAAAGCGATAAAATTCTAATGGGCTACTAATGCATCATACATCTCATCACATGTTATCAAATAATATGCAATTATTTCGGTTTTAATTTTGCCAAGTTGCTTGGTCGTGTGTATCGAAACTAGACCTTTTCGAAAAACGGTTTATCGAAACCGATCAAATTTAAAAGTTTTCAAAATATTGGATCGCGGGTTTTTGCCACGGAAAATATCAACGTGCACGAACCAAGTCGGGCCCAAGCTCAATGGGCCGAGCCCAACACCACGGCTCGATTTGGGCCTAGAAAAGCCCAAACCGAGCTTATCTCCCCTCTCTGCCTCAGCCAAGAAGGAGGACTGCCCCGGTCACCGCCGGCCTCCGGTGACCTCCGTCCGGTACCTCCGATCCGGCTCCCCGAGAGTCTCTTCTTAGACCCGACAAATCCAATAAAATCTGAAAAAATTCCAAATTCAATATATTTTTCAAAAATAACATATTTAATGCATTTTACCCAAAAAGCATTAAAAACATGTTATCAACAAATATGGCATGCAAATCATCATAAAACCGAAACAAGCTCAACAAGACGAAGATAAAGAGGGTTAACCACCCTCTGATACCACTTTTCGGTTTTGGAGCATTCTAGATCATCGAGATAGCGAAAGCATTAACAAAAGAAATTCCAAATCTTGTCCAAGAACATGAACCATTAAATCTCAAGGCAAAATCTATTCCACAAGAAATTTACTTTTTAGTCTTTGTTGAATCAATAAAGAAGAACTATGTGGTATTCTTCTCTAGAGCAAGTCCACGCCAAGGGGATGATCTTCAATACTTCACTTAAAGCCTACTAGAATAAGAGAGCAAGAAGAGAAGAGAGAGGGGAGTGGCCGGCCAAAGGAGAGAGAAGAGAGAGTTGTGAGTTGTGATTAATTCTAATGATATTTGTCTACTTCATCAACTCATAAGCATGGGTCTAAAAAGGTGAAAGCATGGGTTTAAAGGTAAGTCATTACCCATACCCCTTAAATCACTCACCTCTTAATCAACAACACCAACTAAGCATGGTGTGTGGCCCCCGCCCTTTGACCCACCAAGGTGGCCGGCCATATGAGCTTATTCGGCCCAAAATGGGCCCTTGTTGGGCCGGCCATGTGACCTCATAGGCCGAGCCCAATGGGCTCGCCCATGTGGTCGCGTGCCGTGTTCTAAAGTTGCCCGACCCTTTTTGTCGTTACTTATCAAACAAAGTCTGACGCGACATCGACGAAAAATCTCAGTTTTCTCGATTCGCTAATTATTCTCTCAAACCGAACCATGGCCCAAAACCTTCAGTTTTGTCCATGTATTGCTCCTAAACAAACGTTAAGGTTTCCTTGTCTCAAGTTATACGTCTTGTATGTGTGTGACCCTCTAGGCTCATGCCACCGTTGGCAGATCGGCGCAAGAGATCTCTCTTGTCCGATCCATCATAAGTGGTCTCTAATAAGACGTTATGATTACCCAAGGTGCATGATGATCGATGATTCGATTTAACCTTGTGCGTACAAGTCACTATCTTATTATCTCTAGATATCCCGATTGATCACAAGGCATAGAATCGTCATCCTTATTCAAACAATCATTGTTACTTGATATGTGAGATGGCTGAGAACTGATAACCCGTATCACTGGCATGGCCATGGTCTTTCTCTCAGTCACTCTCGATCAAGAGGCCTTAACGGATATCTTTCCCATACCGTAGTACGAGGGATAAATCCTTTACTCGTCTTTCGTGTCACTCGTGCAATCCGTTCCGCCACCCAATCATGCCCATTATTGCAATCCTGTTACGGAATGCGTTAGGTGCAAGTTTAAGCCGCACGTCGACTGCATAGCGATCACAAAGACTCCTTGTTCTAAGGATATCGTGACAAGCTATCGCATTTAAATATGTTCATGGCTTAATCTACGAAACACTATTCAAAGCGGGTCGTCCGATATCAATCACCTCATGATATCTAAGATATGATTCCGGGATCCCTCATCCCTATGACAAGCAGAACTACGTCATTGAGAACTATCCTCATACTGGTCGCTTCAATTGAAGCGTATATTGACCAGTGACTCGTTAAGTGTGATCAGTACAGATTTATGGTTCTACTACATTAGTGGTAATAAATCAGATCATGCTTAACATATTACTTCAACTCATAAGTAATACAAAGTCGTTTTATTAATTACAAACGATGATAAATATACATAGAAATTTATAGACTACTAGCAATTGGACTAGGGCACAAAAATGCTATCACTGTTGAGGAAGGCACTCTTAACATCAATCTGGTAGAGTTTGAATCTTAGATGGCAAGCAATGCTTAACAGCAACCTGATGGCTTCGAGTCTGGCAACTGGAGCAAATGTCTCATCAAAATCTACTCCTTCGACTTGTGTGTAGCCTTGTGCCACAAGTCTTGCCATGTTTTTGATAATGTTCCCTTTGTCATCAGATTTGTTCTTGAAAATCCATTTTGTCCCGATGATATTGATATCGTCTGGCTTGGGTACCAGTTCCCATACTTCGTTTCTCTCGAACTGTACTAGCTCCTCCACTCTGTTAGGACCAACATCGTTTTCTTCATCAGTCTCTAAGCCGCGTGCATTGTCACTTACATCTTGTCTGACATCTGGAGCATTCAGGATCTCTTCATCATCATTGTTTGGTTGTTCAGGGATGTCATCATCAATGACTAAGTTTATGGACTCCATCATAGTTTTAGTTCATTTGTTGAATACCCAAAACACGCGACTATTTCAAGAGTACCCAAGAAAGATCCCTTCGTCACTTTTATGATCAAGCTTGCGTCGTGGCTCTCGATCAACAAGGATATAGCACACTGAGCCAAAGACATGGAAGTACTTCACGTTAGGCTTTCTTCCCCTCCAAAGCTCATAAGGAGTCACTGTCATGTTTGGTCGGAGGGTGACCCTATTTCGAATATGACAAGTTGTGTTTAGAGCTTCAGCACAGAAGTGAGGAGAAATGTCTTTGGCTAGCATCATGACTCTAGCCATTTTTTGAAGAGTGCGATTCTTCCTTTCCACTACTCCATTCTGTTGAGGAGTGATGGGGGCAAGAAATTCATGGGCTATTCCTTCTCCATCACAAAAGTTGGAAAAGGTGGTGTTCTCAAACTCACGTCCATGGTCACTTCTTAACCTGACAATCTTGCCAATCTTTTTTCCTTTTTCTCGTTGAACTCTCTGACATAATGATTCAAAGACGAAGAAGGTATATGACTTTTCGCGAACAAATTCTACCCAGGCGTACCTTGAGAAGTCATCGACACATACAAAGATATATCTCTTTCCTCCAAGGCTTTCAACTTGCATTGTTCCCATCAGGTCAGCATGTAGAAGTTTTAGAACTCGAGTAGTGGTAAGATGTTGTACCTTCTTGTGTGACGTCTTGACTAGTTTGCCTATTTGACATTCCCCGCAGATCTTGCGTTCGACGATCTTTAGATTTGGGACTCCAATGACAGCTTGTTCAGAAAGGATTTTCTGCATGCTCCTCAGGTTGATGTGTCTAAGATTTTGATGCCATATTTTTGTCTCTTGTGCTTTAGACAGAAAGCATTTGTCTAATAAAGAGGCTGAGTTTGGAGACCATAGATAACAATTGTCTTGTAACCTGAGACCTTTCATCAGTTCTTACTTTTGCTGGTCGAGTACCACACACTTGCCGACATTGAAGTTAACACAAAGATCCAGATTGCAGAGTTGACTGATGCTGATCAGGTTGGCTGTAAGCCATTCTACTAGTAACTCTTCTTTTAGACAAGGTGAGTTAGCGAAGTTTAGCTTTCATTTTCCCAAGACTTTGGCTTTTACACCATCACCAAAGGTAACATAGGAATTCGAGCATGATGTTATGGTAGTCAAGAATGAGCGACTACCAGTCATATTACGAGATGAACCACTATCAAAATACCAATCGGTGCTGGTAGAAGCCTTTAAAGATGTATACGCAATATTAGATCGATATCGTAACCTCTTTTACTCGCCATTCTTGTCGAGGTTTTTTCTTGATAGACGTCCTTTGTTTTACCAAGATTTTTCCATAGAGACGATAGCAGAACGATCGTATGTGACCTCTTCGTCCACAGTGATGAAAGACCCAGTTGTGTCTATTCTTCTTTGAGCTGCCATGATGGTATTTCTTTTGTGACTGACTGCTGCCAGATGTCTGTGACATCTGATGTGACATGTCGTACGTAGCCTTTTGGGGGACCAAAAACATCTTGGAAGTTGAGCCTTTTCTTGAGTAACCAAATCCTTCCATGTTCTTTGATGGCTTTCCAATTGACAAAATTTGATCCAAAGTGTCAGTGCTTGAATTCATCATCTTGACTGATTTGGTCATGAGCTCCAGTTCTTCGTTCAGGTTTGCGACTTCTTTCTTTAGGTCAATGATGGTTTCTAGAAGTCTCGTCTTATATTCACTGAGAGCGAGAATGGTTGTATTTTTTTTTCCAGTACTTCGGAGTCTTCGAGCCACTTAACATACCCCTCATTGTAGGCATTATTGAGAGTCTCATCAGATAGCTCATCATCCGAAACATGCTTCTTTGAGATTCCAGTGGATGTGGAGGCAGTAAAGGACACATAGTTACCTGTCTGCTCTTTATCGCTATCTTCCTCTTCATTAGATAATGAGGCCGTGAACCCTTTCTTCTGTTTCTTGAGGAAGTTGGGACATTCTCTCTGTACATGTCCATAAACTTCACACTCAAAGCACTGAACTCCTTTTTCTTTTCCTGGCCGTTCTTGCATACCTTCTTTGGGAGAGTTCTCAATCTTTTGGTACCTTTGTGGAGGATTGTCTTTGACATCTCGAGAGACATTCTTTCCTGCCATCTGGTTGAACCTTCGCAAAACTCGGTTGTAGTTTTTGGCCAACATGGCAATTGCTTCATTGACTTCCCTGTCTGAGTCATAGAATATTTGCCCCTTTTGTCCTTGAGTTGAGCTCTTAAAAGTTGTGCCTTTGAGTTTCTTTTCCAAACTAGGGAGAGAAAACTCGTAGGTCATTAGGGATCCCATAAGCTCATCAAATTTAAGATTTTTAGATCATGCACTTCTTCTATGGAAGTGATCTTCATCTTGAATCTGGAGTTTAGAGCCCTTAGGGTTTTTCTTACCAGATCTTCATCATCATAGGTTTGCCAAGCGAGTAGGATTTATTTGATAGATCTCGAATTCAATATTTGAACTCGGCTATTGTTTCATCCCCGTTCATGGTGAGAGCTTCGAAGTTGGTAGTGAGATATTGTAGTTTTTGCTGTCGTACCTTAGAGGTTCCTTCATATGATACGGCAAGAGTATGTTAATCTATCTTTGCACTTGTGCATGTGTTGATGAGTCTGAAAACGTTTTTGTCAACTCCATTGAATATCGCATTTAGTGCTCGGGATTTTCCTAGGGCGGCTTCGTCTTCAGCGGGGCTCCACTCCATCAGAGTATTGGGGCTCTTCCCAGCCATTGATTATTGCCTTCCAAGTCTTGCTGTCCCGGGACTTCATGAAGGCACACATGCGTACTTTCCCATAACCATAATTTGTTCCGTCGAGTACGAGGGGTCGATTGATTGATCCTCCTTCCTTGGACCCCATCTTAGCTACTCAGAATATTTGCAGAATCTCACCTAAGAAATAAGGTTCTTCCTCAGATACCAATTGAAATTCTGAGTTTTTGCAAGGACAAGATGTCGAACAAAATGGTGTGACAATTTGTTCGACAACTTGTATGATCACAGATAAGTAAATAACGGAACAATAAATAGAAGACACACAATATGTTTACCCAGTTCGGTGACTCCGCACCTATGTCTGGGGGCACACTATCAATGGAAAGGTTTTCACTATCTGGTAGTCAATAGTACACCTTCAAGCATTAACTAGCTATCACACAATCTATTGTCCTAAGCTACTATAGATCTCACCGTTAACAACCTCGACCAAGGGCCTGTCCCTCTGTCTTTGAGATCCTCTCAATTCCACCCTTCGAGTAAGCCTATGCTCGGTTGCGTTGCCTTCGACAATATTCTTCGTGAGACTTCAATCACGAACACATACCTTCAAATCACAAACACTCAAATCCTTGCGAGTTGATGTTTGTGATCGAGAATGTCCTTCTAAATAAAATAGCCTCTAATCCGCTAGTCTTACACGGTCACAAGCTCTAAGTATTGAGCACAGTAAAGGACGTAAAAGCAGACGAGTTGCTAAGGGGTAAAGCACCTGCTTTTATAGCAACTCGTGTAGCCTAATCGGTTTCCAATAACGATTAGGAAATCCAAACCCTTGCCGTCCTTGGCAAGTCGGCGTTACCGCCTACAGGCCTTGCTGACGTGTCTTGATGCTAGCTGGAGATTGCCTTATTTAGTCGTTGCCTAAGACTCACGTGCCCTGGTGTTCTTTGTCTAAACAGGAACGCTGCGGTACTTGACTATTTCTGCGCACATAATGTCATACTACATATGTTGCGATACGTTGACTGACATCTTACCTTGTGCTTAAAAAATCTGCCAATACTAAACGTAGCAACAATATCTTTTGTTTTATATGAATGTATAAAAAAAAACCATGCATAGCTGAAGCGGGCAGAAACCAAGAACACTTAGATCTTTAGGGTTTTTTTTTATTTCACCTTAGGATCTTAGGATGGGCTAAGCTATGCATGGTTTATATTTACATTTATATATTGTCGATGTATGAATGTATATTTAGTTTGAATGCATGCAATGTATGTTAAACTATCACCCACATGCGAAAGATTAAAACCAAAATTTAATTTTCTTTTCTTGTAAAACGGACTTGGAATCATATTTGCATTGAATGTAGTTGATGATTCCAAATAAGATTGTATCGGTATGCAATTAGAGAGTTTTAAAAACACAAATTCGCAAATAATATGAAGTCACACGAGATACCACTCGAACCTCAACACTAAGAAAGTCTTCAAACCTGTGAATGGGTACGCCTACGCGTAGCATTCATAGAGGAAAATGGTCGGATGAGTTGGACAGTTTAATATGGATGAGTGCGCCTCCGCGTAGTAGCCATATTAAAATTGGGTCATAGTTGATGTTTGTTAGACTTGACTAAGATTATCAAACAGGTCTGACTTAAGGTATTAGGATAGGGTATGCCGTGTACATGTTATGTACAAACCCTAGCCAGGAATTACATGAAATTGTAATTGGATGAATTATCCTACCTTGGTACCTCGATTGGAGCAGTGAGCCTACGTTCACTTCAATCGAGTGTATGCAAGTATCATGGTTCAAGTTTTCAAGTTTTAAAATCAGACAGTTGTTTTAAACTCAATCTGTAACTTGAATTTTAACCAAATACTAATTGAAAAAATTTCCATACCGTGTACATTTAATGGAAACACGACACATGCAAGGGATCACCATGGGTTCCAATCGTTAATTTCATGCAGCGGAGCCTTATGTAACCATGGTGATCGAAAAATATGAAGGATCTTAATGAAAATTCAGCATGTTCTAAAGCTTTTCAATCTGAAAATTTACTTTTGTCAATCGATTAAAACACAACGCAGTGTTTCTTTATCGAGTCCACAACAACCACGAATGGTTTTCTCTCACACACTTGCTAATGAATGTTTTGAGAATTTTGACAAGAAAAGCTATGGAATTTCCTCAAATTGATTTCTTCAACCGTCTAGTTAAAACCCTAGGCCAGAAATCAACCGAATAGTTTTCAATTTGACTAAATTGAAAACCGGATTCTCCCAATTACCATCCATGCTTATTTTTCATGTATTGTGCTTAATGCGTGTGACCCTCTCGGCTCACAAACAATTGGCAGACTGGTAAAATTACTATTTTACCCTTTCCAACATAAGTGGTCTCTAAGAAGACATTATGATTACCCAACGTTCGTGATTATCGATTATTCGACTTAACCTGTTATCGTACATGCACTGTCCTTTTATCAAATCGATATCAAGATTGATCAATAGGCATAGAATCGTCATTCTAATTTATCAATCACTGTTTCTTGATATCTGAGATGGCTGAAAACTATTACTAAGGTATCACCTGCACGACCGTACTATTCCTTTAGTCATACTCATCAAGTGGCCTAAACAGATATCTTTCTCATACCAAAGTATGAGTGATAAATCCCTCAGACGCCTTTCGAGTTCACTGATGCAATAAATATCCAAGCCAATCGAAGCCGTTATAGCTACCCTTTTACAGATAACGTTAGACTAGGTCAAACTTAGGTATTCGCTACATAGTGTACACAAAGACTCCTTGGTCTTAGGATATAATGACAAGCTACAATCTGTGAGTATCTCGTGACTGGATCTATGCAGCATACTCACAACCGGGTTGTCCGATATCATCCACCTGATAGTATCTATGATTTAACTCCGGCACGCACTTTGCCATGATCTGTAGAGCATGATGACAAGGAGTTAGTCTCATACTGATTGCTTCAGAAGAAGCTTAGCTGATCAGGGACTTTATCGAATGCAATTCTTTATGATCTATAGTTCTACTCTAAGTGGTTACACACATTATGACATAGATCAAATCACATTAGATATACTTGTTGAGTTCCGAGGCATCCTAGTCATTTTCATGGCAGCGGAAGAAACCTATAAACCGCCCCGAACCTGCGCAAGATCGACTACCAAGTTAGATCCTTAGGAAATCAAGTTTTTGGGTTTTACCAGAATCTGCCCTACAGAAAACCGAGATTTGATGCTCCATATCTCGAGCTACAGATCTTCAATTACTTTGGTTCTTTTTGGAGATTATTCCTCAGCCAATTCTCTACATATTTCATGTTTTTCTCCGAATCCAGTTTGGAAGAGAAGACCTCCGTCTGGAGCAAAACACTTTTCCCATCTGGCTGGACAGACTCTGTTCAGCAGTCAGCTTCTCGACCTTGTCTCTCCCAAACCAGCGCTCTGTTGGAAAATCAGTATTTCACAAATATTGTATCCCTTTGACTTATCTTTCGAACGCCTCCAGTTTCAGGTCAATCGGAGCTCGGTCGAAGCGGCTATGGCTCATGTAATAGAGGTCGCCGGAACTGGACAATTTGGAAAGTTTCTCCATTCTTGCTTGGATCACCAAGAAAACACCAAGAACGTCATGAATGGGAAGAATGGGCTTGAACCTCTTCAAAGGCGCCTACATATCCTCCCCGAGGAATCAAAGCCACATAGTTCTTGCTAGAGATTCATACACACACAAATCTACAAGAATTTAGTGTGTAGAACAAAAGTGATGGAGAGAGGGTGGAGGAGCCATGGCCATCTCCGTGAGGAAAGAAGAAGATGAATAGAATGTTTTGTGGTGAGAATGAACATAATATATGGTGATGGTTATGATGAAATAATTAGAGGTATGGGAGGTATGGGCTCACCACCAACTCCATCTCATCATCCTAATCCATAACACCAAACCATGGTTTTGGGCCCTTAATGGGCCAAGCCATAAAATAAGCCTAAATGGGCCGGCCATATTTGGGCCTCATGGGTCGTGTCTCGTGTCTCGATAAATGCCGACATTTCCTTCTCCCGAAACCCGTATCCTTGGTGTGTGACCCTTTTAGGCTCATGCAACGTTGGCAGATCGGCATAATACCTCATTTTACCCGATCAATCATTAATGACTTCTAGTATACCATTATGGTTACCCAATGTGCATTATAGTCGAACTATTCGACTTAACCTGTCTGTCGTCGAAGTCATTATCCTTTTATCGCTAGATATCCGATTGATCATAAGGCATAGAGTCGTCATTCTTATTTTGATCAATCATGTTTCTTGATATGTGAGATGATTGAAAATTGATAACCCGTATCATTGGCATGGCCATGCACTTTCTTTCAGTCACTCTCGATCAAGTGGCCTAAACGGATATCATTCTTATACCGCAATATGAGGGATAAATCCCTTAGCCTTCTTTCGTGTCAGTCATGCAATCCGTCCCCCACCAAATCATGCCCGTTATTGCTATCCTGTTACGGATAGTGTTAGGCGCAAGTCAAAGCCGAACGTCAATTGCATAGCTATCAAAAAGACTCCTCGGTCTAAGGATAGAATGATAAGCTACGACACTGAATATGTCCATGACTGTATCTATGCAACACTATTCAGGTCAGGTCGTCTGATATCAAACCCCTGATGATATCAATGATATGATTCTGGGATCCCGCATCCCAATGACGAGTAGAACTATATCATAAAGAATCATCCTCATACTGTTCGCTTCTATTGAAGCATATTTGACCAGGGACCGTTAAGTTTGATCCGTACAGATCTATGGTTCTAGTACTTTAGTGGTTGTAGATCAGATCATACTTTAACATATTACTTCAACACATAAGTAATATAAAGTCGATTTTAATCATTGCAAATGATGATAAACTATTACAGACATTTACAGACTATTCCAATTGGAACCTAGGGCACAAATGCTATCAATGTCCCACTTGCCCCTAGTTCTAATCTAAGTCCCAGTCTGTACCCATTGACTATACATGAACTTCATGTTTAAGTTGTGAGAGAGCCTTCGTCAAAAGGGTCGGCTGTGTTTTAATTCGTCGTAACGTAGTTGATCTTCTCGTTATCTCGGTAACTTGTTAGTATATATCTGGATTTGTTATGTGATCTTGGCACTTTAGCTTACGCAATGGCCCTAGTGTTGTCACAAGATAAGCCTACTGGGTTAGACGGGTTTTTAATTACTTCTAATCCAGTCATGAACCTTCAAATCCATAGAGTCTTCTTTATTGCCTCCAACGCTGCTATATACTCAGCTTCCGTCGTAGAACTGGCAATTGGTCCTGCTTCCAGCTCTTCCAGCTGAAGCTCCACCATTCAACATGAACACGTACCCTAACTAACTCTACAATCATTAGGATTCGTCTGGAAACTAGTGTCAAAATAACCTTTGATTACTAGCTCAACATCATCGTGGCCCCCGCACACAAGAAAGGCGTCTAAAGTTCTCCTCAAGAACTTGAGGATAGATTTGACCGCAATCTAGTGTTGTCCACCAGGGTTAGACCGATGTCTACTGGCACAACTTAAGGCGAACAAGACATCCGGTCTCGTGCATATCATGGCATACATGATGGATCCTATAGCCGAAGCGTATGGGATCTCACTCATTCTTTTTAGTTTATCAGGTGTCGCCGGACACTAAATCCTACTGAGCTTTATGCCATGTCGAATGGGTAAGAATGCTTTCTTGGAATCAAGCATTTGAGAACCCACTCAAATCTTGTTTACATAGGTGCTCTGACTTAATCCCAAGACCCGCTTGGTGCGATCTCTCTATATCTTGATCTCAAGAATATCAGCAACATCGCATAAGTCCTTCATTTGAGAAACACTCCCTTAACCAAGCCTTTTTCAAGCGCAAGGTTAGGATGTCGTTTCCAATGTCATTCTCACATTCAGGACCAGAAAGACAATCTTACACCCATTCGCCTTCTTTGAAACACGTGGCTCAACTACGTTCTTGATAAATCCGAACTTCATCAAAACGTTAGATTCCAATTATGATACATGGCAACCAGTTATGTCTCAGAGTTAGGGTCGTCCATGGCTTCTTGAAAGGCAGCTGGACCATCCCGATCCACTGTAACCAAATCGTCACCTTTGGACACGAGAAACATGTATCTAGCAGGTGTACGATTGGTCCTTTCAGACCGCCTTAGACCGTCCGTAATAACTGCAATAGGCGGTTCTTGCTCTACTACCAGCTCTGGCTCAAACACTTCTACAGGGTTGTCCAGTAGTTCTTGAGAAACTGTACCATCTAGAATATCATCAAGATGTACATTCCTCCCACTGTTTTCGTCAGAGCCCGATTCAAAATGAATGCGGCTGTTTCTAGAGCATAACCCTAGAATGAGTTTGGGAGATCAGAGTAACTCTGATAATATCCCACTTCTCACAAGATGATCATGAAACTCTATGGACAAGTATTCTCCAGCTCGATCCGACACGAAGCGTTTTAATACTTTTCCCGAGTTGGTTTTGTACTTCAGTCTTAAGCTCTTTGAATTTATCAAAAGCATCCGACTTATGTCTTATTGAATAGACATCATCAAGTCTACTGTAATCAACAGTAAGATTGATGAAGTAGCGAAAACCACTTCAAGCAAGTGAACTCATTGGCCCATACACATTTCCGCTGTATCATGCCCAATAGGTCACCCGTCCTTTCACCTCTCCCGATGAACGGCGCTCCAGTTATTTTGCCTATCAAACAAGCCTCGCACATTTTCCCCGAATGGAATTCGAATGGACTTAGAAGTCCGCACTTGTAAAGTGCTGAAATGAACTTTCTCATTTTTGCAACCCAAACAACAGTGCCATATTAGAGCTTGGTTTAAATCATCGGATTTAAACCTCTTAGTGATAACGTTATATTATGAGCTTAAGTTTTCATATTCAATATGTGTAAACCACCGACTTTATTAGAACTTACAAAAGTATGTAATACACATTATAAAGTACTAATACAAGTCTACTGGCCAAAACAAGAGTAATGGAGCCTACAGCCGTTGCGGCAACCCTGATTCTGTTCCCAACTCTTAGGTCCACCTCGTGTTTCCCATAATCTCTTCTACTTTCCATTTTCTGTTCATCCGTACAGATTCATGCCCGGTATAAATACTCATGAATCGGAAGTAGAAAGATTAAGCTCAATAACGAGAATACCAGAAGGCGTGGATCCACCACCCTTCTTTAGATCATCCTGGAACTTCTTGCAGTCTCTTTTCCAATGACTGGACTGTTGGGAGTAGAAGCAAATTGATTCCCTTTCCTTTTAGCCTTCCTGACTTTAGGAGGTTTAGGAGCCCAAGCCAGTCTCATCTTTACCGCCACGTGCATAGGGGCTTTACCCTTGTCACCTCCAGCTTTGATGCTAGATCCCTTTCTGACCATTAGAACATCCCTTGGTATAAGCTTGACGTTCTTCTCAACCGTTACATACTTTCATTGCAACTCTGAGATGATGTTGTCCAAATTATGCATATTATAGTTCATAAATGTTGCTACG
The DNA here is from genome assembly GCA_963920655.1 of Geranium rotundifolium. Lineage (NCBI taxonomy): Eukaryota > Viridiplantae > Streptophyta > Magnoliopsida > Geraniales > Geraniaceae > Geranium > Geranium rotundifolium. The sequence continues at coordinate 22,830,278 of OY987311.1, read as the reverse complement.
TTTAAGTGTTGGCATAATTTTTTAGCGCAAAAGCTAGAAGTCAGTGCAACATGTTACATGACATGTGGAGCGACTAGTTGCGATCCAGAATAGGAAAGATCTGAAGCTTTCCTATTTAGACGCCGCTTGGAGAGAATGACGCCACGAAGACTTGGAGCCCAAGAGAGTGACGTCGACAAGCCAGGCGACTTCCAGCTGTCAGTAACACGTCAGCAATAGGCGGCAACTCTACTTTCCTGATTTATTCAGGAAGTCCGAACAAAGGAAGACGACTTCCAGCTGGCGTTAAAGGCGACAACGACTTGCCTAATTTATTTAGGAAGTCTGAAACTTCCTATTCATAATTCGGGAAGGATTAGGAATGTGAGCTACTATAAAAAGCCTTGGGCTTCCCATTAGAAGTTATCCGTTCTTGTTCTAAAATTGCAAGATTTCTCAAATCTCTTAACCGTGCACCATTGGCGTGTTGAGAGGCTGATTAGATTTGCCAGAACGGCTTTGCTCCGATCAAACATTAAGTCGCGAAGACTAAGTGTTTGATCGGTTAGGGTTTTTGTTTGTGATTGAAGATTCACAACTCCATCAAAGAAGACTACGACACCGAGCATAGGTTTTCTCGAAGGGTGGAATTGAGAGGATCTCAAAGACAGGGGGAGAGGCCCTTGGTCGAGGTTGTTCACGGTGAGATTTATAGTAGCTTAGGACAATAGCTTGTGTGATAGCTAGTTGGTGCTTGAAGTTGTACTATTGACTACCTTATAGTGAAAACCTTTCCACTGGCAAAGTGCCCCCAGACGTAGGTGCGGAGTCACCGAACTGGGTAATCATCTCTGGTGTCGTTATTATTATCTGTTTATTGTTTAGCTTACGGTTTACGTTTTAGGCAAGTAGTCGATACACAAGTTACGACTTTGTATTCGACTTCTTGACTCGGCTACGATTCAGAATTTCAATAATGAACCCAACATAAGCACGAGGAAGGGATTGCAGAACGAAGACTACAATGCCATCTCTTGTCCCATCCGAAGACTCGGTCTTGTCAGGTATTCGAGATGTCCTTTCAACTTTAGGACGTGAGGACTAACAAAACCGCCTGCTGATATTTTGCAGGAGAGGAGTTCTTTGAGAATTTCGAATCTTTCGATCTGAGCCTTCTCCTTGAACATAACCCTTATCTGCGCCATCATGGCACAAGGGTCCTCGAACAGTTCCATAAACTGCTTTTGGAGGTCTCCCTCCAAGCAGCCCAACATCACGTACGCCCCATTCCCAGAATCACTATGGTGCTTCCTGAATGCTGTAGGGTTTTGGAGCGTTCTAGATCTTCGAGATAGCGGAAGGAATAAAAGATAATCTACTCCAAACCTTGTCCAAGAACATTTAAACCATTAAATCCCAAAGCAAAATCTATTCCACAAGATGTTTACCTTTAAGTCTTGTTTGAATCGATAAAGAAGAACGTTCGGATCTTCTTCTCTAAAGCTAGTCCACACCAAGAGGATGATCTTCAAGATCCTTCACTTAATTGCCTACTAGAACAATTAAATGAAGAACAAGAGAGCAAGATGATGAAGAGGAGAGGGGTGGCCGGCCACAATGAGAGAGAGAGAGGATTTTTGTGTGTTTTGTGACTTAATGAATTAATGAATTAAAGTCTTGCATTATAATTCATCACCCAACTCACAAGTATGGGTTAAAAGTGATTGGTATGGGCTTAAAGGTGCTTTAACCCATACCCCTTAAATCACTCACCTCTTAATCCACAATCACAAACTAAGCATGGCATTGTGTGGCCCCCACAATGGCCCCACCAAATCGGCCGGCCATATGGCCTTATTGGGCCCTTATTGGGCCGGCCATGAGGCTTCATGGGCCGAGCCCAATGGGCCCTCCCGTGTTGTCTCATGCCGCGTCCAAAAGTTGCCCGACCTTTTTGTCGTTACTTATCAAACAAAGTCCGACGCGATATCGACGAAAAACTCAATTTTTCTCGATTCGCTAATTATTCTCTCAAACCGAACCTATGGCACAAAACCTCCAGTTTTGTCCATATACTTCTCCTTAAGAAACATCCATGTTTCCTTGTCTCAAGTTATCCGTCTTGTATGTGTGTGACCCTCTAGGCTCATGCCACCGTTGGCAGATCAGCGCAAGACTCGCTCTTGCCCGATCCATCATAAGTGGTCTCTAGTAAAACATTATGATTACCCAAGGTGCACGATGATCGATAATTCGACTTAACCTTTGCGCGTACAAGTCACCATCCTTTTATCTCTAGATATCCCAATTGATCTCAAGGCATAGAGTCGTCTCCCTTGTTCAATCAATCATTGTTACTTGATATGCGAGATGACTGAGAAATGATAACCCGTATCATTTGCATGGCCATGCTTTTTCTCTCAGTCAGTCTCCATCAAGAGGCCTTCTAACGGATATCTTTCCCATACCGTAGTATGAGGGATAAATCCCTTAGCCGTCTTTCGTGTCACTCATGCAACCCGTTCCGCCACCCAATCATGCCCTTTATAGCAATCCTTTTACAGAAAGCGTTTGGCGCAAGTTAAAGCCGTACGTTCATTGCATAGTGATCACAAAGACTCCTTGGTCTAAGGACGTCGTGACAAGCTATTGCATCTGAATATGTTTATGGCTTAATCTATGAAAACACTATTCAATGCGGGTCGTCCGATATCAATCACCTCATGATATCTATGATATGGTTCCAGGATCCCACATCCTTATGACAAGTAGAACTACGTCATTAAGAACCATCCTCATACTGGTCGCTTTTAAGGAAGCATAGGTTGACCAGGGACTCGTTAAGTGTGATCCGTACAGATTTATGGTTCTACTACTTTAGTGGTCATAAATCAGATCATGCTTAACATATTACTTCAACACATAAGTAATATAAAGCCGTTTATATTTATACATTACAAACGATGATATTTGAACATAGACGTTCACAGGCTAATACCAATTGGACTAGGGCACAAATGCTATCAATCTCCCACTTGCCCTTAGCTCCAATCTAAGTCCCAGTCTATACCCATTGACCTAACATGTTTTTCATGTTTATCTTGAGGAAGAGCCTTGGTCAATGGGTCGGCTGTGTTATCATCAGTTGCAACGTAGTGGATCTTCACGTCACCTCTAGCAATTATGTCGCGGATGATGTGATACTTTCTGAGTACATGTTTGGATCTGTTATGTGCCCTGGGTTCCTTAGCTTGCGCAATAGCCCCGGTGTTGTCACAATATAAGTCTAATGGGTTAGACGGGTTTTTAATTACACCTAACCCGGCCATGAAACTCCTGATCCATACAACCTCTTTTGCCGCCTCACATGCGGCAATGTACTCAGCTTCCGTCGTAGAGTCGGCAATGGTATCCTGCTTCTTGCTTTTCCAGCTGAATGCTCCACCGTTCAACATAAACACATATCCCAACTGACTCTTAAAGTCATCGGGGTCTGTCTGGAAACTAGCGTCGACATATCCTTTGACGACGAGATCATCATTTCTGCCCCCGTATACAAGAAAGGCGTCCTTGGTTTTTCTCAAATATTTGAGAATCGCCTAGACAGCCATCCAGTGTGCCTCACCGGGTTTGGATTGATGTCTACTGGTACAACTTAGGGCAAACGAGACATCCGGTCTCGTGCATATCATGGCATACATTATGGACCCTATAGCCGAAGCATATGGGATCTCATTCATTCTTGCTAGCTCTGCAGGTGTCTCAGCACCCTGCTTCTTGCCAAGCTTCATGCCATGACGCATGGGCAGCAATCCTTTCTTTGAATCTTGCATTGAGAATCGTCTCAACACCTTGTCTATATAAGTGCTTTGACTTAAGCCCAAGACCCGCTTGGCACGGTCTCTATATATCTTGATTCCCAAGATGTAAGAGGCCTCGCCTAAGTCCTTCATTGCGAAACACTCACCTAACCAAGTCTTCGTTAAGAGGAAGGTAGGGACGTCGTTTCCAATGAGCAGTATGTCATCAACATAAAGCACTAAAAAGATTATATTGCTCCCACTTGCCTTTTTATACACGCAAGGTTTATCATCGTTCTTGACGAAGCCAAACCGTTTTACTACTTCATCAAAACGCTGATTCCAACTCCGAGATGCTTGCTTCAAACCATAGATTGATTTGAGCAACTTGCAAATCTTTCCCTTATTCTTTGGATCCTCAAAACCCTCAGGCTGAGACATATAAACGTCCTCAGCTAACCTCCCGTTGAGGAAGGCGGTTTTGACATCCATTTGCCATATCTCATAGTTGTGATATGCTGCTGTGGCAAGAAGAATGCGGATAGATTTGACCATAGCTACTGGAGAAAAGGTCTCTTCATAGTCAATTCCGTGGACTTGTCTATAACCTTTTGCTACCAGTCTCGCTTTATAGGTCTGAGGTTTGCCATCCATGTCAATCTTTATTTTAAAGATCCATTTACACCCTATGACCTTAACATCAGGGGTATGATCTACCAAGTCCCACACTTGATTATCTGACATGGATTGCATTTCTTCCCTCATGGCTTCCAGCCATTTCTCAGAGTCGGTTCCGTCCAAAGCCTCTCGAAAGGTAGCTGGATCATTGTCCACTAGTACTAAACCATCACCTTCAGTTATTAAGAAACCGTATCTGACAGGTGCATGACTTATCCTTTCAGAGCGCCTCGGACCGTCCTCATTAACTGCAGCTATTGGTTCTTGCTCAATGACCACTTCGGGCTCTACCTCTTCTAGTGGGTCTTCTCGTGGTTCCCGAGTGACCATCTCATCTAGAACTTCATCAAGATGAATAGCCCTCCCACTGACTGTCTTGGAAATGAACTCTTTTTCCAAGAACGTCCCACCTCGAGCGACAAAAACTTTATTTTCGCTCGGTTTGTAGAAGTAGTATCCTTTTGTTTCTTTTGGATATCCGACGAAAGTGCATTTATCTGATCTTGGTTCGAGCTTGGTTGCAAGCAACCTTTTAACATAAGCCTCGCAACCCCAGATTTTAAGGAAGGACAAAACGGGTTCCTTCCCGTACCATTTTTCAAATGATGTCCCTTCCACTGCTTTCGACGGAGCCCTATTTATTATGAAAGCGGCCGTTTGCAGAGCATAACCCCAGAAGGAGATCGGGAGATCAGTGAGACTTAACATTGATCGAACCATATCTAACAATGTTCGATTCCTCCGTTCGGACACACCATTAAGTTGCGGTGTTCCTGGCGGAGTCCACTGAGATAGTATTCCACCTTCAGTAAGATAACTAAGAAACTCCTCGGATAAGTATTCTCCACCCCGATCAGAACGGAGTGCCTTGATACTCTTTCCGAGTTGGTTTTCTACTTCAATCCTAAACTCTTTGAATTTATCAAAAGCTTCGGACTTATGTTTCATGAGATAGACATAACCATATCTACTGAAATCGTTAGTAAATGTGATAAAGTAGCCTAAACCACCTCTGGCATGCGTACTCATTGGTCCACATACGTCTGAATGTATTAGACCCAATAAGTCACCTGCCCTCTCACCTAAACTAGTGAAGGGCGCTTTAGTCATCTTGCCCATCAAACAAGCTTCGCATCTTTCAATCGCTTGGAATTCGAATTGACTTAGAAGTCCGCGCTTATGAAGCGCTGAGATGCGTTTCTCATTTATGTGACCTAGACGACAATGCCAGATAAGAGTTTGGTCTAAATCATTAGTTTTAAACCTCTTAGCATTTACATTATAGATCATGTTGGATTTCGAGTTTTGCATATTCAATATGTATAATCCTCCAACAGTGCGAGCATTGCAATAATATATGTTGTTGCGCATAATATCAAAAAACCCGTTCTTAATATTAAAATAATATCCCTCTATTTCAAGAAGAGAAATTGAGATAATATTCCTGTTGAAAACAGGTACGCAAAACACATCATTAAGTTCAATTACAAGCCCACTGGGCAAAACAAGGTTCACAGAACCCACAGCAGTTGCGGCAACTCTGGTATTGTTCCCAACTCTTAGGTCCACCTCGTTTTCCCTTATATCTCTTCTACTATGTAACACCTGCACATCAGCACAGACATGAGACTCAGCTCCAGTGTCTAGTACCCAGGTATTTATTGTAGAAAGATATAGCTCTAATGGAATACCTGATGAAGTAGCGGCCCCACCGCCCTTCTTCTGATTCTCCTTCAGCTGCTGACAGTCTTTCTTCCAATGACCAGGCTTTTGACAGTAGAAACAGACCGACTCCTTTGGCTTCCCTTTGCCTTGTACGGGCATGTGAGGTCTAGGAATAAATGGTCGTCTGTTCCTCCCTGCGAGGTGTCTTGGGCCTTTACCCTTGCCACCAACAGCTTTGAAGCTGGGTCCCTTCTTGACCATGAAGACATTTTTGGACGAACTGCCCCTTATGCTCTTCTCGGCAGTTACTAGCATGCTGTGCAACTCCGACACGGTCTTGTCCATATCATGCATATGATAGTTCATGACGAACCCACCATATGCATGAGGAAGGGATTGCAGAACAAAATCCGCAGCCATTTCCTTTTCCATAGACATACCGATACTAGTCATATGGTCAAAATGCCCCTTCATCTGTAGGACGTGAGGACCTACGGAGCTGCCTGCTGACATCTTGCAGGTTATGAGTTCTCGGAGAACAGTGTATTTTTCAATACGTACTTTCTCCTTGAACATATCCTTGATCTGTGCAAACATTGCAAACGGATCATGGGATAGCTCCATAAACTGCTTTTGGAGGTCCGCCTCCATGCAGCCCAGCATGACACACGCAACGTCGATAGAGTCGCTAAGGTGTTTCTAGTACGCATCCTTAACGACCCTCGTTGCGTTGGCAGCTGGCTCCTCAGGAATAGCCTTATCAAGGACGTACTCCCTGCGTTCCATTTTTAACACAAGTCGTAAATTTCTGTCCCAGTCTAGATAATTTGTCCCGTTGAGTTTACACTTCTCGAGTATAGTCCTCAATGACAAATTAGACGAGTTTGTTGAATTACTAGCCATTTCTACACGAAGAAAGTAAATTTAATCAGAATAGTTGAATAAATTTACGAAGATCTGAATTAAACACCAACCATTAGATTCTAAAATTTAGAATCTTTAAACCAAGATCCCTTATTCGTCATTTGAAGTGCGCTAAGGCGCACCGCTCCAATTGACTTATTTAGGTAGGACATCCGTCCAATTACAACCCGTGTAACTCTTAGTCAGGGTATGTGTAAAACACACGGCTTACCCTTCCGATGCCCCAGCTCGACCTCAGGCCAAGAATCGTGGTTGAGTCAACAAACTTTCACTAACGAGTTAACTTTGTGCAGATGCTCCGCTAAGGCGCACGACACCGATAAAATGTTTCTACATGGGTGTGAATTTGGGTGGCATCTCACTTGACTCAAATTAACTTGTAATTTGGTTGTGTTTAATAATTCGAAAGTATTTGGTACAATTACGAACCCGTCATCATAAACCCGTGTTGTGACGTTTCTAATTGTATCACATACTATCTTCATTTGAATCCGTCATTTGCAACCCGTGCAAATACGTTTCAAATTTGAACTCATCCATCACAACCCGTGTGATGATAGTTCACAACGCTTTAAACATGCAAACAATTAAAGTTGATTTTAATCTTTGCATGTGAGGTGATCGCTTATAAACTTATAAACTAATCATGCAAGCATGCAATTAATTAAATAATTCAAGCAAGCATACATAAAGCGTTAAATATGCATTTTATAGCCCATCCTAATCTTAGGATTCTACGAGTCTTCAAATCTTCTCGTCTTTCTCATTCGGGCTCCCACTAGCTCTTGGACTTCCTCCAAGACCGTCATCGTGCTCGATTTTCCATCCTTCTCGTCTTTGAGTAATAATTACAATTAATACTCGGTTCGTAGACCGGATAAAAAATAATTACACTTTATGGGCTCGAATAAAAGAATAATTACACGCTAACACTAACGGTATGCAAACCGTGAAAGCGATAAATCTAATGGGCTACTAATGCATCATACATTTCATCACATCATCCAACATGTTATCACACAAACATGTTATCAAATAATATGCAATAATTCCGGTTTTAATTTTGCCAAGTTGCTTGGTCGGGTTTATCGAAACTAGACCTTTTCGAAAAACGGTTTATCGAAACCGATTAAATTTTGAAAGTTTTCGAAATATTGAATCGCGGGTTCGTGACATGGATCAAACACCACACACGAACCAAGTCAGGCCAAGCCAATGGGCCGAGGGCCCATTGGGCCGAGCCCAACTATGCACGGCCCGGTTTGGGCCTTGGAAGGCCCAAACCCGGCTTGCCGCCACTCTCGGCCTCGGCCAAGAGTGGGGACGGGCCCGGTCACCGCCGGCCTCACCGGCCTCCGGTGACCTCCGTCTGGTACCTCCGATCCGGCTCCCCGAGAGTCTCTTCTCGGACCCGACAAATCCAATAATTTCCGAAAAATTCCAAATTTAATATATTTTTCAAAATTAACATATTTCATGCAAATCTCCCAAAAAGCATTAAAATCATGTTATCAACATTTGGCATGCAAATAATCACAAAAGCGAAATGAATTCAACAAGACAAAGATTAAGGGGGTAACCAACGCTCTGATACCACTGTAGGGTTTTGGAGCGTTCTAGATCGTCGAGATAGCGGAAGCAATAAAAGATAATCTACTCCAAACCTTGTCCAAGAACATTTAAACCATTAAATCCCAAAGCAAAATCTATTCAACAAGATGTTTACCTTTAAATCTTGTTTGAATCGATAAAGAAGAACGTTCGGATCTTCTTCTCTAAAGCTAGTCCACACCAAGAGGATGATCTTCAAGATCCTTCACTTAATTGCCTACTAGAACAATTAAATGAAGAACAAGAGAGCAAGATGATGAAGAGGAGAGGGGTGGCCGGCCACAATGAGAGAGAGAGAGGATTTTTGTGTGTTTTATGACTTAATGAATTAATGAATTAAAGTCTTGCATTATAATTCATCACCCAACTCACAAGTATGGGTTAAAAGTGATTGGTATGGGCTTAAAGGTGCTTTAACCCATACCCCTTAAATCACTCACCTCTTAATCCACAATCACAAACTAAGCATGGCATTGTGTGGCCCCCACAATGGCCCCACCTAGTCGGCCGGCCATATGGCCTTATTGGGCTGGCCATGAGGCTTCATGGGCCGAGCCCAATGGGCCCTCCCGTGTTGTCTCATGCCGCGTCCAAAAGTTGCCCGACCTTTTTGTCGTTACTTATCAAACAAAGTCCGACGCGATATCGACGAAAAACTCAATTTTTCTCGATTCGCTAATTATTCTCTCAAACCGAACCTATGGCACAAAACCTCCAGTTTTGTCCATATACTTCTCCTTAAGAAACATCCATGTTTCCTTGTCTCAAGTTATCCGTCTTGTATGTGTGTGACCCTCTAGGCTCATGCCACCGTTGGCAGATCAGCGCAAGACTCGCTCTTGCCCGATCCATCATAAGTGGTCTCTAGTAAAACATTATGATTACCCAAGGTGCACGATGATCGATAATTCGACTTAACCTTTGCGCGTACAAGTCACCATCCTTTTATCTCTAGATATCCCAATTGATCTCAAGGCATAGAGTCGTCTCCTTTGTTCAATCAATCATTGTTACTTGATATGCGAGATGACTGAGAAATGATAACCCGTATCATTTGCATGGCCATGCTTTTTCTCTCAGTCAGTCTCCATCAAGAGGCCTTCTAACGGATATCTTTCCCATACCGTAGTATGAGGGATAAATCCCTTAGCCGTCTTTCGTGTCACTCATGCAACCCGTTCCGCCACCCAATCATGCCCTTTATAGCAATCCTTTTACAGAAAGCGTTTGGCGCAAGTTAAAGCCGTACGTTCATTGCATAGTGATCACAAAGACTCCTTGGTCTAAGGACGTCGTGACAAGCTATCGCATCTGAATATGTTTATGGCTTAATCTATGAAAACACTATTCAATGCGGGTCGTCCGATATCAATCACCTCATGATATCTATGATATGGTTCCAGGATCCCACATCCTTATGACAAGTAGAACTACGTCATTAAGAACCATCCTCATACTGGTCGCTTTTAAGGAAGCATAGGTTGACCAGGGACTCGTTAAGTGTGATCCGTACAGATTTATGGTTCTACTACTTTAGTGGTCATAAATCAGATCATGCTTAACATATTACTTCAACACATAAGTAATATAAAGCCGTTTATATTTATACATTACAAACGATGATATTTGAACATAGACGTTTACAGGCTAATACCAATTGGACTAGGGCACAAATGCTATCAAATGCATCCTTAACGGCCCTTATGGCGTTAAGTGTTGGTTCCCCACGGATAGCCTTGTCAAGGATGTACTCCCTGCGTTCCAACTTTAACACAAGTCATAAATTTATGTCCCAGTCCAGATAATTTGTTCCATTGAGCTTACACTTATCAAGTATAGCCCTCAATGACAAATTAGACGAGTTTGTTAAATTGCTAGCCATTTTCTACACGAAGAAAGTAAATTTAATCAGAAACGATGAATAAATTTACGAAGATCTGAATCAAACACTAACCATTCGATTCTAAGGTCTAGAATCTTTAAACCAAGATCCCTGATTTGTCAATTGAAGTACGCTAAGGCACATCGCTCCAACTGACCCATTTGGTTAGGACGTTCATCCAATTACAACCTGTGTAATTCTTGGTCAGGGCATGTGCAAAAGCACACGGCTTACCCTTCTGATGCCCCAGCTCGACCTCAGGCCGAGAATCGTGGTCGAGTCAACCAACCTTCACATATGCATCAGTTTTGTGCAGATGCTCCGCTAAGGCGCATGACATCCCACAAGGTTGACCATTCCATATAGAACACATTCTATCGATGCTAAGCTAAGGCGCACGACACCGAGAAAATGTTTCTACATGGGTGTGAATTTGGGTGGCATCTCACATGACTCAAATTATGTTGTGATTTGGTTGTGTTTAATAATTCGAAAGTATTTTGGTACAATTACGAACTCGTCATTGACAACCCGTGTTGTGACGTTTCTAATTGTATCATATACTATCTTTTTTTGACGTCGTCATTTGCAACACGTGCAAACACGTTTCAAAATGAACCCATCCATCACAACCCGTGCGATGATGGTTCACAACGCTTTAAACATGCAAATAAATAAAAATGGTTTTTAATCTTTGTATGTGAGGTGATGGCTTATAATCTCATAAGCTAAGCATGCTAGCATACAAATTATCATCTAATAATTCAAGCATGCATTTAAAACATTTAAATATGCATCAATAGCCCATCCTAACCCTAAGAGTCTACGAGACATAACATCTTCTCGTCATCCCCATTCGGGCTCCCATTAGCTCTTGGATTTCCTCAAAGACCGTCACCGTTCTCGATTTTCCATCCTTCTCGACTTTGAGTAGAATTTACAATTAATACTCGGTTCGCAGACCGGATAAAAAATAATTACACTTTTAACGGCTTGAATAAAAGAATAATTACACGCTAACATTAACAGTGTGCAAACCGTGAAAGCGATAAAGTTCTTATGGGCTACTAATGCATCATATATTTAATCACATCATTAAAAATGTTATCACACAAACATGTTATCAAACAAGATGCAATTTTCCAATTTTAACTTTGCCAATTTGCTTGGTCGGGTTTATCGAAACTAGACCTTTTCGAAAAACGGTTTATCGAAACCGATCAAATTTGAAAATTTTCAAAATATTGGATCGCGGGTTCGTGCCACGGATCAAACACCGTGTACAAATTCACGACTCGGTTTGGGGTTTGGAAAACCCAAACCGGGCTGGCCGCCACCCTCGGCCTCGGCCAAGGCAGGGACGGCCCCGGTCACCGCCGGCCAACGCCGGCCTCCGGTGACCTCCGTCCGGTACCTCCAATTCGGCTCCCCGAGAGTCCCGTCTTGGACCCGACAAATTCAATAATTTTTGAAAAAAACCAAATTTAAAATATTCTCCAACATTACATTTTTCATGGCTTAATTAAACCCATATACGAAAAATAAATAATGGAAACACAAGGGCATGTTAAACATCGGAAAAACCGAAATAACATACAGGGATCTCGAAGTGGTAGACCGGCTCTGATACCACTGTTGGGTTCCGAGGCGTCCTAATCACGTTCATGGCAGCGGAAGCAACCTATAAACCACCCTGAACCTGCGCAAGATGGACTACCATGTTAGATCCTTAGGAAATCGAGTTTTCGGGTTTTACCATAATCTGCCAAGCAGAAGACCAAGACTTTGAAGCTCCATATCTCGAGCTACAGATCTCCAATTACTTCGGTTCTTTTTGGAGATTAAACCTCAGCCAGTTCTCTACATCTTTTTTCTTTTTCTCCGAACTCAGTTCGGACGAGAAGACCTCCGTTTGGAGAAAAACATTTTTCCCTTCTGGCTGGACAGACTCTGCGGAGCAGTTAGCTTCTCGGCCTTGTATCTCCCAAACCAGCGCTCTTTTGGAAAATCAGTATTTCTCAAATGTTGTAGCCCTTTGACTTATCTTTCCAACGCCGGCAGTTTCATATCAATCGGAGCTTAGACGAAGCGGCTTTTGCTCACGCAATAGAGGTTGCCGGAACTGGACAATCTGAACAGTTTCTCCATTCTTGCTTGGATCACCAAGAAAACACCAAGAACATCATGAATGGGAAGAATGGGCTTGAACCTCTTCAAAGACGCCTACGTATCCTCCCCGAGGAATCAAAGCCACGTAGTTCTTGCTAGAGATTCATACACACACAAATCTACAAGAATTTGGTTTGTAGAACAAAAGTGATGGAGAGAGGGAGGAGGAGCCATGGCCATCTCCATGAGGAAAGAAGAAGATGAATAGAATGTGTTGTGGTGAGAATGAATATAATATATGGTGATGGTTGTGATGAAATGATGAGAGGTATAGGAGGTATGGGCTCAACACCAACTCCATCTCATCATCCTAATCCATAACACCAAACCATGGTTTTGGGCCCTTAATGGGCCAAGCCATAAAATGGGCCTAAATGGGCCGGCCATATTTGGGCCTCATGGGCCGAAGCCCAATTGCTTCGGCCATGTGGTCCCGTGTCGAGTCCAAATATTATCCGACCCCTTTTCCGAACTTATCAAACAAAGTCCGATGCGACATCGACGAAAAAACCCATTTTCCTCGATTCACAAACCATTCTCACTTACACGGGCCCACCGCCCAAAACGCCCATTTTTGGCCATGTCTCGTGTCTCAATAAATGGCGACATTTCCTTATCTCCCGAAACCCATATCCTTGTTGTGTGACCCTTTTAGGCTCATGCCACGCTGGCAGATCGGCATAAAACCTCATTTTGCCCGATCCATCATTAATGACATCTAGTATACCATTATGATTACCCAATGTACATTATAGTCGAACTATTCGACTTAACCTGTCTGTCATTCAAGTCATTATCCTTTTATCGCTAGATATCCGATTGATCATAAGGCATAGAGTCGTCATCCTTATTTTGATCAATCATGTTTCTTGATATATAAGCTGATTGAAAACTAATAACCCGTATCACTGGCATGGACATGCACTTTCTTTCAGTCACTCTCGATCAAGTGGCATAAACAGATATCATTCTCAAACCGCAGTATGAGGGATAAATCCCATAGCCGTCTTTCGTGTCACTCATGCAATCCGTCCCCCACCCAATCATGCCCGTTATTGCTATCTTGTTACGGATAGTGTTAGGCGCAAGTCAAAGCCGAACGTCAATTGCATAGCTATCACAAAGACTCCTCGGTCTAAGGATAGAATGACAAGCTACGACACTGAATATGTTCATGATTATATCTATGCAACACTATTCAGGTCGGGTCGTCTGATATCAAACCCCTGATGATATAAATGATATGATTATGGGATCCCGCATCCCAATGATGAGTAGAACTATATCATAAAGAATCATCCTCATACTGGTCGCTTCTATTGAAGCATATTTGACCAAGGACCGTTATGTTTGATCCGTACATATCTATGGTTCTATTACTTTAATGGTCATAGATCAGATCATACTTTAACATAGGGATAGTTCCAGATGGGTACCCTTGGTTATGTCCCATTATCACATGACATACCCTAGAAATTTTTGTATCAGGGTGAATACCCTAGCATTTCATTTGCCTCACTATTACTCATTCCGTCCAATTCCGTTAGTTTTTAACATTTTTAACATGTGAAATGACTAAAATACCCTTCAGAGTAAACGAATTGTTTTTAAATTGAATGAAATGACCCAAATACCCTTCAGTATACATTTAATTTTCAAAAATTGCCACTCCTTCCTCTTCAATCCCAAAGCCTCAACTCGGCGTTAGAGTAGCACCGGAGCAGCCTCCTCCTCTTCGTCTCCGTCGGAATTGAATCGAAGGCTCTCTCGGAGGTCCGACATCAACTCCAGCAGAGGCGCGCAGAACCGACAGAGCAAGGCTCGCGTCGCCCCCGGCGTGGTCGCAAGCTCTGCAGCGAGCTCGCGCCCTCGATGTTGGCGGTTTCACTCATTGGACCTCGCTACGGAGCTTGCAACCACGCCGGCGGCGACGCGAGCCTTGCTCGGTCGGTTCTACGCGCCTCTGCTGGAGTTGATGTCAGACCTCCGAGAGAGCCTTCGATTCAATTTCGACGGAGAGGAAGAGGAGGAGGTTGCTCTGGCGCTGCTCCGGCACTGCTCCGGTGCTACTCCAACGCCGAGTTGTGGCTTTGGGATTGAAGAGGAAGGAGTGGCAATTTTTGAAAATTAAATGAATAGTGAAGGGTATTTGCGTCATTTCATTCAATTTTAAAACAATTTATTTACTCTGAAGGGTATTTTAGTCATTTCACATGTTTAAAATGTTAAAAACTAACGGAATTGGACGGAATGAGTAACGGTGAGACAAATGAAATGCTAGGTTATTAACCCTGATACAAAAATTTCTAAAGTATGTCATGTGATAATGGGACATAACCAGGGGTTGTAGGGTTTTGGAGCGTTCTTTAACATCAAGATAGCGGAAGCATTTAACAAAAGCAACTCCAAACCTTGTCCAAGAATCATGAACCATTAAATCCCAAGGCAAAATATATTCCACAAGAAATTTACCTTTAAGTCTTTGTTGAATCGATAAAGAAGAACTTTGTCATTTTCTTCTCTAGAGCAAGTACACACCAAGGGGATGATCTTGAAGATCCTTCACTTAATGCCTACTAGAACAATTAAATGAAGAACAAGAGAGCAAGAAGAGAGAGAGCTTGGGAGTGGCCGGCCAAGGAGAGAGAATGAGAGATGTGAGAGTGAAATTATGTAATTAATTTATTTGGTATTTCTCTACTTCATCAATCTCACAAGAATGGGTCAAAAAGTGATTGGTATGGGCTTAAAAGGTGTTTAAGTCATACCCCTTAAATCACTCACCTCTTAATCAACAATCACCAACTAAGCATGGTGTGTTGTGGCCCCCACCTTTGGGCCCACCAAAGTAGCCGGCCATGTTGGGCTTATTGGGCCCAAAATGGGCCCTTGTTGGGCCAGCCACTGCACCTTATGGGCCGAGCCCAATGGGCTCGCCCATGTGGTTTTGTGTCGTGTCAAAAAGTTGCCCGACCCTTTTTGTCGTTACTTATCAAACAAAGTTCGACGCGACATCGACGAAAAAACTCAGTTTTCTCGATTCGCTAATTATACTCTCATACCGAACCTATGGCACAAAACCTTCAGTTTTGTCCATGTATTGCTCCTCAAGAAACGTTAAGGTTTCCTTGTCTCAAATTATCCGTCTTGAATGTGTGTGACCCTCCAGGCTCATGCCACCGTTGGCAGATCGGCGCAAAAGATCTCTCTTGCCTGATCCATCATAAGTGGTCTCTAGTAAGACGTTATGATTACCCAAGGTGCATGATGATCGATGATTCGATTTCACCTTTGTGCGTTCAAGTCACTATCCTATTATCTCTAGATTGTTAGAGTTATGCCCCAGTCCAATATAAAAGTGATCTATAGATGTAATGTTTTATCATCTTTCCAAATAAATAAATCGGCATATATTACTAATGTGTTGTGGTAATATATCGAATGTAATTTGATCTATGTCATTATGTGTGTAACCACTAATAGTTGATCTATAGATCAGAAAGAATTACATTTGATGAGTCCCTGATCAGCTAAGCTTCTTTCTGAAGCGATCAGTATGAGACTAACTCCTTGTGATCACGCTCTACTGATCATGGCAAAGTATGTGCCGGAGTTATATCACAGATATCATCAGGTCGATGATATCGGACAACCCGATTGTGAGTATGCTGCGTAGATCCAGTCATGAGATACTCACATATCGTTACTTGTCATTATATCCTAAGACCAAAGAGTCTTTGTGTACCCTATGTAACAAATACCTAAGTTTGACCTAGTCTAACGTTATCTGTAAAAGGGTAACTATAACGGCTTCGATTGGGTTTGGCGTTTATTGCACTAGTGAACTCGAAAGGCGTCTGAGGGATTTATCACTTATACTTCGGTATGAGAAAGATATCCGTTTAGGCCACTTGATGAGTATGATTGAAGAAAGAGCATGGCCATGCAGGTGATACCTTAGTATCAGTTTTCAGTCATCTCAGATATCAAGAAATAGTGACTGATAAATTAGGATGACCATTCTATGCCTATTGATCAATCTGGATATCGGTTTGATAAAAGGACAGTGACATGTACGATAACAGGTTAAGTCAAATAATCGATAATCACGAATATTGGATAATCATAATGTCTTGCTAGAGGCCACTTATGATGGAAAGGGTAAAATAGTAATTTTACCAGTCTGCCAATTATTCGTGAGCCTAGAGGGTCACACGCATTAAGCACGATACATGACAACAATTATGGATGAGAATTGAGAACAATTCAGTAGTTTTCTGGCCTAAGGTTTTAACCAGACGGTTGAAGAAATCAATTCGAGGAAATTGAGCCGTTTTGACTAAACCGAAATTAGAACTCAAGTTAATGGGTTTAATTTGGGTTTTAGTTAAACGGGCTTAAAGCCCATTTAGGGATTTAAGATAAGAGAGGGAACAAATGCAAATAAGAAAGAATAAAGGGATAGATAATGCAATTTTAATTTGGAAATTCAATTTAATTTCAAATTAAAATCACATAATATCTATTCATTTTATCCTTGATTTTTTCAGCAACTTCCTCCCTCATTCTCTCCCCCTAATGGCTGAAAATTCTCTCCCTCTCTTCCTCCATTGTTGCTCTTGTTTTCTCTCAAAATTTCTAGCAAAAGATTGAGTGAAAAACCATTTCGGTTGTGTGCTTGTGTGGACTTGATAGAGAGAACACTACACTTGTGTTCTTGTCGATTACAAGAGGTAAATATCAGATCTTTAATTATGTTTATAACATGTTTAAATGGCATTAAGATCATGCTTTTTACGATCACCACGGTTACATAAAGTCGGCTGCATGATATTCATTGTTTGGAACCCGTGGTGATCTCTTTCATAGATATCCCGATTGATCACAAGGCATAGAGTCGTCACCCTTGTTTAATCAATCATTGTTACTTGATATATGAGATGGCTGAGAACTGATAACCCGTATCACTGGCATGGCCATGCTCTTACTCTCAGTCAGTCTCGATCAAGAGGCCTTTAACGGATATCTTTCCCATACCGTAGTATGAGGGATAAATCCCTTAGTCGTCTTTCGTGTCACTCATGCAACCCGTTCCGCCACCCAATCATGCCCGTTATTGCAATCCTGTTATGGAAAGCGTTAGGCGCAAGTTAAAGCCGCACGTACATTGCATAGCGATCACAAAGACTCGGTCTAAGGATATCGTGACAAGCTATCGCATTTGAATATGTTCATGGCTTAATCTATGAAAGCACTATTCAAAGCGGGTCGTCCAATATCAATCACCTCATGATATCTATGATATGATTCTGGGATCCCTCATCCCTATGACAAGTAGAACTACGTCATTGAGAACCATCCTCATACTGGTCGCTTCTATGGAAGCATATATTGACCAGGGACTCTATAAGTGTGATCCGTACAGATTTATGGTTCTACTACTTTAGTGGTCATAAATCAGATTATGCTTAACATATTACTTCAACATATAAGTAATACAAAGCCGTTTTATATATATTACGAACGATGATAATGTACATAGACATTTACAAGCTACTAGCAATTGGACTAGGGCACAAAATGCTATCAATCTCCCACTTGCCCCTAGTTCCAATCTAAGTCCCAGTCTATACCCATTGACCTAACATGTTTATCATGTTTCGCTTGAGGAAGAGCCTTGGTCAAGGGGTCGGCTGTGTTATCATCCGATGCAACGTAGTGGATCTACACGTCACCTCTAGAAACAATGTCACGGATGATGTGATACTTCCTGAGTACATGTTTGGATCCGTCATGTGCCCTGGATTCCTTACCCTGCACAATGGCCCTGGTGTTCTCACAATATAAGTCTACTGGGTTAGATGGGTTTTGAATTACACCTAACCCAGCCATAAAACTCATGATCCATACAGCCTCTTTTGCCGCTTCCGTCGCAGCAATGTACTCAGCTTCGGTCGTAGAGTCAGCAATGGTGTCCTGCTTCTTGCTTTTCAAGCTGAATGCTCCACCGTTCAACGTAAACACATATCCCAACTGACTCTTAAAGTCATCGGGGTCTGTTTGGAAACTAGCGTCGACATATCCTTTGACGACTAGATCATCATTTCTTCCCCCGTATACAAGAAAAGCGTCTTTGGTTTTTCTCAAATATTTGAGAATCGCCTTGACGGCAATCCAATGTTCCTCACCGGGTTTTGACTGATGTCTACTGGTACAGCTTAGGGCAAACGAGACATCCGGTCTCGTACATATCATGGCATACATTATGGACCCTATAGCCGAAGCATATGGGATCTCATTCATTCTTGCTAGCTCTGCAGGTGTCTCAGCACACTGCTTCTTGCTAAGCTTTATGCCATGACATATGGGCAGCAGTCCTTTCTTTGAATTTTGCATTGAGAATCTTCTTAGCACTTTGTCTATATAGGTGCTTTGAGTTAAGCCCAAGACCCGCTTGGCACGGTCTCTATATATCTTGATCCACAAGATGTAAGAGGCCTCGCCTAAGTCCTTCATTGCGAAACACTCACCTAACCAAGTCTTTGTTAAGAGCAAGGTAGGGACGTCGTTTTCAATGAGCAGTATGTCATCAACATAGAGAACCAAGAAGACTACTTTGCTCCCATCTGCCTATTTATATACGCAAGTTTTATCATCGTTCTTGATGAAGCTAAACTGTTTCACAACTTCATCAAAACGCTGATTCCAACTCCGACATGCTTGCTTCAAACCATAAATTGATTTGAGCAACTTGCAAATCTTTCCCTTATTCTTAGGATCCTCAAAACCCTAAGGCTTGGACATATAAACGTCCTCAGCTAACCTCCCGTTGAGGAAGGCGGTTTTGACGTCCATTTGCCATATCTCATAGTTATGATACGCTGCTCCGGCAAGTAGAATGCGGATAGATTTGACCATAGCTACTGAAGAAAATGTCTCTTCATAGTCAATACCGTGGACTTGCCTATAACCTTTTGCTACCAGTCTTGCTTTATAGGTTTGAGGTTTGCCATCCATGTCTATCTTTATTTTAAAGATCCATTTACACCCAATGACTTTTACGTCAGGGGTTTGATCCACCAAGTCCCACACTTGATTATCTGACATGGATTGCATTTCTTCCCTCAAGGCTTCCAACCATTTCTAAGAGTCGGTTCCGTCCAAGGCCTCTCGAAAGGTAGCTGGATCATTGTCCACTAACACTAAATCATCACCTCCAGTTACTAGGAAACCGTATCTTATAGGTGCATGACTTATCCTTTCAGACCGCCTTGGACCGTCCTCATTAACTGTAGCTATTGGTTCTTGCTCAACGACCACTTCTGGCTCTACTTCTTTTAGTGGGTGATCCAGTGGTTCCCGAGTGGCCATCTCATCTAAAACTTCATCAAGATGAATAGCCCTCCCACTGACTGTCTTGGAAATAAATTCCCTTTCCAAGAATGTCCCACCTCGAGCGACAAAAACTTTATTTTCGCTCGGTTTGTAGAAGTAGTATCCTTTTGTTTCTTTTGGATATCCGACGAAAGTGCACTTATCTGATCTCGGTTCGAGCTTGGTTGCAAGAAACCGTTTTACATAAGCCTCGCAACCCTATATTTTAAAGAAGGACAAAACGGGTTCCTTCCCGTACCATTTCTCGAATGATGTCCCTTCCACTGCTTTCGACGGAGCCCTGTTTATTATGAATGCGGCCGTTTGTAGAGCGTAACCCCAGAAGGAGATTGGGAGAGCAGTGAGACATAACATCGATCGAACCATATCCAACAATGTCCGATTCCTTCGCTTGGACACACCATTGAGTTGCGGTGTTCCTGGCGGAGTCCACTGAGATAGTATTCCACTTACAGTATGATGACTAAGAAACTCCTCGGATAAGTATTCTCCACCCCGATCAGAACGGAGTGCCTTGATACTCTTTTCGAGTTGGTTTTCTACTTCAGTCCTAAACTCCTTGAATTTATCAAAGGCTTCGGACTTATGTCTCATGAGATAGACATAACCATATCTACTGAAATCATCATTAAATATGATAAAGTAGCCTAAACCACCTCTGGCTGGTGTACTCATTGGTCCACATACGTCTGAATGTATTAGACCCAATAGATCACCTGCCCTCTCACCTAAACCAGTGAAGGGCGTTTTGGTCATCTTCCCCATTAAACAAGCTTCGCATCTATCAATCGTTTGAAATTCGAATTGACTTAGAAGTCCGCGCTTATGAAGCGCTCAGATGCATTTCTCATTTATGTGACCTAGACGACAATGCCAAATTAGAGTTTGGTCTAAATCATTAGCTTTAAACCTCTTAGCATTTACATTATTGAGCATGTTGGATCTCGAGTTTTGCATATTCAATATGTATAAACCTCCAACAGTGTGAGCATTTCCATAAAACATGTTGTTGCGCATAATATTAAAAAACCCGTTCTTAATATAAAAATAATAACCTTCTTTTTCAAGAAGAGATTTTGATACAATATTCCTGCTGAAAGCAGGTACGCAAAACACATCAGAAAGTTCAATTACAAGCCCACTAGGCAAAACAAGGTTCACAGAACCCACAGCAGTTGCGATAACTCTCACGTTGTTCCCAACTCTTAGGTCCACCTCGTTTTCCCCCATATCTCTTCTACTATGCAACACCTGCACATCCGACCAGACATGAGGCTCAACTCCAGTGTCTAGTACCCAAGCATTTATGGTAGAAAGATTTAGCTCTAATGGAATACCTGACGAAGTAGCGGCCCCACCGCCCTTCCTCTGATCATCCTTCAGCTGCTGACAGTCTTTCTTTCAGTGACCAGGCTTTTGACAGTAGAAGCAGACCGACTCTGTTGCCTTCCCATTTCTCTTCATGGGAAAGGAAGGTTTAGTGATGAAAGGTCGTCTGTACTTCCCCGTTTGGTGCATTGGGCCTTTGCCCTTACCACCACCAGCTTTTAAGTCGGATCCCTTCTTGACCATTAGAACACTTTTGGGCGTGCTGCCCCTTATCCTCTTCTCGACAGTTACCAACATGATGTGCAACTCCGATGCGGTCTTGTCCATGTCATGCATGTGATAGTTCATGGCGAACCCACCATATGCATGAGTAAGGGATTGCAGAATGAAATCCGCAGCCATCTCTTTCTCCATAGTCATTTCGAGACTAGTCATATGATCGAGATGTCCCTTCATACGTAGGACGTGTGGACCTACGGAGCTGCCTATTGACATCTTGCAGGCAATGAGTTCTCGGAGAACAGTGTATTTTTCAATACGTACTTTCTCTTTGAACATATTCTTGATCTGTGCAAACATTGCAAACGGATCATGGGATAGCTCCATAAACTGCTTCTGGAGGTCCGCCTCCATGCAGCCCAGCATGACACACGCAACGTCGATAGAGTCGCTAAGGTGTTTCTAGTACGCATCCTTAACGACCCTCGTTGCATTGGCAGCTGGCTCCACCGGGATAGCCTTGTCAAGGACGTACTCACTGCGTTCCAACTTTAACACAAGTCGTAAATTCCTGTCCAAGTCCAGATAATTTGTTCCGTTGAGTTTACACTTTTCAAGTATAGTCCTCAACGACAAATTAGACGAGTTTGTTGAATTACTAGCCTTTTCTACACGAAGAAAGTAAATTTAATCATAAAATTTGAATAAATTTACGAAGATCCGAAATAAATACCAACCATCCGATTGTAAGGTTTAGAATCGTTAAACCAAGATCCCTTATTTGTCAATTGAAGTACGCTAAGGCGCACCACTCCAATTGACTCATTTAGTTAGGACGTCCATCCAATTACAACCCGTGTAACTCTTGCTCAGGGTATGTGCAAAAGCACACGGCTTACCCTTCCTATGCCCCAACTCGACCTCAGTCCAAGAATCGTGGTCGAGTCAACCAACCTTCACTAACGCGTTAACTTTGTGCAGATGCTCCGCTAAGGCGCACGACATCCCATAAAATTTACCATTTCCATATAGAACCCATTCCATCGATTCTCCGCTAAGGCGCACGACACCGATAAAATGTTTCTACATGGGTGTGAATTTGGGTGGCATCTCACTTGACTCAAATTATGTTGTGATTTGGTTGTGTTTAATAATTCGAAAGTATCTTGGTACAATTACGAACCTGTCATCAACAACCCGTGTTGTGACGTTTCTAATTGTATTATATACAATCTTCTTTTGAAGTCTTCATTTGCAACCCGTGCAAACACGTTTCAAATTTTGAACTCATCCATCACAACCCGTGCGATGATGGTTCACAACGCTTTAAACATGCAAACAATTAAAATCAATTTTAATATTTGCATGTGAGGTGATGGCTTATAAACTTATAAGCTAAGCATGCAAGCATGTTATTATTTAAATAATTCAAGCAAGCAAACATAAAGCGTTAAATATGCATTTTATAGCCCATCCCAGATATGAGACTCAGCTCCAGTGTCTAATACCCAAGCATTTATAGTAGAAAGATTTAGCTCTAATGGAATACCTGACAAAGTAGCGGCCCCACCGCCCTTCAGTTTTGTGCAGATGCTCTGCTAAGGCGCACGACATCCCACAAGGTTGATCATTCCATATAGAACCCATTCTATCGATGCTCCGCGAAGGTGCACGACACCGAGAGAATGTTTCTACATGGGTGTGAATTTGGGTGGCATCTCACTTGACTCAAATTATGTTGTGATTTGGTTGTGTTTAATAATTCGAAAGTATTTTGGTACAATTACGAACCCGTCACCAACAACCCGTGTTGTGACACTTCTAATTGCATCATATACAATCTTCTTTTGAAGTTGTCATTTGCAACCCGTGCAAACACGTTTCAAAATTGAACTCATCAATCACAGCCCGTGTGAAGATGGTTCACAACGCTTTAATCATGCAAACAATTAAAATCGATTTTAATCTTTGCATGTGAGGTGATGGCTTATAAACTTATAAGCTAAGCATGCAAGCATACAATTATATCTAATAATTCAAACATGCAAGCATAAAGCGTTTAAATATGCATCAATAGCCCATCCTATTCTTAAGATTCTACGAGACATCACATCTTCTCGTCTTTCTCATTCGGGCTCCCACTAGCTCTTGGACTTCCTCCAAGACCGTCATTGTGCTCGATTTTCCACCCTTCTCGTCTTCGAGTAGCAATTACAATTAATACTCGGTTCGTAGACCGGACAAAAAATAATTACACTTTAAGGGCTCGAATGAAAGAATAATTACACGCTAACACTAACGGTGTGCAAACCGTGAAAGCGATAAAATCTAATGGGCTATTAATGCATCATACATCTCATCACATCATCCAACATGTTATCACACAAACATGTTATCAAATAATATGCAATTATTCCGGTTTTAATTTTGCAAAGTTGCTTGGTCGGGTTTATCGAAACTAGTCCTTTTCGAAAAACGGTTTATCGAAACCGATCAAATTTAAAAGTTTTCAAAATATTGGATCGCGGTTTCATCCACCAACATAATCAACGTGCACGAACCAAGTCGGGCCAAGCCAATGGGCCGAAGCCCATTTGGCCGAGCCCAACATCACGGCTCGGTTTGGGCCTAGAAAAGCCCAAACCGAGCTTGCCTCTCCTCTCGACGGCCCCGGTCATCGCCGGTCTCTCCCGGCCTCCGGTGACCTCCGTCCGGTACCTCCGATCCGGCTCCCCGAGAGTCTCTTCTCGGACCCGACAAATCCAATAATTTCCGAAAAATTCCAAATTCAATATATTTTCCAAAAATAACATTTTTCATGCAATTTTCCCAAAAAGCATTAAAAATGATATAAACAAATATGGCATACAAATAATCATAAAACCGAAACAAATTCAACAAGACAAAGATTAAGAGGGTTAACCATCCTCTGATACAACTGTAGGGTTTTGGAGCGTTCTTCAACATCGAGATAGCGGAAGCATTTAACAAAAGCAACTCCAAACCTTGTCCAAGAATCATGAACCATTAAATCCCAAGGCAAAATCTATTTCACAAGAAATTTACCTTTAAGTCTTTGTTGAATCGATAAAGAAGAACTTTTTTATCTTCTTCTCTAGAGCAAGTCCACACCAATGGGATGATCTTGAAGATCCTTCACTTAATGCAAGAAGAGAGAGAGCTTGGGAGTGGCCGGCCAAGGAGAGAGAATGAGAGATGTGAGAGTGAAATTGTGTAATTAATTAATTTGGTATTTCTCAACTTCATCAATCTCACAAGCATGGGTCAAAAAGTGATTGGTATGGGCTTAAAAGGTGTTTAACCCATACCCCTTAAATCACTCACCTCTTAATAAAAATAACCAACTAACCATGGTGTGTTGTGGCCCCCACCTTTGGGCCCACCAAAGTGGCCGGCCATGTTCGGCTTATTGGGCCCAAAATGGACCCTTGTTGGGCCGGCCACGTCACCTTATGGGCCGAGCCAAATGGGCTCGCCCATGTGGTTTCGTGCCGTGTCCAAAAGTTTCCCGACCCTTTTTGTCGTTACTTATCAAACAAAGTCCGACGCAACATCGACGATAAAACTCAATTTTCTCGATTCGCTAATTATTCTCTCATACCGAACCTATGGCACAAAACCTTCAGTTTTGTCCATGTATTTCTCCTCAAGAAACGTTAAGGTTTCCTTGTGTCAAGTTATCCGTCTTGAATGTGTGTGACCCTCCAGGCTCATGCCACCATTTGCAGATCGGCGGAAAAGATCTATCTTGCCTGATCCATCATAAGTGGTCTCTAGTAAGACGTTATGATTACCCAAGGTGCATGATGATCGATGATTCGATTTAACATTCGTGTGTTCAAGTCACTATCCTATTATCTCTAGATATCCCGATTGATCACGAGGCATAGAGTCGTCACCCTTGTTTAATCAATCATTGTTACTTGATATATGAGATGGCTGAGAACTGATAACCCGTATCACTGGCATGGCTATGCTCTTACTCTCAGTCAGTCTCGATCAAGAGTCCCTTAACGGATATCTTTCTCATACCGTAGTATGAGGGATAAATCCCTTAGTCGTCTTTCGTGTCACTCATGCAACCCGTTCCGCCACCCAATCATGCCCGTTATTGCAATCCTGTTACGGAAAGCGTTAGGCGCAAGTTAAAGCCGCACGTACATTGCATAGCGATCACAAAGACTCCTTGGTCTAAGGATATCGTGACAAGCTATCGCATTTGAATATGTTCATGGTTTAATCTATGAAAACACTATTTAAAGCGGGTCGTCCAATATCAATCACCTCATGATATCTATTATATGATTCCGGGATCCATCATCCCTATGAAAAGTAGAATTACGTCATTGAGAACCATCCTCATACTGGTCGCTTCTATGGAAGCATATATTGATCAGGGACTCGTTAAGTGTGATCCGTACAGATTTATGGTTCTACTACTTTAGTGGTCATAAATCAGATCATGCTTAACATATTACTTCAACACATAAGTAATACAAAGCCGTTTTATATATATTACAAACGATGATAATGTACATAGACATTTACAGGCTACTAGCAATTGGACTAGGGCACAAAATGCTATCAGGGGTACCCATATGGAATTATCCCTTTAACATATTACTTCAACACATAAGTAATATAAAGTCGGTTTTAATCATTGCAAACGATGCTAAACTATTACAGACTATTCCAATTGGAACCTAGGGCACAAATGCTATCAATACTACTACAACACATTAGTAATATTATGCCTTTTATTATGTAGAAGAATGACGTCCGTTACAGTATAGATTAAGGAATTACATTGGACTAGGGCATAATCCTAACAATCTCCCACTTGCCCCTAGTTCCAACCTAAGTTCCAATCTACCCCCATAGATTTCACCTGCGCCTTATGCTTGGGCTGCGGTAAAGCCTTCGTCAAGGGATCAGCAACGTTGTCATCAGTCGGTACATAAGTAATCTCCACATCACCGTTATCGATATATTCCCTGATAATGTGATGCTTCCTCTGTATGTGTTTAGTTCTGTTGTGGAATCTGGGCTCTTCAGCTAATGTTATGGCTCCCGTGTTGTCATACAACAAGCTTACCGGATCAGACGCTCGCGGCATTACATCTAATCCGATTAGATAGCTTCTAACCCATACGGCTTCCTTAGCTGCTTCTGTTGCAGCTATGTATTTAGTCTCTGTTGTAGAATCGACAGTTGTGGCTTCCTTGAAGCTCTTCCAGCTGAATGCTCCACCATTTAACACGAATACAAATCTTGCCTGAGATTTGAAATCATCAGGATCTGTCTGAAAACTAGCATCAACATATCCTTTGACTGCAAGTTCTCCATCTTTCCCACCATACACTAGGAATGCGTCTTTAGTTCTCCTTAGATATTTAAGGATACTCTTGACAGCAATCCAGTGCTCTTGGCCTGGGTTAGATTGATATCTGCTGGTACAACTTAATGCGAACGAGACGTCTGGTCTCGTGCAAATCATGACATGCATGATGGATCCCACAGCCGAAGCATATGGGATCTTACTCATTTTGATTAGCTCATCAGGAGTCTTAGGACTCTGTTGTTTGCTGAGCTTAATGTCATGCCGCATGGGTATGTATCGCTTCTTAGAATCAAGCATTGAGAATCTTCTCAACACCTTATCTATGTAAGTGCTCTGACTTAGGCCCAACATTCTTTTGGGTTGATCTCTATAGATCTTGATGCCCAGAATGAAAACAGCATCACCTAAGTCATTCATCGAGAAGCATTTCCCTAACCAAGCTTTAACCTCAAGCAAGGTTGGGATGTCATTCCCGATGATCAATATGTCATCGACATACAACACTAGGAATACAATATTACTCCCACTCACTTTCTTATATACGCAAGGTTCACTTTCGTTTTTGATAAAACCGAATTCGCTTACGGTTTCATCAAAACGAAGGTTCCAACTACGTGAAGCTTGCTTTAATCCATAAATGGATCTAAGCAGCTTACAAATCTTTCCGGAATTCTCTGGATCAACAAAACCCTCGGGTTGTGTCATATACACATCCTCTTTTAAGTTCCCGTTAAAGAAGGCAGTTTTGACATCCATCTGCCATATCTGATAGTCGTAGTATGCTGCTATGGCTAGAATGATCCGGATAGATTTGACCATAGCCACAGGTGAAAAAGTCTCGTCATAATCGATATCTTCGATCTGGCGATAACCTTTTGCAACCAGTCTAGCTTTATAGGTCTGAGGTTTTCCATCCATATCGGTCTTATGTTTATAGACCCATTTGCAACCGATGGGTTTTATCCCAGGGGTTTGATCCACCAAGCACCAGACTTGGTTGTCGGACATTGATTTCATTTCCTCATTCATGGCGTTCTGCCATTTTTCGGAGTCTGGACTGCCCAAAGCTTGTCTAGAGGTTTCTGGATCATCCTGATCCACCAACATCAAGTCATTTCCTTCAGTGGCTAGAAAGCCATGTCTAATAGGAGCTTGACGAGATCTCTCAGACCTTCTTGGACCATCTGGAATAGGTGTGGGGATTGGTTCTTGATCAATGACCTCTTCTGTGTTAGAGTTATGCCCCAGTCCAATATAAAAGTGATCTACAGATGTAATTTTTTATCATCTTTCCGAATAAATAAATCGGCATATATTACTAATGTGTTGTAGTAATATATCGAATGTAATTTGATCTATGTCATTACGTGTGTAACCACGAATAGTAGAATTGTAGATCAGAAAGAATTACATTTGATGAGTCCCTGATCAGCTAAGCTTCTTTATGAAGCGATCAGTATGAGACCAACTCCATGTGATCACGCTCTACTAATCATGGCAAAGTATGTGCCGGAGTTATATCATAGATATCATCAGGTCGATGATATCGGACAACCCGATTGTGAGTATGCAACATAGATACCGTCATGAGATACTCACAGATCGTAGCTTGTCACTATATCCTAAGACCAAGGAGTCTTTGTGTGCACTATGTAATGAATCTCCAAGTTTGACCTAGTCTAACGTTACCTGTAAAAGGGTAGCCATAACGGCTGTGATTGGCTTGGTTATGAATTACATTGGTGAACTCGAAAGACGTCTAAGGGATTTATCACTCATACTTCGGTATGAGCAAGATATCCGTTTAGGCCACTTGATGAGTATGACTGAAGAAAGAGCATGGCCATGCAGGTGATACCTTAGTATCAGTTTTCAGTCATCTCAGATATCAAGAAACAGTGATTGATAAATTAGGATGACCATTATATGCCTATTGATCAATCTGTATATCGGTTTGATAAAAGGACAGTGACATGTACGATAACAGGTTAAGTCGAATAATCGATAATAACGAATATTGGATAATCATAATGTCTTGCTAGAGGCCACTTATGATGGAAAGGGTAAAATAGTAATTTTACCAGTCTGCCAATTATTCGTGAGCCTAGAGGGTCACACGCATTAAGCATGATACATGACAGCAATTATGGATGAGAATTGAGAACAATTCAGTAGTTTTCTGGCCTAAGGTTTTAACCAGACGGTTGAAGAAATCAATTCGAGGAAATTGAGCCGTTTTGACTAAACCGAAATTAGAACTCAAGTTAATGGGTTTAATTTAGGTTTTAGTTAAACGGGCTTAAAGCCCATTTAGGGATTTAAGATAAGAGAGGGAACAAATGCAAATAAGAAAGAATAAAGGGATAGATAATGCAAATTTAATTTTGAAATTCAATTTAATTTCAAATTAAAATCACATAATATCTATTCAATTATCTCTTTAATTTTTCAGCAACTTCTCCCTCCTTTCTCTCTCCCTCATTGCTGATTTTCAGCTCCCTCTCTTCCTCCATTGTTGTCTTGTTTTCTCTCAAAATTTCTAGCAAAATATTGAGTGAAAAACCATTTCGGTTGTGTGCTTGTGTGGACTTGATAGAGAGGACACTACGCTTGTGTTCTTGTCGATTACAAGAGGTAAATATCATATCTTTAGTTATGTTGTAACATGTTCAAATGGCATTAAGATCTAGCTTTTTACGATCACCACGGTTACATAAAGTCTGCTGCATGATATTCATCGTTTGGAACCCGTGGTGATCTCCTTCATTCTGGCTCCTGTATTTCTACATCCGGCATAGTGGGTTGTTCCGTATCTTCTCGAATTTCTTCAAGATGCACGACACTCCCACTAGCACTTTTGGAAATAAATTCCTTTTCCAAAAATACCCCTCCTCGAGCAACAAAAACTTTGTTCTCGCTGGGTTTGTAGAAATAGTACCCCCTTGTTTCCTTGGGGTACCCCACAAAGACACACTTATCTAATTTGGGTTCGAGCTTATCGCCTAGCAGACGCTTAACGTAAGCTTCATATCCCCAAATCTTAAGGAAAGCTAATAAGGGTTTCTTCCCGTTCCATACTTCGTATGGAGTGCTTTCCACTTCCTTTGTCGAAGCCCGATTCAATATGAATGCGGTCGTCTCTAGGGCATAGCCTCAGAAGGAGATAGGGAGATCTACCTGATTCATCATTGATCGAACCATGTCAAGCAGGGTACGATTTCTCTGTTCGGATACACCATTCATTTGAGGTGTTCCAGGCAGAGTCAATTCAGAGAGGATCTCACACTCCTTTAAATGACTGTGAAATTCATGGTCCAAGTACTCACCGCCTCGGTCAGATCGAAGCGCCTTTATACTTTTACCAATGTGGTTTTGTGCTTCGTTCTTGAACTTTTTGAACTTGTCAAAGGTTTCCGATTTATGTCTAATAAGATAAACATACCCGTATCTACTGAAGTCATCAGTAAACGTAACGAAGTAGTGAAAACCTCTTCTGGCCTGAGTGCTAATGGGCCCACACACATCGGAATGTATGAGACTCAATAAGTCACTAGCCCTTTCACCTAAACTAGGAAAAGGCGCCTTTGTCATTTTGCCCATAAGGCATGACTCGCATCTCTCAATTGAAGTGAATTCAAACGGACTTAGAAGTCCACACTTGTGTAGTGTTGAGATGCGTTTCTGGCCTATATGGCCTAAACGGCAGTGCCATATCACAGTCTGGTTTAAATCATCGGATTTATTATAAATTGAGCTAGTGTCAGTGTTTTGAATATTAAGAATATAGAAAACACCAACCAATGAAGCATTGTAATAAAATATAATATTCTTGAAAATATTGAAAATTCCATTGTCAATAGAAAATCAATATCCTTCCTTGTCCAGCAAGGAAATAGAAATAATATTTCTGCGAAACGCAGGTACACAATAAATATTGTTCAATAATAAAACTAGCCCAGTGGGCAAACTGAGACTAATATCTCCTACTGCAATTGTCAAGACTTGATTGCCGTCACCAACTCGTAGGTCCGCCTCACCCCTGCCCACTTCTCCTCTACTTCCCAGAGCCTGCACATTAACACAAATGTGAGATTCTGCACCGGTATCAAGTACCCAAGAATCTGAAGTAGATAAACTGAGATTGAGCTCAAGAACAAAATTACCTGATCCTGAAGATGTGGAAGCTCCACTCTTCCTAAGAAACTGCTTGTGTTTCTTACAATCCTTCTTCTAGTGCCCATGTCCTTGGTAATAGAAGCATACGACATCCTTCTAAGGATTCTCAACAGCCTTTGGAGCTGCTGGACACTTAGGTTGTCGAATCTTCCCCGCTAGGTGCATAGGGGCCTTATCCTTGCCCAGGCTGGCTTTCTAGAAGCTCACTTTCTTCTTGACCATAAGAACCTCCTTGGACTTGCCCTTGAGATATCCATGAAGCTCTGTTACAGTCTTATCCATGTCATACATATTGTAATTTCCAACGAAATCACGATATGTCTCTGGAAGTGAAAAAGTCTGCATACATTTCCTTATCCACGGGATGACCGAGTCTGGTCAAGTGTTCCAAAAGACGTTTCATTTTAAGGACACGGGGACTGACAGGAGCTCCAGCCTTTAGCTTGCAAGACATCAAGTCACTGAAAGTGTCGTATCTTTCGACACGGGCTTTCTCTTTGAACATTTTATCGATCTCTGCCATTAAGGCTTTGGGATCATCGGAAATGTCCAAGAACTGCTTTTGCAAGTCAGACACCATATTGTCCATCATGATGCACTGCACGTCGATCCGGTCGCTAAGGAATTTCTGGTAGGTATCCTATAGCGCCCTTGCGGCGTTCAGTGCTGGCTCAGTAGGTGATTCCTGGGTAAGGATATAATCCTTATGTTCATGCTTGAGAGCGAGTCTCGAGTTCCGGTCCCAATCGAGGAAGTTTACGCCGTTAAGCTTATCCTGCTCGATTAGTGACCTAAGCGCGATGTTATTAGAATGATTCGTGTTTGGCATTTTATATCTACACTGTAAACAAATTTTAATCAGTATTAATTAAAATTGAAGTTGGAGATTTAGTTATAAAACACTTTCTGATTCTAACTTTAGAATCTAAACCAGGATCCTATCATACTCTCGACTGAAGTGAACGGAGGCTCACTGCTCCAATTGAGAGCATCAAGGTAGGAATACATCCATCTACAAGACCATGTAGTTCCTGGCTAGGGTCTGTACTTGTAAGTACGTGGCATACCCTATACTGATACCCTAGGTCAGCCCTAGCTGACAATCGTAGACAAGTCAACCAAGCTTGAAATATTGATAGAACTAATGTGGCTACTACGCGGAGGCACACGCACCCACACAAAACTACCCATCTCATCCAGACTTTTTCTCTATAAATGTTACGCGGAGGCGTACCGACATCCATACCGTCAAAGCCCTTTTGAGTGCCCAAACGTAGATGGTATCACGCTTGACTTGTAATTATTTGTGTTTAAGTGAATTATAAAAGTCTGATTGCATATCGATACAATCTTAATCTAGAATCATCAATTGCAAATTCATGCAAGGATGATCCCTTTAGCAGGTTACATGCGAGTCTGATTAAATACCAGTTTTTAATCTTTGCATGTGGGTTATAGCAAATCAAACATGAACTTGTATATTTAAACTATCATACATTCAAACATACAAATGTAAGGGTAAATTTATGTATAACTAAGCCCATTCTAAGTTCCTAAGAATCTAGCAATACTGATCCTAAAGACTCGGTCTTCAAGATCCATACTTGCTCCATTCTTGTGAACTCCCACTAGCTTCAAGCCTCCTCCAATCCGAGTCTTCCTCTTGACTTGCTTCTTGTGTCGGTCTTCGTGATTACAAATATAAATAAAATAAAATGAAATACAAATCACGACACGCAGGTTGCAAAACTGAAATTAAAATGCAAGTCTAGAGGGTTTAGTTATACATTATGTGGAAAACATCATGTTATCAAAGATCATGTGTACACTCAACATGCTTATCAAACAAACAAAATTTTCCAAATTTTATCTTTCTTAAGTGTGGGAAAAATTCCTGTTTATCGAAACTGGACGGTTTAATTTAATAATTGAATTTTGAACCGGTTCTCGCTGGTTTATCGAAACCGAACCAAATATGCAAATTAAATTTTAGGGCTTTAAAAATTCTCGCGAACCGGCCGGTTCAGCTCGAATCTGGTTGAGCCGAACCGGCCCAACCGAGGTAGCCCGCGGAGGTAACCACGGTGGCCCGCGAGGGCTGCCATGGTCGCCCGCGGGGCTGACCGTGGTCGCCCACGGGACCGACCATGGTGGCCCGCGAGAGCTGCCATGGTCCCCCCTAGGGCAGACCCTGGTCGCCCACGAGGCAACTATGGTGGCCCGCGAGGGCTCCCATGGTCGCCCGCGTTGGCAGACCGTGGTCGCCTGCGAGGGTTGCCATGGTCGCCCGTAGGCGACCTGGTCGGCCCTTGGTGCCGATCATGGTCTGCCCTAAGGCATTCCATGGTCCACCAAGGGTCTCGACCCTGATTAGCCATGGCTCGGCCATGGCAAACCCGAAACATCCCAAAAAAGTATTTTTCCAATTTTTTCAAAATCATTTTTTTTAATTACATGCATACTCAAGTGATGAATACATAAACAAAAATAAAATTCCAGAATTAAACATGTTGAATAAAATTCATAACAACCATCCTCTGATACCACTGAAAGGGATCACCATGGGTTCCAATCGTTAATTTCATGCAGCGGAGCCTTATGTAACCATGGTGATCGAAAAATATGAAGGATCCTAATGAAAATTCAGCATGTTCTATAGCTTTTCAATCTGAAAATTTAACTTTGTCAATCGATTAAAACACAACGCAGTGTTTCTCTATCGAGTCCACAACAACCACGAATGGTTTTCTCTCACACACTTGCTAATGAATGTTTTGAGAATTTTGACAAGAAAAGCTATGGAGGAATGAGCATGAGAGGGTCGGCCAAGAGGAGAGGGAATGGGGGAAGGTTGCCAAAAATTAGAGAGATAAAAGGGGAATAAAATATTTTGTAATTAATTTGAAATTAAACCAAAAAATCTTATTTGAATTTCAAATAAATAATTACATATCTTACCCTCTTAAACTCTTAATTGCACTCTTTCCCTATTCATCAATTAAAACCCTAAATGGGCTTTAAGCCCGTTTAACTAAATCCAAATTAAAATCCATTAAATTGAGTTCAATTTTGGTTTAGATAAATCGGTTCAATTTCCTCAAATTGATTTCTTCAACCGTCTAGTTAAAACCCTAGGCCAGAAATCAACTGAATCGTTTTCAATTTGACTAAATTGAAAACCAGATTCTCCCAATTTTCATCCATACTTATTTGTCATGTATTGTATTTAATGCGTGTGACCCTCTAGGCTCACGAACAATTGGCAGACTGGTAAAATTACTAATTTACCTTTTCCATCATAAGTAGTCTCTAGCAAGACATTATGACTACCCAACGTTCGTGATTATCGATTATTCGACTTAACCTGTTATCGTACATGTCACTGTCCTTTTATCAACCGATATCCAGATTGATCAATAGGCATAGAACCGTCATCCTAATTTATCAATCACTGTTTCTTGATATCTGAGATGACTGAAAACTGATACTAAGGTATCACCTGCACGGCCGTGCTATTCCTTCAGTCATTCTCATCAAGTGGCCTAAACGGATATCTTTCTCATACCGAAGTATGAGTGATAAATCCCTCAGACGCCTTTCGAGTTCACTAATGCAATAAATATCAAAGCCAATCGAAGCCGTTATAGCTACCCTTTTACAGATAAAGTTAGACTAGGTCAAACTTAGATATTCGCTACATAGTGTACACAAAGACTCCTTGGTCTTAGGATATAATGACAAGCTACGATCCGTGAGTATCTCATGGTTGGATCTATGCAGCATACTCAGAATCGGGTTGTCCGATATCATCGACCTGATGGTATCTACGATATAACTCTAGCACGCACTTTGCCATGATCAGTAGAGCATGATCACAAGGACTTAGTCTCATATCGATCGCTTCAGAAGAAGCTTAGCTGATCAGGGACTTTATCGAATGCAATTCTTTCTGATATATAGTTCTACTATAAGTGGTTACACACATTATGACATAGATCAAATCACATTAGATATACTACTACAACACATTAGTAATATTATGCCTTTTATTATGTAGAAGAATGACGTCCGTTCCAGTATACATTAAAGAAATTACATTGGACTAGGGCATAATCCTAACAACACATTCTTGAAATAGCGCATTGAGGGTCCTTATCAAGCAGAACAAGCTCAATGGCGTGAACTTCATCGATTGGGAGAGAAACTTGAGACTACTTTTCAAGCATGAACGTAAGGAATATATCCTTACCCAGGACCCACCTGCTGAGCCACGGCTAAACTCCGCTTGGGAACTAAGGGATACTTACCAAAAGTCCCTTAGTGACCAAATCGACGTGTTATGCATTATGTTGGGCAGCATGGTTACCAAAAGTCTCTCAAGGAACTTATTTTTTGCAGGCTCAAGGTTGGAACCTCTATCAGTGTACATGTCTTGAAGATGAAATGTCTTCTGAAACACCTAACTAGACTTGGTCTTGGTGTTGAGAAGGAAATGGATGCAGATATTGTGCAGTCACTTCCAGATGCATATAATGATTTCATAGTGAATTATAATATGCATGGCATGGACAAGTCTGTGGCAAAGCTCCACCGGATGTTTGTGACCGCTGTAATGAACCTCAAGGGCAAGACCAAGGAGGTGCTTATGGTCATTTTCAAGAAGACTTACAATGGTAAGGGTAAGGGCTCAATGCACCTTGCAGGGAAAATCAGACACCCTAAGGATCTAAAGGTTCAAGAAGCTCCTAAGGCTGCTGTGAATGCTAAGGACACAATGGTCATATGTTATTACTGCAATCAGCCGGAGCACTGGAA
Organism: Geranium rotundifolium; assembly: GCA_963920655.1. Classification (NCBI taxonomy): domain Eukaryota; kingdom Viridiplantae; phylum Streptophyta; class Magnoliopsida; order Geraniales; family Geraniaceae; genus Geranium; species Geranium rotundifolium. The sequence goes on along the minus strand of OY987311.1, from coordinate 22,794,274 downwards.
AAGGGATTGCAAGAAGCACAAGAAATATCTGAAGAAGGGTTAGGTTTCCACGTCTTTAGGATCAGGTATTTATGTTATTAAGCTTAATCTCAGTCTTTCTAATTCGGATTCTTTGGTATCGAATATCGGTGTTGAATAACACATTTGTGTTAATGTGCAGGTTCTGGAAAGTAGACAGGCACTGGGCGGGGGTGAAGTGGGCCAAAGAGTTGGTGATGGCAATCCACTCTCAACAACTACTGTAGGAACGATTAGTCTCAGTTTTCCCACGGGGCTTGTTTTATATTTAAACAATGTTCATTATGTACCTACATTTTGTAGGAATATTATTTCTATCTCCTTATTAGACGATGAGGGATACTGGTTTTCTATTGATAATGCAATAATATACAGTATTTTTAAGAATAATATTGTTATGACAATGCTTCATTGGTTGGTGGTTTGTATATTTTGAATACTCAAAACACTAACACAAGTTCCATTTATAACGTGAATAAGAAAAGGCTTAAATCTGATGATTTAAACCAAACAATTATCTGGCATTGTCGTTTAGGGAACATAGGCGAGAAACACATTTCAACACTTCATAAGTGTGGAATTTTAAGTCCGTTTGAATTCACTGAAATTGAAAGATGCGAGTCTTGCCTAATGGGAAAAATGACAAAGTCACCTTTTACGGTTTAGGTGAAAGGGCGAGTAACTTGTTAGTAGATTTGGTTATGTCTATTTAATGAGACATAAGTCTGAAGCCTTTGCCAAATTCAAAGACTTTAAGAATGAAGTACAAAACCAGATTAGGAAAAATATAAATGCACTTCGGTCGGACCAGGGTGGTGAATACTTGACCCAAGAATTTCACAGTCATCTAGTAGATTGTGGGATCATCTCTGAATTGACTCCACCCGGAACACCACAGTAAAATGGTGCGTCTGAGTGGAGGAACCGAACTTTACTAAATATGGTTCGGTCCATGATGAGTCAGGCTGATCTCCCAATTTCTTTCTAGGGTTATGCCTAGGAAACGGTCGCATTCATTTTGAATCGGATTCCGAAAAAGGCAATGGAAAGTACACCATACGAGGTATTGAGTGGGAAAAAACCCATATTGTCTTTCCTAAAGATTTGTGGATGCAAAGCTTATGTGAAGCACTTGCAAAGCGATAAGCTCGAACCCAAATCAGAAAAATGTGTCTTCGTATGGTACCCAAAGGAAACAAGGGGTACTACTTCTACAACCCTAACGAGAATAAAGTTTTTGTTGCTCGTGGTGTGGTGTTTTTGGAAAAGGAATTTATTTACAAAAACAACTAGTGTACATCTCGAAGAAATTTGAGAGGGTATGAAACAACCTGAAGCAATTCAGGAGCCTGCTATTCAAGATGTAGAAGTGTTGGAGCCTAAGACAGACATAGATGAAGGACCAATCCCTCAGAAATTCCAGATGGTCCAAAGAGGTCTGAAAGATCTCGTCATGTTCCTGTCAGATATGGCTTCCTAGCCACTGAAGGAAATGACTTAATAGTTGTGGATTATGATGATCCAGCAACCTTTCAACAAGTCTTGGCTAGTACCGACTCTGATAAATTGCAGGAAGCCATGAAAGAGGAGATGAAATCCATGTATGATAAACAAGTCTGGAACTTGATTGATCAAACCCCTGGGATAAAATCCATCAGTTGTAAGTGGGTCTATAAGCTCAAGACCGACCTGGATGGAAAACATCAGACTTATAAGGCTAGGTTGATTGCAAAAGGTTATCATCCGATTCAAGGACTGGACTATGATGAAACTTTTTCAGCAGTAGCAATGGTGAAATCGATCCGGATTATTCTTGCCATAGCTGCATATCATGATTATGAGATATGTTAGATGGATGTCAAAACTGCATTCCTTAACGGGAACTTACAAGAGGATGTGTATATGACACAGCCTGAGGGTTTTGTTGATCCAAAGAATCCCGGAAAGATATGTAAGCTGCAAAGATCAATTTATGGGTTGAAGCAAGATTCGCGGAGTTGGAATCTTCGTTTTGATGAAGCTGTAAAAGAATTCGGCTTCATCAAGAATGAAGATGAACCTTGCTTTTACAAGGAAGCGAGCGGGGGTAATATAGAGTCCCTGGTGCTTTACGTTGATGGCATACCACTCATCGAGAATGACGTCCCGACCTTGCTTTCCACCAAAGCTTGGTTAGGGAAGTGCTTCACGATGAAGGATTTAGGGGATACAACATTCATTTTGGGCATCAAAATCTATAGAGATCATTCCAAAAGAATTTTGGGCCTAAATCAAAGAGCTTACAAAGATAAAGTATTGAGAAGATTCCCAATGCTTGAATCTAAGAACGGATATATACCCATGCGTAATGGCATTAATCTCAGTAAAAAATAGTGTCCTAGTACACCTGATAAGCTGATCAGGATGAATAAGATCTCTATCATGTATGTCATGATATGCACGAGACCAGATGTCTCGTTCGCGCTCAGCTGTGCCAGTAGATTTTAGTTTAACCCTGGTCAACAAAACTGGACCGCCATCAAGATCATCCTCAAATATTTGAGGAGGACGAAGAACGCATTATTAGTGTATGGGGGGTAGATGCAGAACTAAAAGTCAAAGGATATGTTGATACTACTTTTAAGACAGATCCTGATGATTTCAAATCTCAGGCATGATATGTCTTTGTATTGAACGGTGGTGCATTCAGCTAGAAGAGCTTCAAGCAAGCCACGAGTGTCGATTGTACAATGGAGGCTGAGTATACAGTTGCTGCGGAAGCAGCTAAGGAGGCCTAATGGATTAGAAGCTTTTTAACTGGATTAGATGTAATGTCGCGAGCATTTGATTTGGTAAGCTTGTAGTGTGACAACACGTGGGCCATAGCGCTTGCTCAAGAGCCCAGATTTCACAACAGAACCAAACTTATACTCAGGAAGTATCACGTCATTAGAGATGTCATTGAAAGAGGTGACGTGGAGATTAATTACATTCCGACTGATGATAATATTGCCAATCCCTTGACGAAGGCTCTACCATAGCCTATGCATGAGGCACGTGTGAAGTCTATGAAAGTAGATTGGAACTTAGGTTGGAACTAGGGGAAAGTGGGAGATTGTTACAGTTGTGCCCTAGTCAAGTGTAAAAGTGATCTACATTTGTAATGTTTTATCATCTTTCAGAATAAATAAATCGGCATTATATTACTAATGTGTTGTATTAATATATTAAATATGGTTTGATCTTTATCATTATGTATGTCATCACTAATAGTAGAAATGCGGTATGAGGTTAACTCTATATGTGTCCCTAGTCAGTTAAGCTTCATTAGAAGCGACCAATATGAGGTTAACTCTATATGATCACGCTCTACTGATCAAGGAAAGGGTAATGTCGGAGTTAGATCATAGATATCATTTGAAGAATGATATTGGACGACCTGATGGTGAGTATGTAGCATAGATGTTATCATAAACATACTCACACATCGTAGTTTGTCATAGTATCCTTAGACCAAAGAGTTCTTGTGGTCACTATGTAATCAATATCTAAGTTTGATGGTGCCTAACGTTATTTGTAAGAGGTTAACTATAAGGGCTCTGATTGGCTTAGTTATGGATTACATGAGTGAACACGAAAGACGGCTAAGGGATTTATCCCTCATAGTTCGGTATGGGAATGATATCTGTTTGGGGGACTTGATGAGTATGAGTGAAAAAAAGTGCATGGTCATGCGGATGATACTCAGTATCAGTTTTCAGTCATCTCATATATCAAGAAACAGTGATTGGTTAAATAAGGATGACGGTTCTAGTGATAAAAGGATAGTGACATAGACGATAATTGGTTAAATCGAATCATCGATAATTATGAACGTTAGGTAATCATAATGACTTACTGGAGACCACTTATGATGGAAATGGCAAAATGGTGATTTTGTGCCGATCTGCCAACACGTGATGAGCCAAGAGGGTCACACACTTTACAAAAGGTATATAGCAAAAAAGGACTTGGAAAGTAAGTATACGAGAAGTATGAGAATTGAAAAAATTCACTTTTCCAGTTTTCTTAAACTGGAGTAGATTAGACAATTTCCGGCCTAGGTTTTAAACCAGACAGTTGAAAATATTGGTCTAAGATTATTTAGGCCGGTCTAGCTAAATCATCTAATTAGAACCTAAGGCTTAAAAGGCTTAAAAGGTTTAATTAGAAAAAGGTTGCTAGATTGGGCTTTAAGCCTATTTGATTTATAATTTCATTTAAAATAAATCAAATGGATAAAGGGAGTTGAAATTCAGTTTTAGAAAATCATATTTTTCTCTCCCACTCCCTCTATCCTTGCCGCACCCTCTCTTCTCTCTCTCACTCGTTTTTGTTCCTTCATTTCCAAAATCTAGTAGTTTTGGTTTTGAGGTTTAGATTATAAATTTAAAACTTGCTTGTGTTGACAATCTAGAGAGCATGAATGAACTTTGTGTTTTGATTCGGTGAAGGTAAAAATTCAGAATTTCATCTCTTCTCTTTCCTGAAATTTTCTATGCATGATGATCTTTTTCTTTCGTGAAATCTATGGTTAAATTCGTAGTCTGCTGCATGAGTTTAGTTTTTTAGAACCCAAGAATTTTCTTCATTATTATAATTCAATATATACAAGCGTATATTTTATATTGAAGTTCAACTTTATAATTTCACTACATCGAAGTGCAATTTTATTATTACAAAAAGTGATTGTGTTTTTTATACATTGTTAAAACCAAATGTCTTCTCTATGACAATGTGCTTTTATTGCTAGCGTGAGTACTATTATTCAAATTATACTCATTAACACGGTGACCAAAAAATCTTCCGTAAACCAAACTCTTAGAGATAATACTAACTAACCGTGGTAAAGTTAGCACTACACACAAACTACTATGTTTTTTTAAAATCAAACTTGATGATATATTATGGCATGTTCGCAAGCACGTCCGCCTTTAAACCATGTGGAACAAATACCTTACCCATAATCCCGTTAGAATTAGAATGAGAGTTTCTGGATAAAACATGGGCGGCTGACAATCTTGGACAATCGAACTCCAATGACTCGTCATAAACTTGCTTCCCTAAATGACTTGGATGAGACCTTCTACTCGATGTTGCAAAACAAAACAGTTTGATAAATAGTCGTCCCGTGCCACTTTTTCACCTCATGAATTTGTGCAACTCTTAGTTAAATGATTTGGTCTACTAGACTAAGATCATCCTTATCTTGTATAACAACAAAAAAATAAGAATAAATTAACTAATGTTAGATTATGTTAGTCCATAAACTTACTAACGCTTGCTTGGCCAATTAGTTAATTACTTGAGCCTGGGGCCAAAGGGTCTTGTGTTCGAGTCACACTACGGTATCGCGTCTTTGTTTCCAACTTTTGTTGGACCTCTCTCTCCCAGTGGGAGTCAAGTGCGATATTGGGCCCCTTTTTACATAAGGGTGTGTCTTGAGCCCGTTATTGATACAATAATCTTAAGAATTACAAGTTTGGTGCTGTCTTGCGTCATAATAGCATAGTCAAACCCAAATCTTGATATAAGTTGCTTATAAAAAAAAAGGTCCATAAACGTAAATCATGAATCACACGAACATGCATGTATGACTGAACCAAATAAATTCCACGATACAAATAGAATAGAGTATAATATCCCAATTTTTATTGATAATAATCATACATCATGAAAACTTGTAAAAAAATATTATAGAACCTGGAATCGGTACGAGACCGGATGAATGAGACGTAATTGATTTAAGTCGAGGCACAGTAGTCCGCTTTCCTTAAGACGATTATTGTCTCGTATGGGCATCTCGCTCCCAGAATACAATGATGAACCAAATCAAACTCGAATTGTGATGCAGAGAGTGATCGAAGAGGAACGAATTTGACATATGTTCGACGGCTAGGGGTTTTTTGACGTATTTAGCCCTTGAAGTAGGTTTGATATTTACAGGAGAAAGGGTTAGTCGAGAAATAAGGAAAGAAAATCTCACAAAATTTCATTAGGTAATAGGACTTTTAACTAATTCTCAACAAAGATAAATTCCATTAAAGGCAGTGATCAATTTAATTCCGCTTTTACAAATCGTAGAATATTATTTCTGATTTCACAAATTGAAAAACTATATTTATTTTCAAATTTATTAATTTGAAAAATATTTATTTTCGAATTACACATTGGAAAATAATATTCCCGATTTCACAGATTGTAAAATATTTATTTCTGAATTTACTAATTTGGAAAATATTTTGGTAAGAATATTTTGTTAAGAATTATTCAGATCCTGAGCAAAAATGTGGCGAGCTTTTGGCCCCAAAATTTCCGCACAACGTGACTTTCTCAACAATACCATTTCAAGTAACCAATTTTGAGGTTCAATTTCTCATTTACCTTTTGTTTGTTTAGAGTTTGTGCTATATCATTGCAAAGATCTCATTTCTTAAAGTTTGCAAATGTATTTTACATCATTCAAGGTTGAGTCTAAGCGTTATAAAATCACAGCTCAAGTTAACACAATCACATGTTAACTTGGCTATTTTCAACTTTTGTCCAACAACTAAGGAGAAGGAGACAAAGATAGTTTACTTAAGAAATAAATTTATAAAAACTAATGTGTTATAAATGAAGAGCAGATTGACGCAAACATAAGGTAAGCAAGGCAAATACATGTACTAGACTAATGTTGTTACGTCTGTTATATGCTTATTTTATAGGCGATACGTAAGATGTCGAGCATCTGGTCAGGAAAGATGTCAAGTGTTTAGTCTCAACATCTTGCGTGACATTTGTGGATCGCAGCATTAAAAACTTTCCTTAAATAGGAGACATATTGCGATTGGAAAAATCCAGTTGTGTACAAGGCTTTTGGTAAGTCTTGATTGAGTCATGATTCTGGAAAACTTCCTGCCGTGATAGAGACTGAAAAGATATCGGCGTTAAGAATTTGGGAAACCTAAATCGACTAGGTTTATGGTAAACCTAATGCAGTCTGAAATTAGTTTTGCAGCTGCTATAAAAGCTTAGGCTCCACCCTTAGCAGCGTGCGACTCCTTGTAGTTTCTTCGGTGAAATACACAGAGCTCTTAGACGTGAAGGACTAGCGGGCTGAGAGGCTGTGTGTTCCACGAAGGACGTTTGTATATCAATACCAGAGACGGAAGATCAAGCGTGAGTGATTGAGGGTTTCATGTGAATGCGTGATTGTAAGTTCACGTACAAGTGCATAACAACGACTTGTTGCATCCAGGCAGTGCGAGTGCTCGTAGAGTGGAATCAAGACAGAGTCTTTGATTCAGGGGGAGTCCATAAGACAGGTTCGCACTAGTAATGGTAGCATAAGGTATTGATCTGTGTGATGATCATGTATAGTTGTATGTTTTGACTCATGTTTTGACTCATTACTGAAATTCTGAATCCTAGCCGAGTCAAGAAGTCGAACACAAAGTCGTAACTTGTGTATCGACTACTTGCCTAAGAACTTAAATTGTAAGTAAAACAGTAAACAGATAATAACGACACCAGAGATGATTACCCAGTTCGGTGACTCCGCACCTACGTCTGGGGGCACTTTGCCAGTGGAAAGGTTTTTCACTATCAGGTAGTCAATAGTACAACTTCAAGTACCAACTAGCTATCACACAAGTTATTGTCCTAAGCTACTATAGATCTCACCGTGAACAACCTCGACCAAGGGCCTCTCCCCCTGTCTTTGAGATCCTCTCAATTCCACCCTTCGAGCAAGCCTATGCCCGGCGTCGTTGTCTTCTTAACGGAGTTGTGAATCTTCAATCACAAACAAAAACCCTAACCGATCCAAACACTTAGTCTTCGCGACTCAATGTTTGATCGGAGCAAAGGTCCGTTCTAGCGAATCTTAATCAGCCTCTCAACACGCCGATGGCGCACGGTTAAGAGCTCTGAGAAATCTTGCAATTGTTAGAACAAGAACCGATCATCTGCTAATGGGAAGCCAAGGGCTTTTTATAGCAGCTCACATTCCTAATCCTTCCTGGATTAGGAACAGGAAAGTTAGGCAAGTTGTTGCCGCCTTCCACGACAGCTGGAAGTCTTCTTGCCTGTTCTGACTTCCTGAATAAATTAGGCAAGTAGAGTTGCCGTTGCTGACGTGTTACTCCCAGCTGGAAGTCGCCTGACTTTGTCGGCGTCACTCTCTTGTGCTCCAAGTCTTCGTGGCGCCTTTCTTCTTTCGCTCCAAGCTTCGTCGAAATAGGAAAGCTTCAGATCTTTCCTAATCTGTATCGTAACAAGTCGCTCCAAATGTCATGTAACATGTTGCACGACTTCTTACTTTTGCGCTAAAAAATTATGCCAACAATATAACGTAGCAAAAATCTCCCCCTTTGGCAATTTTTTATGCAAACACCTTTTAAGCACATCGTCGTCTTGTGGCAGTTACGCACAGCAAGTGATTTATCTTGTGGCAGTTACGCACAGCAAGTGATGTGACTTTTTTCCCCAAGCATGGGAAGCCAAGGGCTTTTTATAGCAGCTCACATTCCTAATCCTTCCTGGATTAGGAACAGGAAAGTCAGGCAAGTTGTTGCCGCCTTCCACGACAGCTGGATGTCGTCTTGCCTGTTCTGACTTCCTGAATAAATCAGGCAAGTAGAGTTGTCATTGCTGACGTGTTACTGCCAGCTGGAAGTCGCCTGACTTTGTCGGCGTCACTCTCTTGTGCTCCAAGTCTTCGTGGCGCCTTTCTTCTTTCGCTCCAAGCTTCGTCGAAATAGGAAAGCTTCAGATCTTTCCTAATCTGTATCGTAACAAGTCGCTCCAAATGTAATGTAACATGTTGCACGACTTCTTACTTTTGCGCTAAAAAATTATGCCGACAATTAAACGTAGCAACAATCTCCCCCTTTGGCAATATTTAGGCAAACACCTTTTAAGCACATCGTCATCTTGTGGCAGTTACGCACAGCAAGTGATTTATCTTGTGGCAGTTACGCACAGCAAGTGATGTGACTTTTTTCTCCAAGCAGGCACATCGTCGTCACCTTGAGGCAGTTACGCACACAACAAGTTATGTGACTTCTAATGCGACTTCTTGTGAGGCTTCTGGTTTATCTTCTGGAGCGGCGACTTCTGGTGTGGCTACTTTTGTGCGCAACTTCCGGTGCGACTTCTGGCGTAACTTCTGGCGTCACTTCTGGCGTAGCTTATCTATCTTCCTCTGTTTGTCTAACAATATTGCCAAAGGCAATCGTACAATGAAATTCGACTAAACAGCAGGGTAAAAACCAGCTCACACCATGAGCAAAATAAACAACTCAAACATGAGCAAATATCCAGCTCAACCATGAGCAAATAATACCAGTGTCATAGTGTGCGGAAAATAACTAGGACATACCCCGAGGATTTAAAAGTGTGTGTGGAACAGGTTTATCATAGCAAATTCAGAGAAATACTTAAAACGACGTGGAGTCGTCAACATCATCTTCAGCAGCAGGAGCAGAGCGGAGGTCATCGAGAAGAGCTTCACAGGCGACTTTGCGGGGTTATAGCATCGCAATTGACTTCTCCAGGTCATCGATCATTTCCACCAGTTCTTCCTCCATCCTAGTGCCAATTGGTCCTGAGGGTCGAGAGCTTGAACCAGCTCCTGATGCTTTGGCCATGGGAAGTCCGAGGTCCTTCAACTGCTTCCCTTCGAAGTTCTTGAGGCTGATAGCAACGGATAGTGGCTTCTTACCCGGAATATCCGATTCTCGAACAATGTGAGGACATTGTTGGAGAAGGAGACCGGTGATCAATGAAGGAAACCCGATAGGAAGCTTGACAGCGCATGATTTGGCATGCTTGACTAGATGTTCAATAACATATGAGCCAAAATCAAGAGAAGATTGCGTACCTATTTGGTATATGAGTTTAGCCAATTCGGTTTTGATGCTCGACCCGTGTGTAGAAGGTGCCCAATTTGCCAAGCCAATGCTGTAGAGAATTGAGTATTTTGCTATAAGCTCAATAGCCGCAATGGTGTCTTTGACGGGCCAGACCTTCTTCCATCCTCCAGTGATCTCGACTGCTACTTTGTTCAAGTGCGGGACATCTGGAGTGACTTCTGGGTCTTCTCTGCCTAGATAGGTATTGACGGTGGAGGCAGATATCTCGAAACATTCTCCCCGAACGAACACCTTTCTATATTCAGCGTTTTTTTGGATCATCAAACTCGCTTGAAAGGTTGACAATAAAATCTTTGACCAATGCTGGGTAGAATGGCCCAATATTTATGACCGTATTGGTCAGGCCTGCTATTCGGAGAAGTTCCACAATCGAGTTTATCCCCTGCGCTTCTGTGGAAAGCTCTCTTTCTGGATAGATGTTGCGCTGGTATACGTACTGCCACTTAACCGCATTGTCTACAGAGTGGAAGGAGACATTATCCGTAGGAGCTTTAGGCACATTCTTGGGGATTTTCTGCCCTCCCATTGCCTTTTTGACTCGTGGTAGTACAATCTAGGTGTCTTCTTCTTCAGATTCCTCTTCTTCTGGAGCAGATGTTGCTACAGAAGTTAGTGACTTCCTTCTAGACTTCTTCGGCTATTTAGAAGCAGATGCTCCTCCTTTCTCTGTGATTTTTCTCTTTGAGGTCAATCTCCTCGGTATTTGAGGTTCTTCTTCATCGACCAACCTCCTTGTTGGTAGTTTCCTTCTCTCAAGCCTTTTTGGCACAGCTTCTTCTTTCTCCATGGTCTCAGGGTCGACTATCTCTTCGATGTTAACAAGTTCCTCTATAGGTCGAGTGACTTCTGGAATAGCTTCCTGATCTTTATTAAGCCCTGAATTACTGTCCAGGGCGTCATGGGAACTTCCTTCTTTCTGCAAGTCCTCGTTTAGAGGGGATTTTTCTGGTGCTGGTGTCGACTTAGAGGGGCTGGATTAGTCCTTGGTGCTAGTGCCGTGGACTTCAGGAACAAGGGTTTCTAAACCCTCTACAGGCAGGCTTTCATCTACAGTGTTTTCTTCAGAGATGATAGCAGATTTACCTTGTTTCGAGGTCGGAGTAGGGAGAGAGACTTCCTCTTCTATGTTTGCAGTTTCGGATAAAGCGTCGTCCTTCTCAACGACGTGAGTTGTTTCTACTGGTATGGCAGTTGGAGGTGAGGTCGTTACTCCTTGAGGTGTTGCCAAACTTTCCCCTGAGATTTTTCCTCCTCGAATCCTTACTCCATGTTTGTTTGTCGTCGATTTGGAGGCCGACAGTTTTCGAGCGATCATCTTTACACGCATCGTTGCTCGTAATTTGGAAGCTGATGGTATGCGCCTGCTCCTTGTTCCAACCATTTGCTCGATCAGTTTTGTTTTTGAAAAGAAGAGAAAAAATCTAACAAATGCATATTCGTTTTAGCATTCTCTAGGTGCCCTAGCAGTTTTGGGAAGATGGAGAGGATTGTGCAGGCTTTTTCTGCGGAAGTTGAAGGGGGTTGAGAGCTGATTGGATAGTCTTCAGTTTTTCCAATCATTCCCCTTTTTGAATTTTTAAACAAATAATTTCACCTGTGCTTCTGATAATGAGATTTGGGCCCGGCTAGATTTTGTGGACCCTTGCTGGTCCAGATAGAGAGAGAGCAAAAATTCATTCAAAAGCTCTCCCTCTTCTTGCTTGACTTCTGGTTACTCCAGACAGCAAAGTCCAAGGGATGACCTCAGACTTTCAAACCTGTTTGCATCTAATGCTTTTGTAAAGATGTCTGCGACTTGTTTCTCAGTGGGTAGGTACTCAAGCTTTATTTTCTTGTCTTCTACAAGCTCTCGAATAAAGTGGTGCCTGATGTCGATATGCTTTATTTTGTTGTGTTGGACTGGATTCTTCGAGATGTTGATTGCACTGATGTTATCACAGAACAAAGTCATGACTTCTTGCTTGACTCCATACTCTGCCAACATCTGTTTCATCCAAAGAAGCTGAGTACAGCTACTTCCGGCTGCAATATATTCGGACTCAGCAGTAGACAAAGCAATACAATTTTGTTTTTTGCTGAACCACGATACAAAATTTTCCCCCAGGTAGAAACAACCTCCAGAGGTACTTCTTCGATCTGGTGTGCTTCCTGCCCAGTCAGCATCGCAGTATCCAACAAGAGTAGGAGAGGTATCAAAGGAATATAGCAAACCTAATTCAGAGGTTCCCGAGATGTACCTTATGATCCTCTTTGCATGAACCAAGTGACTGACTTTTGGATTGGCTTGGTATCGAGCACAGACTCCCATAGAGTAAGCGATGTCGGGTCGACTTGCTGTTAGATAGAGAAGACTTCCTATTATGCTTCGATAAAGACTTTGATCAACTGGTTCTCCCATCTCGTCTTTGTGCATTTGTCATGTGTGGCAATAGGGGTTCTCTTGTGTGAAGCCTTTTCTAACCCAAACTTCTTGACAATGTTCTTTGTGTATTTGCTTTGGGAGATAAATATTCCATCAGACATCTGCTTGATCTGGAAGCCTAGGAAGTATGTGAGCTCACCGACCATACTCATCTCAAATTCAGACTGCATATGTTGAACGAAATGTTCCACCATCTTGTCTGACTTCCCTCCAAATACAATATCGTCGACATATATTTGAGCAATCATGATGTCCCTTCCTTCCTTCTTCACAAAGAGAGTTTTGTCTACTCCCCCTCGAATATAGTCATTCTGTACAAGGAATTGGGTAAGACGTTCATACCATGCTCGTGGAGCTTGTTTGAGTCCGTAGAGAGCTTTCTTTAGCTTGTAGACATAATGAGGAGATTCATGGTTTTCAAATCCCTTTGGTTGAGCCACATAGACTTCTTCGTTGAGATTTCCATTAAGGAAGGCACACTTTACATCCATTTGATAGAGTTTGAAACGCAGTTGACATGCGATGCCGAGAAGAAGTCGTATGGCTTCCAGTCTGGCTACTGGAGCAAAAGTTTCTTCAAAGTCGACTCCTTCTACTTGTGTGTATCCTTGAGCCACCAGTCTTGCTTTGTTTCGAGTGATGTTTCCTTGCTCGTCAGACTTGTTTTTGAATATCCACTTTGTCCCGATGACATTGACATTGTCAGGCTTGGGTACTAATTCCCAGACTTCATTCCTAACAAATTGAGCTAGTTCTTCTTGCATGGCGCAGACCCGGTACTCATCATTGATGGCCTCTTGTATATTCTTTGGCTCAATTTTGGAAATAAAGAAAACGTTACCTATCATCTCGTTGTAGTCAAGAGATGCCTTTTGTCGAGTCCGCACTCCCTCATTAATGTCTCCAATCACATCCTGGGGTGGATGATTCTTCTAAATTCTTCTTGATGGAGCTCTTTGCCTTATCGGATATGCCTCTTTATCCGGGATGATTGGGCTTTCATCTTCAGACTCTTTGTTGCGCTCATCGCCTTTGACTTCTGGTCTGACTTCTCCTCTGACTTCTGATTTGACTTCTCCTCTGACTTCTGGTCTGACGTCTCCTGAGAGATTTAGGACTTCTTCGTCCTCGTCACTGGGTTGCTCGTTACTGTCATCGATCACGACATTGATGGATTCCATGATAGTCCGGGTGCGTTTGTTGAATACACGAAAAGCCCGACTATTTCTGGAGTACCCGAGTAAGATGCCTTCGTCGCTCTGAGGATCAAGTTTGCATCGAGGTTCCCTATCTGCAAGTATGTAGCAGATCGATCCAAAGACATGGAAATATTTGACATTCGGCTTTCTCCCCCTCCATATTTCATAAAGAGTGAGTGAAGTTCCAGGGCGGAGGGTCACTCTATTATGAATATGGCACGCCGTATTCAAAGTTTCAGCCCAGAAGTGCTGCGGGATGTCTTTGGCTAACATCATGACTCTTGCAAAAAATTTTAAGAGTGCGATTTTTCCTTTCAACGATCCCGTTTTGTTGGGGAGTGATGGGAGCAGAAAATTCGTGTGCAATTCCTTCAGTATCGCAGAAATTTGCGAAGCTGATGTTCTCAAACTCCTTCCCATGATCACTTCGAAGTCGAACGACTTTTCCAATGACTTCTCCCTTTTCTCGTTGAACTCTCCGACATAGGGCTTCAAAGACTGAGAAGGTGTCTGACTTTTCTCGAATAAAGTCTACCCAGGTGTACCTCGAGAAGTCGTCTACACATACAAATATGTACTTCTTTCCTTCTAGACTTTCTACTTGCATTGGTCCAATAAGGTCAACATGAAGAAGTTCTAGGACACGAGAAGTAGTATGATGTTGTACCTTCTTATGTGACGTCTTGACTTGCTTCCCAATCTGGCATTCTCCACAGATTTGCTTTGAGGCCTTCCACTAGTAGAGCTTCTTTCAGACATGGTGAGTTGGGAAGGTTGAGTTTTCCTTTCCCGAGCACTCTAGCTTTTACTCCATCTCCAAAAGTGACGAAGCTATTTCTGCAAGGTATTAAAGTGACCAACAATGAGATATTACCCGTCATATGTCGAGAGGATCCACTATTAAAGTACCAATCGTTTCTGGTTGAAGCCTTTAGAGCGGTGTACGTGATATTAGCTCAATAGTTTACCTCCTTAACTCGCCATTCCTTACGAGGTTGTGCTTTCTTGATGGTGGTCCTTTGCTTGAAAACGCTCCTTCCATATAGACGATAGCAGAAAGGTCGAATATGTCCTCTTCGTCCACAGTGATGACAAACCCAGTAATGTCTTTTGTTCTGGGTTTTTGAAGCGGCCAGGGTAAGAGGCTTTTTGGTCGCTTGGTCAGGCGTGAAGTTAGGGGACTTCTGACGGGGCTTCTGGGAGACAGACTTCTGAGGGACAAAGATGGTGTGCGATGATGAGGCTTCTTTCGAATATCCAAGACCTTCCATATTCCCAGCTGGTTTCCCGATCGAAAGTATTTGGTCAAGAGTTTCAGTGCTTGGATTCATCATCTTTACTGACTTGGTGACCTGCTCTAACTCGCTTTTTAGTCGAGTCACTTCCTTTTTGAGATCAACAGTTGTCTCGAGAAGTCTTGACTTGTCTTCATTAAGAGTAAGAATGATAGCATTTTGTTTTTCGATTACTTGAGAGTCTTCAAGCCACTTGACATACCATTCGTTATAAGCGTTGTTGAGGGTCTCATCGGATAGCTCATCATCAAAGTCATACTTCTTTGAACTTTCAGCTGGTTGATCTATTGTGGAGGAAGTGAAAGCAACATAGTTACTTGTATGCTCAAGGTCACTGTCTTCCTCATCTTCATCGTCAGTTAGAGAGGTATTGAATCCCTTCTTTTGTTTCTTTAAGAAATTGGGACATTCTTTCTGCACGTGTCCATACCCCTCACATTCAAAACACTGAACTCCTTTACCCGATCGTTCTCCTCGTCTACCATCGTTAGCTGTGTTTTCGAGCTTCTGAAACTTGTGGTGTGGCTTGTCTCTGACTTCTCGGGTGACGTTTCTTCCTGTCATCTGGCCAAATCTTTTCATGACTTTGTTGTAGTTTTTGGCCAGCATGGCGATAGCTTCCTCAATGTCACTATCTGAATCAGAGTGCGTCGAGTTCTTCTGCTTTTGAGTAGAACTTTTGAAAGCCACACCTTTATGTTTCTTCTCGAGAAGAGGCAGGGAGAGCTCGAAAGTCATTAGTGAGCCCATGAGCTCATCAAACTTCAGTTTCTTAAAGTCATGGACTTCTTCTATGGCGGTTATCTTCATCTTGAATCTGGGACTTAGAGCTCTCATCGTTTTTCTGACCAAATCTTCATCGGTCATAGGTTTGCCAAGTGAATATGAATCATTGGCCAAATCCTTAATGCGCACATTAAACTCCGTAATAGTCTCGTCTTCATTCATGGTCAGGGCCTCAAAGTTAGTCGTGAGGTACTGTAACTTCTGCTCTTTGACTTTGGAAGTTCCCTCGTAGGCAACAGCAAGAGTGTCCCATGCAATTTTGGCACTTGTGCACGTGTTGATAAGGCGAAACACATTCTTGTCTACTCCATTAAAGATAGCATTGAGTGCACGAGAGGTACCTAGAGCGGCTTCATCTTCTTCCGCGCTCCACTCTTTTTCTGGTTTGATGCTGGTTTGATTTCCATGAGCATCAACATAGTGAGGTTCCTCCCATCCATTGATGATTGATTTCCAGGTTTTGCTGTCGAGGGACTTCAAGAAGGCACACATCCGTGCTTTCCAATATCCATAGTTTGTTCCATCGAGCACCGGTGGTCGATTTACTGATCCTCCTTCTTTTGAGTCCATATTGGCTATTCAGAAATTTTACAAGAAAGTCACCTAAAAGAAAAGGTGCCTCCTCTGATACCAATTGAAATTCTGAATCCTAGCTGAGTCAAGAAGTCGAACACAAAGTCGTAACTTTTGTATCGACTACTTGCCTAAGAACGTAAACCGTAAGTAAAACAGTAAACAGATAATAATGACACCAGAGATGATTACCCAGTTCGGTGACTTCGCACCTACGTCTGGGGGCACTTTGCCAGTGGAAAGGTTTTTCACTATCAGGTAGTCAATAGTACAACTTCAAGTACCAACTAGCTATCACACAAGCTATTGTCCTAAGCTACTATAGAACTCACCGTAAACAACCTCAACCAAGGGCCTCTCCCCCTGTCTTTGAGATCCTCTCAATTCCACCCTTCGAGCAAGCCTATGCCCGGTGTCGTTGTCTTCTTGACGGAGTTGTGAATCTTCAATCACAAACAAAAACCCTAACCGATCCAAACACTTAGTCTTCACGACTCAATGTTTGATCGGAGCAAAGGTCCGTTCTAGCGAATCTTAATCAGCCTCTCAACACGCCGATGGTGCACGGTTAAGAACTCTGAGAAATCTTGCAATTGTTAGAACAAGAACCGATCATCTGCTAATGAGAAGCCAAGGGCTTTTAATAGCAGCTCACATTCCTAATCCTTCCTAGATTAGGAACAGGAAAGTCAGGCAAGTTGTTGCCGCCTTCCACGACGGCTGGAAGTTGTCTTGCCTGTTCTGACTTCCTGAATAAATCAGGCAAGTAGAGTTGCCGTTGCTGACGTGTTACTGCCAGCTGGAAGTCGCTGACTTTGTCGGCGTCACTCTCTTGTGCTCCAAGTCTTCGTGGCGCCTTTCTTCTTTCGCTCCAAGCTTCGTCGAAATAGGAAAGCTTCAGATCTTTCCTAATCTGTATCGTAACAAGTCGCTCCAAATGTCATGTAACATGTTGCACGACTTCTTACTTTTGCGCTAAAAAATTATGCCAATGATTAAAAGTAGCAACAATTACCATATAGTGAAACCTTTCCATCGGCCGAGGGCCCCAAGACGTAGGTGAGATTGCACCGAACTGGGTAAACAATCTTGTGTGTCGCTGTTTGTCATTTACTGTTTTATATTGTCATTGTCCAAATCTATTTGCTGACAAGTTGTTAAGAACATTGTCTCAACATTGTTCTTGACATTGTTCTTGACATCTTCTCTAACTAAATTAATCAAAATTTTCAATTGGTATTAGAGGAGACACCTACAGCTTTAGGTGAGATCTTGGGCAACAAATTCTGCTTGTCAAACATGGACAACGCTAGAGAGGGAGGATCAGTCAACCGTCCACCTATTATAGATTGAAGTAACTCTGTATGTTGGAAATCCCGTATGTGCGCCTTCTTGAAATCCATCGACAACAAGATCTGGAAGGCGTTGATAAATGGTTGGAGTGCTCTGTGCTATCAAGATGCTGAGGGAAATTTCACAAATCTCAAACCTGAGTCATAATGGAATGAAGCTGATGAAGAAGCAGCTCTAGGAAATTCCCGAGCCCTCAATGCGATTTTTAATGGCGTGGACATAAACGTGTTCGGATTGATCAATACCTACACTACCGCCAAAGGAGTATGGGACATTATGAATATTTCATATAGGGGAACCACAAATGTACGAGAACGAAAGCTTCAGTACTTAACAATAAATTTTGAAGCACTTATCATGAAAGAAAATGAGACAGTGGTTGAATTCAATGTGCGAATTCGAGACCTTGCCAACGAATCTTACTCGTTGGGTGAACAAATGCCAAAAGAGAAACTTGGTGAGAAAGACCCTAAGAGCCTTTAGTTGAAGGTTTAAAATGAAGATAACGACCATTGAAGAATTCCACGATCTCAAGACTCTTCCCTTTGATGAACTAATGGAATCTCTAATGACGTATGAGCTATCTCTACCAAGTATTGGAAATAAAAATAAAGGAGTAGCCCTCAATAGCTCCATGCCCAAGCATGTTGAGCATGAACATTCAGATTAGGAAGATGAAATCGACGCTACCATAGCTTTTCTAGCAAAGAACTATAACCGGGTTATGAAGCGATTCAACAGAATGTCAGGGAGAAATGTCGCAGCAAATGACTGGAAAAATGTCACAACAGATGTCAAGAACAATGCTCCAAATAAAGCTCAACGAAGTGGAAACGTCGACAGAGACAATAAAGCTGGTGAAGGGAACAGTGATAGTAGAAGGTTTCAATGCCATGAATGTGAAGGGTTCGGACACTACCAAAAGGAATGTTCTGACTACCTAAGGAAACAGAAAAATGGCTATAATGCTACATTGTCCGATGAGGAGACTGATGGCAGTGAAACATAAGAGATAAGTTATTTTGTGGCATTCACCGCTTCTACTTCATCCAGCAAACCTGATCATCCTTATAATGTTAGTAATGACATACATGACCTATCACTAGACGATGAATGGAACGATGATCAGCTTAACGAGGTTTACTGAATCCTCTACACAAAATGGATTGAAGAGTCCCAAATTCTAGACAAACAAGTTGCTCAGATCATCACTCTTACAAACGACAAGACTAGAATGTTGGACACAATCATCGAAATAAAACAAGAAGTCACCCGTTTCAATGGAGAAATAGATCAAATTACCAAGTCCGTTAAAATGATGAAACCAAGCTCATAGAGCCTAGACAATATATTGTCAATAGGAAAGCAGGCCAGAGACACAAGGGGACTTGGATATACTCATAATGGCTCATCATCTGAAACCAAGTTTGTTCCACGACAATCCCTAACTAAAAAGAAGGTGAAACATGTCACGACATTCTTCTCGACAAACGTCTGCCCAACACAAGCGAGGATGTCTCAGCTCAATCGACCAGCATCCAAGCGGTCTACCATTGAATCACAGTGGATCTGTAATTATTGTGGGAAGAAATGTCATATCATACCCTTCTGCTATCATCTCAATGGTAAGAGACCATCCCTCAACTCATAATAGATAGCTCAAAGTCATCTTCTGTTTATAACGATCAAAAGCCTAGACGGATGGATTGAATGGAGGGTGAAAAGAAAAACATGCCAGGCTAACATTGCCTATACCACCGTGTGTGCCTCAACCAACACAGACTAGTACTTTAATTGCGGATGCTCACGACACATGACAGGTACACGAGAATTTTTGACAAACATCAAACCATATACTAACTGCCATGTAACTTTTGGTGACGGGGTAAAAGCTCGTGTCATTGGAAAAGGAAAGCTCAAGTGTCCTGGAGCGTCTTCTTTGACAGAAGCTTTGCTAGTCGAGGGACTCAAAGCAAATCTCATAAGTATCAGCCAACTGTGGGATCTGGATCTTCATGTTAAATTCACTCGTGAAGAATGTTTCGTGAAGAATGTCGAAAAATATGTAGTAATGCAAGGGATATGGTCACAAGATAATTGTTATCTCAGGTCCTCTGACACAAGAAGCAAGGGTTCTACATGCTTCATTACCAAGGCAGAAGAGACCAAGTTATGGCACCGGAAAGTCGAACATCTAAACTTCTGAAGCATGCAAAAAGTCATTTCTGAACAGGCCATCGTTGGAGTGTCAAAATTGAAAATCGTGGAAGGAAAAATTTGTGGAGAATGTCAAATAGGAAAACAAACGAAGATGTCGCACAAGAAGGTGCAACATATTACTACCTCATGGGTCCTAGAACTACTAGATGTCAATCTCATGGGACCTATGTAGGTTGAGAGTCTAGGAGGAAAACGATATGTGTTCGTTTGTGTTGACGACTATTCAAGGTACACATGGGTTAACTTTGCTCGAGAGAAATTTGACACTTTTTTTATTTTCAAAAATCTTTGTGTGGTTCCTACGGATGTTGCCTATTTTATATGGTGGAATGATGTCCATCCATATGGTGGAATTAGCATTACTTGCATAATATATTATTGCCTGTGTTTTGTGTTTTGATATCTTATGGCGTGTCATGTCTAACCATATGTCTCAGACATCATTCGATCTGAGCTACTGTCAAGAGGATTGAAGACTCTCTCTCCAGGACACTTGAAGAAAGGAGTGCTCGCCCCAAAAATAACCGAAGGGGGAGATTGTGGTTCCTACGGATGTTGGCTATTTTATATGGTGGAATGATGTCCATCCATATGTCGCGACCTAAGACGCCGATCCTCAAATCAGAAGATGTCCATCCAGAAGTCTTGGGCATCCCGATCTAACATCTTGCCAGAAGACTTTCTGGAGTTTCCTTAATTAGAAGATCTTCCAATATCTGAAAGATTATTTCCGTATCAACTGCGTAGCAACAAAAGGAAACATGGGAGAGATGGAATCGGCAAGGCGCGTACGAGATCTTGTAGGAAACCCTAAAGAGAGTCTCGTCACATCTTCTACAAATAGGTGATCGTTCCATCCCGTAGAAGGTGGTGCTGTGTAGTTGTTAGGATTATGCCCTATTCCAATGTAATTCCTCAATCTATATTGTAACGGACATCATTCTTTGACATAATAAAAGGCATTATATTGCTAATATGTTGTAGTAGTATATATAATGTGATTTGATCTATATCATTATGTGTATAACCACTTATAGTAGACCTATAGATCAGAAAGAATTGCATTCGATAAGTCCCTGATCAGCTAAGCTTCTTCTGAAGCGATCAGTATGAGACTAACTCCTTGTGATCATACTCTACTGATCATGAAAAAGTGCGTGTCAGAGTTATATCATAGATACCATCAGGTCGATGATATCGGACAACCCGATTGTGAGTATGCTACATAGATCTAGTCATGAGATACTCACAGATCGTATCTTGTCATTATTGATAGCATTTGCGCCCTAGGTTCCAATTGGAATAGTCTATAAATGTCTGTAATAGTTTATCATCGTTTGAAATGATGAAAATCGGCTTTATATTACTTATGTGTTGAAGTAATATGTTAAAGTATCATCTGATCTATGACCACGAAAGTAGTAGAACCATAGATCTGTACGGATCAAACTTAACAGTCCCTAGTCAAATATGCTTCAATAGAAGCGACCAGTATGAGGATGATTCTTTATGATATAGTTCTATTCGTCATTGGGATGCGGGATCCAAGAATCATATCATAGATATCATCAGGGGTTCGATATCAGTCGACCGGACTTGAATAGTGTTGAATACATACAGTCATGAACATATTAAGTGTCGTAGCTCGTCATTGTATCCTTAGACCGAGGAGTCTTTGAGATTGCTATGCAATTGACGTCCGGCTTTGACTTGCGCCTAACACTATCCGTAACAGGATAGCAATAACGGGCATGATTGGGTGGGGGCAGATTGCATGAGTGACACGAAAGACGGCTAAGGGATTTATCCCTCATACTACGGTATGAGAATGATATATGTTTAGGCCACTTGATCGAGAGTGACTGAAAGAAAGTGCATGGCCATGCCAGTGATACGGGTTATCAGTTTTCAGTCATCTCACATATCAAGAAACATGATTGATCAAAACAAGGATGACGACTCTATGCCTTATGATCAATCGGAAATCTAGCGATAAAAGGATAATGACTTGGACGACAGACAGGTTAAGTTGATTAGTTCGACAATAATGCACATTGGGTAATCATAATGGTATACTAGAGGTCATTAATGATGGATCGGATAAAATGGGGTGTTATGCCTGTTAGCATTTGTGCCCTAGTCCAATTGCTATTAGCCTGTAAACGTCTATGTACATTATCATCATTTGTAACATATATATAAAACGGCTTTGTATTACTTATGTGTTGAAGTAATATGTTAAGCATGATCTGATTTATGACCACTAAAGTAGTAGAACCATAAATCTGTACGGATCACACTTAACGAGTCCCTGGTCAAAATATGCTTCCTTAGAAGCGACCAGTATAAGGATGGTTCTTAATGACGTAGTTCTACTTGTCATAGGGATGAGGGATCCCGGAATCATATCATAGATATCATGAGGTGTTTGATATCGGACGACCCGCTTTGAATAGTGTTTTCATAGATTAAGCCATGAACATATTCAAATGCGATAGCTTGTCACGACATCCTTAGACCAAGGAGTCTTTGTGATCACTATGCAATGAACGTGCGGCTTTAACTTGCGCCTAACGCTTTCTGTGACAAGATTGCTATAAAGGGCATGATTGGGTGGTGGAACGAGTTGCATGAGTGACACGAAAGACGGCTAAGGGATTTATCCCTCATACTACGGTATGGGAAAGATATCCGTTAAAAGGGCCTCTTGATGGAGACTGACTGAGAGTAAGAGCATGGCCATGCTGATGATACGGGTTATCAGTTCTCAGCCATCTCGCATATCAAGTAACAATGATTGATTAAACAAGGGTGACGACTCTATGCCTTGTGATCAATCGGGATATCTAGAGATAATAGGATAGTGACTTGTACGCACAAGGTTAAGTCGAATCATCGATCATCATGCACCTTGGGTAATCATAACGTCTTACTAGAGACCATTTATGATGGATCGGGCAAAAGCGATCTTTTGCGCCGATCTGCCAATGGTGGCATGAGCCTAGAGGGTCACACACATTCAAGACGGATAACTTGAGACAAGGAAACCTCAACGTTTCTTGAGGAGCAATACATGGACAAAACTGGAGGTTTTGTGCCATGGGTTCGGTTTGAGAGAATAATTAGCGAATCGAGAAAACTGAGTTTTTTTGTCGATGTCGCGTCAGACTTTGTTTGATAAGTAACGACAAAAAGGGTCGGGCGACTTTTGGACACGGCACGAGACCACACGGGCGAGCCCATTGGGCTCGGCCCATAGGTCTCATTTCCGGCCCAAACAAGGGCCCATTAAGGGCCCAATAAGCCCTCTTGGCCGGCCCACATGGTGGGTCCATGTGTGGGGGCCACACAACACCATGCTTAGTTGGTGATTGTGGATTAAGAGGTGAGTGATTTAAGGGGTATGGGTTAAAGCACCTTTAAGCCCATACCAATCACCTTTTGACCCATGCTCATGAGATTGATGAAGTAGAGAAATATCAAATGGGATTCAAGACACAACACACTCTCATCAATCCTACAACTCTCACAACTCTCTCTCCTCTCTTTGCTCTCTTGTTCTTCATTTAATTGTTCTAGTAGGCAATTAAGTGAAGGATCTTCAAGATCGTCCCCTTGGTGTGGACTTGCTCTAGAGAAGAAGATCCGAAAGTTCTTCTTTATCAGTTCAACAAAGACTAAATGCAAAATGGAGAAACTGTCCAGATTGTCCAGTTCCGGCGACCGACAATGTGTGAGCCATAGCCGCTTCGTCCGAGCTCCGATTGACCTGAAACTAGCGGCGTTGGAAAGATAAGTCCAAGGGATACAACTCTTGTGAAATACTGATTTTCCTAAAGAGCGCTGGTTTGGGAGATACAAGGCCGAGAAGCAGACTGGTCCGCAGAGTCTGTCCAGCGAGACGGGAAAAATGTTTTGCTCCAGACGGAGGTCTTCTCGTCCGAACTGGGTTCGGAGCAAAACACAAAAGATGTAGGGAATTGGCTGAGGTTTAATCTCAAGAAAGCACCAAAGCAATTGGAGATCTGTAGCTCGAGATATAGAGCTTCAAAGTCTTGGTTTTCTGCCGGGCAGATTCTGGTAAAACCCGAAAACTCGATTTCCTAAGGATCTAACTTGGTAGTCGATCTTGCGCAGGTTAGGGGCGGTTTATAGGTTGTTTCCGCTGCCATGAACGTAATTAGGATGCCCCGGAACCCAACAATGCCTGGTTTTGGGAGATAAGGAAATGCCAGTATTTATTGAGACACGATACATGGTCAAAACTGGGCGTTTTTGGCCGTGGGCCCGTGTAAGTGAGAATGGTTTGCGAATCGAGAAAAATAGGTTATTTCGTCGATGTCGCATCGGACTTTGTTTGATAAGTTCGGAAAAAAGGTCGAATAATATTTGGACTCGGCACAGGACCACATGGCCGAAGCAATTGGGCTTCGGCCCATGAGGCCCAAATATGGCCGGCCCATTTAGGCCCAATTGGGTCATGGCCCATGGTGGGCCCATGGCCATGCTTGGTGGATATGGATGATGAGCATGGAAGCCCATACCTCCCATACCTCTCATCATTTCACATCACCATCACTTAATAACATATTATATTTCTCACACCACACAAAATCATTCTATTCATCTTCTTCTTTCCTCATGGAGATGGCCGGCCATGGCTCCTCCTCCCTCTCTCCATCACTTTTGTCCTACACACCAAATTCTTGTAGATTTGTGTGTGTATGAATCTCTAGCAAGAACTACGTGGCTTTAATTCCTCGGAGAGGATACGTAGGCGCCTTTGAAGAGGTTCAAGCCCATTCTTTTCATCTCTTGGTGATTCTTGGTGTGTTCTTGGTGGTTCAAGCCTCCCTCAACCGGGAAAACTGTCCAGATTTTCTAGTTCCGGCGATCGAAATGACATGAGCCATAGCCGCTTCGTCCGAGCTCCGATCGACCTGAAACTAGAGGCGTTGGAAAGATAATTCAATGGGCTACAACATATGTGAAATAGCATTTTTTCCAAAGAGCAAGGGTTTGGGAGCTACATGGCCGGGATGAGGACGGTTCTGCAGAATCTGTTTCTGGACAGTTTCGAGGTATAACTCGAAAACTCGATTTCCTAAGAATCTAACATGGTAGTCGATCTTGTGCAGGTTTGGGGCAGTTTATAGGTCGCTTCCGCTACTATGAACGTGTTTTGGATGCCCCAGAATCCAACAATTATATCCTAAGACCAAAGAGTCTTTGTATATACTTTGTAACGAATAACTAAGTTTGACCTAGTCTAACATTACCTGTAAAAGGGTAGTTATAACGGCTTTGATTGGCTTGGATATTTATTACATATGTGAACTCGAAAGGCGTCTGAGGGATTTAACACTCATACTCTGGTATGAGAAAGATATCCGTTTAGGCCACTTGATGAGTATGACTGAAGGAATAGCACGGCCGTGCAGGTGATACCTTAGTATCATTTTTCAGTCATCTCAGATATCAAGAAGCAGTGATTGATAAATTAGGATGATGATTCTATACCTATTGATTAATCTGGACATTGGTTTGATAAAAGGACAGTGACATGTATGATAACAGGTTAAGTCGAATAATCGATAATCACGAACGTTGGGTAATCATAATGTCTTTCTAGAGACCACTTATGATGGAAAGGGTAAAATAGTAATTTTACTAGTCTGCCAACGGGTCATGAGCCTAGAGGGTCACACGCATTAAGCACAATACGTGACAAATAAGCATGCATGGAAATTGGGAGAATCCGGTTTTCAGTTTAGTCAAATTGAAAACGATTCGGTTGATTTATGGCCTAAGTTTTTTTTTTCACCAGACGATTGAAGGAATCGAGTTGGGAAATTGAACCGGTTTAGCTAAATCATAATTAGAACTCAATTATATGGGTTTTAATTTGGATTTAGTTAAACAGGCTTGAAGCCCATTTAGGGTTTTAATTCATGAACGGGGCAAGAATGTAATTATGAGTTTAAAGGGGTAATATGTGTAATTATTTATTTGAATTTTAAAATCAGATTTTTTGATATTATTCCACAGTAATTACACAATATATCATTTCCTTTTTAGACCATATTTTCGGCAACCTCTCCCCATTCCCCTCCCTCATTGCCGACCCTCTCAAGTCAATTCCTCCATAGCTTTTTGTTCAATTCTCTTTTCATCCATTAGCAAGTGTGTGAGAGAAAACCGACGGTGGTTGTTGTGCTTGTGCGGACTCGATAGAGAAACACTATCTTGTATTTTAATCGATTATACAAAGGTAAATTTTCAGATTATAAAGTTTATAACATGCTGATTTTTTCTTTAAGATCAAGTTTTTCATTCGATCACCATGGTTCGATTTAGCTCCGCTGCATGAAATTATTGATTGAAACCCATGGTGATCCCTTTCAGTAGCTATATCTTGGTTGATAATATATAGGGTCCTTGAACGTGTTGGACAAGCGTATTAAGGAGTTGTATGTTGTAGGTAAGAACATAGCTTGGGTGTTCCAAACAAAGATTCGCAGAAACATTGTTTGGTTGATTTGAACGAACCCGCACCAGTGAAGTGAAGCTCTGTGCAACCCTTTGAAGACGACGACAAAGGAGGACACGGAACTGTGGGATCAGTTCTAAAAGTGGACACAAGTCGGAGGCTTGAAGACAGGGGGAGACCTTGGGTTAAGTTCACACTAGTAATAATACCATAGGGCTAAGATTCGATAATCATAAAGCTTTGTATGTGTTATTGATTACATATAGTGGAACTTGTTCACTGGCAGAATGCCCCCAGACGTAGGTGATGTCACACCGAACTGGGTAACCAACTCCTGTGTCGTTTAATTTCTGTTCGTTGTTTTGTTTATTTACTTTGCACCGGCATGATATCTCACACTTAGTCTCAACATCATACGAGACATCTTGCGTTTAACCAGAATTTCAATTGGTATCATAGGGGGCATCTTAATTCACTAGGTGTGTTCCTGTTTAACAAATTCTTTTATTAAGTCATGTCTGGATCCAGAAAAGGGGGCTCCGTCAACCGACCACCTGTGCTAGATGGATCAAATTATGGGTATCGGAAGGCCCGTATGACTGCATGTCTCAAGACGATGGATCACAAAGCTTAGAAATTAGTGATCAATGGATGGAAAGCTCCGACCACTACGGATGATTATGTTGGGTTCCGGGGCATCCTAATCACGTTCATGGCAGCGGAAGCAACCTATAAACCGCCCCTAACCTGCGCAAGATCGACTACCAAGTTAAATCCTTAGGAAATCGAGTTTTTGGGTTTTACCAGAATCTGCCCGGCAGAGAAACGAGAATTTGAAGCTCCATATCTCGAGCTACAGATCTCCAATTACTTCGGTTCTTTTTGGAGATTAAACCTCAGCCAATTCTCATCTTTTGTGTTTCGCTCTGAATCCAGTTCGGACGAGAAGACCTCCGTCTGGAGCAAAACATTTTTCACATCTCGCTGGACAGACTCTGTGGACCAGTCAGCTTCTCGGCCTTGTATCTCCCAAACTAGCGCTCTTTTGAAAAATCAGTATTTCACAACAGTTGTAGCCCTTTAACTTATCTTTCTAACGCCACCAGTTTCAGGTCAATCGGAGCTTGGTTAAAGTGGCTACGGCTCACGCAATGTCGGTCGCCGGAACTGGACAATCTGGACAGTTTCTCCATTTTTGCATTTAGTCTTTGTTGAATCGATAAAGAAGAACTTTCAGATCTTCTTCTCTAGAGCAAGTCCACACCACGGGAATGATCTTGAAGATCCTTCACTTAATTGCCTACTAGAATAATTAAATGAAGAACAAGAGAGCAAAGAGAGGAGAGAGAGAGAGAGTTGTGAGAGTTCTATGATATTTTGATTAATGAATGAATGTTAGATATTTCAATTCATCATCCAACTCACAAGCATGGGTCAAAAGTGATTGGTATGGGCTTAAAGGTGCTTTAACCCATACCCCTTAAATCACTCACCTCTTAATCCACAATCACCAACTAAGCATGGTGTTGTGTGGCCCCCACACATGGACCCACCATGTGGGCCGGCCAAGAGGGCTTATTGGGCCCTTGTTTGGGCTGGCCACGAGACCTCATGGGCCGAGCCCAATGGGCTCGCCCATGTGGTTTCGTGCCGTGCCCAAAAGTCGCCCGACCCTTTTTGTCTTTACTTATCAAACAAAGTCCGACGCAACATCGACGAAAAAACTCAGTTTTTCTCGATTCGCTAATTATTCTCTCAAACCGAACCCATGGCACAAAACCTCCAGTTTTGTCCATGTATTGCTCCTCAAGAAACTTTAAGGTTTCCTTGTCTCAAGTTATCCGTCTTGAATGTGTGTGACCCTCTAGGCTCATGCCACCGTTGGCAGATCGGCGCAAAAGATCGCTCTTGTCCGATCCATCATAAGTGGTCTCTAGTAAGACGTTATGATTACCCAAGGTGTATGACGATCGATTATTCGACTTAACCTTGTGCATACAAGTCACTATCCTATTATCTCTAGATATCCCGATTGATCACAAGGCATAGAGTCGTCACCCTTGTTTAATCAATTATTGTTACTTGATATATGAGATGGCTGAGAACTGATAACCCGTATCACCGGCATGGACATGCTCTCACTCTCAGTCAGTCTCGATCAAGAGGCCTTTTAACGGATATCTTTCCCGTACCGTAGTCTGAGGGATAAATCCCTTAGCCGTCTTTCGTGTCACTCATGCAACCCGTTCCGCCACCCAATCATGCCCGTTATTGCAATCCTGTTACAGAAAGCGTTAGGCGCAAGTTAAAGCCGCACGTTCATTGCAGAGTGATCACAAAGACTCCTCGGTCTAAGGATAACGTGACAAGCTATCGCATTTGAATATGTTCATGGCTTAATCTATGAAAACGCTATTCAAAGCGGGTCGTCCGATATCAATCACCTCATGATATCTATGATATGATTCCGGGATCCCTCATCCCTATGATCCGTATAGATTTATAGTTCTACTACTTTAGTGGTCATAAATCAGATCATGCTTAACATATTACTTCAACACATAAGTAATACAAAACTGTTTTATATATATTACAAACGATGATAATGTACATAGACGTTTACAGGCTAATAGTAATCTGACTAGGGCACAAAATGCTATCAATCTCCCACTTGCCCCTAGTTCCAATCTAAGTCTCAGTCTATACCCATTGACCTAACATGTTTATCATGTTTTACTTGAGGAAGAGCCTTGTTCAAGGGGTCGGCTGTGTTATCATCAGTTGCAACGTAGTGGATCTTCACGTCACCTCTAGCAACAATGTCACGGATGATGTGATACTTCCTGAGTACATGTTTGGATCTGTCATGTGCCCTGGGTGCCTTATCTTGCGCAATGGCCCCGGTGTTGTCACAATATAAGTCTACTGGGTTAGATGGGTTTTGAATTACACCTAACCCAGTCATGAAACTTCTGATCCATACAACCTATTTTGCTGCTTCCGATGCAGCAATGTACTCAGCTTCTGTCGTAGAGTCGGCAATGGTGTCCTGCTTCTTGCTTTCCAGCTGAAAGCTCCACCGTTCAACATAAACATATAACCCAACTGACTTTTAAAGTCATCGGGGTCTGTCTGGAAAAACTAGCGTCGGCATATCCTTTGACGACTAGATCATCATTTCTTCCCCCGTATACAAGAAAAGAGTTTTTGGTTTTTCTCAAAAAATTGAGAATCGCCTTGACGGCAATCCAATGTTCCTCACCGGGTTTGGACTGATGTCTACTGGTACAGCTTAGGGCAGACGAGACATCCGGTCTCGTATATATCATGGCATACATTATGGACCCTATAGCCGAAGCATATGGGATCTCATTCATTCTTGCTAGCTCTGCAGGTGTCTCAGCACACTACTTCTTGCTTAACTTCATGCCATGACGCATGGGCAGCAGTCCTTTCTTTCAATCTTGCATCGAGAATCTTCTCAATACTTTGTCTATGTAGGTAATTTGACTTAAGCCCAAGACCCGCTTGGCACGGTCTCTATATATCTTAATCCCCAAGATGCAAGAGGCCTCGCCTAAGTCATTCATTGCGAAACACTCACCTAACCAAGTCTTTGTTAAGAGCAAGGTAGGGACGTTGTTTCCAATGAGCAGTATGTCATCAACATAAAGCACCAAGAAGACTACTTTGCTCTCATCTGCCTTTTTATATACGCAAGGTTCATCATCATTCTTGATGAAGCCAAACTGTTTCACAACTTCATCAAAACGTTCATTCCAACTCCGAGATACTTGCTTCAAACCATAAATTGATTTGAGCAACTTGCAAATCTTTCCCTTATTCTTAGGATCCTCAAAACCCTCAGGCTGGGACATTTAAACGTCCTCAGCTAACCTCACGTTGAAGAAGGCGGTTTTGACGTCCATTTGCCATATCGCATAGTTGCTACGGCAAGTAGAATGCGGATAGATTTGACCATAGCTACTAGAGAAAAAGGTCTCTTCATAGTCAATTCTGTGGACTTGCCTATAACCTTTTGCTACCAGTCTTGCTTTATAGGTCTGAGGTTTGCAATCCATGTCTATCTTTATTTTAAAGATCCATTTATACCCAATGACTTTTACGTCAGGGGTTTGATCCACCAAGTCCCACACTTGATTATCTGACATGGATTGCATTTCTTCCCTCATGGCTTCCAGCCATTTCTCAAAGTCGGTTCCGTCCTTATTAACTGTAGCTATTGGTTCTTGCTCAACGACTACTTCTGGTGGGTAGTCTAGTGGTACCCGAGTGACCATCTCATCTAGAACTCCATAAGATGAACAGCCCTCCCACTGACTGTCTTGGAAATAAATTACTTCTCCAAGAATGTCCCACCTCGATTATGAATGCGGCCGTTTGCAGAGCGTAACCCCAGAAGGAGATCGGGATATCAGTGAGACTTAACATCGATCGAACCATATCCAACAATGTCCGATTCCTTCGCTCGGACACACCATTGAGTTGCGGTGTTCCTGGTGGAGTCCACTGAGATAGTATTCCACTTTCTGTAAGATGACTAAGAAACTTCTTCGGATAAGTATTCTCCACCCCGATTAGAATGGAGTGCCTTGATACTTTTCCGAGTTAGTTTTCTACTTCAGTCCTAGACTCCTTGAATTTATCAAAGGCTTCGGACTTATGTCTTATGAGATAAACATAAGCATATCTACTAAAATCATCAGTAAACGTGATAAAGTAGCCTAAACCACCTCTGGCTGGTGTCTCATTTGGTCCACATACGTTTGAATGTATTAGACCCAATAGATCACCTGCCCTCTCACCTAAACCAGTAAAGGGCGCTTTAGTCATCTTTCCCATTAAACAAACTTCGCATCTATCAATCGTTTGGTATTCGAACTTGAAATTCTGAATTGTAGCCGAGTCAGGAAGTCGAACACAAAGTCTTTAACTTGTGTATCGACTTCTTGTGGAAACCGTAAGCAAAGTAATGGACAGATAATAATAACGACACCAGAGATGATTACCCAGTTCGGTGATTCCGCACCTACGTCTGGGGGCACTTTGCCAGTGGAAAGGTTTTTCACTATAGGTAGTCAATAGTACAACTTCAAGCACCAACTAGCTATCACACAAGCTATTGTCCTAAGCTACTATAGATCTCACCGTGAATCACCTCGACCAGGAGCCTCTCCCCCTGTCTTTGAGATTCCCTCAATTCCACCCTTCGAGCAAGCCTATGCTCGGTGTCGTTGTCTTCTTGGACGGCGTTGTGAATCTTCAATCACAAACAAAAACCCTAACCGATCCAAACACTTCGTCTTCGCGACTTTATGTTTGATCGGAGCAAAGATCCGTTCTAGCGAATCTTAATCAGCCTCTCAACACGCCAATGGTGCACGGTTAAGAGCTCTGAGAAATCTTGCAATTGTTAGAACAGGAACGGGTGATCTGCTAATGGGAAGCCAAGGGCTTTTTATAGCAGCTCACATTCCTAATCCTTCTCGGATCAGGAACAGGAAAGTCAGGCAAGTTGTTGCTGCCTTCCATGACAGCTGGAAGTCGTCTTGCCTGTTCTGACTTCCTGAATAAATCAGGCAAGTAGAGTTGCCGCCTATTGCTGACGTGTAGCTGCCAGCTGGAAATCGCCTGACTTGTCGACGTCACTCTCTTGTGCTCCAAGTCTTCGTGGCGCCTTTCTTCTTTCGCTCCAAGCCTTCGTCGAAATAGGAAAGCTTCAGACTTTCCTAATCTTCGGCTCGTAACAAGTCGCTCCACATGTCATGTAACATGTTGCTCGACTTCTTACTTTTGCGCTAAAAATTATGCCAACAAATAAACGTAGCAACAATCTCCCCCTTTGGCAATTTTTTAGGCAAACACCTTTGTAAGCCCATCGTCATCTTGTGGCAGTTACGCACAGCTAGTGATTTATCTTGTGGCAGTTACGCACAACAAGTGATGTGACTTCTTTACTCCAAGCAGGCACATCGTCGTCACCTTGAGGCAGTTACGCACACAGCAAGTTATGTGACTTCTGATGCGACTTCTTGTGCGGCTTCTGGTTTATCTTCTGGAGCAGTGACTTCTATGCACAACTTCTGGCGCGACTTCTGGCGTAACTCCTGGTGTAGCTTCTGGTGTAGCTTTTGGCGTAGCCTATCTATATCTTCCCCTGTTTGTCTAACAATATTGCCAAAGGCAATCATACAATGAAATTCGACTAAACAGCAGGGTAAAAAGTCAGCTCACACCATGAGCAAATATCCAAAAATAAAAAGTCAGAGTGTGCGGAAAATTAACTCGGACAGACCCCGAGGATTTAAGAGTGTTGTGGAACAAAGTTATCATAGCAAATTCAGAGAATTACTTAAAACGACTTGGAGTCGTTAACATCTTCTTCAACAGCAGCAGTAGAGCGGAGGTCATTGAGCAGACCTTCACAGGCAACTTTGCGGGTTGATAGCATCGCGATTGACTTCTCCAGATCATCGATCATCTCCACCAATTCTTCCTCCATCCTAGTGCCAATTGGTCCTGAAGGTCGAGAGCATGAACCAGCTCCTGATGCTTTGGCCATGGGGAGTAAGAGGTCCTTCAACGGCTTCCCTTCGAAGTTCTTGAGACTGATAGCAAGGGGCAGTGGCTTCTTACCCGGAATATCCGATTCTCGAACAATGTGAGGACATTGTTGGAGAAGGAGACCGGTGATCAATGAGGGAAACCCGATAGGAAGTTTGATGGCGCATGATTTGGCATGCTTGACTAGATGTTCAATAACATAGGAGCCAAAATCAAGAGAAGACTGCGTACCTATTTGGTAAATGAGTTTAGCCAACTCGGTTTTGATGCTTGACCCATGCGTAGAAGGTGCCCAATTAGCTAGACCAATGCGGTAGAGAATTGAATATTTTGCTGTAAGCTCAGTTACCGCAGTGGTGTCTTTGACGGGCCAGACCTTCTTCTGTCCTCCAGTGATTTCGACCGCTACTTTGTTCAAGTGCGGGACTTCTGGAGTGACTTTTGGGTCTTCTCTGCCAAGATAGGTATTGATGGTTGTAGCAGATATCTCGAAACATTCTCCTCGAACGAACACCTTTCTATATTCAGCGTTTTCTGGATCATCAAACTCGCTTGAAAGGTTGACAATAAACTCCTTGACCAATGCTGGGTAGAATGGCCCAATATTTATGACGGTGTTGGTCAGGCCTGCTCTTCGGCTTCTGTGGAGAGTTCTCTTTCTTGATAGATCTTGCGTTGGTAGACGTACTGCCACTTAACGGCATTGTCTACAGAGTGGAAAGAGACATTGTCCGTAGGAGCTTTCGGAACATTCTTGGGGAGTTTCTGCCCTCCCATTCCCTTTTTGACCCGTGGTAGCACAATCTGAGTGTCTTCTTCTTCAGATTCCTCTTCTTCAGGAACAGATGTTGCTACAGAAGTTAGTGACTTCTTCATAGACTTCTTCGGCTGTTTAGAAGTAGATGCTCCTCCTTTCTTTGTGGCTTTCCTCCGTGGGGTGAATCTCCTCGGTAGTTGAGGTTCTTCTTCTTCATCAACCAACCTTCGTGTTGGTAGCTTCCTTCTCTCAGTTCTTTTGGGCACAGCTTCTTCCTTTTCCATGGTCTCAGTGTCGATACTTTCTTCGATGTTGACAAGTTCCTCTATAGGTCGAGTGACTTCTGGAATAACCTCCAGATTTTTATTAAGCCCTGAATCACTGTCTGGGGCGACATAGGAACTTCCTTCTTTCTGCAAGTCCTCGTTTAGAGGAGATTACTCTGGTGCTGGTGTCGACTTAGAGGAGCTGGATTGGTCCTTGGTGCTAGTGCCTTGACTTTCAGGAACAAGGGTTTCTAGACCCTCTACAGGCAAGCTTACTTCTACTATGTTTTCTTCAGAGGGGATAGCAGATTTACCTTGTGTTGGAGTCGGTGTAGAGAGAGAAGCTTCCTCTTCTTTGTTCGCAGATTCGGTTTGAGCGTCGTCTTTCTCAACGACGGGAGTTGTGTCTACTGGTGTGATAGTTGGAGGTGAAGTCGTTACTCCCTGAGGTGCTGCCGAACTTTCCCCAGAGACTTTTCCTCCTCGAATCCTTACTCCATGCTTGTTTGTCGTCGATTTGGAGGCCGACAACTTCTTGGCAATCATTTTTGCCCTCATTTTTGCTCGTAGCGCCTTGGAGGCAGATGGTATTCGTCCGCTTCGAGTACCAACCATTTGGCAAAAAGCTAGATAGGATTTGCTCTTGAGAGGAGAGAACAAAATCTTTTAGTTGCAGTAATTTTGATTTGTGGTGCCCTAGCGGTTGCAAAAGGTGGAGGAGGTGCAGAGCCTTTTCTGCGTGGGAGTTGAACAAAACGATTGCTGATTGGTTGATTGTCAGAGTGTAATCATTCTTAAAATTCAAATAAGACTAACGGGCTTCTGATAATAAGATTTGGGCCCGGCTTGATTTTGTGGACCCTGGTTGGTCCTGATTGAGAGAGAGAGTAAAATCAACTAAAAGCTCTCCCTCTTCTTGCTTGACTTCTGGTTACTCCAGACAGCAAAGTCCAAGGGTTGACCTCAGACTTTCAAACCTGTTAGAATCTAATGCTTTGGTAAAGATGTCAGCAACTTGTTTCTCGGTGGGTAAATACTCGAGCTTTATCTTCTTGTCTTCTACAAGCTCTCGAATAAAGTGGTGCCTGATGTCGATATGCTTTGTTTTGCTGTGTTGGACTGGATTCTTCGAGATGTTGATTGCACTGATGTTGTCACAGAACAAAGTCATGACTTCTTGCTTGACTCCATACTCTGCCAACATCTGCTTCATCCAAAGAAGCTGAGTACAGCTACTTCCTGCTGCAATATATTCGGACTCAGCAGTAGACAAAGAAATACAATTTTGCTTTTTGCTAAACCATGATACAAGATTGTTCCCCAGGTAGAAACAACCTCCAGAGGTGCTTCTTCGACTTGCTGTTAGATAGAGGAGACTTCCTATTATGCTTCGATAAAGACTTTGATCAACTGATTCTCCCATCTCGTCCTTTGTGCATTTGTCATGTGTGGCAATAGGAGTCCTCTTGTGCGAAGCCTTTTCTAACCCGAACTTCTTGACAATGTTCTTTGCATATTTGCTCTGGGAGATAAATATTCCATCTGACATCTGCTTGATCTGGAAGCTTAGGAAGTATGTGAGCTCACCGACCATACTCATCTCAAATTCAAACTGCATATGTTGGACGAAACGTTCCCCCATCTTGTCTGACTTCCCTCCAAATACAATGTCGTCGACATATATTTGAGCAATCATGATGTCCCTTCCTTCCTTCTTCACAAAGAGAGTTTTGTCTACTCCTTCGACTTGTGTGTACCCTTGAGACACAAGTCTCGCTTTGTTTCGAGTGATGTTTCCTTGCTCGTCAGACTTGTTTTTGAATATCCATTTTGTCCCAATGACATTGACATTGTCAGGCTTGGGTACAAGTTCCCAGACTTCATTCCTTGCAAACTGAAGCAATTCTTCTTGCATCGCGCAGACCCAGTACTCATCATTGATGGCCACTTGTATATTCTTTAGCTCAATTTTGGAAATAAAGAAAATTTTAGCTATCATCTCTTGGTGGTCAAGAGATGCCTTTTGTCGAGTCCGAACTCCCTCATTAATGTCTCCAATCACATCCTGGGGTGGATGATTCTTCTGAATTCTTCTTGACGGAGCTCTTTGCCTTATAGGGGATGCATCTTTATCCGGGATAGTTGGGCTTTCGTCTTCAGACTCTTTGTTGCGCTCATCGTCTTTGACTTCTGGTCTGACTTCTCCTCTGACTTCTGGTCTGACTTCTCCTGAGAGATTTAGGACTTCTTCGTCCTCGTCACTTGGTTGCTCGTTATTGTCATCAATCACGACATTGATGGATTCCATGATAGTCCGGGTGCGTTTGTTGAATACACAAAAAGCCCGACTATTTCTGGAGTATCCGAGGAAGATGCCTTCGTCGCTTTTAGGATCCAATTTGCGTCGAGGTTCCCTATCTGTGAGTATGTAGCAGACTGATCCAAAGACATGGAAGTATTTGACATTCGGCTTTCTCCCCCTCCATATTTCATAAAGAGTGAGCGAAGTTCCAGGGCAGAGGGTCACTCTATTATGAATATGGCATGCCGTATTCAAAGCTTCAGCCCAGAAGTGTTGTGGGATGTCTTTGGCTAACATCATGACTCTTGCCATCTCTTGAAGAGTGAGATTCTTCCTTTCAACGATCCCGTTTTGCTGAGGAGTGATGGGAGCAGAAAATTTGTGTGCAATTCCTTCAGCATCACAAAAGTTTGCGGAGCTGATGTTCTCAAACTCCTTTCCATGATCGCTCCGAAGTCGGACGACTTTCCCAATGACTTCTCCTTTTTCTTGTTGAACTCTTCGACATAAGGCTTCAAAGACTGAGAAGGTATCTAACTTTTCTCGAATAAAGTCTACCCAGGTGTACCTCGAGAAGTCGTCTACACATACAAATATGTACTTCTTCCCTCCTAGACTTTCTACTTGCATGGGTCCCATAAGGTCAACATGAAGAAGTTCTAGAGCACGAGAAGTAGTAAGATGTTGTACCTTCTTGTGTGACGTCTTGACCTGTTTCCCAATCTGGCATTCTCCACAGATTTTTCCTTCAATGATCTTGAGGTTGGGAACTCCAATGATCGCCTTTTCAGAGAGAATCTTTTGCATGCTCCTCAAATTGATGTGACCAAGTTTTTGATGCCATAGCTTTGTCTCTTGAGCTTTGGACAATAGGCACTTGGTTGGCAAGGTTGCGGCTGTTGGGGACCATAGATAGCAATTGTCAAGGGATCTGTGGCCTGTCATGACTTCCTTCTGTTTTTCGTCCTTGACGGAGCACTTGTCACGAGTGAAGTGGACATCCAGATTTAAATCGCATATTTGGCTTATGCTGATGAGATTTGCTGTGAGGCCTTCTACCAGTAGAGCTTCTTTCAGACATGGAGAGTTGGGAAGATTGAGTTTTCCTTTCCCGAGCACTCTAGCTTTTACTCCATCTCCAAAAGTGATGAAACTATTTGTGCACGGTATTAAAGTGACCAAGAAAGAGCTATTACACGTCATATGTCGAGAGGATCCACTATCGAAGTACCATCGTTGCTGGTTGAGGCCTTTAAAGCGGTGTACGCGATGTTAGCGCGATAGTTGACCTCTTTGACTCGCCATTCCTTCCGTAGTTGGCTTTTCTTGATGGTGGTCCTTTTCTTGACCAAGCTCTTTCCATATAGCTGATAGCAGAAGGGTCGAATATGTCCTCTTCGTCCACAGTGATGACAAACCCAGTTGTGTCTTTTGTTCTGGGTTTTTGAAGCCGCCAGAGTAAGAAGCTTTTTGGTCGCTTGGTCAGCCATGAAGTTAGGAGACTTCTGGCGAGACTTCTCGGAGACAGACTTCTGAGGAACGAAGATGGTGTGCGATGATGAGGCTTCTTTCGAATATCCAAGACCTTCCATATTCCTAGATGGTTTTCCGATTGAAAGTATTTGGTCCAGAGTGTCAGTACTTAGATTCATCATCTTTACAGACTTGGTGATCTGCTCTAACTCGCCTTTTAGTCGAGCAACTTCCTTTTTGAGATCAATAGTCGTCTCAAGAAGTCTTGACTTATCTTCATTAAGAGTAAGAATGAGAGCATTCTGTTTTTCGATTACCTGAGAGTCTTCAAGCCACTTGACATACCATTCGTTATAAGCGTTGTTGAGAGTCTCATCGAATAGCTCATCATCAGAGTCATACTTCTTTGAGCTTTCAGCTGGTTGATCTATTGTGGAGGAAGTGAAAGCAATATAGTTACTTGTATGCTCAAGGTCATTGTCTTCCTCATCTTCATCGTCAGTTAGAGAGGCATTGAATCTCTTCTTATGTTTCTTTAAGAAGTTGGGACATTCTCTCTGCATGTGTCCATACCCCTAACATTCAAAGCACTGAACTCCTTTACCTGATCGTTCTCCTCGTCCTCCATCGTTAGCTGTGTTTTCGAGCTTCTGAAACTTGGGATGTGGCTTGTCTCTGACTTCTCGGGTGACTTTTCTCCCTGTCATCTGGCCAAATCTTTTCATGACTTTGTTGTAGTTTTTGGCCAGCATGGTGATAGTTTCCTCAATGTCACTATCCGAATTAGAGTGCGTTGAGTTCTTCTGCTTTTGAGTAGAACTTTTGAAAGCCACACCTTTATGTTTCTTCTCGATAGGAGGTAGGGAGAGCTTGAAAGTCATTAGTGAGCCCATGAGCTCATCAAACTTCAGTGTCTTCAAGTCATGGACTTCTTCGATGGCGGTGATCTTCATCTTAATCTGGGACTTAGAGCTCTCACCGTTTTTCTGACCAAATCTTCATCGGTCATAGGCTTGCCAAGTGAATATGATTCATTGGCCAGATCCTTGATGCGCACATTAAACTCCGCAATCGTTTCGTCTTCATTCATGGTCAGGGCCTCAAAGTTAGTCGTGAGGTACTTTAACTTCTGCTCTTTGACTTTGGAAGTACCCTCGTAAGCAACAGCAAGCGTGTCCCAGGCAATTTTAGCACTTGTGCATGTGTTGATGAGTCGAAACACATTCTTATCTACTCCATTAAAAATTGCATTGAGTGCACGAGAATTACCTAGGGCGGCTTCATCTTCTTCCATGCTCCACTCCTTTTCTGGTTTGATGCTAGTTTGATTTCCATGAGCATCAGCATAGTAAGGTTCCTCCCATCCATTGATGATAGACTTCCAGGTTTTGCTGTCGAGGGACTTCAAGAAGGCACACATCCGTGCTTTCCAATATCCCTAGTTTGTTCCGTCGAGCACCGGTGGACGATTGACAGATCCTCCTTCCTTCGAATCCATATTAGCTACTCAGAATTTTGCAGGAAAATCACCTGAGAGATTAAGGTGCCTCCTCTGATACCAATTGAAATTCTTAATCGTAGCCGAGTCAGGAAATCGAACACAAAGTGTTTAACTTGTGTATCGACTTCTTGTGGAAACCGTAAGGAAAGTAATGGACAGATAATAATAACGACACCAGAGATGATTACCCAGTTCGGTGGCTCCGCACCTACGTCTGGGGGCACTTTGCCAGTGGAAAGGTTTTTCACTATAGGTAGTCAATAGTACAACTTCAAGCACCAACTAGCTATCACACAAGCTATTGTCCTAAGCTACTATAGATCTCACTGTGAATCACCTCGACCAGGAGCCTCTCCCCCTGTCTTTGAGATTCCCTCAATTCCACCATTCGAGCAAGCCTATGCTCGGTGTCGTTGTCTTCTTGA
This sequence comes from Geranium rotundifolium, assembly GCA_963920655.1. Taxonomy (NCBI): domain Eukaryota; kingdom Viridiplantae; phylum Streptophyta; class Magnoliopsida; order Geraniales; family Geraniaceae; genus Geranium; species Geranium rotundifolium. The sequence goes on along the minus strand of OY987311.1, from coordinate 22,754,674 downwards.
ACAGCGTTGTGAATTTTCAATCACAAACAAAAACCCTAACCGATCCAAACACTTCGTCTTCGCGACTTGATGTTTGATCGGAGCAAAGATCCGTTCTAGCGAATCTTAATCAGCCTCTCAACACGCCAATGGTGCACGGTTAAGAGCTCTGAGAAATCTTGCAATTGTTATAACAGGAACGGATGATCTGCTAATGGGAAGCCAAGGGCTTTCTATAGCAGCTCACATTCCTAATCCTTCTCGTATCAGGAACAGGAAAGTCAGGCAAGTTGTTGCTGCCTTCCACGACAGCTGGAAGTCATCTTGCCTGTTCTGACTTCCTGAATAAATCAGGCAAGTAGAGTTGCCGCCTATTGCTGACGTGTAGCTGCCAGCTGGAAGTCACCTAACTTGTCGACGTCACTCTCTTGTGCTCCAAATCTTCGTGGCGCCTTTCTTCTTTCGCTCCAAGCCTTCGTCGAAATAGGAAAGCTTCAGACTTTCCTAGTCTTCGGCTTGTAACAAGTCGCTCCACATGTCATGTAACATGCTGCTCGACTTCTTACTTTTGCGCTAAAAATTATGCCAACAAATAAACGTAGCAACAGAACTGACTTAGAAGTCTGCGCTTATGAAGCGCTGAGATGCGTTTCTTATATATGTGACCTAGACGACAATGTCAGATTAGAGTTTGGTCTAAATCATTAGCTTTAAACCTCTTAGCATTTATATTATAGAGCATGTTGGATCTCGAGTTTTGCATATTCAATATGCATAAACCTCCAACATTGTGAGCATTGCCATAAAACATGTTGTTGCGCATAATATTAAAAAACCCGTTCTTAATATTAAAATAATAACCTTCCTTTTCAAGAAGAGATATTGAAATAATATTCCTGATGAAAGCAGGTACGCAAAAACACATCAAAAGGTTCAATTCCAAGCCCACTGGGCAAAACAAGGTTAACAGAACCCACGGCAGTTGCGGTAACTCTCACGTTGTTCCCAACTTCTAGGTCCACCTCGCTTTTCCCCATATCTCTTCTACTATTCAACACCTGTATATCCGCATAGACATGAGACTCAGCTCCAGTGTCTAGTACCCAAGCATTTATAGTAAAAAGATTTAGCTCTAATGGAATACCTGACGAAGTAGCGGCCTCACCGCCCTTCTTCTAATCATCCTTCAGCTGCTGACAGTCTTTCTTCCAGTGACCAGGCTTTTGGCAGTAGAAACAGACCGACTCCTTTGCCTTCCCCTTGCCCTTTACGGGCATGGAAGATTTAGGAACAAATGGTTTGATCTTTCTTGCCAGGTGCATTGGGCCTTTACCCTTGCCACCACCAGCTTTGAAAATGGATCCCTTGTTGACCACAAGAACACTTTTGGGCGAACTGCCCATTATGCTCTTCTCAGCAGTTACCAACATGTTGTGCAACTCCGATGCGGTCTTGTCCATGTCATGCATGTGATAGTTCATGACGAATCCACCATATGCATGAGGAAGGGATTGCATAATAAAATCCGCATCCATTTCCTTTTCCATAGACATACCGATACTAGTCATATGGACGAAATGTCCCTTCATACGTAGGACGTGTGGACCTACGGAGCTGCCTGCTGACATCTTGCAGGCAATGAGTTCTCGGAGAATAGTGTATTTTTCAATACGTACTTTCTCTTTGAACATATCCTTGATATGTGTAAACATTGCAAACGGATCATGGGATAGCTCCATAAACTGCTTCTGGAGGTCTGCCTCCATGCAGCCCAGCATGACACACGTAACGTCGATAGAGTCGCTAAGGTGTTTCTGGTACGCATCCTTAACGACCCTCGTTACGTTGGCAGCTGGCTCCACCGGGATAGCCTTATAAAGGACGTACTCCCTACGTTCCAACTTTAACACAAGTCGTAAATTTCTGTCCCAGTCCAGATAATTTGTCCCGTTGAGTTTACACTTTTCGAGTATAATCCTCAACGACAAATTAGACGAGATTGTTGAATTACTAGCAATTTCTACACGAAGAAAGTAAATTTAATTAGAAAATTTGAATAAATTTACGAAGATCCGAATTAAACACCAACCATCCGATTCTAAGGTTTAAAACCTTTAAACCAAGATCTCTTATTCGTCATTTGAAGTACGCTAAGACGCACCGCTCCAATTGACTTATTTAGGTAGGACATCCGTCCAATTACAACCCGTGTAACTCTTGGTCAGGGTATGTGCAAAAACACACGGCTTGCCCTTCCGATGCCCCAACTCGACCTCAGGCCAAGAATCGTGGTCGAGTCAACCAACCTTCACTAACGAGTTAACTTTGTGCAGATGCTCCGCTAAGGCGCACGACATCCCACAAAGTTTATCATTCCCATATAGAACCCATTCGATCGATGCTCCGCTAAGGCGCACGACACCGATAAAATGTTTCTAGATGGGTGTGAATTTGGGTGGCATCTCACTTGACTCAAATTATCTTGTAAATTGGTTGTGCTTAATAATTCGAAAGTATTTGACACAATTACAAAACCTTGTGACGTTTCTAATTGTATCACATACTATCTTAATTTGAAACCGTCATTTGCAACCCGTGCAAACATGTTTCAAATTTGAACTCATCCATCACAACCCGTGCGATGATAGTTCACAACGCTTTAAACATGCAAACAATTAAAGTTGATTTTAATCTTTGCATGTGAGATGATGGCTTATAAACTTATAAGCTAATCATGCAAGCATGTTATTAATTAAATAATTCAAGCAAGCATTCATAAAGCGTTAAATATGCATTAAGTTGGGACAGCCCCGGTCACCGCCGGCCTCCCCGGCCTCCGGTGACCTCCGTCCGGTACCTCCAATCCGGCTTGTAAGGACCTCTCCCGGGCAGTTAGACTAAAATCTGGGAAAATTCAAAATTTTTGAATAGTGACCAGATCGAGTCTGAACCTGACCCCGAGAGTTGTTTTGGACATAAGATGACGTTATTTTCGACCAAGCTAAGTTCAGGGCGACTAAAGACCACTTCGTGACCCTTTCGGGGAAAGTTGACTTAGGTTGACTTTTTGCCGGAAAAGTCAACCGAGGACGTTTTGGGCGATTCTGGACTCGTTAAGTCCCGAATCGCAAAACGGTCGATGCAGTATTCTTAGTTAGCCCATTTTAAGTCACTCGGGAGATTTTGCTGAAATCTCGATAAAAGTGCCCGTTCGGGGTCCGAAACGTCCGATTTTGGGAAATCTGATCCGTTTTCGGTTGGTGGAAAAGGTGACCGATGTGATTGATGGGTTAGGTGTCAAGGGGACAAGGAAGTGACTTGTTGTGTGTGGGGTTTGGTGATGTTGGGAAAGAGGAAAAAGGGTTGATTTTTGGGTTTTCATTTTATTTAATTAAGTAATTAATTAAATAAAATGTGTTGTTATAAGGAGGGGGAGCTCCCATTTCATCCGAGAACAACCAAGAGAAAGAGAAAGAGAAAGAGAAAGAGAAAGAGAAAGAGGGAAGGAGAAGGAGGGTCTGGCCAAGCAAGGAGGATTTCCCGTCAATCCGTCCGTCGTTTCTTCGAGATTTCTTCGTATTCGGAATCCCGGCATTGAGGACTACAAGAGGTATGGTTCTCTTTTCGATTTGGAGTAGTTTGGTTCGTGGGTTTTAAGTAGAAATGTGTTGTTTTAAGTTTAGTTAGACACTAGAGATGATTAGGCATGTTTTAAGACAAATTTGAACAAATTCCGGTGACCGGAGGGTCGCCGGAGCTCCGGCCACGTTGGTGGCTGATTCTGGTGGCCATGGAACGCTGACTCGAAGTGCTTCAACCTTCATCTTGTGAGTTTTTCCAAAGGAGCAACGGTTTGGGAGCTAGAAGCCCGGGAAGTGACTGAACCGCTGAATCTGTCCAGCCGGACGGACAATCTGTTTTGCTCCGGACGGAGCCGTTCCCGTTCGAACTTGGTTCCGAGCAAAACATGAAGTTTGTAGAGGACTGGCAGAGCTTCAACTTTCATGTTTACGTGTTTTCCAGACGAGCTACGGATTTGGAGCTGCAAGTCCGGGAAGTGGACTGTTCTGCCGAATCTGTCTCTGGACAGATTCGAAGTAAATCCCGTAGCTCGATTTTGTTTCCCGAGAATTAATGTGGTGGCTTGTGTGGGGCCCACGAGCCCGGGGCTCAGGTTTTGTGAGTTCGGGTGGTCCCGGGTGACCCCCGAGTCGATAACTTGCGTATTTGATAATTTCCGGATTTAAATTGTGAAAGACGGTTTTTCCACCAATAACTTTAATTGAAGTATTTTAACGCTCGGGTGTCGGAATTCGATTCCGTTAATTGCATTGGTCTTAGAATATTAAATGAGGTGTTTCATAACTATTTCGTATATGTATCTTCGTATATGTGTTATCGATACTTGTATTTTATCGCGTGACGACTATGATTCGGAGAACCGGATCTTGGGGCGTTACAGTTTGGTATCAGAGGCTCAGGTTCAACACCTGTGTGCCTTGCGTCGACACGTCGGGTAGAGTCAGTAATAGGAGAGTATTACGTGGCTTTGGTCTTTGAGTTTTGTGGTGTTAAGTTGGTCAGTAGTGAGTTAGCCTGACAACTTATGTGCAGTGGTGTGACTGTATGACTTGAGAAATGATGGACAGGTTGTGGTACTGTGATAGTACATGAGGTTGCTTGTTAACGTGAGTATATTATTGACATGTTTGATTGATGACATGTGTTGACTGGTGGGCATGTTAGTGAGAACATTGTCGGTTGGTATTACTACGCTAGGATATTAGTACCTAGTATGATTAGTAATGGTAGAAAATCAGTGAAGTTCCATAGTCCTTTAGCGCGAAGTCCGCTTGATCGTGGATCCTGATTGTGATCTCATTTCCGTGCAGTAGTGCACATGGCGCCGAAGACTAGGCGAGGGGGTACCAGGGGGCGGGGAGCGTCGAGGGCGACTCAGGGAGCTCGAGTTGCCGAGCCCGCGGAGCAGACCACTGGTGTCGAGACACAGTCCGCGGAGACTGCCACCGGCAGTGCTTGGCAGGCGGGAACTCCCATGGGGATGCCCGCTGCCCCGACGACCGCTCCCGACAGGGTCCCGATGGGGGAAGAGCTGTTGAGGTTGATACAGTCCCTGACCGAGGTCATGGGGCGGAGGGCAGCTAGGTCCACCACACCTGAGGCAGCACCAGTTCGGGCTGCAGTATAGCCGTCGCACGCATTGCGAGACTTCCTACGACTGCACCCACCTGCTTTCCACGGAGAGCCTGATCCCTCGATAGCCGAGCAGTGGCTACAGCAGATCACTCGGGACCTGGACACCACAGGGGTCAACAAGGGGAGCATCCGCATCACTTTAGCTGTTCACCAGCTGAAGGGCGATGCCTACTACTGGTGGGAGCGTGTGAGGGCCCGGGTTGGGCAGGTCTTTGAGGAGTTCCGGGAGGTCTTCCTCGAGAGCTACTTTCCAGAGTCGGCGCGGGATAGCCGGCAGCAGCAGTTCCTGGAACTGCGCTAGGAGACCCTGACGGTCGCCGAGTACAAGGCCCGTTTCACGGCCTTGTCGAGATTTGCTCCGGATCTGGTGAGGTCCGATGCGAGCCGTTGCAAACGGTTCGAGCGGGGGCTGAGGCCCGAAATCTTCGACCGGATCCTTGCTCTTAGGATCCGAGTGTACTCGGTGATAGTGGACACCGCCGCAGCCATCGAGGAGGGGATGGCAGAGACCCGACGTCTCCGTGCACAGAGGCCCCGACCGAGTGGCCCTTCGAAGTCTAGAGACTTCAAGAGGCCCCGTCATTCGGGCTTTCCGCCACAGCAGGCTGGACGGATGGAGCAGAGGCCGCTCGCTTCGCTAGACACAGCAGCTGCCAGCTCGGCAGGATCGAGACCACCAACCACTTGCTACATGTGCGGGCAGACGGGACATCTTTGTCGGGAGTGCCCACAGAGGCATGGGACTGCGAGGCAGAGTCAGGGCGGACAGCCCAGATCGCTGGCGGGAAGGCCGGGAAGTCAGGCCGGGTCTCAGGGAGGCCGGGCCAGCGCAGGACCGCCCACATGCTATAGGTGCGGACGCCTCGGGCACATTGCCAAGGACTGTCCCTCCAAGAGCGCTACACCGGTACAGTCATCCGCATCACGGCAGGACTACCGGCCCAGGCAGGGAAACGCACCAGCACGGTCGGCAGGGCCGAGTACCGGGCAAGGGCAGCAGACACGGGGCAGAGTATATTCTGTTGCGGGCCAGACTGAGACGCCACAGCCTGATGACCAAAGATCAGCGCAGGGTACGTTTCTTGTTTTTTAATTCGTGGGCGTCTATTCTCATAGACACAGGTGCCTCGAATTCTTTTATCTCTGCACGGTTTGCACGGTCCCTGGCATTGAGGGTCGAGTCTTTGAGTCCGCCCCTGCGTGTTGATACACCTTTGGGGGACGACACTGTTCTAGACAGGGTCTGCAAGGCATGCGAGGTGCGCGTAGCCGACCATCCCTTGTGGGGGATCTGATTGTACTTGACATGACGACATTCGACGTCATCCTGGGTATGGACTGGTTGAGACGGTACCGAGCGATTATCGACTGTTACAAGAGGAGAGTGACAGTATCGAGCGGTGGCTCTACTATCACATGTCCATTAGGGAGTCGGAGTGGAGTCCTACTTGCAGCACTATCGATAGCGGGCAGCGGCCCGACGGGCGGAGGCCGAGGACTACCACGGGTTGTTGATGAGTTTGCGGGCGTGTTCCCAGATGATCTGAGCGGTTTGCCACCAGTGCGAGAGGTGGAGTTCGTGATCGAGTTGTTGCCGGGAACGGCGCCTATATCTGTGGCACCCTACCGTTTCGCTCCCGCGGAACTCGAGGAGTTGAAGAGTCAACTCCAGGAGCTACAGGAAAAGGGGTTCATCCGGCCGAGCACTTCGCCTTGGGGTGCTCCGACGTTGTTCGTGAAGAAGAAGGAAGGTTCACTCCGGATGTGCATCGATTACCGGAAGCTGAACAGGGCGACAGTAAAGAACCGTTATCCGATGCCGCGGATAGACGATCTCTTCGACCAGCTCAGGGGTTCGAAATGCTTTTCCAAGATCGACCTGCGATCTGGTTATCATCAGTTGAGGGTGCGAGAGGAGGACATCTAGAAGACGGCATTCAGGACACGGTATGGCCACTTCGAGTTCTTGGTGATGCCGTTCGGTTTGACCAACGCTCCAGCAGCGTTCATGGACCTGATGACACGGATCTTCCGGCCTTACCTTGACCAGTTCGTCATCGTGTTCGTAGACGACATCCTTATCTACTCTCCGGACGAGAGGACTCACGAGGCACACCTGAGGATCGTGCTTCAGCTACTCCTATCGCACCAGCTTTACGCGAAGTTGGAGAAGTGTGAGTTCTGGCTCACTGAGGTGAGGTTCCTCGGGCATGTAGTGTCCAGCGACGGTATCTTTGTTGACCCGGTGAAGATTGAGGCAGTCTCGAGATGGGCACAGCCGACGAGCGTGTTCGAGATTCGTAGTTTCCTGGGGTTAGCAGGTTATTACAGAAGGTTCGTAAAGGATTTCTCACGACTGGCAGCACCGATGACTCACCTTACACGGAAGGGAGTTAAGTTTGAGTGGGACGAGTCCTGTGAGAACTCATTCTTGGAGCTGAAGACTCTGTTGACCACGGCTCCAGTGCTGATAGTACCAGAGCGAGGCATAGGCTACGACGTCTACTGTGACGCGTCCGGCGAGGGACTGGGTATTGTGCTGATGCAACTGGGGAAGGTGGTAGCGTTCGGGTCCCGACAGTTGAGAGTGCACGAGAAGAACTATCCGACGCACGACCTGGAACTTGCGGCAATCGTATTTGCACTGAAGTTATGGCGTCACTACCTCTATGGCGAGAAATTTCAGGTCTTCTCTGATCACAAGAGCCTGAAATACCTCTTTTCTCAGAAGGACCTCAACATAAGACAGCGGCGCTGGATGGAGCTGATTGAGGACTACGACTTTGACCTGCTTTACCACCCGGGCAAGGCAAATGTTGTTGCCGACGCCCTCAGCTGGAAGTCACTCCACAGTCTCGTTTCCGTAGCTGTACGGGAATGGAAGATGCTGGGAGAACTCGGCGAGTTCAAGATGGAGCTAGAGGAAGTCACAGGGCAGGTGGCTCTGTGTTCCTTAGTAGCGCAGCCAGAATTGATCAGCAGGGTACTCGAGGCGCAAATCGAGGATGCGGAATCAGTGACATTCCGAGAAAGGTTGACCAGCGGAAGCGAGTCCGAAGGGTGGTCACTGGGCAACGATCAGGGTCTTCGCTTCCAGAGCAGACTGTTCGTGCCCTAGAGTCTCCGCGAGGCGGTACTACGTGAGTCGCACCGCTCGCGACTCACAGTACATCCCGGGGGGACTAAGATGTACCACGACATCAGACGCCACTTCTGGTGGAGCGGGATGAAGCGCGAGATAGCGGAATTTGTGGCGAGATGCCTTACTTGTCAGCAGGTGAAGATCGAGCACCAGAGACCAGCAGGTCCGCTACAGCCACTAGAGATCACTGAGTGGAAATGGGAGCATATCACCATGGACTTTGTGTGCGGTTTGCAGAGGTCTACGAGGGGCAATGATGCTGTTTGGGTAGTGGTTGACAGACTGACGAAGTCTGCTCACTTCCTGCCTATGAAGATGACGGACCCAGTGGACAAGCTGAGCAGGCTGTATGTGCGCGAGATAGTCAGACTACACGGGGTGCCGATGTTGATAGTGTCGGACCGAGACCCTCGCTTTACATCGCGATTCTGGGACAGCCTTCAGGGCGCTATGGGGACGAATATTCGGTTGAGTACCGCTTACCACCCGCAGACTGATGGTCAGTCAGAGCGAGTGATCCAGATTCTAGAGGACATGCTCCGGGCATGTATTCTGGACTTCTATGGAGCGTGGGAGGATCACTTGCCACTAGCAGAGTTCGCCTACAACAACAGCTACCAGGCCAGCATTCAGATGGCACCATTCGAGGCGTTGTATGGTAGGCCGTGTTGTTCACCCGTCTGTTGGGCGGAGGTGGGCGACAAGAGCCTGTTAGGACCTGATCTGGTTAGGGAGACTACCGAGAAGGTAGCCCTGATCCGAGAACGGTTGAAGACGGCGCAGAGCAGACAGAAGTGTTACGCGGACAGGAGGCGTCGACCGCTTGAGTTCGAAGTGGGCGACCATGTCTTCTTGAAGGTTAGCCCGAAGAAGGGGCTGATCAGGTTCAAGAAGGCAAGGAGCGACGGGAAGTTGTCGCCGAGGTACATTGGGCCCTTCGAGATCATTTCCAGAGTGGGAGCAGTGGATTACCGGCTTGCTTTGCCACCATCCCTTGCGGCAGTGCATAACGTTTTCCATGTATCCATGCTGAGGAAGTACCACCACGACCCGTCACACGTGATAGCTTGGGCTTAGCTAGAGTTGACTCCGGATGCGACTTATGAGGAACGGCCAGTTCGGATCTTGGACTCTCGCGATCAGGTGCTGAGAGGCAAGACCATCCCGTTAGTGCGAGTGCTGTGGCAGCATCACGGTGAGGGGGAGTCGACGTGGGAGCGGGCGGACGAGATTCGCGCCAAGTATCCCCGACTCTTCGAGAATTGAGGTACGTCCTTAACTCTATTTAATTTCGCGGACGAAATTCCTTTAAGGGGGGTAGGTTGTAAGGACCTCTCCCGGGCAGTTAGACTAAAATCTGGGAAAATTCAAAATTTTTGAATAGTGACCAGATCGAGTCTGAACCTGACCCCGAGAGTTGTTTTGGACATAAGATGACGTTATTTTCGACCAAGCTAAGTTCAGGGCGACTAAAGACCACTTCGTGACCCATTTGGGGAAAGTTGACTTAGGTTGACTTTTTGCCGGAAAAGTCAACCGAGGACGTTTTGGGCGATTCTGGACTCGTTAAGTCCCGAATCGCAAAACGGTCGATGCAGTATTCTTAGTTAGCCCATTTTAAGTCACTCGGGAGATTTTGCTGAAATCTCGATAAAAGTGCCCGTTCGGGGTCCGAAACGTCCGATTTTGGGAAATCTGATCCGTTTTCGGTTGGTGGAAAAGGTGACCGATGTGATTGATGGGTTAGGTGTCAAGGGGACAAGGAAGTGACTTGTTGTGTGTGGGGTTTGGTGATGTTGGGAAAGAGGAAAAAGGGTTGATTTTTGGGTTTTCATTTTATTTAATTAAGTAATTAATTAAATAAAATGTGTTGTTATAAGGAGGGGGAGCTCCCATTTCATCCGAGAACAACCAAGAGAAAGAGAAAGAGAAAGAGAAAGAGAAAGAGGGAAGGAGAAGGAGGGTCTGGCCAAGCAAGGAGGATTTCCCGTCAATCCGTCCGTCGTTTCTTCGAGATTTCTTCGTATTCGGAATCCCGGCATTGAGGACTACAAGAGGTATGGTTCTCTTTTCGATTTGGAGTAGTTTGGTTCGTGGGTTTTAAGTAGAAATGTGTTGTTTTAAGTTTAGTTAGACACTAGAGATGATTAGGCATGTTTTAAGACAAATTTGAACAAATTCCGGTGACCGGAGGGTCGCCGGAGCTCCGGCCACGTTGGTGGCTGATTCTGGTGGCCATGGAACGCTGACTCGAAGTGCTTCAACCTTCATCTTGTGAGTTTTTCCAAAGGAGCAACGGTTTGGGAGCTAGAAGCCCGGGAAGTGACTGAACCGCTGAATCTGTCCAGCCGGACGGACAATCTGTTTTGCTCCGGACGGAGCCGTTCCCGTTCGAACTTGGTTCCGAGCAAAACATGAAGTTTGTAGAGGACTGGCAGAGCTTCAACTTTCATGTTTTCGTGTTTTCCAGACGAGCTACGGATTTGGAGCTGCAAGTCCGGGAAGTGGACTGTTCTGCCGAATCTGTCTCTGGACAGATTCGAAGTAAATCCCGTAGCTCGATTTTGTTTCCCGAGAATTAATGTGGTGGCTTGTGTGGGGCCCACGAGCCCGGGGCTCGGGTTTTGTGAGTTCGGGTGGTCCCGGGTGACCCCCGAGTCGATAACTTGCGTATTTGATAATTTCCGGATTTAAATTGTGAAAGACAGTTTTTCCACCAATAACTTTAATTGAAGTATTTTAACGCTCGGGTGTCGGAATTCGATTCCGTTAATTGCATTGGTCATAGAATATTAAATGAGGTGTTTCATAACTATTTCGTATATGTATCTTCGTATATGTATTATCGATACTTGTATTTTATCGCGTGACGACTAAGATTCGGAGAACCGGATCTTGGGGCGTTACACGGCTCCCCGAGAGTCTCTTCTCGAACCCGACAAATCCAATAATTTCCGAAAAATTTCAAATTCAATATATTTTCAATAATAACATATTTCATGCAAATATCTCAAAAAGCATTAAAATCATGTTATCAACAATTATGGCATTTTTATCATTACAAAACCGAAATAATAAACAAGGATCTCGGAGTGGTAGATACCACTGTTGGGTTCCGAGGCATCCTAATCACGTTCATGGCAGCGGAAGCAACCTATAAACCGCCCCTAACCTGCGCAAGATCGACTACCAAGTTAGATCTTTAGGAAATCGAGTTTTTGGGTTTTACCAGAATCTGCCCGGCAGAAAAACGAGACTTTGAAGCTCCATATCTCGAGCTACAGATCTCCAATTACTTCGGTTCTTTTTGTAGATTAAACCGAAGCCAATTCTCTACATCTTTTATGTTTCGCTCTGAACCCAGTTCGGATGAGAAGACCTCCGTCTGGAGCAAAACATTTTTTCCATCTCGCTGGAAAATCAGTATTTCTTTAAAGTTGTAGCCCTTTGACTTATCTTTCTAACGGCGCCAGTTTGAGGTCAATCGGAGCTCGGATGAAGCGGCTATGGCTCACGCAGTGTCGGTCGCCGGAACTGGAAAATCTGGACAGTTTCTCCATTTTGCATTTAGTCTTTGTTGAACCGATAAAGAAGAACTTTGGGATCTTCTTCTCTAGAAAAAGTCCACACCAAGGGGATGATCTTGAAGATCCTTCACTTAATTGCCTACTAGAACAATTAAATGAAGAACAAAGAGAGCAAAGAGAGGAGAGAAAGAGAGAGTTGTATGATATTTTGATTAATCAATGAATGCTAGATTTTCAATTCATCATCTAACTCACAAGCATGGGTCAAAAGTGATTGGTATGGGCTTAAAGGTGCTTTAACCTATACCCCTTAAATCACTCACCTCTTAATCCACAATCACCAACTAAGCATGGTGTTGTGTGGCCCCCACACATGGACCCACCATGTGGGCCGGCCAAGAGGGCTTATTAGGCCCTTATTGGGCCCTTGTTTGGGCCGGCCACGAGACCTCATGGGCCGAGCCCAATGGGCTCGCCCATGTTGTTTCGTGTCGTGTCCAAAAGTCGCCCGACCCTTTTTGTCGTTACTTATCAAACAAAGTCCGACGCGACATCGACGAAAAAACTCAGTTTTTCTCGATTCGCTAATTATTCTCTCAAACCGAACCCATGGCACAAAACCTCCAGATTTGTCCATGTATTGCTCCTCAAGAAACGTTAAGGTTTCCTTGTCTCAAGTTATCCGTCTTAAATGTGTGTGACCCTTTAGGCTCATGCCACCGTTGGCAGATTGGCACAAAAGATCGCTCTTGTCCGATCCATCATAAGTGGTCTCTAGTAAGACGTTATGATTACCCAAGGTGCATGACGATCGATGATTCGACTTAACCTTGTGCGTACAAGTCACTATCCTATTATCTCTAGATATCCCGATTGATCACAAGGCATAGAGTCGTAACCCTTGTTTAATCAATCATTGTTACTTGATATGTGAGATGGCTGAGAACTGATAACCCGTATCACCGGCATGGCCATGCTCTTACTCTCAGTCAGTCTTGATCAAGAGGCCTTTTAACGGATATCTTTCCCATACCGTAGTATGAAGGATAAATCCCTTAGCCGTCTTTCGTGTCACTCATGCAACCCGTTCCGCCACCCAATCATGCCCATTATTGCAATCCTGTTACAGAAAGCGTTTGGCGCAAGTTAAAGCCGCACGTTCATTGCATAGTGATCACAAAGACTCCTCGGTCTAAGGATATCGTGACAAGCTATCGCATTTGAATATGTTCATGGCTTAATCTATGAAAACACTATTCAAAGTGGGTCGTCCGATATCAATCACCTCATGATATCTATGATATGATTCCGGGATCCCTCATCCCTATGACAAGTAGAACTACGTCGTTAAGAACCATCCTCATACTGGTCGCTTCTAAGGAAGCATATTTTGACCAGGGACTCGTTAAGTGTGATACGTACAGATTTATGGTCCTACTACTTTAGTGGTCATAAATCAGATCATGCTTAACATATTACTTCAACACATAAGTAATACAAAGCCGTTTTATATATATTACAAACGATGATAATGTACATAGACGTTTACAGGCTAATAGCAATTGGACTAGGGCACAAAATGCTATCAGATTAAAACGTCTCTCATGTCAAGGCAGAAAGTGAATGGACCGATGCAGAAGACCTCGCTGCCCTAGGTAATTCTTGTGCACTAAATGCCATTTTTAATGCAGTTGATCAGAATGTGTTCAAGTTGATCAGAATGTGTTCAGGTTGATCAACACATGTGAGGTAGCAAAAGAAGCTTGGGAAATTTTGGCCACAGCGTATGAAGGGACGACCAAAGTTCGAGAGCAAAAACTTCAATACATCACGACACACTTTGAAGCATTAACCATGAAAGATGACGAGACAACCATGAATCATATTCGCTGGGAAAACCCATGACAGATGAAGATCTGGTCCGAAAAAGACTTCGATCTCTTAGTCCAAGATTCAAGATTAAGTCGATTTCCATAGAAGAAATGCACGATCTGAAAACTCTTCGATTTGATGAACTAATGGGTTCATTAATGACTTTTGAACTCTCGCTTCCCGCTCCAGATAGAAAACTCAAGGGACTTGCCCTCACAAGCTCAGCGGGTCCCTCTCTAAATCAGGTAGACTCTGAATCTGATGATGATACTGATGAAACTCTTTCTTTGATGGTAACAAATTACTATAGGGTCATGAAAAGATTCTCGAAAGAACCAGGGAAACATGTATATCATAATCTTAAAGACAATGTGCCAAACAAGTTTCAGAAGGATGTCGCCACCCTCAATGAAGCTAGAAGATCTAATCCACCAGGTAAAGAAAAGGCATCCAATGCCATGAATGTGAAGGCTACGGCCACATCCAGAAAGAATGCCCAAACTTCCTAAACAAAAAAGAAGGGTTATAAAGCCTCCATATCTGACGGAGAAGGAGAAGAAAGTGACGAAGAATAGATAAGTAACTATGTGGCTTTTACTGCACATTCTTCTAACCAAAAGTTTTCTATCGATGAATCAGAACTCTTGCCAGATGAAGTGATGAGCAGTGCCTACGACAAACTATTCACGGAGTCAAACATTTTCAGCATCATTCTCGTGCTATGACAGCTCCCAGATAAACTCAAAGGGTTGTTCTACCCCAGTTGATTCTTCGCCAACAAAACCAATGGACATGTCACAACTGTGGACAAAGGGGTCATATTCGCCCTTTCTGCTTCCACCAGCACAAAGAGACATCTATTCAAGCCAAACTCTCTCAACACAAGAGAACTCTCAAGCAGGTGTGAAAGGTAAAAGATGTATCGTACAAAACTAACATTACTTATACCACTCTAACTGCTTCATCCAGAAAAATTTGGTATTTTGACAGTGGATGTTCAAGACATATGACAGGTCACAGAAGCTTACTAATCAATCTTAAACCATGCTTTGTTGGACATGTCGCATTTGGTGACGGTGTCAAGCCCATGGTCATCGGGAAGGGTCAGCTCCAACTTCCTGGGATTGATTGCCTAAAGGAAGCACTTCTCGTGGAGGGACTTAAGGCTAATCTTTTGAGTATTGGTTAGTTATGTGACCTTGACTTAATTGTTAACTTTACTCGTAACAAATGCTCTGTGATCACAGCAAACAAGGTTAAGCTAATGCAAGGAAGTCGATCAAGAGATAACTGTTATCTCTGCACATCTTCATAAAACAATGTAGGTCCTTCATGCATGTTCACCAAAGCGGATGAATCCCATCTGTGGCACCAACGCCTTGGTCATCTAAACCTTAAAAGCATGAAGAAAGTCATAACTGAAAAGGCTATCACTGATGTTCATCCTCTCAAGATAATCAAAGAACGTATATGTGGAGACTGTCAAGTAGGGAAGCAAGTAAAGACGTCCCACAAGAGGCTGCAACATTGTACGACATCCAGAGTACTTGAACTTCTTCATGTAGACCTGATGGGGCAAATACAAACAGAGAGTCTGGGTGGCAAGAGATATGTTCTTGTCTGTGTTGATGACTACTCCAGGTACACATGGGTCAAATTTATTCATGAAAAGTTAGACACGTTTTCTATTTTCAAAGGCTTATGCAACAGAATTCGTCGAGAACAAAAAGAGAACATAGGAAAAATTGTCAGACTACGTAGTGACCATGGTATCGAGTTCGAGAACAGTAGTTTCTCAGATTTTTGTGATGAGGAGGGAATCGCACATGAGTTCTCGGCTCCTATAACTCCTCAAAAAAATTGAATCGTTGAAAGGAAGAATAGAACAGTACAAGAGATGGCTAGAGTTATGATTCTCGCCAAAAATCTTCCTACACACTTTAAGGCTGAAGTGATAAACACCGCTTGACATATTATCAATCGTGTTAGTATACGACCAGGTACGAACACTATCTCGTATGAAATATGGAGGGGGAGAAAGCCCTACCTCAAATACCTTCGTGTTTTTGGCTCCACATGTTACATCTTAGCAGACAGGGACCATCGTCAAAAATTCGATCCGAAAAGTGATGAAGGGATCTTTCTGGGATATTCCGGAAATAGCAAAGCATATCAAGTCTTCAACAATCGCACTAGAAGGGTTATGGAACCCATCAATGGGTCATAAATGACACTGGCCATATTTTTGAAAACATCGAAGGTGAAGAAGCAGTCGTGCCACATGTCTCGCAAGATGTCGAAACGCATGATGTCAAGACAGAAGTGCCTGATAATGGGTCAGAAGAAGTCGCAGACACAGGAAGTGACAGTGCATTAGATGATGCTCCAACGACTACTCCGGAGCACAGAATTCCCTCCAAAAGGGTTCAAAAGGACCATCATGTACAAGAAGTAATATGGAATCTTGAAGATGGAGTTCGAACCAGACAAAAGGCCCATGTCAATTATCGTCAAATGATCGGAAATGTCTGCTTCGTCTCAAAGGTGGAACCTAAGAATGTTCAAGAGGCAATCAATGACGAGTACTAGGTGAATGTCATGCAAGAAGAGCTTGGACAGTTCAAAAGGAATGAAGTCTTGGAACTGGTGCCAAAACCAGAAAACATCAATGTGATAGGAACGAAATGGATCTTCAAGAACAAGACAGGCGAACTTGGACACATCTCTCGGAATAAAGCAAGATTGGTGGCTCAAGGTTATACTCAAGTAGAAGGAGTAGATTTCGAAGAAACCTTCGCCCCCGTAGCCAGACTAGAGGCCATTCGACTACTGATGGGAATTGCATGTCATCTCAAGTTCAAGCTGTATCAAATGGATGTGAAGAGTGTGTTCTTAAATGAAGACTTAAATGAGGAAGTCTACGTGGCTCAACCCAAGGGATTTGTCAACCCACATGCACCGGATCATGTCTACAAGCTCAAGAAAGCCCTCTACGGCTTGAAACAAGCTCCTCGAGCCTGGTATGAAAGACTAACACTTTTTCTAATACATAATGGTTATGTCAAAGGAGGAGTAGATCGAAAAATGTTCGTTAAGAAGGAAGGCAAAGACATCATAATTGCATAAATCTATGTTGATGACATAGTCTTCGGAGGGATGTTCACCAAGATGGTGGAACACTTTGTGAATCACATGCAGTCAGAATTCGAGATGAGCATGGTGGGAGAACTTAGATATTTCCTGGGGTTCCAAATCAAGCAAATGATGAATGGGATCTTCATCTCTCAAAGAAAGTATGCTGTGAATCTGGTAAAGAAGTTTGGTCAGGAAAAGGTATCTCACAAACGGACCCCCATTTCCACAACCACAAAGATGTCTAAAGATGAAAATGGAAAATCAGTAGACTACAGCCTATACAGAAGCATCATAGGAAGTCTGCTATATCTCACGACAAGTCGTCCTTACATAACATACGCTGTCAAAGTTTGTGCCAGACATCAGGCAGACCCATAGGTGAGTCATCTTTCTCAAGCCAAGAGAATCTTGAGGTGTGTTGAAACGGTAAATTTGGGGTTATTGTACTCTATTGATAAAATGTCTAACCTTGTTGGGTATTTTGATGTTGATTGGGCTGGGAGTACCACCGATCGAAGAAGTACTTCAGATGGATGCTTTTACTTGGGCAATAACCTAATCTCGTGGTTCAGTAAGAAACAAAACTGTGTAAGGTTAATTGGCTGATATTTTTACTAAGCCCCTTGACACTACTCGATTCGAAAGTCTAAGGTCATCGTTAGGACTTTGTATGATCGAAATGTCGTCTAAAACCTAAAGCCAAGGAAAGAGTGGTGTGGATCATGGGAGTTAACATCCACACCACATGATGGACCGGAAGATGTTTCTGAGCCCGATCAAGAAGGAAAAAGGAAAGTGCTGACCTCACCAATATACCGTTTATTTTATTCCCTATTTTCGGTCCCACAATTTCAAAAAGTTTTATTTTCTCAACTGCCTAGTTTTGCCTCTCTAACCTTTCACTTTCCAAAAGAGATTTGCAACCCTCTCCTCTTACTCTCTCTCGCTCTCATCTCAAGCTCTCTTCAACTCAACAATGGTTGGCACACGAAGCGGTATGGTTCCAGACACGAAGCGGTAGGTCTCAAGATGTCAGAGAAGATGTTCCAGACAATGAGAAGCAATGTGTGCAGGATGATGTTCCTGTTGAAGAAGCTGAAAAATCTAGCCCAAGTATATTAGTAGCCACTGTACTTGCCGATTTGAGGAAAGAGATTGAAGACTCTGAGAAGTCTGGTGGATCCGCTGAAGAGGAAGAGGCTGAGGTCTCCAAGAAAGACTCTGTGGTTATGTCCAAGTCCAAGTCCAAGAGAAAGAAGCATATTGAGGTTGTTGTATCTATAAAGAAGAGTTCCACCAAGAGAAGGAAAGTCATCGTTGCAAAGAAGTCTGCTGGAAAGAGTGAAAAGAAGCGAAAAGCTGACAAGGCAGCTAGTCCTGCCAAAACAAAGTCTCCAAAGAAGTAAAGGCATCTTGTTGATGAACCTACCTTGGATGAAGAAGAGGTGAAAGTTGTAGAAAGGGCTCCTATTGAGCCTAAGTATATCAAAGGACAGAAGCTCCCGAGAAATGTTCTGCCCGTAAAGATAGATAACATATCCTTCCATCATGCGGAGTCAGCGCTGAAATGGAAGTTTGTTGTAATGAGGAAAGTTGTTCCAAAAAGGGAACTGTCACCAAGTGCTTTGAAGATGGAGGAGATAATAAAGCTAATTATAGATGCAAGGCTTCTATAGAGCGTCTCCAACATTAGAACGCACTACCCTCTGCTCGTTCAAGAATTCATAGTTAATATATCTCCTACTTTCGACATACCCTCCAGTTTGGAGTATAGAAAAGTGTATGTCCGAGGAAAGTCATGCATCTTCACAGAAGAGGTTGTTAACAACTATTTGGGAAGAGACACTCCGGATGTCTCAGATGATGTCCCATCATTGAACAAAGTTGTCCAGGAGATATCTGGAGGTACACGGAGAATCTGGCCTACCAAGGGCAAGTTATCCTCTTCGGTTCTCACTGCAAAATACTCGGTACTCTTCCGAATCGGCATCGCAAATTGGGTGCCTTCCACACACGGCTCTAGCATTACTACTAAACTTACTAAGCTGATATACCTGATAGGTACGCGTTCCACTTTTGATTTTGGCAAATTTGTAATTGACCATTTGATGAAACATGCAAAATCCTTCGCAATCAAAATGCCAATCGGCTTTCCCTCACTTATAACTGGGATCATCCTGAGCCAACGCCCCAAGCTGCTCTGAGGCTCTAACGTGGTCAGGAAGAAGCCTGCTGCTCTCTCGTTCAGCCCGAAACTCTTTGAAGGATCTCATGTCCCGGACATTGGACATCCTTCTGGTGGACTGTCAAAGAAAGCATCTGGACCCTCTGATGTCCAGAAAGATGTTGTGACAGAGCTGCGCGAGGAGATAAAGTTCTTGCAGGTAATAATCGACACTATGTACTCCAGAAAGACCATCTGCGAAGGAGTACTCCAGGATCTCTTGCAAGTTAGGAAGGGAAAGCAGAAAGTTGAGGATGCACCTGTGGAGGAAGACACTGCTGATGAAGAAGATGTTGAGGAATCTAACTCCGCCAGCATATAAATCGGTTACTATTTTTCTAAACCTTGCACTTGAACAAACTTTTTTTTGGATGAATGTATCAAACTTATTTACCTCTGGGGGATGTCCAAGAAGAACAGATGTAAGGCTGTTGTTGAAGCTTTGGTACTGATAGGTTGGTTGAATTTTCTTGCTTCATGCTATATTTTGCCCTATGAGCATATTTAGTTTGATTGCATATGCCTTTTTGGCATATTTTTGAGGCAATCAGGGGAAGTAAAGGCTAGTTGAGACTAGCTTCACGTGAAGAATGACAAGGAGAACGCCAAGATATAGCTCAATGAAGAAATCAACATTACTTGCATAATATATTATTGCGTGTGTTTTGTGTTTTGATATCTTATGCCCTGTCATGTCTAACCATATGTCTCAGACATCATTCGGTCTGAGCTACTGTCAAGAGGATTGAAGAATCTCTCTCTAGGACACGTGAAGAAAGGAGTGCTCGCCCCAAAAATAGCCAAAAGTGGAGATTGTGGTTTCTACGGATGTTGGCTATTTTATATGGTGGAATGATGTCCATCCATATGTCACGACCTAAGACGCCGATGCTCAAATCAGAAGATGTCCATCTAGAAGTCTTGGATATCACGATCTAACATCTTGCCAGAAGAGTTTATGGAGTTTCCTTAATTAGAAGATCTTCAAATATCAGAAAGATTATTTCCGTATCAACTGTGCAGCAGCAAAAGGAAACATGGGAGAGATGGAATCGGCAAGGCGCGTAAGAGATCTTGTAGGAAACCCTAAAGAGAGTCTCATCGCATCTTCTACTAATAGGTGATCGTTCCATCTCGTAGAAGAGGGTGCTGTGTAGCTATATCTTGGTTGATAATATACAGGGTCCTTGAACATGTTGGACAAGCGTATTAAGGAGCTGTATGTTTTAGCTAAGATCATAGCTTGTGTGTTCCAAACAAAGATTCGCATAAACATTGTTTGGTTGATTTGAACGAACCCGCACCAGTGAAGTTGTGTGCAAACCTTTGAAGACGACGACAAATGAGGAGACGTAACTGTGGGATCAGTTCTAAGAGTGGACTCGAGTCCGAGGCTTGAAGACAGGGGGAGATCTTGGGTTAAGTTCACACTAGTAATAATACCATAGGGCTTAGATTCGATAATCATAAAGCTTTGTATGTGTTATTGATTACATATAGTGGAACTTGTTCACTGGCAGAGTGCCCTAAGACGTAGGTGATGTCACACCGAACTGGGTAACCAACTCTTGTGTCGTTTAATTTCTGTTCGTTGTTTTGTTTATTGACTTTGCACCGGCAAGATGTCTCACACTTAGTCTTAACATCATACGAGACATCTTGCGTTTAACAAGAATTTCACTATGCGTTCAAGTTCAACGAGAAAAGGGGGACCGAATCGGGAAAATAGTCTGCCTACGTAGTGATCATGGTAGAGAGTTTGAAAACGAAAAATTTGCAAACTAATTCAACTCTGAAGGTATATTTCATGAATTCTTTACTCCAATCACTCCTCAAAAAAATGGGATTGTCGAGCGCAAGAACCGAACATCGCAAGAAATGGCTCGAGTCATGATGTTGGCCTAGAACATTCCTACTCATTTTTGGGCAAAGCACTTAACACCGCTTGTCACATTCACAATCGAGTTATACTACGTCCAAGTTTGTCTGTCACTCACTATGAACTCTGGAGGGGAAGAAAACAAAATGTAAAGTACTTCCACATTTTTGGGTCAGTGTGCTATATCTTAGCTGACAGGGAACCGCGACAAAAATTTAATCCAAAGAGTGATGAAGGCATATTTCTTGGATACTCAAGGAACAGTCGGGCATATCGAGTTTACAACAAATGCACCAAGACAATGATGGAGTCAATTAACGTGGTTGTCAATGATGAATGGGTAGATGTCCAACCAAATGTTCCTGAAGAAGATGAAGTACTCCCTGAGTTTGTTCCTAAAGAAGAAGCTCCTGAAACCAGACACAAAAGCCCATCCAGAAGGATTCAAGCAGATCACCCATCATCTGGAATAATTGGAGATATTGATGAAGGTATGTGAACTCGTCCTAAAGCTCCCATCAGCTATAAGGATATGATAGGCAATATTTGTTTTGTTTTGATGATCAAACCAAAGAATGTTAACGAAGCCATTGAAGATGAATACTGGGCTAATGCTATGTAAGAAGAGCTCGTCCAATTTGAGAAGAATGAGGTCTGGGAACTGGTGCCTAGACTAGAGAATGTCAATATTATCGGTACAAAATGGATTTTCAAAAACAAGTCAGATGAGCATGGAAATGTCACGCGCAACAAAGCAAGGTATGTAGCTCAAGGATATACGTAAATAGAAGACATGGAATTTGATGAGATATTCGCACCATTGGCTAGACTCGAAGTAATAAGACTTCTACTAGGGATCACATGCCATTTAAAAATCAAGTTGTTCCAAATGGGCATAAAGAGTGCATTCCTAAACGGATATCTCAATGAGGAAGTCTATGTTGCACGGCCAATGGGGTTTATAGACCCACATTCTCCCGAACATGTTTATAAATTGAGAAAAGCACTCTATCGATTGAAGCAAGCACCTAGAGCATGGTATGAGCGATTAACGAGCTTTCTAATCAAGAGTGGCTACACTAGAGGGGGAGTTGATAAAACTTTGTTCATAAAGAATGAGGATGGACAGCTGATGATTGCCCAAATATATGTCGATGATATTGTCTCCGGCAGAATGTCAAGAAAAATGGTGGAACATTTTGTTCAAATCAAGCAGATGAAAGACAACATTTTCATCTCTCAGATCAAGTACGCAAAGAACATAGTGAAAAATTTTGGATTGGAAAAGGCCTCTCACAAGCGAACTCCCGCCGCTACACATGTCAAACTCACAAAGGACGACTTCGGGGAAGCTGTTGACCAGAGCATATATAGAAGCATCATTGGTAGTCTCCTCTACCTCACTGCAAGTCGACCTGATATAGCCTATGTTGTGGGTGTGTGTGCATGATTCCAAGCAAACCCTAAAGTAAGTCACTTGACCCAGGCCAAAAGAATAATAAGGTATATCGTTGGCATGGCTGATCTAGGTCTCCTATACACTTTCGATATGTCGTCCACCCTTGTTGGATATTGTGATGCAGATTGGGCAAGTAGAACTATTGATAGGACAAGCACGTCCGGAGGTTGTTTCTACCTAGGTAATAATCTTATATCATGGTTCAGTAAAAAGCAGAATTGTGTCGCTCTATCCACTGCTGAATCGGAGTACATAGCTGCTGGAAGCAGTTATACACAACTTCTGTGGATGAAGCAGATGTTGGTCGAGTATAATGTCAAGCAGGATGTTATGACATTATACTGTGACAATGTGAGCGCCATCAACATCTCCAAGAATCCGGTTCAGCATAGTAAGACCAAACACATCGATATTTGACATCATTTTATTCGTGAGTTAGTTGAAAATAAGAAAGTTATTCTAGAATATCTCCACACCGACAAGAAACTTGCTTATATATTCACAAAGGCCTTCGATGTGAATCATTTTGAAAGCTTGAGGTCGTCACTTGGGCTGTGCTCTATGGACTTATGACAAAGCAACAGTCTGAGGGGAGTTATAGGTAGGTACCCCCTCTGAAACAACATGATCAATCCCAACTGACCGGCGGTTCAAATAATGGTTCTATCGAGAGTAAGAAGAATAGGATTCAGTGATACAACGGTGGTTGTAAATTTCGGGATGAAGAAGCGTCAACCAGCAACGAGTTATTTGGTGTGTGCATCTATTCTGAAGGTAATAGTGTAGTCGATTATTCCTGTTCTATGAGTTGTCTATGGCTACTTTTCAAGGCAATCAGGGGGAGACAGATTATTTATGAATTGTGCTCAAGATATAGATAAAGATTACAAGACTAGATGAAAGGAAAATGAAGATCAAGATCATCAGTACTCACCAAAAGAAGTGAAGTGATCAAGATCATCAGTACTCACCAGAGGAAGTGAAGTGCTTGCCTAAAAAATAGCCAAAAGGGGAGATTGTTGTTACGTTTGTTATTGGCTTATTTTTTAGGCGATACGTAAGATGTCGAGCATCTTGTCAGGAAAGATGTCAAGCGTTTAGTCCCAACATCTTGCGTGACATTTGTGGATCGCAGCATTGAAAAGTTTTCTTAAATATGAGACATATTGTGATTGGAAAGATCCAGTTGTGTACAAGGTTTTTGGTAAGTCTTGATTGAGTCATGATTCTGGAAACCTTCCTGTCGTGATAGAGACTCTGAAGAGATATCGGCGTTAAGATTTTGGGAAAATTAAATCGTCTAGGATTATGATAACCCTAATGCGGTCCGGAATTAGTTTTGCAGCTGCTATAAAAGCTGAGGATCCACCCTTAGCAGCGTGCGACTCCTTGTAGTTTCTTCGGTGAAATACACAGAGCTCTTAGACGTGAAGGACTGACGGGCTGAGAGGTTGTGTGTTCCACGAAGGACGTTTGTGTATCACTACCAGAATCGGAAGATCAAGCGTGAGTGATTGAGGGTTTCATGTGAATGCGTGATTGAAAGTTCACGTACAAGTGCATAACAGCGACTTGTTGCATCCGGGCAGTGCGAGTGCTCGTAGAGTGGAATCAAGGCGGAGTCTTGGATTCAGGGGAGTCCCTGAGATAGGTTTGCACTAGTAATAGTAGCATAGGGTATTGATCTGTGTGATGATCATGTATACTTGTATGTTTTGACTCATTACCATATAGTGAAACTTTTCCACTGGCCGAGGGCCCCCGGACGTAAGTGAGATTGCGCCGAACTAGTTTACAATCTTGTGTGTCATTGTTTGTCATTTACTGTTTTATATTGTGGTTGTCTAAATTGTTTGCTGACAAGTTGTTAAGAACATTGTTCTTGACATCTTGTCTAACTAAATTAATCAGAATTTTTAACTAAAATCGTCCTAACTTGCACAACAAAAAAAAAGAATAAAGTGGCTAAGAAGGAGATGATATCGAGTTTACTTAAGAGATATTTTTGTAAAAACTAGTGTGTTATAAATGAAGAGGAGACCAGACTCAAATATAAGGTGAGCGAAGCAATTGTTTTAAACTCTAAAAATTATTTTAGGCCTTTAAAAATTTTATTTTTATTTATTTGGCCTTATATTTAGTTATTTGATAAAATTTAAGTGTAAGAATGTATTAATTTTTCAATGGGTGTTATCAAGTAAAAACTGTACACTTAGGTGTAAACTTGTGAACCATCTGTAGTCGTTGGATCTGATAACGATCGAGATTCATTCATCGATATCAGTGGCGCCATACCGTAAATATGAACGTTTATTAGTTTCTTAAAATGATGAGGGCAATAACGTAAGTTTAGACATTAGAAATTGACTCTATTAACGACTCAATCCCGAAAAGATGGCAACTTTTCCTAGTTTCCGATTTTAGCGAGAATACTCTGATTTTACGATCATAAAGCCTAAATTTGCACATCAATTTATCGATGGGTTGATTACATATAAATACCCCAAGGTTTCTCAAAGTCTCACTTACTTCCCCCGAATTTTATATACTAACCAGCGTCACCCAAGGGTAAGATTTAAACACGGTTCCCACCTACGTAAGTGTGATAGTGTGGCCGCTATCCATGAAAGACATGTCAAAGTCTTTCTGGAGCACTCACGAAAATTGAGGCGTACGCATGACCATAAAAGCGTGTAAGTTGTATCAAGAAATTAGGTATATTCTGAAGGTTTGATATTTATTGTGGCGCGTATCAACCGAAACTTAACAAGTTCAAGATTCAATTCACTTGTTCAAAGTAAGTTGTTACCTTATTTCACTATGTGTCAATTCAAGTTGTAAGACATTGATGCTTACGTATCACTACCTTCATTTCTCAAGAACTCTCTCATTTTAAAAAGTTTTTGTTCAAAACATTTTATGGGGAATGGTTGTAAAAATGGCTTTGGGACAAAAATGTTTTTAATTCATTAAATTAATTATTTCAAATTCAAAATCGTTTAGTGTATTGATTTAGCTTTCAATACATTGTGGTTACAAGAGAATATTGATTTGGCTTTTAATACCTTGTAGATACAAGAGAACTAATATTCTCATAAGGGGATTTTATTACCCAGA
Source organism: Geranium rotundifolium (assembly GCA_963920655.1). Lineage (NCBI taxonomy): Eukaryota > Viridiplantae > Streptophyta > Magnoliopsida > Geraniales > Geraniaceae > Geranium > Geranium rotundifolium. The sequence continues at coordinate 22,729,123 of OY987311.1, read as the reverse complement.
ACAGTCTAATAATAAATTGTTTTTCATTTTCCTTCCTTATAAATACCTGAGCTTTAGTCATTTGTTTGATACAAAAAAGTTGCTACTGATCTCTCATTTTCAAAAAACAGAGTTTCAAAAAATTACTACTGAGTCTCCACAAATTTCAACTGAGTTTCCAGTTCATGAGACTGTCCGTACCAGTTTCACCACCGGCCCATCGAGTGGGCGTTGTCCCGCAGTTCTCTATAAAACCTCGGGAGCTACCGGTTCTTGATCACCACCTCCGTCCGCCGGAAATATAGCTTTCAGGTCAGTGGCATCAGCGCCACGACATATAAACCTCTTCTAGTTCTCGTTACTGTTTTATTCCAGATTCGGTTCACATTTCACCTAGCATTCCGATTCAACCAGCGGTTAAAGACTTCGGTGTCATTAATAGTTGAGCTAGTGTTACAATCTCACTTCCATTGAATCAACTTCACGGTAGTTCCTACGACAACCGGGTAGGTACTGTTTATTCCAAACATTTGCATCCCTTAACTTTTAAGTGATGCATTTTGCATCCCTTATAAGTTTCATTTTTTTATTCTCCGATTAAAATGAATAAAAAGTAACATATTATGATGAAAAAGACAGTGGCAAGTATATGACTTCCATTTCTCCAAAAATGACTAAATTACACATCAATAATAAATACATTAAAAAATATGGATATTTGGTTGTCGACATGCATCTTTATATCCTATCTTCACGAATTTTTGGTAACATGCTTCTTTGTCGGTCTTCCTTGGTATGGTCGTCGACATGCACATCAAATAGAAGTCTAGAATGGAGGTTAGATATTTTGTGAATAATAAAAATCCCACAAGCTCGATCACATCTGGTTCTTTAGGATTGATAAAAATAATGAGGAAGATAATATTTATGTGTGTTTATGATGTACAAGAGACCTCTATATATGGATGAAATAAGGAAACTCTAATACATGCGAGAAAAGAAATGATTTTTTTCCAAAAAGATGTGATTAATGAAAGTATTTACCAAAATGTGTTTAAGTCCCACAGTCGTTACCACGTGACAACTTAAGAGATGACATTACTTTTTCAGTTTATTTATTGTAGAAGTATTGTTCATAACCGATTTTCTTATAAAAAAATTACTTTGTTTATTTTTTTCCTTAAACATTTTATTAGTACTCTTATTAATATTACTCTTGGCAATTTTGTAAAATAATAAATTTCATCTAACAAATTAAATGATACCAACTTTAAATTAATATATGAATTTTGTTATTAATTTTATAATATAATCTCAAAAAGTAATGTCATCCTCTCTTAAGTGTCCATGGCAACCACAGTAGGACTCAACCACATTTTTTTAAATATTTCGAATAGTAACACATTTTGGTAAATACTTTAATTAATCACATTTTTTGGAAAAAAAACCTGAAAAGAAAACCCTAACATAGACGGGCTAACCCTAATGTGAGTATAATTTAACAGCGCCCCTCAAACTCAATGCGGTGTAGCAAAAATTGAGTTTGAAGATAGATAATATGTGTGATTGATTGTCGTGCGCGGATGGTTGATGCTTGATTCGCAGATGGATGACGTTTGATACGCGGATGGCGGATGCCAGATCCGCACATCCGGCATCAACCATCCGTGCACAGCGATTAACCACACATATTATATAACTTCAAAATCAATTCTTGCTACACTGCATTGAGATTGAGGTGGCTGTTAAATTATATTCACATTAGGGTTAAGGCCCATCAGGGATATCTCATCTATATTAGGGTTTCCTTTTTTCACATGTATTAGGGTTTCCCTATTTCCTCTAAATATAAAGGTCTCTTGTACATCATATACCCATATCAGTAATATATCTCTCATTATTTCTCTCAAGTATTGATGAACATATTTGGGAGACAAAATCTGAGTTTTGCAAAATCCGACGAGCTCAAATGATGAGAGTGTTCGTTTTGAGAAACTAGATTTGGTCGTTACTGTTTGTTTGCTGTTGGGGAGTAGTCGTCGTAGATGGACACCTGATTAAGTATATCGTCATTGTGTTGCGTGAACAACATCTTGTCTAGGACATTTGGAGAAGTTGAGGAGGCCGTCAGAGCTGAAGTTGTTTTGCTTCGATGAACAAGATGGGTTAATATCTGCTTGATGACAACTTATTTGTTATTATTTTCGTTTTTTAGAAAATAATAATTTTTTAATATATAAACACCAAAATTAAGAGAAGTAGTAATTTTATTAATCTAGGGATCTATCATATAGCGCGGAAGCGGCGGCCTGTACCCTACTCTTAGGGTTTGTTTCGTCACAATTTGGCGAAGTCTCGCGGCATCGATCTCCTACGGGTGTTGACGTCTGCGTGGTACTGGCGGCGACGTTAACGTGGTGCGGTGATAGAAGCATAACTCCTCTAGAGATAGATCTGGGTCTGATGGAAGCATGGTCGGGTGGTAGATCGGGTTTTGATGGAAGCGAGGTCAGGTGGTTTGGGGATGGGCTGAGACGGGTGAGGCTGGAGTTGCAGATGGGTCGCGCCTAGGTTACGACGACGGAGCATGAAGGGCTGGAGGGTTTTGTTTTTGGTTGGTTGGTAGGCCGGTACTGGGAGGGAACCAGAGTTATCAAGCGTCAATGGGTAGACTCATGCAAGCATACCGAACTAGGGGGCCTCGGCTTGCTCAAAATTCAATACGCGTCTTATTGGAAACGATACTGGAAGGAAACGGGGGGTCCCTGGTGTCGATGGGTTGATCCGGTTAAATCCAATGAACTGGGAGGATTTGAACTTCGCGATGCACATGTTGATCGCATGGTTGATCGAGAAAGCTTGTTTAAGTCGGTCTGCAATAAGATCACGGTGTTTCTCCATCCGTATGAGTTGGAGGACGTGGCTCTACATGATGCTAACTGGTTTGAGTCGATTAGTCTCCGAGGTTATCAGAGATGCATGTGTAAAGCATTATGCAGCAAGATCACGGGGTTTCTCCATCCGTATGAGCAGTGGCGGATCTAGAAAATTTGTCAAGGGGGGACAAAATTTTACATTAAAATTTTAATTTATTAATTAAAAATAATAATTTTATTAATAATATAATTACTAAATGCGTATTACAAATTTAATTCGAGCTTGATTATTTATTTTTTTAGTTGAGTTTGAATTTAACTTTCATATATATATATATACAAAATAAGTCGGTTCGCGAGCCTTTCAAACTCGAATAATTTGGTCTCGAGTTCGATTTGTTTATCAAACGATCCACTGTTGTACTTAATATTTACATAAATTTGCTTAGAAAATTGAAAATTTTTAATAATTAGTAAATATAATACACCGAACAAAAAGTTTAATGAAAAATGAAAAAACAATTAACTAATACAAGAAGTCAATAATTAGTAAAATATAAATTTAACTATGAATCACAAATAAAGAGAGAATGAAATATGTTCCATTTTAAAAGCCCACACAACTATAAAAGTAAGATTAAGCTCATAAATCATCTATTAAAAAGATTTTCAATTCCAAGGTTTGAACCTTGGATCTCATTAATAAAATACTACTCCTTAACCACTAAACCAAACAACTTTTATTGTCAAGTTGCACAGCTTTTGGATACACATCAAAATTTAAGGGGGGGCATATCCAATTTTCGGAAAAATTTTATATGATTTTTTTTTCGAATTCCCGGGCCAAGGGGGGGCGGGTGCCGCCCCCCCCCCCCCCCCTTTGGATCCGCCACTGCGTATGAGTTGGAGGTCGTGGCTCTACATGATGCTAAACGGGTCGAGCTGAACAACTTTGGAGAAATCATTAGCGAACGGTGTTGCGTACTATCCATTATCGGAACTTATGTTCTTTGTTTTGCTTGTAATCAAATGGCTCACGAATTGACCATGTTTGTTTTAACTAACAGTAGCTGAGATTATGGTGAGGGGTCTGTCCCAACATCTGTAGCTTCAGCTGTCCGGCTTGATGTCGGGTTAGTTACTATTTAATTGATAAAATTCATTTTTCCTTAAAAAAAGAGAAGTAGTAATTACGCATAAAAGTGAATTTTAATCAAATTTAAGACGGTAACAATGTTATTTAATGCAAGATAATTATAAAGAGGGATGCCTCTTGCATCCACCGGGTCCATCTCATGCTGGCACTGACTTATGTAATGTATTGCTGTTGCGGGACATACTTAAATAAGGAAACAGATTCAAAATTTAAAATCCAACTACGCACACACCTAACCTAACCCAACCCTATCCTAAATTAGTTGAATAAGTTCAGCAATACACATGTCACTCTAATAATATGGGGAATAACATATTGTCAAGTTTAAACTCACACTCTCTTTAAGAAATATGTCTTAAATCACTAAGTGTCATGTTGTATCCAATGTACTACTAACTTATAAACTAACTCTCAAAACACAGTTTGACAATTAGTCGAAGAAATAATGACACTTTGTTACACTTAATTATAGCGAAATGATATTTTCATATTTTAATTATTTTTGTATCCTTTTTACTACCTTAACAAACTTTTTGAGAATCTATGCTAAAGTGACTAAAATAACCCTAATTTCAGAAATCAAAATAAAACTAATCCAATATAATTTACCAAACCATATTTGAAATGTTTCAAATTAATTTTATGTTTTTGGGCATGATTGTATTTGAATCTTAAGTACAAATCAAATTGAACCAAAGATAAAAAAAATGAACCAATTCAATTTATAGTTTCTTACACCAAGGGTAGTTTAGGTATTTTAGACATTTTAGAGGTAGGTTGTCACAAAAAAATTGTTAGGGTACTAAAAAAGAGAGAAAAATAGTTAGGGTATGAAAGTGTCATTTCGCTATAGTTAGGTGCATCAAAGTGTCATTATACCTTAGTCAAACACTTGAAATTATGGCATAGGAGCCTTGTCTTGGTTTCCAAACATTATTCTTTTATCAGCTAAGGTTGAGTCGAGCGGAAAAAGTAAAGCTAAATGCCCGATCTTCTTTCATATAATCATGGTAAGGGTTAGTACACCTAACTAATTTTCTCTTCTTTTAGTAACCTGGCAATTCTTTTTGTGACAACCCGTGGTAAAATGATAAAAATATCCTCCAATGCCTATTAGATTTTCAAAAAGTGTCGTGAAAAGTGAACTGCTACAAATTTCAACTCGGAATAGAACCGGTTCAAATTAAAACACATAACTGAACTGGTTCAAATTAAAAATTGTCTAAAATGCCCTCCAATATCTCATTCTCCCATCTCTTTTGGGTTTGTTGATATTTGTAAAATCAAAAGAAGCCTCTCATTCCCTTCTCTGGCCAAGCAACAACGCCCAAATCAAATTAATTCCAAGCAACAGATTGGATATAAAACTTGGCGATCGAAGCATGAAATCGAAGAGGAACATCAGACATTTGGAGTGAAGGTTTGGACGTAAAGCTCCTTGAGCTGCTCGAATCGGATATGACGAAGAGATGATGACGATTTCTCACCAGCTAGCCTCGCTGGTCAGAAATTGTCATCAAAACTTCCTCCATAGTCCCTAAACGAGTTGTCGTTCAAGACGGAACTTCCGGAGGCATCATCTTCTCTCCTTAATAACTTTACAGCTCCTACAGATGCGGCTCGTTTGGCAGAATATTGATGAAGCTTATGTGCTAGTTGAGAAAGCTCGAATCAAAACCAACGAGTTGCCGAAGAGGCGCTTGTAGACAGAGTGGAAGGATGGCGGTGGCTATGAGTGTCGGCAACGCGAGCTCCGTTTGCTGAGATGAATCAGCCCTTGAACACGCCTCCTGTAGGTGTCAACTGGACGGAGGGGTTGACGATTAATGATTTTGTAAATCAAGAGTGAGAGAGGATTTGTGATTTAGTTTATTTGTGATTTTTTTTAATTTAAATTGATTAAGTTTAATTGAGCATTGCAAATGTTTAATTGAGATATGTTAATTTTGTGATAAAATGAGAAGATGCAAAGGAGAGAGAAAATTGCATGGGAGAATAGGAGTTGCATAGGAGAGAGAGATAAAGGAGAAGATGGAAACAATTTCAAACAACATATCAGATCTAGAAATTGGCGATCAAAACATGAAATCGAAGAGGAACAATATATATTTGGAGTTAGGGTTTAAGTGGAAAATTCCATGAGCTGCTCGAATCGGATATGAAGAAGAGACAATGACGATTTCTCACCAACTAGCCTCACCGATCAGAAATCGTCATCAAAACTTCCTCCATAGTCCCTGAATGAGTTGGCGTTCAAGACGACACATCAGGGGTATCATCTTCTCTTCTCAATCACTTTACAGCTCCTGCAGAAGCGACTCGTTTTCCAGAATATCGATGAACCTTTTGTGTTGGTCGAGAAGTCTCGAATCGAATGTAGACAAAAGGGAAGGATGGTGGTGGCTATGTGCGTCGAGGACGCATGCTCCGTTTTCTTAGATGAATCATCCCTCGAACATGCCTCCTGGAGGTGTCAACTGGACAGAGGGGTTGACGATTAATGATTTCGTAAATCAGGTGAGAAAGGATTTGTGATTTTTTTAAAATTTTAAATTAATTAAGTTTAATTGAGTATCACATATGTTTAATTGAGATTTTTGAATTTAATTGAGTTATGTTAATTTTGTGATAAAATAAAAAGAAAATTGCACGAGAGGATGGGAGTTGCAAAAGAGAGGGGGATATTGGAGAAGATGTAAGTTGGGTTGTTTAATCATTTTTAATTTGAACTGGTTTAATTCTAAATTTTAATTTAAACCAGTTCAATTAACATGACTGAACCAAAAACTGTTCAAATTAAATTGATTCATCATGAAGTAATTTAAGTATTTTAAAGGCAGGTTATCACAAACAAATTATCAGGTACTAAGAAAAAGAAGGGTTAATTCCTGATCACTACGGTGAACTATGACATATTTGCATTTCAATACGGAAAATTATTTTTACGTGTCATTTTACCTTAACGCCGTTAAAACAAATGGAAAATGCATTGTTCAATTTTCAAATATTATTAAATGTCAAAAATACCCTTGTATTTAAAAAAATATTATTTTTGGAATAAATAATAAAAATTGATTTGAATATTATTTTTTTTTTATTTTTAAAAAATATTTAAAAATAAAAAACTTTATTCAAATTCGTTTTTTATTTTTAATGTTTTTTTCAAAAAAACTTTTTTAAAAAAAAAGTAATAATATTAAAATCAGTTTTTAATTATTTATTTCATAAAAAAAAATTTAAATTTTTTTTAGATTTATTTTAAAATTTTAATGTAAGAGCAATATGAACATTTCATATCAAAATTAACTCTGTTAAAAACAGTGACACATAAAAGTAATTTCTCCTAATGAAATGACACATTAATAAGTTCACCCTATAAGCGGTGAACAGGAATTATCACAAAAAAGAATATTAGTGGACATGTTACAATTCCAACCAACAGCTTGTCGGTCAACTTTGTACATAACGTTGGTCTCTTAATAATAATACAATTAACTTTGTACACAACGTTGGCCTCTTTGAGAGGAAATAGCAACTTTTGCGAAGCCTCAAATATATAACCTTAACCACACACATAATAATAATAATAATAATAATAATAATTTACAGAAGAGAATAGAATGGACAAACCTTAATAATCATCAGGGTCGGCCGAGAAGTCAGGCTCTTCGGGCTTTTGCAATTTGGGCATATCGCCAGCTTTCATCTTCTGAACACCCCTCCTCGTGTTTGCAGCAAACCTCGATGCCAATATTGTTACCCCAAGGTTCAGTTTTCCCCTCGTAGAAGCAACAGCACGATCTTCCTCTTCCTCTTCTTCTTCTTCTTCCTCCTCTTGTTCCGTCATTTTATCTTCCAAAGTGAAGGATTCCCTGATGCTGAGATCTTTGGCCATCAACCTCCTCTTGTAGCGTCGCCATGCAGCCTGTATGAAGCACGCCGCCCACGTCCTCCAATGGTGCGAGTAAAACCTGAACGTGTGCTGCAGTTTCTTGCTATGCAAACGCCGGAATTGGTTTGCCACAAATTTCAGATCCTCAGCTCGCAGTGCAAAAGCTTCAACTTCAACAAGGGCCTTGACTGTTCTGGTCGAGGATGGCAGGTTCACTGTCGATTTCGGAAGCAAAGCCCAGGCCAGTAGCTCCTCCCCACAAAAATCCCCAGGCCTCAACGTGATTGAATTGAAGAAACCAGTCCGTCCTCCATTCGTAGTGATACTGTCTAGCTTACCTCTGATGATAAAAAGCATCTCTGTCACCGGATCACCTTCTCGAACAATGTATGTACCTTCAGTACACAGGGAGGATACTAATCGCTCACATATTGCGTCAAGAAGCTGGTCGTCCATTTTTGAGAAGAAAGGGACCTGCGGAAAACATCAACAAGGTGAACATAGTCGCTACTGAATCCACCATATTCATTATAAAGCGCCAACATAAATTACTATAGATGAATATAAACTAAGAGAAGCATCAATGCAAACCATACTCGTCGAACAAGATCCAAACATAGGTGGCGTTGGATATCGCGCCGAAGATCAGCAGGCAAGCCACGCAAGATTATTTCTTCATCAACTCCTCGAGTTGCAACCCACTTATACTGAACAAAACGCCGAACGCGTCTTTTCAGATCTTCAGGGAGCTGCCGGTGCCTCATCCACTCCTCAGTATCTCTTCGTTTTAGTCTCCATTCCTCAAGCCTAAGAGTGATAGACTGTAGATATGTCTGCATAAACCATACCAACACAAGGGCACGATGAAAAGTTCAAGAACATATTAGCAACATCTTCCAAAGTGAATTGTGTATTTCTTTGAAACATGATTAATTACGAGCTGAAGGTAATTCCACCAGATACTAGAAAAGAGAAAAGCGATCATGAAAAAGTAATAGAGCTGAAGCCAGTTCAGGCTTTCAGCTCCTATCTACACTAGGGAAATAGCCTGAAGATATAACATTTTACACTAAAAACTATCAGGCTCAAACCTGGAAAATACACAAAACTTCACGCATAAGTGTACACTCAAATATTTACTTCACGTGCTTCTTCAATTTAGCGTGAGCTCACAATGAGAATTCGTAGGGAGAGGATTATTCAGAAGTGCAGGATTCTTTCCTATCACACACACGCACCACACCGTCCTCAGCATCAAATTGAACGTTCATTAAGGTCCAAGATGAACTTGCACATGCTATCAATAATAAGTACTGGGAGACAATGACAAATGCTTCTTCATGGATTCACCATGAAAGCATATTCCAATAACAGAAGATATTACAGAACTCCTAAAACAAAAATTAACTTTTGAAGGGCACTTTTATAATATGCATGTGTCTGTGGCATGTTATACAAAGACATCATCACAACCCAAATTCACCAAGGTTCAGTGTTTGTCTTGTCCTCATTCTCCATACACTAATAGGAAAGTCATTAAGTCTGTCACATGGTCGTCACATAAGTTCACTATCTATGTCAGAGTACTCATGGATCTCTTGTATGGACACATGTAACATAGTTCACTCTTCTTTACCAAATGATGGTGCAAAGTTTTAACGATGTTCAGCTTTCTACCAAAATCGATTAGACAGGTATTATTAAATTTTAATGGTAATCACCACACATCTTTTGAATGTGCAAGAACATTACAGACATATGAAATATACAACCTCACATTATACATGCAAGGAAAAGACACATGCACACTTCTCTCATCAGTGTTAGAACATTTTCTAGTGCTGAAAGAGACACTTTTTCTATGTGCACAAATTAAAGCTTGAAAATCGGTAAAGGACAGGTTTGGGATAAAAGGAATCCAGCATACATGGCCTTTTATAAGCAATTACCAGGAAAGATGTCCATGAAAAAATTTAACCGTAATAATACATGAACATGTGAAAAATCTCTTTCAAAATATTAACAGTTATTTCATATGGTAATAGCAAAAAACAAGAATAAGATTTCTCATACCTGCATATTTCCAATCAAATGCGCGAATAATACAAGACCCAAGATTGCAATCAGAATGGCAAACGACGTCTCCCCAATAAAAGTACTTGTTGACAAATTCTGGCCATATGAACTGGGACAATAAGAAAGCAAAATACAATCATAAATATTTCTTTGACAAAATAAAGTGTTCAATAAACTTTAATATCCTATAGTAGCTATTCTTGCCAATGCACTAGGGGGGGCTAGCATGGGAGATGACATAGACAGCCAATGCCCATAAACAGAAGGCCAACCGACCTTTCAAGTCATTAGAACTTCGATTAAAATGTAAGAGCTATGGGGTATAAAGTCACTTTCAAATAAGGAACCTTAAAAGAGCTAAATCCAGCTTGGAAGTTGAAGCAGCGCCTTTCCCATTAAAATCCAGGTAGAAGTACAGCTTTCTTCTCCAACACACAGCATATACCAGCTCTATCAATTCAATTGATGGAAGTCTAATTTTGAAGGGAAAACATAACACTTTCCTCTCCCTATACAAGTGGAGGAATTTGTTAACTTAATTTTGCCATTTCGACACTCTTGCAATAGACAATAGTGTTTGTTTTTGTATTGGTTTAATCTTTCTACCCTCTTACATAGATGACAGGACTGTTAAACAGAATGGATTCCTTTTGCTGCATGTTCACACTTTGTTTTACATATCTTTTGTTAGGGATGATCATACACATATCAATCTCTATAACTTTGTCAAATGTTATATCGGTCATCTTGAAGATTTGTATAGACGACAAAAAGAGTACAACTCATCAGCCAATATCATTACATTGCTACTCATACTGTGGAACTCATACCTCATTACATTTTTTAATTATGTTTAAAAGAAAAAGAACATTATATAATTTACATGTAAACCATGTGCATTGCTACTAGTAAACATAACAAAACTACAGAAAACCAATTATTGAAGTGAAATACATAACAAGTCATCACTAACATCACCCTCCATGAGAACAAATAATAAAAATTGAAAGGCAGAAAAATGATAATGATTGCAAGGTATGAAAGAAGGATCGTCCACATTTAATTATACCTTAGCTGCTGTAAGCCCCACCACAAGCAGTAGAAATACTTTTCAATAAATTTTGAGGAGACGACTTTTTTTGTCACGGCATTTTCAAATATGCCATAATTGAAAGGAATATCTTTTGTAGGATCACAATTTGCAAACACCCTCGTGCTATTTAGCCAAGACTTGCGACCATCATTGTTTAAAGTATCACAATCCAAATAGTTAAGTATGCACCCAACGGGTGCAAACTCCTTTCTGCATACGGATTTCCAGCATGATGTATATCGGTCAATAGACAGCACATACCAAGCTGCCCCTAGAACCTGCAATAAATTGAATCACGAATTGATGTAATTATTTTGATGCTAACAATATGGAGGGTTAACAAAGTTGGATATCTATTTCAGTAACATATTAAAGTGAGTGAGGAACTAGAGTTAAAAGAGCACAAAATTCAAGATTACATACATGGCTAGCCAGTATATACAATAGCAGATTGTAGGCAGCCCCTGCCCAAGCTGTTTTTGTGACAACTCCAGTTGCTTTAATTATTTGAGAACTTAAGGGAAACATCAGATATAATCTGGGGATATATTGGAGTAGAACAATTAGTGCAAGGGCATTGTTTTTATGGTCAGCTCGAGAACTTCTTGTTGCTGGAATAATGAACCAGATGACCATCTGCACAAGAAGTTATGAGTTTAGTTTTCATCATGTACGTCCCTGTTACTGAAACAATTTTTATACAAGATAAACATAGAACACAAAATATGTCCAATCACAAAGGTTATCAAATTTCTCCAATTCATGTTTGCTATAATTAGCCGGACAAGAGCCTCAGGACAGTTAATATCCAAATAAACTAGCCCTACCAAAGTGAACATGCCCATCAACAAGCTCCTGAATGCTCAAAAATATTTTGCAGTAACTAACTCAACCTAAGATTGATATGTTCACAAAGACACAAATTTCAGATGGACAGGGAAAACTCTCCATGCCAATATAAAATCTATCAGACCACCAACAAATTTGTAGATTTTAAACATCCAAAATTAAAGCTCCAACAGGCAACAAGTATGAATGCAGTGTCAGTTAAAATAGATTTTATAAGAGCCATGTCTTTTTCAATGGAGTACCGCCCATGGAAAAAATAAGATATGGAGAGTTTGTTCCATAAAAAACATTCTCGAATTCCCCTACGCATAACTGAATTCCATGGGATGGAAGAAGACAGGGATGGGAAAATACCCCCTTGTTGAAAAGCTGGAAGGAAAGAGAGGATTCCAGTTTTCTGCTCCGCACACATGCTTTCAATCATCCCAAATAGGGTAAAAGATAATGATACAAAATGGGGAAGAAACGCAATAGTGGGAAACTATCAATAACTCCTATAATGATGTTGCCATTAATCATCTAAAAATGGGATGTTTTTGGTAAAACTGTACTACATTCTTCTCCCTTAATTTATTTCTTCTACTAAACAAAAGAATACCGCTTTTTACTTTATTTTTCTCCCAAATATTAAACAATTGAAGAGAAAATCATTTCTTTTCTTTCCTTCACATTTTAGTGATCTCTTGGTTGTATATGTTTTCTTTCTTCCCAATTATCTTTCTTACAACCCAAACATTAGCTAAAGCTGAAACTTCTTAGTGGCAAACTGAGTTCCATCCAAATTGAGATCCCCTTACATCCTAAATGCCTTATGACCAATCAAATTCATCAGTAAAGAATCTAAGGTTGAAGTCACAATAATCAGTGCAAGCTTGAAAACAGCCGAGGTTTTGTGCATTTATTTGCATACGCATCTCCGATTCAAACCAAACATCTTGATGTTCTCTGTATATCGAGTTTATAATTTTGGTTTGTGAAAAACTTTTTTTTTGTTTTGCATATAATGAGTTTAAAACATAGGAAACTATATAATTCCTCCTGGCTTAATCGGTTCTTTATCACCATAATGCTTCACACTTCATACCACTAAATTAGGTGTTAAATCATAACATGTGTTTCAAAGTCATCAAAGATCTTCTGGAACAAGTTTGCTCTCCCAAGATTGTTAACTTTGATGCTTTACCCAACCAGACACTCAAAACCTTTAGAGAAAGGCTGCATATCGGTACTACTCAAAATACCCAATCACAGTTCATCCAATTTACTCATAAAGGGGCAAAAAACTAGTAGTAAAGTAATTGTGAGGAAACAAAAAAAAGCAACTAGATGTTCTGTTCAGACGAATTCACAAATTTTATAAGGAAAACTAATTGGACTAGTCTCACAATTAAATATACCTCCTCAAGGATTCCTGTTTTTTCTATTCCTAAATATTTTAGATAACAGATACACTACTTTAAAGATGGTGATAATAAGATACCTGGGGAAGAGGCAGTGTCGCAATTAGATCAATGAGGAAATCAGTTCTTATGTATTTTTGTGCAATCATCTTTGGATCCATGACAAGCTCACCCCTTCCAAACACCCGAGAGCTCGGAGCAACATAAGCGGTCCTAAACTTTATAATCATATGCAGAAAATAGAAAAGATCTGCAACAGTCCGAAAACAAGTCACGATAATTCGAAGATTCAAATCTGTCTTCACGCAGGAAGAGTTCGCGGTGACTCCAACAGTGGGCAAGTAAAAGTACAACGGGTCAACAAAAAGTGCCACCAAGCAAGCAAAGATGAATATACGGTTCCATGTCAACACAATATCACTGCCTGGGTCAAGTATTCTCTTCTGCCAAGGCTCATGGTCCTCTGGAAACACTTTAGACTTACCAATTCCAAAGGTTTCAGTGGCTCTACTTCTAATCCCTTTATCTGGTAATAACAGTGAAGATGATGGAACCTTGTATGCAGAAGAAGACCTTTCTAGATGAGTTGGTTCAGCTCTTCCCCACATTGACTCCCTGTGATGCTTTCCATCCGAAATAAACCTGCAAATTTTGGATCAACAAAATTGATAGAGAATTAGTAACTGCAATATTTATTACAAATCCAAGTAAATAGTTGACACAAAAAGTCCAAGAAAACTAATAAATATAAACATGTGAAGTAAAGCAAAAATTAAAATTTCCCAAGAAATGAAAACCATACGATAAAGAACTTTTTACTGACAATGAAAAATTTATATAATCCAGCCAGTTAGTAGCTCAAGCTAACAAAAGATGTAATGACTTCACTAGAAGTCAGTAATCAAATAGAACATTTGAAGATAATTTACAAGTGCCTTTAGCTACATTCAAGCCCATTCAATTTTCTGTAATGATAGATTAAAATTTTTGGGAAATCCCCTTACTAATTTGTTTATGCTCCAAATTACTGAAATCTACATGCTTCCTCAGGTCCCAACCCAAGCAATAAAATAAAACAGTACACCCCATAACACATTTTCTAGCGTTTTCTCAACTAAGGAAATGCACCCGTATGCAACTTTACCTCAAAAATAAACCCTTTTCCCAGGAAACAAACACCCAGATGAAAAAGAAAATTGAAAAGTAGCTAACCTGACGAGCTTATCTTTCCTCAATTCCATGAGAAGAAAGAAGCAGTTGGAGATGTCTCCTAAATCTGCAGCATACCCAAGTGTGGAACAATCATCCAACCCAAACTTCTAAGAAGTTGAAACTACAAACTTTCTTGGACAACGATATCTCAGATTTGGGAAGCAGAGTGAAGGGGAAAGAGGGATTGAGAAAATCAGAGAAAAGGCGCTGCTTTGTTTACCTATACGAGCTTAGGTCTGAGACTAAAGAACAAGTCAACAGAATTGACCAGTACAGTACACAGACCCGCTCTTTCTGTCTGGTCGCATTGTACTGCAGCAGCATTGTCGCTTTTAGTAAACAGGGGAACCTCCTAGCTAGTATAAAGGATTAATCTCAAGTGGTTACTTTTAGGATTGTCTATTTTTCATGTGGCACATTAAGAATATATTTTTTTAGACACCATCTCCCCGTCTATTTTCATTAGTTTTTAACATTTTTTACTTATAAAATAACTAAAATATGCTTAAAATAAATGACCTTTTTAAAAACTTGGTTGAAAGACTAAAATATCCTCACATATCATTTTAATTTTCAAAACCTACCCTTTTGACCATTCTATCTCAAAACATACCCTTTTGACCAAAGTAGTTCAATTCAATTCATAGTACCTAGAAGTCGGCATAGGTGGTGGCGCCGAGGATGGAGCCGACGGAGACGTCGTCGCTGTCGTCCTTGTTGTTGGTGTCGTCGTCGGAGTGGACGTGATTGTCGAGGATGAAGGGGGTGAGCTTGTGGTTGGAGAGGATGGCGAGGGAGGTGGAGGCGGCGGAGGAGCGAATGGAGATAAAGACGGTGGAGAAGGTAGTGGGGTGGTGACGGTGGCGGTGGCCAAAATGATGAAGGGCATCTGCGACGGCCACGACCACTTTCATCGATACCTCCCACAAAGCCACCTTTTTCGGCGTCTACGACGGCTACACAGGCCTCGACGCTTCTCGCTTTATCTGCGACCACCTCTTCCTCCATCTCATCAGTCCGTCTTTCGTTTCTCGACTTTTTTCTTTGATTTGACATGTATATTTGAAGTTATCATATTCTTTAATTGGTAAAGTTGGATGTTCTTTAAATAAGTGAGGTCCAAGTGCTAACTTGCTCTTGAAAGTAACAACTCACTTGTAAATTTGAATGCAATTTGGAGATTTAAACATGAGCTGGGTTCAAGTCGCGGTGGTGGTGGTGGTTTAATATAGAGAGAGGATTTGGCTTAGAAGGACTCAATGAAAGGTGAAAAAATGGTGGGGAGAGAGAAGAGAGAAGAAAGAAAATAGAATAGAGGGAGAGGAGTGAGGGAAGATAGAAAAAAAATAATTATTATGTAGACAATTCTAGGGATAGTCATATGGAATTATCCCTAGGATAAATGTAGAGTTGCACTTGGCACATTAGTACAAGTGAGGCTCTCTCAGACCAGCGTTTGATCTCGTAGCTTCTCACTAGTTATGGATTTGGATGGGGTTTGAGTGACTAGGTGGGCTAACCTTTAGGTCTTGCAAGAATAGCTAGAAAACATGAAAAGAAAAAAGGTTATTATGTGAACATTATGACGCCTCGGTTCTTCACCCGTTTCTCTGATTCTATTATATGAAACCATTTTATAATTATGAAAGGAGATAATTTCAGCGAGGTAGAGTTATTAGATATGTCATCTAAAGTTTTTTTTAATTTTGCAAATGCCTAAAAGCTACTTTTTTTTCACTGATACTAACCTATTTAGTTTTATTTTTAAAATTTCTAATATGACAAAAATACCCTTCTATCTATCATTTAACATTATTTTAAGGTGAAATTATCAAAATGCTATTGTTCAAATTTCAAATTTTCATTCAAATATCATCCAATGTTCCTACCTCCTCTTACATTTCACCGGAAACCGTTGTCTCACCCAACAAGACCCCACAACTAAAGCGACCCTAAATTTGTATTCTTTAAAGGTAAGCGCTAATGAATCTCGTCGGTACCAATCCTTACTATTCCAAGCCACTGGTGAATATGATTCCGGCATCAGTTTATGCGTAATTGACTCCACGAGTCATGTCCTCTACAATTCCATTAAGCCGTAGATATGTTGGTACAAATGGAAGCCGCAAATATAATAATGTTCAAATTGTAGCATTTAAAACATGATTTAACTTTACTAAGACAAATTTTAAAATCAAAATAACAACCAAACAAAGAAACATGAAATTTAAGAAAACACAATAATCTCAAACATAATCAAAAATTTTTTTTGCAAAGTAATCTACATAGCCAACAGTCAAATAAACACCCAATATTCAACCTTTTCTATTTCTCCCATTTTCTCGAGAAAACACAACTCAATTATCAAGATAATCGATAGGAACTTGTCCATTGTAGAACATGCCAGTTGAACTATGGCGTAGAAGTCTTAACCACACAGAGGGTGAACGGTGTGCATGAAGGTGTCGAGAAAATTTTTGTTTGATCACGAAAAAACAAGCATCAACGAGATTGTGGAGATCAGAGATGACAATTCCGATGGAACATTGAAATCGTCGATGCTTGGTAATAGATTGTAGAGCTCTTGAGGGTATCGAAGAGCTCCGAGCACCACAAACATGGAGGAGACGAGAAATATTGTCACAACTAGAAGCTTTATCATCATTCAATAACACACACACGGAGATAATTGGCGGTAAATATGATACTCCCAATGCCTCTACCACCACTCCCACCCATTGATCGACGCTTCTCTCACGTTCACTCTTGATACCTCTCTATTACAATTGGTGAATGAATATTTGTATTTAATAATCATATGAGTTACAAGGACACAATCAATATATAGGAAAATATATAATTAGGGTTAAGGTTTGGTGGAGAACCCTAAATTCCATTGGGCTTATGCTGACACCCCCACCCCCCTCCCCCTCCCACTCTCAAATTTTAGTTGGTGGTAGAAAACCAAGATTAAGTTTGCAAACCAATAAACCGAACCGTCCAAGAAGTAGTGCCTTAGTGAAAATATTAGCGGTCTGGTCATCAAAGGAGACAGAGCAGAAAGAGATGATGCCTTGAGTGAGATGATATTGTACGGAGTGACAGTCATTCTGTATATAATCCTAGTCAGCGGTTTGATTATCGGGAAGTTCCAAATCTACTTTAAAGTCCACTCTATGAGGAAACTAAAGGTGAGAAAAATCGAATTAATCCTACTCATACCATTGGCTAAAAGCATCTGAATTAATGTTGGGTTTCGGAGGATTCAAAAACAAAGTGCGCATTGGAAAATTAAAAATTAATATCCCCCGAAATAGCCCTCGGATCTTATCAAACCTAGATCTCATGTGATTGCCCCGAAAACGTGTTAGAAAGTTATTTACCTTGAGGTTTTAAACCAGATCAGCCTTATGAAAATCCCGAATCGATCTTTCCCTCTATCCGGCAGACACGAGTGCACAAGACCACCATATCTAAACCTGAGTTCCGCTACTAGAAAGAAAACAAGTTCAGTTAGAGAATTCGGTAGAGTAACGGTATGGAAAAATCAAATTATGATTTTTCAGCTCATGAGACCTCTATTTATAGAGTTTTGCTAGGGTTTTGGGAGCATGAACCAGCCCATAAAATGGGATAGGTTCGGCTCCCTCCAAACCCTAGCCGTCGGCCAATGTTGGGCGGCTTGGGCCTCATGGGCCGAACCCATTAGGGTTTCGGCCATGAGGCCTTAGCCTAGCCCAACTTGGCAGCCCATGAGGTATTCCAACCTCATGGGTTTGGCCCCATTATCCATCATGACCGGCGCCCAAAACTCTAGGGTTTTGGCCCGGTCCATGGTACGTGAGCTGACGGGCCTGTGGCCCAAAACCGTAGGGCTTTTGGCCACGGCCCGATTTAACCAATTCACAATTAATTCTGTCCGGATTCCCTAAGATGTGCACCCTATGCGTGTGACCCTTTAGGCTCATGTCCTTTTGGCAGATCGGTGGAAAATTACGATTTTACCCTTTCCATCATAACTGGCCTATAGTAAGGCATTATGATTACCCATAGTCCATGAAGATCGGCGATCCGATTTAACCTCATGTCGTCCATGTCACTATCCTTTTATCACTAGGTATCTTGATTAATCATAAGGCATAGAGATGTCATCCTTATTTAATTAATCACCGTTTCTTGATACCCGAGATGACTGAAAATGATACTCCGTATCATCTGCATGGCCATGCGTTTCCTTTCAGTCATTCTCATCAAGTGGCCTAAACCGATACCTATCACATACCATAGTATGAGGGATAAATCCCTTAGACATCTCTCGTATCACACATATAGCCCATCCCCGAGCCAATCACAACCGTTATGGTTACCCTTTCACATATAACGTTAGGTTTGAACCAAACTCGGATATTGACTATATTGTGATCACAGAGACTTTTTGGTCTAAGGATACAATGACAAGCTACAAACTCTGAATATGTTCATGACAGCATCTATGTAACATATTCAAGTCGGGTCGTCCAATATCATTTCCACAATGATATCTATGATCTGACTCCGGCAAAACCTATTACCATGATCAGTAGAGCGTGATCATAAAGAGTCGTCCTCATACTGGTCGCCTCAGATGAAACTTGACTGACCAGGGACCCGTTAAGTATAAATCATACAGATCCATAGTTCTACTATTAGTGATGACACACTCAATGATATACATCGATATATACTTAACTCATTACTACAACACCATAGTAATAAAATGCCGCTTTATATTTGATTGCAACGGATGATACATATTGATAGACATAAATAATATTAGACTAGGGCACAAATCCTATAGTCTCCCACTTGCCCCTAGTTCCAAACTAAATCCCAGTCTATCCCCATAGACTTTACATGTCCCTCATGTTTAGGTTGTGGTAAAGCCTTTGTCAATGGGTCGGCTGTGTTTTCATTTGTTGCTACGAAACTAATCTCCACATCTCCTCTATCAATGAACTCTCTGATGAGATAATAATTTTTGAGTATATGTTTGGATTTTTCATGTGACCTTGGCTCTTTAGCTAGCGCTATATCCCCGTGTTGTCAGATGGTAAACTCAGTGAACTAGACGGGTTTGGCATTATGCCTAGTTCAGCCAAAAAGTTCCTAATCCACACAACCTCCTTAGTCGCTATTGCAGTAACTATATACTCAGCTTCCGTCGTAGAATCGACAATCGTGTCATGCTTACGACTCTTCCAGCTGAAAGCACCACCATTCAACACAAATACATATCCAGATTGACACCGAAAGTCATCAAGATCCTCTTGGGGCGATCCCTATATATCTTAATTCCTAAGATATAAGCAGCCTCGCCCTAAGTCCTTCATTGTGAAACACTTTCCCAACCAAGCTTTTGTTGCATGCAAGGATGGGATGTTGTTTCCAATAAACAGAATGTCATCGACATAAAGCATCAAAAAGACAATGTTATTCCCATTCACCTTTTTATAAACGCAGGGCTTATTCAAGTTCTTGGTGAAGCCGAATTCCTTCACAGCTTCATCAAAACGAATGTTCCAACTTCGAGAAGCTTGCTTCAATCCATAAATGGACTTCTATAGCTTACAAATTTTTCTGATATTCTTCTGGTCGACAAAACTCTCTGGCTGTGTCATAAACACATCCTCAGTAAGATTCCCATTAAGGAATGCGGTTTTGACGTCCATCTGCCATATCTCATAATCGTAATATGTTGTTATGGCTAGAAGAATTCGGATTGATTTGACCATAGCAACTAGGGAAAAGGTTTCATCATAGTCAATTCATTGGATTTGTCTATAACCTTTTGCAACCAGTCTTGCTTTATAGGTCTAAGGTTTGCCATCCATGTCAGTTTTTATCTTAAAAACCCACTTGCAACCAATGGCTTTTACACCAGCGGTTGGATCAACCAAGCTCCAGACTTGGTTATCTGACATGGACTGCATTTCCTCTTTCATGGCTTCCAGCCATTTCTCAGAGTCGGACCCGGCCATGGCTTCCTGAAAAGTTGATGGATCATCCGAATCCACAACTACCAAGTCATCATCGTTAGACACGAGAAACCCATATCTAACGGGTTGTTGACTTGGTCTTCCAGATCGCCGTGGACCATCCGAAATATTAGCAAGTGTCGGTTTTGTCTCTATAACCAGCTCAGGCTCCATAACCTCTATATCGTCAGAATTATGATCCTGAATTGCTTCAGGTTGTACTACATCATTCCGAATTTCTTCGAGATGTATAGTACTCCCACTGACTTTCTTGGAAATGAATTCTTTCTCCAAGAACACACCACCACGAGCAACAAAAATCTTTTTCTCGCTTGATTTATAGAAGTAGTATCCCCTTGTTTCTTTGGGATACCCTACGAAGACGCATTTATCAGATTTTGGTGCGAGCTTATCACCAAGCAAACGCTTGACATAAGCTTCACAACCCCAAATCTTTAGAAATGACAACATGGGCCTTTTCTCATTCCATACTTCGTATGGTGTCCCTTCTACGGCCTTCGTTGGAGCCCTGTTCAAAATGAACGCGGCTGTCTCAAGAGCATAACCCCAAAATGAGATCGGTAGATCGGCATGGCTCATCGTGGAACGAACCATGTCTAGCAAGGTTCGATTTCTCCGTTCGGACACACCATTTAGCTGGGGCGTTCCTGGCGGAGTCCATTCTAACACGATTCCCCAATCACTCAAATGGTCAGTGAACTCTTCGAATAAGTATTCACCACCTCGATTTGAACGAAGTGCTTTGATACTTTTCCCGAGTTGGTTTTGTACTTAATTCCAAAATTCTTTGAATTTATCAAAGGCTTCAGATTTATGTCTCATTAAGTAGACATAACCATATCTACTGAAATCGTCAGTAAATGTGATGAAGTATCCAAACCCTCTCCTGGCATAAGTGCTCATTGGTCCACACACATCAGTGTGTATTAGACCCAATAAGTCACTTGCCCTATCACCTTTACCTGTGAAGGGTGCCTTTGTCATCTTGCCCATCAAACAAGCCTCGCATCTATCAATCGAATTGAATTCGAACAGACTTAAAAGTCCACACTTATGCAGTGTTGATATCCGCTTCTCATTGATGTGGCCAACGAGACAATGCCAGATAAGAGTTTGACTTAAGTCATCGGACTTAAACCGTTTTGTATTAACATTATAGATTGAGCTTGAATTAGAGTTATCAGTATTCAATACATATAAACCTCGAACCATACTTGCACTTCCATAATACATATTGTTACGTTTACTAGTTGGCATGATTATTTAACGCAAAAGTAAGAAGTCGAGCAACATGTTGCATGACGTGTGGAGCGACTTGTTACAAGACAGATTAGGAAAGAACTGAAAGCTTTCCTATTTCGACAAAGCTTGGAGCAAAAGGAGAAAGACGCCACGAAGACTTGGAGCGCAAGAGAGTGACGTCGGCAAGTCAGACGACTTCCAGCTGGCAGTTACACGTCAGCGAAAGGCGGCAACTATACTTGCCTGATTTATTCAGGAAGTCAGAACAGGCAAGATGACTTCCAGCTGTCATGGAAGGCGGCAACAACTTGCCTGACTTTCCTGTTCTAAATCCAGGAGGGATTAGGAATGTGAGCTGCTATAAAAAGCCCTTGGCTTCCCATTAGCAGATCATCCGTTCTTGTTCTAACACCTGCAAGATTTCTCAGAGCTCTTAACCATGCACCATCGGCGTGTTGAGAGGCTGATGAATATTCGCTAAGAACGGACCTTTTCCTCCGATCAAACCTTAAGTCGCGAAGACTAAGTGTTTGGGTCGGTTAGGGTTTTTGTTTGTGATTGAAGATTCACAACTCCGTCCAAGAAGACAACGACACCGAGCATAGGCTTGCTCGAAGGGTGGAATTGAGGGAATCTCAAAGACAGGGGGAGAGGCTCCTGGTCGAGGCGATTCACGGTGAGATCTATAGTAGCTTAGGACAATAGCTTGTGTGATAGCTAGTTGGGCTTGAAGTTGTACTATTGACTACCTGATAGTGAAAAACCTTTCCACTGGCAAAGTGCCCCCAGACGTAGGTGCGGAGTCACCGAACTGGGTAATCATCTCTGGTGTCGTGATTATTATCTCTCTATCACTTTGCTTACTGTTTCCACAAGAAGTCGATACACAAGTTAAAGACTTTGTGTTCGACTTCCTGACTTGGCTACGATTCAGAATTTCAATTGGTATCAGAGGGGGCACCTTAATCTCTTAGGTGATTTTCTAGCAAAAATCTGAGTAGCTAATATGGATTCGAAGGAAGGAGGATCTGTCAATCGATCGCCGATACTCGGCGGAACAAACTATTGATATTGGAAAGCACAAATGTGTGCCTTCTTGAAGTCCCTCGACAGCAAAACCTGGAAGTCTATCATCAATGGATGGAAGGAACCTTACTATGCTGATGCACATGGAAATCAAACGAGCATCAAACCAGAAAAGGAGTGGAGCATGGAAGAAGATGAAGCTGCCCTAGGTAATTCTCGTGCACTCAATGCTATTTTTAATGGAGTAGATAAGAATGTGTTTCGACTCATCAACACATGCACAAGTGCCAAAATTGCCTGGGACACGCTTGCTGTGGCTTTCGAGGGTACTTCAAAAGTCAAAGAGCAGAAGTTACAGTACCTCACGACTAACTTTGAGGCTATGACCATGAATGACGACTAGACTATTGCGGAGTTTAATGTGCGCATCAAAGATCTGGCCAATGAATCATATTCACTTGGCAAGCCTATGACCGATGAGGACTTGGTCAGAAAAACACTGAGAGCCTTAAGTCCTAGATTCAAGATGAAGATCACCGCCATCGAAGAAGTCCATGACTTGAAAACACTGAAGTTTGATGAACTCATGGGCTCACTAATGACTTTCGAGCTCTCCCTACCTCCTATTGAGAAGAAACATAAAGGTGTGGCTTTCAAAAGTTCTAATCAGAAGAACTCAACACACTCTGAGTCGGATGACATCGAGGAAACTATCGCCATGCTGGCCAAAAACTACAACAGAGTCATGAAGAGATTTGGCCAGATGATAGGAAGAAAAGTCACCCGAGAAGTCAGGGACAAGCCACTACACAAGTTTCAAAAGCTCGAAAACACAGCCAACGATGGAGGGCGAGGAGAACGATCAGGTAAAGGAGCATAGTGTTTTGAATGTGAGGGGTATGGACATATGCAGAGAGAATGTCCCAACTTCCTAAAGAAACAGAAGAAGGGATTCATTGCCTCTCTAACTGACGATGAAGATGAGGAAGACAGTGACCTTGAGCATACAAGTAACTATGTGGCTTTCACTTCCTCCACAATAGATCAACTAGCTGAAAGCTCAAAGAAGTATGACTCTGATGATGAGCTATCCGATGAGACTCTCAACAACGCTTACAACGAATGGTATGTCAAGTGGCTTGAAGACTCTCAGGTAATCGAAAAACAGAACGCTCTCATTCTTACTCTTAATGAAGACAAGTCAAGACTTCTCGAGACAACTGTTGATCTCAAAAAGGAAGTTGCTCGACTGAAAGGCGAGTTAGTGCAGGTCACGAAGTCAGTAAAGATGATGAATCCAAGCACGGACACTCTAGATCAAATCCTGTCGATCGGGAAACCAGCCAGGAATATGGAAGGCCTTGGATATTCGAAAGAAGCTTCGTCATCACACACCATCTTTGTTCCTCATAAGTCTGTCTCCCAGAAGTCTTGCCAGAAGTCTCCTAACTTCACGGCTGACCAAGCGACCAAAAATCCCCTCTACCCTGGCCGCTTCAAAAACTCAGACCAAAAGACACAACTGGGTTTGTCATCACTGTGGACGAAGAGGACATATTCGACCCTTCTGCTATCAGCTATATGGGAAGAGCTCGGTCAAGAAAATGACCACCATCAAGAAAAGCCAACCTCAGAAGGAATGGCAAGTCAAAGAGGTCAACTATCGAGCTAACATCGCGTACACCGCTTTAAAGGCCTCAACCAGCAACGATTGGTATTTCGATAGTGGATCCTCTCGACATATGACGGGTAATAGCTCTTTCTTGGTCAATTTAATACCATGCACGAATAGCTTCGTCACTTTTGGAGATGGAGTATAAGCTAGAGTGCTCGGGAAAGGAAAACTCAATCTTCCCAACTCTCCATGTCTCAAAGAAGCTCTGCTAGTAGAAGGTCTCACAGCAAACCTCATCAGCATAAGCCAAATATGTGATTTAGATCTGGATGTCCACTTCACTCGCGACAAGTGCTCGGTCAAAGACGAACAACAGAAGGAAGTCATGATAGGCCACAGGTCCCTTGACAACTGTTATCTATGGTCTCCAACAGTCTGTACCTTGCCAACCAAGTGCCTTTTATCCAAAGCTCAAGAGACAAAACTATGGCATCAAAAACTTGGTCACATCAATTTGAGGAGTATGCAAAAGATTCTCTCTGAAAAGGCTATCATCGGAGTTCCCAACCTCAAGATCATTGAAGGAAAAATCTGTGGAGAATGTCAAATTGGGAAACAAGTCAAGACGTCACACAAGAAGGTACAACATCTTACTACTTCTCGTGTTCTAGATCTTCTTCATGTTGACCTTATGGGACCAATGCAAGTAGAAAGTCTAGGAGGGAAGAAGTACATATTTGTATGTGTAGACGACTTCTCAAGGTACACATGGGTAGATTTCATTCGAGAGAAGTCAGATACCTTCTCAGTCTTTGAAGCCTTATGTCGAAGAGTTCAACGAGAAAAGGGAGAAGTTATTGGGAAAGTCGTTCGACTTCGGAGCGATCATGGAAAGGAGTTTGAAAATATCAGCTTCGCAAACTTTTGTGATGCTGAAGGAATCGCCCATGAATTCTCTGCTCCTATCACTCCTCAGCAAAACGGAATCGTTGAAAGAAAGAATCACATTCTTCAAGAAATGGCAAGGGTCATGATGTTAGCCAAAGACATCCCGCAGCACTTCTGGGCTGAAACTTTGAATACGGCATGCCATATTCATAATAGAGTGACTCTTCACCCTGGAACTTCGCTCACTCTTTATGAAATATGGAGGGGGAGAATGCCGAATGTCAAATATTTCCACATCTTTGGATCGGTCTGCTACATACTCGCAGATAGGGAACCTCGACGCAAGTTGGACCCTAGAAGCGACGAAGGCATCTTCCTCGGATACTCCAGAAATAGTCGAGCGTTTTGGGTATTCAACAAACGCACCCGGACTATCATGGAATCCATCAATGTCGTAATTGATGATGACAATAACGAGGAAACAAGTAACGAGGATGAAGAAGTCCTGAATCTCTCAGGAGAAGTCAGACCAGAGGTCAGAAGAGAAGCCATACCGGATGTCAGACCAGAAGTCAGACCAGAGGTCAAGAACGATGAGCACAACAAAGAGTCTGAAGAAGAAAGCCAAATCATCCCGGATGAAGAGGCAAATCCTACAAGGCAAAGAGCTCCGTCAAGAAGAATTCAGAAGTATCATCCACCCAAGGATGTGATTGGAGACATTAATGAGGGAGTTCGGACTCGACAAAAAGCATCTCTTGACCGCCAAGAACTGATAGGTAACATGTGCTTTATTTCCAAAATTGAGCCAAAGAATATACAAGAGGCCATCAATGATGAATACTGGGTCTGCGCGATGCAAGAAGAATTGGTTCAGTTTGCAAGGAATGAAGTCTGGGAACTTGTACCCAAACCTGACAATGTCAATGTCATCGGGACAAAATGGATATTCAAAAACAAATCTGACGAACAAGGAAACTGTTGGGTTCCGGGGCA
The DNA here is from genome assembly GCA_963920655.1 of Geranium rotundifolium. Taxonomy (NCBI): domain Eukaryota; kingdom Viridiplantae; phylum Streptophyta; class Magnoliopsida; order Geraniales; family Geraniaceae; genus Geranium; species Geranium rotundifolium. Next base: position 22,702,788 of record OY987311.1, on the reverse strand, counting down.
TCCTAATTACGTTCATGGCAGCGGAAGCAACCTATAAACCGCCCCTAACCTGCGCAAGATCGACTACCAAGTTAGATCCTTAAGAAATCGAGTTTTCGGATTTTACCAGAATCTTCCCGGCAGAAAACCGAGACTTTGAAGCTCTATATCTCGAGCTGCAGATCTCCAATTGCATCGGTTCTTTCTTTAAATTAAATCTCAGCCAATTCCCTACATCTTTTATGTTTTGCTCCGAACCCAGTTCGGACGAGAAGACCTCCGTCTGGAGCAAAACATTTTTCCCGTCTCGCTGGACAGACTCTGCGGACCAGTCTGCTTCTCGGCCTTGTCTCTCCCAAACCAGCGCTCTTTTGGAAAATCAGTATTTCACAAAAGTTGTAGCCCTTGGACTTATCTTTCCAATGCTGCGATTTTCAGGTCAATCGGAGCTCGGACGAAGCGGGTATGGCTCACGCATTGTCGGTCGCCGGAACTGGACAATCTGGACAGTTTCTCCATTTTGCATTTAGTCTTCGTTGAATCGATAAAGAAAAACTTTCGGATCTTCTTCTCTAGAGCAAGTCCACACCAAGGGGATGATCTTGAAGATCCTTCACTTAATTGCCTACTAGAACAATTAAATGAAGAACAAGAGAGCAAAGAGAGGAGAGAGAGAATTGTGAGAGTTGTAGGATTGATGAGAGTGTCTTGAATCCCATTTGATATTTCTCTACTTCATCAATCTCATGAGCATGGGTCAAAAGGTGATTGGTATGGGCTTAAAGGTGCTTTAACCCATACCCCTCAAATCACTCACCTCTTAATCCACAATCACCAACTAAGCATGGTGTTGTGTGGCCCCCACACATGGACCCACCATGTGGACCGGCCAAGTGGGCTTATTGGGCCCTTAATGGGCCCTTGTTTGGCCCGGCCATGAGACCTCATGGGCCGAGCCCAATGGGCTCGCCCGTGTGGTCTCGTGCCGTGTCCAAAAGTCGCCCGACCCTTTTTGTCGTCACTTATCAAACAAAGTCCGACGCGACATCGACGAAAAAACTCAGTTTTCTCGATTCGCTAATTATTCTCTCAAACCGAACCCATGGCACAAAACCTCCAGTTTTGTCCATGTATTGCTCCTCAAGAAACGTTAAGGTTTCCTTGTCTCAAGTTATCCGTCTTGAATGTGTGTGACCCTTTAGGCTCATGCCACCGTTGGCAGATCGGCGCAAAAGATCGCTCTTGCCCGATCCATCATAAGTGGTCTCTAGTAAGACATTATGATTACCCAAGGTGCATGACGATCGATGATTCGACTTAACCTTGTGCGTACAAGTCACTATCCTATTATCTCTAGATATCCCGATTGATCACAAGGCATAGAGTCGTCACCCTTGTTTAATCAATCATTGTTACTTGATATGCGAGAGGGCTGAGAACTGATAACCCGTATCATCGGCATGGCCATGCTCTTACTCTCAGTCAGTCTCCATCAAGAGGCCTTTTAACGGATATCTTTCCCATACCGTAGTATGAGGGATAAATCCCTTAGCCGTCTTTCGTGTCACTCATGCAACCCGTTCCGCCACCCAATCATGCCCTTTATTGCAATCCTGTCACAGAAAGCGTTAGGCGCAAGTTAAAGTCGCACGTTCATTGCATAGTGATCACAAAGACTCCTTGGTCTAAGGATGTCGTGACAAGCTATCGCATTTGAATATGTTCATGGCTTAATCTATGAAAACACTATTCAAAGCGGGTCGTCCGATATCAATCACCTCATGATATCTATGATATGATTCCGGGATCCCTCATCCCTATGACAAGTAGAACTACGTCATTAAGAACTATCCTCATACTGGTCGCTTCTAAGGAAGTATGTTTTGACCAGGGACTCGTTAAGTGTGATCCGTGCAGATTTATGGTTCTACTACTTTAGTGGTCATAAATCAGATCATGCTTAACATATTACTTCAACACATAAGTAATACAAAGCCGTTTTATATATATGTTACAAACGATGATAATGTACATAGACGTTTACAGGCTAATAGCAATTGGACTAGGGCACAAATGCTATCAGAAACATCACTCGAAACAAAGCGAGACTGGTGGTTCAAGGGTACACACAAGTCGAAGGAGTCGACTTTGAAGAAACCTTTGCTCCGGTAGCCAGACTGGAAGCCATACGACTTCTTCTCGGCATCGCATGTCATCTGCGCTTCAAACTCTATCAGATGGATGTAAAGAGTGCCTTCCTTAATGGAAATCTAAACGAAGAAGTCTATGTAGCCCAACCAAAGGGATTTGAAGACCATGACTCTCCGCACCATGTCTACAAGCTAAAGAAAGCTCTCTACGGTCTCAAACAAGCTCCACGAGCATGGTATGAACGTCTTACCCAATTCCTTGTACAGAATGGCTATATTCGAGGGGGAGTAGACAAAACTCTCTTTATGAAGAAGGAAGGAAAGGACATCATGATAGCTCAAATATATGTCAACGACATTATATTTGGAGGGAAGTCAGACAAGATGGTGGAACGCTTCGTTCAACACATGCAGTCTGAATTTGAGATGAGTATGGTCGCTCACATATTTCCTAGGCTTCCAGATCAAGCAGATGTCAGATGGAATATTTATCTCCCAGAGAAAATACGCAAAGAACATTGTCAAGAAGTTTGGGTTAGAAAAGGCTTCGCACAAGAGGACTCCTATTGCCACACATGACAAGTGCACGAAGGACGAGATGGGAGAACCAGTTGATCAAAGTCTTTATCGAAGCATAATAGGAAGTCTCCTCTATTTGACAACAAGTCGACCCGACATTGCTTATTCTGTGGGAGTCTGTGCTAGATATCAAGCCAATCCAAAAGTCAGTCACTTGGCTCATGCAAAGAGGATCATAAGATACATCTCAGGAACCTCTGAATTGGGATTACTATATTCCTTTGATACCTCTCCTACTCTGGTTGGATATTGTGATGCTGACTGGGCGGGAAGCACACCAGATCGAAGAAGCACCTCTGGAGGTTGTTTCTACCTAGGGAACAACCTTGTATCATGGTTCAGCAAAAAGCAAAATTGTATTGTTTTGTCTACTGCTGAGTCAGAATATATCGCAGCTGGAAGTAGCTGTACTCAACTTCTTTGGATGAAACAAATGTTGGCAGAATATGGAGTCAAGCAAGAAGTCATGACTTTGTTCTGTGACAACATCAGTGCAATCAACATCTCGAAGAACCCAGTGCAGCATAGCAAGACAAAGCATATTGACATCAGGCACCACTTTATTTGAGAGCTTGTAGAAGACAAGAAAATAAAGCTCGAATACCTACCCACTGAGAAAGAAGTCGCTGACATCTTTACAAAAGCATTAGATGCTAAAAGGTTTGAAAGTCTGAGGTCAACCCTCGGAATTTGCTGTCTAGAATAGCCAGAAGTCAAGCAAGAAGAGGAAGAGCTTTTAGTTGATTTTACTCTTTCTCTCGATCAGGACCAAACAGGATCCACAAAATCAAGCCGGGCCCAAATCCTTTTATCAAAAGCCCGTTAGTCCTTTTTGAATTTTGGGAATGATTATGATCTGACTATCCACCTATCAGAAATCATTCTGTTCAACTCCCACAGAATCTGCACCTCCTCCATCATTTGAAATCGCTAGGGTTTCTCAGATCAAAAAGCTCAGCAAAAATTTGCTTTCCCCCACAAAGAACAAAATCCTAGCTAAATGGTTGGTACTCGCAGCGGTAGAATACCATCTGCTTCAAAAGTATTTCGAGCAAAGATGAGGGCAAAAGTCATTGCCAAGAAATTATCTACCTCCAAATCGACTAGAACCAAGCATGGAGTAAGGATCCGAGGAGGAAGAGGCTTAGGGGAAACTTCGGCAGCACCTCAGGATGTAACAAGCTCGCCCCCATTTGTTACGCCGGAAGACACAATCCCCGTCGCTGAGAAGGACGACGCTTTAGCCGCTTCTGCAAACATTGAAGAAGACGCTTCTCTCTTTACTCCGACTCCAACACGAGGTAAATCTGCTATCCTCTCTGAAGAAAACTTAGAAGAAAGCCTGCCTGAAGAGGGTTTAGAAACCCTTGTTCCTGAAGTCCACGGCACTAGCACCGAGGACCAACCTAGCCTCTCTAAGTCGACACCCGCACCAGAGAAATCTCCTCTAAACGAGGACTTGGAAAAGGAAGAAAGTTCCCTTGTCGCCCCGAACAGTGATTCAGGGCGTGATGATAATCCTGAAGTCATTCCAGAAGTCACTCAACTTTTAGAGGAACCTGTCAAAGAAAGTGTCCATATTGAAACCATGGAAAAGGAAGAAGCTGTGCACAAGAGGGCTGTGAGAAGGAAACTACCAACACAAAGGTTGGTTGATGAAGAAGAAGAACCTCAAGTTCAGAGAAGATTGACCCCAAAGAGAAAGGCAACAGAAAAAGGAGAAGCTTCGGCGTCCAAACAGCCGAAGAAGTCAAGAAAGAAGTCAGTAACCACAGCAGCAACCTCTGTCCCTGAAGAAAAAGAATCTGAAGAAAAAGAATCTGAAGAAGAAGACACCCTAATTGTGCTACCACAGGTGAAGAAGACATTAGGAGGGCAGAAGCTCCCCAGGTATGTACCGAAGGCACCCACAGAAAACGTCTCTTTCCACTCTGTAGACAATGCCGTTACGTGGCAGTATGTCTATCAACGGAAAATTTATCCAGAATGAGAATTCTCCACTGAAGCAGAAGGGATAAATGCGATTGTAGAGCTTATTCGTAGAGCTGGCCTGACCAACACGGTCATAAATACTGGCCCATTCTACCCGACTTTGGTTAAGGAGTTTATCGTCAATCTATCAAGCGAGTTCGATGACCCTGAAGATGCTGAATACCGAAAGGTGTTTGTTTGGGGGGAATGCTTCGAAGTCTCTGCCTCAACCATCAACACATACCTTGGCAGAGATGACCCAGAAGTCACTCCGGAAGTCCCGCACTTGGACAAAGTAGCGGTCGAAATAACCGGAGGACGTAAGAAGGGATGGCCAGTCAAGGACACTATTGCGGCAACTGAGCTCACAGCAAAATACTCTATTCTCTACCGCATCGGTCTGGCTAACTGGGCACCCTCTACGCATGGGTCAAGCATCAAAACAGAGCTGGCAAAACTCATTTACCAAATAGGTACACAGTCTCCCATTGATTTTGGCGCTTACATTATTGACCATCTAGTTAAGCACGCCAAATCATGTGCATTCAAACTTCCAATCGGGTTCCCTTCGCTAATCACCGGTATCCTTCTCCAACAATGTCCTAACATTATCCGGGAGTCTGATGTTCCGGGTAAAAAGCCACTGCCTCTAGCCATCAATCTCAAGAACTTTGAAGGGCAGTAGTTGAAGGACCTTGGACTTCCTATGGCCAAAACTCCAGGAGCTGGATCAAGCTCTCGTCCCTCAGGACCAATTGGCGCTGGGATGCAGGAAGAATTGGTGGAAGTGATTGCTGATCTGGAGAAGTCAATTGCCACGCTCTCAACTCGCCAAGTCGCCTGTGAAGTCCTTCTAGAAGACCTCCGATCTGCTGCTGCTGCTGCTACTGCTGAAGAAGAAGATAACGACTCCACGTCGTTTTAGTAATTCTCTGAAATTTGCTATGATATCTTTGTCCCACACATACTTTTAAATTCTCGGGGTTTGTCCAAGTTAGTTTCCGCACAATTTGACTGTTTATTTTTGGGATATTTGCTCTTGATTGAGCTGGATTTGAGCTCATGTTTGAGCCGTTTATTTGCTCAAGGTGTGAGCTGGTTTTCTTTTATCCTGCTGTTTGGTCAAATTTAGTTATGAGATTGCCTTCGGCAATATTATTAGACAAACAGGGGGAGATAAATGTGATACAAAGCTACGCCAGAAGCTACGCCAGAAATTACGCCAGAAGTCGCGCCGAAAGATGTACATAGAAGTCGCCGCTCCAGAAGCCGCACAAGAAGTCGCATCGGAAGTCACGAAACTTACTGTGTGCGTAACTGCCTCAAGGTGACGACGATGTGCCTGCTTGGAGTAAAGAAGTCACATCACTTGTTGTGCGTAACTGCCACAAGATAAGTCACTTGTTGTGCTTAACTGCCACAAGATGACGATGGGCTTACAAAAAGGTGTTTGCCTAAAAAATTGCCAAAGGGGGAGATTGTTGCTACGTTTAATAGTTGGCATGATTTTTTAGCGCAAAAGTAAGAAGTCGAGCAACATGTTGCATGACGTGTGGAGCGACTTGTTACAAGACAGATTAGGAAAGAACTGAAAGCTTTCCTATTTCGACAAAGCTTGGAGCGAAAGGAGAAAGACGCCACGAAGACTTGGAGCGCAAGAGAGTGACGTCGACAAGTCAGACGACTTCCAGCTGGCAGTTACACGTCAGCGAAAGGCGGCAACTATACTTGCCTGATTTATTCAGGAAGTCAGAACAGGCAAGACGACTTCCAGCTGTCATGGAAGGTGGCAACAACTTGCCTGACTTTCCTGTTCTGAATCCATGAGGGATTAGGAATGTGAGCTGCTATAAAAAGCCATTGGCTTCCCATTAGAGCAGGCTTCTCAGAGATTGGAACTTTGTGTACACAAGAAGGATAGTGGGAGTGCAATGGTTCTCAATGCACAGTTACAAGAAAGGATTCTTGCCTAGGCTGCATGACATAAACGACTCGGCAAGAATCAGTATCCTATGACACTGATGAGCTAGTCAGAAAGAATCAGTGTCCTATGACACTGATAAGGTGAACCAGATGATGACGTATACTTAGTATAATGGATTGATCACATGTTTCATGACAACCACAAGACTGGATGTCTTGTTTTGCCCTATCTTGTACCAAAAAGTTACAAATTAACCCCGGTGAGCTTCACTGAACAACGGTTAATAATACCCCCCATGTACTTCAGAGGCACTAACGATATTATCCGAACCGATAATGATCAGTTACATCATAGTCAGGATATGTGTGGGATTTTAGTGGCGCTCATAAGCTGGAATGAATCCAGACTAGCCATTATTATTGATTTTGCAAACGAAGGCTGAGTATATAATTGTTGGGGAAGCAACTAAGGTGGCTATATGGATTATAAGCTTCTAACCGGGTTAGATGTAATGCCACAAATGTCTGATCTGGTAAGCTTGTTGCGTGACAACACAGGGCCGTAGCTATTGCTCAAGAGCCCAGATTCCACAACAGAACCAAACTTATACTCAACATATATCACCTCATCAGAGTTATCACAGATAGAGGTGATGTGGAGATTAAGCACGATTTGACTAATGATAATATGGCCAATCCCTTGACAAAGGCTCAGCCGCAGCCTAAACATGAGGAACATGTAAGGTGTATGGGAGTAGATTGGAAATTTGTTGGAACTAGGGGCAAGTGGGAGATTGTTGGAGTTATGCCCTAGTCCAATGGAAAACGTGTTTCCCGTAATAATGTTTTATCATCTTTCTGAATAAATAAATCGGCATCATATTACTAATGTGTTGTAGTAATATATTAGATGTAGTTTGATCTGTATCATTAGTGTGTCATCACTAATAGTAGATCTGCAAATCACAAAGAATTACAATTAATGAGTCCCTGATCAGTTAAGCTTCATTAAGAAGCGATCAGTATGAGGCTAACTCTTTATGATCATGCTCTATTGATCATGGCAAGGATATGCCGGAGTTAGAACATCGATATCATCAGGGGTATGATATTGGACGACCCGATGGTGAGTATGCACCATAGAAACTGTCATGAGCATGCTCACATATCGTAGTTTTTCATTATATCCTAAGACCAAGGAGTCTTTGTGATCACTGTGTGATGAATCTCTAAGTTTGACCTAGTCTAATGTTACCTGTAAAAGGGTAGCCATAAGGGCTCTAATTGGCTTAGTTATGAATTACATGAGTGAACTCGAAAGACGGCTGAGGGATTTATCACTCATACTCCGGTGTGGGAAATATATCTATTCAGGCCACTTGATGAGTATGACTGAAAAAATAGCATGGCCATGCAGGAGATACTTAGTATCAGTTTTCAGTCATCTCAGATATCAAGAAACAGTGATTGATAAATTAGGATGACGGTTCTATGCCTTTTGATCAATCTAGATATCGGTATGATAAAAGGATATGAAATGTACGATAAGAGGTTAAATAGAATCATCGATATTCATGGACGTTGGGTAATCATAATGTCTTGCTAGATGCCACTTATGATGGAAAGGGCAAAATGGTAATTTCTCTAGTCTACCAACGGGTCGTGAGCCTAGAGGTGACACACTTTAAGTAAGGTACATAGCAAATGAGACTTGGATATAAGATTGAGAGAATTCGCCTTTCAATTTAGTTAAATTGAAAGCAAACCGGTTTATTTATGGCCTAGGTTTATAAACCGGATGGTTGAGGTAATCAGATACAAGAATTGAATCGGTTTAGCTAAACCCTTTAATTATAATTCAATTTAAATGAGTTTAATTAAACATTAGCTAAGTGGGCTCCAAGCCCAGTCTTAATATTAATTGGATTTATTATTGTATTGAGATAAATGGGCCTCTAGCCCATTAATTGGGTATTTTGGGTATTTTGAAATTTCTGAAGAAAGTTGTCCCAAAATGAAAGTAAAGTATGGAAAAAAGAGAAAAAAAAAGGTTAGGGTATGAATGTGTCAAAAGTGTATATTTAGTTGCACAAAAGTGTCATTTTCCCTAATTATAATTCCTAATCATATTAAGTTTAGGAAAAGAATAATTACAAGTAATTATCATTAAGAAAATTTAAATATATGATTTGATTTTTAGATTTTAATAACACACGTAATTATTTTCTTTTCCCACATATTTTGCCGATTCTAATCCCTATTCTAGCCACTCATCTCTCTTCGTCCATAGCTAGGGTTTGCTTCTTCTACTCTCAAAACTAGCATAGTTGAGTGTAGGATTATAAGAGTGATTAGGGTGCCTTGCTTGTGTGAACGATCTAGAGAGCACAATCTTTTGGTTTTGCTTTGTCAAATTTGAAATCCTCAAAGATGAAACAAATTGGGATAAACCGGAAAATATGTCCAGCACTAACGAGTAAAATGTTTTGCTTCAGACGATGGTCTTGTATTCCGAACTGGGTTTTATGTAAAACATGAAAGTCGTAGAGAACTGATGGAAATTTACTCTCCAAAAAGAAACAAGGAATTTGGAGATCTGTAACTCAAGTTATGGCTTTTAGAAGTTACGGTTTTTGTAGGCAGATTCACTAAAGCTTCTTTGTGTTTGTGATTCGAAAAAGATATATTTTCAGATATGATATATTTTTTTATGTTCTTGTTGGAATTTTTATCATATAATGATCTTAGTTCGAAATCCATAATTATTTTAATGTCCTCTGCATGAAATTAATTCTATGGAACCTGTGGATTTCCTTCAATATATTAGGGTTTCCTTTTCTAATGTATTAGGATTTCCTATTGCCTCTATAAAAAAGAGAACTCTTGTGCATCATAAATCACACCTCAATATTCTGATTCGTAGCCGAGTCAAGAAGTCGAACACAAAGTCATAACTTTTTGTGTCGACTACTTGCTTTAAATTGCAGACCGTAGTTTAAACAATAACCAAACAATAAGAACCACACCAGAGATGATTACCCAGATCGGTGCAACGTCACTTACGTCTGGAGGCACTTTGCGAGTGGAAAGGTTTTCACTATATGGTAGTCAATAGTACAACTTCAAGCATCAACTAGCTATCACACAAGCTATTGTCCTAAGCTACTATAGATCTCACCGTGAATCAACCTCGACCAAGGCCCTCTCCCCCTGTCTTTGAGATCCTCTCAATTCCACCCTTCGAGCAAGCACCTATGCTCGGTGTCGTAGTCTTCTTTGACAGATTTGTGAATCTTCAATCACGAACACAAGAACCCTAATCGATCAAACACTCAATCTTCGCGACTTGATGTTTAATCGAAGCAAAGCCGTTCTAGCAAACTAATCAGCCTCTCAACACGACAATGGTGCACGGTTAAGAGTTCTGAGAAATTTAGCAAATATATAACAAGAACGGACGAGCTGCTAATGGGGAAGCCCAAGCTTTTTATAGCAGCTCCACATTCCTAATCTTTCTCGAATTATGAATAGGAAGTCTCAGACTTCCTAAACGAATTAGGCAAGCAGAGTTGCCGCCTTTGCTGACGTGTTAAATGACAGCTGGAAGTCGCCTGACATGTTGACGTCATTCTCTTGCGTTCCAAATCTTTCAGTTGTTATGCCGTCTTTCTTCTTTCGTTCCAAGCAACTCTAAATAGGAAAGCTTCAGACCTTTCCTAATCTGGAGCGTAATCAGTCGTGAAAGAGATCACCACGGGTTCCAAACGATGGATATCATGCAGCGGACTTTATGTAACCGTGGTGATCGTAAAAAGCTAATATCTTAATGCCATTTGAACATGTTATAAACATAAATATAAATATGATATTTACCTCTTATAATCGACAAAAACACAAGTGTAGTGTTCTCTCTATCAAGTCCACACAAGCACCACAACCGAAATGATTTTTCACTCAATATTTTTGCTAGAAATTTTTGAGAGAAAACAAGACAACAATGGAGGAAGAGAGAGAGCTGAAAATCGGCAATGAGGGAGAGAGAAAGGAGGGAGAAGTTGATGAAAAATTCAAAAGATAATTGAATAGATATTATGTGATTTTAATTTGAAATTAAATTGAATTTCAAAATTAAAATTGCATTATCTATCCCTAACAAGGATAGGCCTTGAGTTAGGGAAAGAGGTGTCGGCAGACATAGTTATGCAATCCCTTCCTCCTGCATATGATGATTTCATTATGAACTATAATATGCATAATATGGACAAGACCATTTCAGAGTTACATGGGATGCTTGTAACTGTTGAGAAGAGCATCAAGAACCAAACCAAGGATGTTCTTATGGTCAATAAGGGGACCAACTTCAAGAAGTCTGGCGTGGCATCTGGGTCTTCCAAAAAGAAGGCTCCAGCGCACCTGGCTGGCAAGATGAGGGTGTCTGTTGTTCCTAACCCTCCCCAAGCCCGTAAAAGCAAAGGGAAGGCTAAGGAAAGGACAGCTGCATGCTTCTATTGCCAAGAAGTTGGGCATTGGAAGAAGGAATGCAAGAAGTACCACGATGACCAGCGGAAGGGTGGTGGGCCCATGCCTTCAGGTATTTTCTTTATAGAACTTAATCTTTCTACTTCAGATTCTTGGGTACTAGATACCGGAGCAGAATCTCACATATGTACGAATGTGCAGGTGCTAAGAAGTAGAAGAGATTTGGGCCAAGGCGAAGTGGACCTGAGAGTTGGCAACGGAATCAGTGTTGCTGCAACTGCTGTGGGATCCATTAGTTTTGATTTGCCCAGTGGGCTTGTACTTTCATTATCAGAAGTTTTCTTTGTACCTACTTTCAGAAGGAATATTATTTCGATTTCTCTACTAAACAAAGATGGTTTTAATTTTTCAATAAAGAATGGAGATTTTCAGATTTATCGAAATAATATGTGAAATTCTGAAACGTAGCCAAGTCAGGAAGTCGAACACAAAGTCTTTAACTTGTGTATCGACTTCTTGTGGAAACAGTAAGCAAAGTGATAGACAGATAATAATCACGACACCAGAGATGATTACCCAGTTCGGTGACTCCGCACCTACGTCTGGGGGCACCTTGCCAGTGGAAAGGTTTTTCACTATCAGGTAGTCAATAGTACAACTTCAAGCCCAACTAGCTATCACACAAGCTATTGTCCTAAGCTACTATAGATCTCACCGTGAATCGCCTCGACCAGGAGCCTCTCCCCCTGTCTTTGAGATTCCCTCAATTCCACCCTTCGAGAAAGCCTATGCTCGGTGTCGTTGTCTTCTTGGACGGAGTTGTGAATCTTCAATAACAAACAAAAACCCTAACCGACCCAAACATTTAGTCTTCGCGGCTCAAGTTTTGATCAGAGCAAAAGGTCAGTTCTTAGCGAATATTCATCAGCCTCTCAACACGCCGATGGTGCACGGTTAAGAGCTCTGAGAAATCTTGCAGGTGTTAGGACAAGAACGGATGATCTGCTAATGGGAAGCCAATGGCTTTTTATAGCAGCTCACATTCCTAATCCCTCATGGATTCAGAACAGGAAAGTCAGGCAAGTTGTTGCCACCTTCCATGACAGCTGGAAGTCGTCTTGCCTGTTCTGACTTCCTGAATAAATCAGGCAAGTATAGTTGCCGCCTTTCGCTGACGTGTAACTGCCAGCTGGAAGTCGTCTGACTTGTCGACGTCACTCTCTTGCGCTCCAAGTCTTCGTGGCGTCTTTCTCCTTTCGCTCCAAGCTTTGTCGAAATAGGAAAGCTTTCAGTTCTTTCCTAATCTGTCTTGTAACAAGTCGCTCCACACGTCATGCAACATGTTGCTCGACTTCTTACTTTTGCGCTAAAAAATCATGCCAACTATTAAACGTAGCAACAATCTCCCCCTTTGGCAATTTTTTAGGCAAACACCTTTTTGTAAGCCCATCGTCATCTTGTGGCAGTTAAGCACAACAAGTGACTTATCTTGTGGCAGTTACGCACAACAAGTGATGTGACTTCTTTACTCCAAGCAGGCACATCATCGTCACCTTGAGGCAGTTACGCACACAGTAAGTTTCGTGACTTCCGATGCGACTTCTTGTGCGGCTTCTGGAGCGGCGACTTCTATGTACATCTTTCGGCGCGACTTCTGGCGTAATTTCTGGCGTAGCTTCTGGCGTAGCTTTGTATCACATTTATCTCCCCCTGTTTGTCTAATAATATTGCCGAAGGCAATCTCATAACTAAATTTGACCAAACAGCAGGATAAAAGAAAACCAGCTCACACCTTGAGCAAATAAACGGCTCAAACATGAGCTCAAATCCAGCTCAATCAAGAGCAAATATCCCAAAAATAAACAGTCAAATTGTGCGGAAACTAACTTGGACAAACCCCGAGAATTTAAAAGTATGTGTGGGACAAAGATATCATAGCAAATTTCAGAGAATTACTAAAACGACGTGGAGTCGTTATCTTCTTCTTCAGCAGTAGCAGCAGCAGCAGCAGATCGGAGGTCTTCTAGAAGGACTTCACAGGCGACTTGGCGAGTTGAGAGCGTGGCAATTGACTTCTCCAGATCAGCAATCACTTCCACCAATTCTTCCTGCATCCCAGCGCCAATTGGTCCTGAGGGACGAGAGCTTGATCCAGCTCCTGGAGTTTTGGCCATAGGAAGTCCAAGGTCCTTCAACTACTGCCCTTCAAAGTTCTTGAGATTGATGGCTAGAGGCAGTGGCTTTTTACCCGGAACATCAGACTCCCGGATAATGTTAGGACATTGTTGGAGAAGGATACCGGTGATTAGCGAAGGGAACCCGATTGGAAGTTTGAATGCACATGATTTGGCGTGCTTAACTAGATGGTCAATAATGTAAGCGCCAAAATCAATGGGAGACTGTGTACCTATTTGGTAAATGAGTTTTGCCAGCTCTGTTTTGATGCTTGACCCATGCGTAGAGGGTGCCCAGTTAGCCAGACCGATGCGGTAGAGAATAGAGTATTTTGCTGTGAGCTCAGTTGCCGCAATAGTGTCCTTGACTGGCCATCCCTTCTTACGTCCTCCGGTTATTTCGACCGCTACTTTGTCCAAGTGCGGGACTTCCGGAGTGACTTCTGGGTCATCTCTGCCAAGGTATGTGTTGATGGTTGAGGCAGAGACTTCGAAGCATTCCCCCCAAACAAACACCTTTCGGTATTCAGCATCTTCAGGGTCATCGAACTCGCTTGATAGATTGACGATAAACTCCTTAACCAAAGTCGGGTAGAATGGGCCAGTATTTATGACCGTGTTGGTCAGGCCAGCTCTACGAATAAGCTCTACAATCGCATTTATCCCTTCTGCTTCAGTGGAGAATTCTCATTCTGGATAAATTTTCCGTTGATAGACATACTGCCACGTAACGGCATTGTCTACAGAGTGGAAAGAGACGTTTTCTGTGGGTGCCTTCGGTACATACCTGGGGAGCTTCTGCCCTCCTAATGTCTTCTTCACCTGTGGTAGCACAATTAGGGTGTCTTCTTCTTCAGATTCTTTTTCTTCAGATTCTTTTTCTTCAGGGACAGAGGTTGCTGCTGTGGTTACTGACTTCTTTCTTGACTTCTTCGGCTGTTTGGACGCCGAAGCTTCTCCTTTTTCTGTTGCCTTTCTCTTTGGGGTCAATCTTCTCTGAACTTGAGGTTCTTCTTCTTCATCAACCAACCTTTGTGTTGGTAGTTTCCTTCTCACAGCCCTCTTGTGCACAGCTTCTTCCTTTTCCATGGTTTCAATATGGACACTTTCTTTGACAGGTTCCTCTAAAAGTTGAGTGACTTCTGGAATGACTTCAGGATTATCATCACGCCCTGAATCACTGTTCGGGGCGACAAGGGAACTTTCTTCCTTTTCCAAGTCCTCGTTTAGAGGAGATTTCTCTGGTGCGGGTGTCGACTTAGAGAGGCTAGGTTGGTCCTCGGTGCTAGTGCCGTGGACTTCAGGAACAAGGGTTTCTAAACCCTCTTCAGGCAGGCTTTCTTCTAAGTTTTCTTCAGAGAGGATAGCAGATTTACCTCGTGTTGGAGTCGGAGTAAAGAGAGAAGCGTCTTCTTCAATGTTTGCAGAAGCGGCTAAAGCGTCGTCCTTCTCAGCGACGGGGATTGTGTCTTCCGGCGTAACAAATGGGGGCGAGCTTGTTACATCCTGAGGTGCTGCCGAAGTTTCCCCTAAGCCTCTTCCTCCTCGGATCCTTACTCCATGCTTGGTTCTAGTCGATTTGGAGGTAGATAATTTCTTGGCAATGACTTTTGCCCTCATCTTTGCTCGAAATACTTTTGAAGCAGATGGTATTCTACCGCTGCGAGTACCAACCATTTAGCTAGGATTTTGTTCTTTGTGGGGGAAAGCAAATTTTTGCTGAGCTTTTTGATCTGAGAAACCCTAGCGATTTCAAATGATGGAGGAGGTGCAGATTCTGTGGGAGTTGAACAGAATGATTTCTGATAGGTGGATAGTCAGATCATAATCATTCCCAAAATTCAAAAAGGACTAACGGGCTTTTGATAAAAGGATTTGGGCCCGGCTTGATTTTGTGGATCCTGTTTGGTCCTGATCGAGAGAAAGAGTAAAATCAACTAAAAGCTCTTCCTCTTCTTGCTTGACTTCTGGCTATTCTAGACAGCAAATTCCGAGGGTTGACCTCAGACTTTCAAACCTTTTAGCATCTAATGCTTTTGTAAAGATGTCAGCGACTTCTTTCTCAGTGGGTAGGTATTCGAGCTTTATTTTCTTGTCTTCTACAAGCTCTCAAATAAAGTGGTGCCTGATGTCAATATGCTTTGTCTTGCTATGCTGCACTGGGTTCTTCGAGATGTTGATTGCACTGATGTTGTCACAGAACAAAGTCATGACTTCTTGCTTGACTCCATATTCTGCCAACATTTGTTTCATCCAAAGAAGTTGAGTACAGCTACTTCCAGCTGCGATATATTCTGACTCAGCAGTAGACAAAACAATACAATTTTGCTTTTTGCTGAACCATGATACAAGGTTGTTCCCTAGGTAGAAACAACCTCCAGAGGTGCTTCTTCGATCTGGTGTGCTTCCCGCCCAGTCAGCATCACAATATCCAACCAGAGTAGGAGAGGTATCAAAGGAATATAGTAATCCCAATTCAGAGGTTCCTGAGATGTATCTTATGATCCTCTTTGCATGAGCCAAGTGACTGACTTTTGGATTGGCTTGATATCTAGCACAGACTCCCACAGAATAAGCAATGTCGGGTCGACTTGTTGTCAAATAGAGGAGACTTCCTATTATGCTTCGATAAAGACTTTGATCAACTGGTTCTCCCATCTCGTCCTTCGTGCACTTGTCATGTGTGGCAATAGGAGTCCTCTTGTGCGAAGCCTTTTCTAACCCAAACTTCTTGACAATGTTCTTTGCGTATTTTCTCTGGGAGATAAATATTCCATCTGACATCTGCTTGATCTGGAAGCCTAGGAAATATGTGAGCGACCATACTCATCTCAAATTCAGACTGCATGTGTTGAACGAAGCGTTCCACCATCTTGTCTGACTTCCCTCCAAATATAATGTCGTTGACATATATTTGAGCTATCATGATGTCCTTTCCTTCCTTCTTCATAAAGAGAGTTTTGTCTACTCCCCCTCGAATATAGCCATTCTGTACAAGGAATTGGGTAAGACGTTCATACCATGCTCGTGGAGCTTGTTTGAGACCGTAGAGAGCTTTCTTTAGCTTGTAGACATGGTGCGGAGAGTCATGGTCTTCAAATCCCTTTGGTTGGGCTACATAGACTTCTTCGTTTAGATTTCCATTAAGGAAGGCACTCTTTACATCCATCTGATAGAGTTTGAAGCGCAGATGACATGCGATGCCGAGAAGAAGTCGTATGGCTTCCAGTCTGGCTACCGGAGCAAAGGTTTCTTCAAAGTCGACTCCTTCGACTTGTGTGTACCCTTGAACCACCAGTCTCGCTTTGTTTCGAGTGATGTTTCTGATAGCATTTGTGCCCTAGTCCAATTGCTATTAGCCTGTAAACGTCTATGTACATTATCATCGTTTGTAACATATATATAAAACGGCTTTGTATTACTTATGTGTTGAAGTAATATGTTAAGCATGATCTGATTTATGACCACTAAAGTAGTAGAACCATAAATCTGCACGGATCACACTTAACGAGTCCCTGGTCAAAACATACTTCCTTAGAAGCGACCAGTATGAGGATAGTTCTTAATGACGTAGTTCTACTTGTCATAGGGATGAGGGATCCCGGAATCATATCATAGATATCATGAGGTGATTGATATCGGACGACCCGCTTTGAATAGTGTTTTCATAGATTAAGCCATGAACATATTCAAATGCGATAGCTTGTCACGACATCCTTAGACCAAGGAGTCTTTGTGATCACTATGCAATGAACGTGCGACTTTAACTTGCGCCTAACGCTTTCTGTGACAGGATTGCAATAAAGGGCATGATTGGGTGGCGGAACGGGTTGCATGAGTGACACGAAAGACGGCTAAGGGATTTATCCCTCATACTACGGTATGGGAAAGATATCCGTTAAAAGGCCTCTTGATGGAGACTGACTGAGAGTAAGAGCATGGCCATGCCGATGATACGGGTTATCAGTTCTCAGCCCTCTCGCATATCAAGTAACAATGATTGATTAAACAAGGGTGACGACTCTATGCCTTGTGATCAATCGGGATATCTAGAGATAATAGGATAGTGACTTGTACGCACAAGGTTAAGTCGAATCATCGATCGTCATGCACCTTGGGTAATCATAATGTCTTACTAGAGACCACTTATGATGGATCGGGCAAGAGCGATCTTTTGCGCCGATCTGCCAACGGTGGCATGAGCCTAAAGGGTCACACACATTCAAGACGGATAACTTGAGACAAGGAAACCTTAACGTTTCTTGAGGAGCAATACATGGACAAAACTGGAGGTTTTGTGCCATGGGTTCGGTTTGAGAGAATAATTAGCGAATCGAGAAAACTGAGTTTTTTCGTCGATGTCGCGTCGGACTTTGTTTGATAAGTGACGACAAAAAGGGTCGGGCGACTTTTGGACACGGCACGAGACCACACGGGCGAGCCCATTGGGCTCGGCCCATGAGGTCTCATGGCCGGGCCAAACAAGGGCCCATTAAGGGCCCAATAAGCCCACTTGGCCGGTCCACATGGTGGGTCCATGTGTGGGGGCCACACAACACCATGCTTAGTTGGTGATTGTGGATTAAGAGGTGAGTGATTTGAGGGGTATGGGTTAAAGCACCTTTAAGCCCATACCAATCACCTTTTGACCCATGCTCATGAGATTGATGAAGTAGAGAAATATCAAATGGGATTCAAGACACTCTCATCAATCCTACAACTCTCACAATTCTCTCTCTCCTCTCTTTGCTCTCTTGTTCTTCATTTAATTGTTCTAGTAGGCAATTAAGTGAAGGATCTTCAAGATCATCCCCTTGGTGTGGACTTGCTCTAGAGAAGAAGATCCGAAAGTTTTTCTTTATCGATTCAACGAAGACTAAATGCAAAATGGAGAAACTGTCCAGATTGTCCAGTTCCGGCGACCGACAATGCGTGAGCCATACCCGCTTCGTCCGAGCTCCGATTGACCTGAAAATCGCAGCATTGGAAAGATAAGTCCAAGGGCTACAACTTTTGTGAAATACTGATTTTCCAAAAGAGCGCTGGTTTGGGAGAGACAAGGCCGAGAAGCAGACTGGTCCGCAGAGTCTGTCCAGCGAGACGGGAAAAATGTTTTGCTCCAGACGGAGGTCTTCTCGTCCGAACTGGGTTCGGAGCAAAACATAAAAGATGTAGGGAATTGGCTGAGATTTAATTTAAAGAAAGAACCGATGCAATTGGAGATCTGCAGCTCGAGATATAGAGCTTCAAAGTCTCGGTTTTCTGCCGGGAAGATTCTGGTAAAATCCGAAAACTCGATTTCTTAAGGATCTAACTTGGTAGTCGATCTTGCGCAGGTTAGGGGCGGTTTATAGGTTGCTTCCGCTGCCATGAACGTAATTAGGATGCCCCGGAACCCAACAGTTTCCTTGTTCGTCAGATTTGTTTTTGAATATCCATTTTGTCCCGATGACATTGACATTGTCAGGTTTGGGTACAAGTTCCCAGACTTCATTCCTTGCAAACTGAACCAATTCTTCTTGCATCGCGCAGACCCAGTATTCATCATTGATGGCCTCTTGTATATTCTTTGGCTCAATTTTAGAAATGAAGCACATGTTACCTATCAGTTCTTGGCGGTCAAGAGATGCTTTTTGTCGAGTCCGAACTCCCTCATTAATGTCTCCAATCACATCCCTGGGTGGATGATACTTCTGAATTCTTCTTGACGGAGCTCTTTGCCTTGTAGGATTTGCCTCTTCATCGGGGATGATTTGGCTTTCTTCTTTAGACTCTTTGTTGTCCTCATCGTTCTTGACCTCTGGTCTGACTTCTGGTCTGACATCCGGTCTGGCTTCTCTTCTGACCTCTGGTCTGACTTCTCCTGAGAGATTCAGGACTTGTTCGTCCTCGTCACTTGTTTGCTCGTTATTGTCATCATCAATTACGACATTGATGGATTCCATGATAGTCTGAGTGCGTTTGTTGAATACCCGAAACGCTCGACTATTTCTGGAGTATCCGAGGAAGATGCCTTCGTCGCTTCTAGGGTCCAACTTGCGTCGAGGTTCCCTATCTGCGAGTATGTAGCAGACCGATCCAAAGATGTGGAAATATTTGACATTCGGCTTTCTCCCCCTCCATATTTCATAAAGAGTGAGCGAAGTTCCAGGGCGAAGAGTCACTCTATTATGAATATGGCATGCCGTATTCAAAGCTTCAGCCCAGAAGTGCTGCGGGGTGTCTTTGGTTAACATCATGACCCTTGCCATTTCTTGAAGAATGCGATTCTTTCTTTCAACGATTCCGTTTTGCTGAGGAGTGATAGGAGCAGAGAATTCATGGGCGATTCCTTCAGCATCACAAAAGTTTGCGAAGCTGATATTTTCAAACTCCTTTCCATGATCGTTCCGAAGTCGAACAACTTTTCCAATAACTTCTCTCTTTTCTCGTTGAACTCTTCGACATAAGGGTTCAAAGACTGAGAAGGTATCTGACTTCTCTCGAATGAAATCTACCCATGTGTACCTTGAGAAGTCGTCTACACATACAAATATGTACTTCTTCCCTCCTAGACTTTCTACTTGCATGGGTCCTATAAGGTCAACATGAAGAAGTTCTAGAACACGAGAAGTAGTAAGATGTTGTACCTTCTTATGTGACGTCTTGACTTGTTTCCCAATTTGGCATTCTCCACAGATTTTTCCTTCAATGATCTTGAGGTTGGGAACTCCGATGATAGCCTTTTCAGAGAGAATCTTTTGCATACTCCTCAAATTGATGTGACCAAGTTTTTGATGCCATAGTTTTGTCTCTTGAGCTTTGGATAAAAGGCACTTGGTTTGCAAGGTACAGACTGTTGGAGACCATAGATAACAGTTGTCAAGGGACCTGTGGCCTATCATGACTTCCTTCTGTTGTTCGTCTTTGACCGAGCACTTGTCGCGAGTGAAGTGAACATCCAGATCTAAATCACATATCTGGCTTATGCTGATGAGGTTTGCTGTGAGGCCTTCTACTAGCAGAGCTTCTTTCAGACATGGAGAGTTGGGAAGAATGAGATTTCCTTTCCCGAGCACTCTAGCTTTTACTCCATCTCCAAAAGTGACGAAGCTATTCGTGCATGGTATTAAAGTGACCAAGAAAGAGCTATTACTCGCCATTCCTTCTGAGGTTGGCTTTTCTTGATGGTGGTCCTTTTCTTAACCGAGCTCTTCCCATATAGCTGATAGCAGAAGGGTCGAATATGTCCTCTTCGTCCACAGTGATGACAAACCCAGTTGTGTCTTTTGGTCTGAGTTTTTGAAGCGGCAAGGGTAGAGGGCTTTTTGGTCGCTTGGTCAGCCGTGAAGTTAGGAGACCTCTGGCAAGACTTCTGGGAGACAGACTTCTGAGGAACGAAGATGGTGTGTGATGACGAGGCTTCTTTCGAATATCCAAGGCCTTCCATATTCTTGGCTGGTTTCCCGATCGACGGGATTTGATCTAGAGTGCCCGTGTTTGGATTCATCATCTTTACTGACTTCGTGACCTGATCTAACTCGCCTTTCAGTCGAGCAACTTCCTTTTTGAGATCAACAGTTGTCTCGAGAAGTCTTGACTTGTCTTCATTAAGAGTAAGAATGAGAGCGTTCTGTTTTTCGATTACCTGAGAGTCTTCAAGTCACTTGACATACCATTCGTTGTAAGCGTTGTTGAGAGTCTCATCGGATAGCTCATCATCAGAGTCATACTTCTTTGAGCGTTCAGCTGGTTGATCTATTGTGGAGGAAGTGAAAGCCACATAGTTACTTGTATGCTCAAGGTCACTGTCTTCCTCATCTTCATCGTCAATTAGAGAGGCAATGAATTCCTTCTTCTGTTTCTTTAGGAAGTTGGGACATTCTCTCTGCATATGTCCATACCCCTCACATTCAAAACACTGTGCTCCTTTACCTGATCGTTCTCCTCGCCCTCCATCGTTGGCTGTGTTTTCGAGCTTTTGAAACTTGTGTAGTGGCTTGTCCCTGACTTCTCGGGTGACTTTTCTTCCTGTCATCTGGCCAAATCTCTTCATGACTTTGTTGTAGTTTTTGGCCAGCATGGCGATAGTTTCCTCGATGTCACTATCCGACTCAGAGTGTGTTGAGTTCTTCTTATTAGAACTTTTGAAAGCCACACCTTTATGTTTCTTCTCAATAGGAGGTAGGGAGAGCTCGAAAGTCATTAGTGAGCCCATGAGTTCATCAAACTTCAGTGTTTTCAAGTCATGGACTTCTTCGATGGCGGTGATCTTCATCTTGAATCTGGGACTTAAGGCTCTCAGTGTTTTTCTGACCAAGTCCTCATCGGTCATAGGCTTGCCAAGTGAATATGATTCATTGGCCAGATCCTTGATGCGTACATTAAACTCCGCAATAGTCTCGTCGTCATTCATGGTCAGAGCCTCAAAGTTAGTCGTGAGGTACTGTAACTTCTGCTCTTTGACTTTTGAAGTACCCTCGTAAGCCACAACAAGCGTGTCCCAGGCAATTTTGGCACTTGTGCATGTGTTGATGAGTCGAAACACATTCTTATCTACTCCATTAAAAATAGCATTGAGTGCACGAGAATTACCTAGGGCAGCTTCATCTTCTTCCATGCTCCACTCCTTTTCTGGTTTGATGCTCGTTTGATTTCCATGTGCATCAGCATAGTAAGGTTCCTCCCATCCATTGATGATAGACTTCCAGGTTTTGTTGTTGAGGGACTTCAAGAAGGAACACATTCGTGCTTTCCAATATCCATAGTTTGTTCCGTCGAGTATCGGCGGACGATTGACAGATCCTCCTTCCTTCGAATCCATATTAGCTACTCAGATTTTTGCAGGAAAATCACCTAAGAGAATAAGGTGCCCCCTTTGATACCAATTGAAGTTCTGAATCGTAGCCAAGTCAGGAAGTCGAACACAAAGTCTTTAACTTGTGTATCGACTTCTTGTGGAAACAGTAAGCAAAGTGATAGACAGATAATAATCACGACACTAGAGATGATTACCCAGTTCGGTGACTCCGCACCTACGTCTGGGGGCACTTTGCCAGTGGAAAGGTTTTTCACTATCAGCTAGTCAATAGTACAACTTCAAGCCCAACTAGCTATCACACAAGCTATTGTCCTAAGCTACTATAGATCTCACCATGAATCGCCTCGACCCGGAGCCTCTCCCCCTGTCTTTGAGATTCCCTCAATTCCACCCTTCGAGCAAGTCCATGCTCAGTGTCGTTGTCTTCTTGGACGGAGTTGTGAATCTTCAATCACAAACAAAAACCTTAACCGACCCAAACACTTAGTCTTCGCGACTCAAGGTTTGATCGGAGCAAAAGGTCCGTTCTTAGCGAATATTCATCAGCCTCTCAACACGCCGATGGTGCACGGTTAAGAGCTTCTGAGAAATCTTGCAGGTGTTAGAACAAGAACGGATGATCTGCTAATGGGAAGCCAAGGGCTTTTTATAGCAGCTCACATTCCTAATCCCTCCTGGATTCGGAACAGGAAAGTCAGGCAAGTTGTTGCCGCCTTCCATGACAGCTGGAAGTTGTCTTGCCTGTTCTGACTTCCTGAATAAATCAGGCAAGTATAGTTGCCGCCTTTCGCTGACGTGTAACTGCCAGCTGGAAGTCGTCTGACTTGTCGACGTCACTCTCTTGCGCTCCAAGTCTTCGTGGCGTCTTTCTCCTTTCGCTCCAAGCTTTGTCGAAATAGGAAAGCTTTCAGTTCTTTCCTAATCTGTATTGTAACAAGTCGCTCCACACGTCATGCAACATGTTGCTCGACTTCTTACTTTTGCGCTAAAAATTCATGCCAACTATTAAACGTAGCAACAACCCGTGCTGCGATATTTCCTCTACCATGTCTAACTATGGTTTAGTTCTTATCTGGATATTACACGAAGGCGCACACATCCACAAAAACTGACCATCTCATCAAGCTTGCCTCCCAATGAATACTACGCGAAGGCGCAGACATCCATTGTTACCGGAAAGTAAACGAGTGTCAAATGGTCATACTGGAATATTTCCATACCAAATTGGACTATGGTTCAGTTCTTATTTAGCTACTACGCGCAGGCGCACGCATCCAAATAAAACTGACCATCTCATCTAACCTACACCCCCATGAATGCTACGCGTAGACGCACCCACTCACGTGTCGGAGAATCTACATGAGTGTCAAATGGTATACAATTTCTTGTCTTCATTGGAGCCTTATTCATCCTCAATATAGCTGACCCTAGAGCACAAAATCTGAATAAGATTGTGTGAATCACTAGGTTCTTCATGGAACGAACCGCATCTTCTTGGGTTCGATTTCTGTGTTCAGAGACGCCATTAAAATGGTGTTTTGAGCAGAGTCTAGCATGACTGGATCTCCTGATCCCCAAGATGATTGATTTCAACTTGGTTAGGTATTTAGCCATTTAGATTCAATCCAAACGCTTTTAACACTTATTTCCAAGTTGACAGTTATGGCCTTATGACCTTAGGGATCTCAACACACCGGGATGTATTAGACCATACTGGTCACTCGCTCTTCACCTCTACTTGTGAAGAGCGTATCTGTCATTTTACCCACTAAACAAGCTTTGCATCATCAAATTGAATTGAATTCAATTGGACTTATAAGTCCACACTCATATAGTGTTGATATGCGCTTCTTATTTATCCATTAAACAAGCTTCGCATCATCAAATCAAATTGAATTCAATTGGACTTAAAGGTCCACACTCATAGAGTGTTGATGTGCACTTTTTATTTCTATGGTCTAAACAATGATGCCAGATTAGAATCCGGTTCGAACCATCCGGTTCAACCGTTTGCTGTTTATGTTATAGATTGATCTTTCATTAGTATCAACTACGCTTTGCACATAGTGACTAATAACCTTCTGGAGTACTTGCATAATGAATGCCATTTCGATCGATATCATAAATGCCATTAATAAACAGCATGATATCATCTTGTTCAACAAGAACCGAAATTATGTTCTTGATAAAACAAGGTACACTTTCATATGCCAAGACTAAGCCCATTGGGCATAGTCAGTTCGATGATCATTACAACAACTCCTACTGAGATTGCTTACTTGTAGGATCATCTCTCCATTGATCAATTATCTTCTACTTTTGAAATTCTACACATTGAATATGTTATGTAGTACTCCATACTCATGATTCAGAAGCAGACAAGCTTGTTACATAAGTTCTTGAGAAATGTGCATCCTTCACATTCTCCTTCAACTCATCTTGTTATATCATACCGTCCATTTTCTTATGACCACCTTACTTGAAGAAACAAGGCGACATCCGTGTGTTTGGAATTAGCCTTGGTCTTTTGGACCATGGGTGTATCTTAATCTTCTTCAACCTTGCTTAAGGGCCTTACCCTTGTTAGCATTAGTTTTCTCAAAGCTTATCCCTTTCTTGACCTCTGGAACATCGGAATCTAGTTCTGAATGTACCTCCGGTCAATTCCATGTTGCACATGCTTAGATCATTAAATTGATCCCATCATACAACATAAAATTATGACTTATGGAAATTTCTGCTTACAATCGCAGGAGTGCAAATCCTTGATTGGATAGAGTCTTTCGATTCTTGCCTTCTCATAGAGATAGCCAATCAGACCATTTGCATCCATAATCATCTGTTGCCCTTAGAGATTCTATCTCTCTGCAACCCATCTTTCATAACCCACATTATCCAGAGTGTTAGAGTGCTTCTTGAATGCAACTCTAAGAGCTCTAGTGGTGTTCGTAGCTGAGTCCAAAGGGATAGGTTGGTCAAGAAATATTTCTTTTGTGTACATTTGAGAAACCTTCTCAAAAGTAGTATATGTCCAGAGATCCTATTCTTCCAAGGATATATATCTGTGACTCATTGTATGCGGTGATTTTGCTTTACGAAATATAATTTTAATCAGTATTGTTTAAATTTAAAGTTGGAGATTGAGTTTTAAAACACTTGTCTGATTCTAAAACTTAGCATCTGAACCATGATCCTCGCATACCCTCAATTGAAGTGAACGAAGGCTCACTGCTCCAACTGAGAGAACCAAGGTAGGAACGCATCCAATTACAAGTCCATGTAATTCTTTTCTAGGTTTTGTACTTAAAAGTACACGACATACCCTATATTGATACTCCAGGTCAGCCCTAGCTGACAATCGTAGACAAGTCTACCAAGTTTCGACTACGGTCAGAAGTAATGTGGCTACTACGCGGAGGCGTACGCATCCACATAGAACTTCCCAACTCATCCAGACTTCTCCTCTATGAATGTTACGCGGAGGCGTACCGGCATCCATAGGGTCAAAGTTCTTTTGAGTGTCCAAACTTGGATAGTATCACGCTTGACTTGTAATTATTTGCGAATAAGTGTTTTTTATACTCCTGATTGTATATCAATACAATATTAACTAGAATCATCAATTACAAATCCATGCAAAGATGATTCCTTAACCAATTACATGCAAGTCTGATTAAATTCCGGTTTTAATCTTCGCATGTGGATGATAGCTAAACATACATAAACTAATGCATATAAAACTATCCATATATGCATACATTCACAATATATAAATGTAAATAGAACATGTATAGCTAAGCCCATCCTGAGTATCCTAGGATTCTAGCAAAACGGATCCTAAAGACTAGGTCTTCAAGATCCATGCTTGCGCCATCCTTGTGGACTCCCACTGGCTTCGAGTTCCCTCTAGCCGTCAAATCTCCCTCTTGACTTGTATCTTGCGTCGGTCTTCGTAATTACAAGTTTAAATTAAATAAATAAATAAATACAAATAGTCATGACACGCCGGTCGTATTTATCACAACCCAAAATTTTTTTAGCAACTCGCAGGTTGCAAAACTGAAATTAAAACATACAAGTCTAGAGGGCTTAGCTATACATCATGTGGAAAGCAATATGTTGTCGAAGATCATGTGTTCATACATCATGCTTATCAAACAACAAATTTATTCCAAATTTTATCTTTCTTAAGTGTGGGAAAAATTTCCGGTTTATCGAAACCGAACGGTTTAAATTAATTAATTGAAATTGAACTAGTTCACCCTGGTTTATCGAAACCGAACCAAATCT
Source organism: Geranium rotundifolium (assembly GCA_963920655.1). Taxonomy (NCBI): domain Eukaryota; kingdom Viridiplantae; phylum Streptophyta; class Magnoliopsida; order Geraniales; family Geraniaceae; genus Geranium; species Geranium rotundifolium. The sequence continues at coordinate 22,676,443 of OY987311.1, read as the reverse complement.
AAAAATTAAACATTTTAGGGTTTACAATTTTCTCGCGAACCGACCATTTCAGCCCGAGACTGGTCGAGCCAAACCGGCCCGACCTAGGTCGCCCACGAGGGCTGCCATGGTTGCCCGCAGGGAAGACCATGATCGCCCGTGTCAGCAACCATGGTCGCCCGCGAGGGCTGCCATGGTGGCCCGCGGCAGCGACCATGGTGGCTCGCGAGGACTATCATGTTTGCCCGCAAGCAACCTGGTCGGCCCTTGGTGCTGACCATGGTCGGCCCGAGGGCTCTCCATGGTCCACCAAGGGGCTCGACCTCGGTTAGCCATGGCTCACCCAAATCAGCCCTACAAATCACTTTTAACTTTCAAAATAAACTAATAAAAATCTGATTTTTTTTTATGTTTTCATGCAAAGTTAAAATCCAAATCATACAAGAAAAATTAGGGAATATAACTAACCTTAATCATGCTCAAAATCAATATCACAAATCAACCAATGCTCTGATACCACTGAAGGAAATCCACAGGTTCCATAGAATTAATTTCATGCGGCGGACATTAAATAACCATGGATTTCGAATTAAGATCATTATGTGATAAAAAATTCCAGCAAGAACATAAAAAAATATCAAATCTGAAAATATATCTTTTCGAATCAGAAACACAAAGAAGCTTTAGTGAATCTGCCTGTAGAAAAACATAACTTCTAAAACCCATAACTTGAGCTACGGATCTCCAAATGCCATGGTTCTTTTTGGAGAGTAAATTTCATCCAGTTCTCTACGACTTTCATGTTTTGCACAAAATCCAGTTCGGAATACAAGACCATCGTCTGAAGCAAAATATTTACTCGTCAGTGCTGGACCGATTTTTCGGTTTGTCCCGATTTGTTCCATCTTTGAGGATTTCGAATTTGACAAAGCAAAACCAAAAGATTGTTCTCTCTAGATAGTCCACACAAGCAAGGCACCTAATCACTCTTAGGATCCTACACTCAACTATGCTAGTTTTGATAGTTGAAGAAGCAAACCCTAGCTATGGAGGAAGAGAGAGGAGCGGCTAGAATAGGGATTAGAATCGACCAAATATGTGGGAAAAGAAAATAATTACGTGTGTAATTAAATTCTTAAAATCAAATCATATATTTGAATTTCCTTAATGATAATTACTAGTAATTATCCTTTTGCTAAACTTAATATAATTAGGAATTATAATTATATCAAGCATGGGCTAGATGGCCATTTATCTCAATACAATAATAAATCCAATTAATATTAAGACTGGGTTTGGAGCCCACTTAGCTAATGTGTAAGGACCGCTCCCGGTCAATTTGGATCAATTTTGTGAAAAATGGATAAAAATTTAAAAATTCGCGATTTGACCAAATTTTGACCCGAGAGTCACCGAGGACTACTATTTGAGCCATTTTAAGTTGAAATTGTAATATTATGGATATTAGGTTCATATGGAAGCTAAAATTTAGCGAAACATCACGGTTCCGACGGTTTCGAAAAACGTGTCCGTTTCGGACGATTTCGGGTCCGAAATGACAAAAGTGGATTGTGGGACCCCCCTACTTTACACATGGCATGATTCAAGAGGGGGGAGGGTGAGCCATTTTCGGCAGAAGCAAAGAAAAGGAGAGAGAGTGGAGGGCTTGGCCAAGAGAAGAAGAAGGAAGAAGAGGAGAAGAGCTTTTGGTGATTTCCCGACGATCCGGCCGCGTGATCGACCATTTTCTTGCGTATTCGGGTTCCTCACATCATTGGCTACGGTAAGCAACTCATTTTTTTTCATTGTGATGAGTTTGAGTTGTGGGTTTGATGAGAAATGAGTGAAATGATGATGGAGTGGAGTTGTAGGGGTGTTTTGGAGCATTTTGGGACGTTTTTGAAATTTTCCGGCGGCCGGAGGGTTTGCCGGAGCTCCGGCCGGTCACCGGAGCTCCGGCCAGGGTGGTGGCGCGCCTGAGGTGGCCCGGCAGTGGCCAGCGCCCAGCCATGGCTGGCCGTGGCAGCCTATGGGCGACCGTGGGCCGTTTGGGCCTCTCGGGCTGTGAGTGGCCTGGGTGGTCCCACGAGCCCGGAATTCGGGTTTGTGAGTTTCGGGAGGTCTCTGGTAACCCTCGAATCAATAGTTGGCACCCTTGGTGATTTTTGGATTTAAATTACGAAAATCGGAAAATGTGTGTCGAAACTTTAAATTACGCGATTAAATTGCTCGGGTGTCGGAATTCGATTCCGTCAATTGCGTTGGTCACCTCGAATATAATTAGGAATTTAGACACAAATTTGGGAATTTTCGGAGTCCCGAGGGACAAATTCACACAACCGGGCAGATTCGAATTAACGGGCAAAATGGGCCGTTCCGGGCCCATTTTGACAACTTAGGTTAATTAAGAAGTGTTGGAGTGAGCGATACTTGTCGGGGTGGCACTTGGGTTTAATTTCGTGAAAATCCGAATTTCGGTTAGTTATTAAAACTTGTGATTTTGTCACTTTTAGATTCCTTTGACGACCGCGGGAAAGGAAAGGCATAGCTTGGCGTCGCGAAAATTTTAGGAGCTTACGTTGGAAAATTTGAGGTAGGGGGACATAGCTTACCTAGACTCATTCTCTTGATGCATTGATTGAATTTATTTGAGTATTTAGTCGACATAAAATGAAATGTTTGAACACCTTTTGCTCGATGTTGTGAATTAAATAGCATGTTGATGTGTTGATATAAATGCCTCTCCGTGAATTAGTTGAGTATCAAACTTGAACTGCTTGTGAGCACCTAGTTGTGCATGGTTATATTATTGCTTTTCAGACGATGACTTATTCCGTCTCGCACTTGTCTTGTTCGTGTGGATGTAAATGCCTCTCTGTGAACTAGTTTCTTGCACTTGGTTTGTTTTTTGTGAATGTATCGAAGGGTGTTGGGGTGTGGTTGGTAAGGGTGTTGTGATGTGGAAGGGTGGAAAGGTGATGGGAGGCTCTGTGGTTGGATGGATAATCGAGTCAGGAGCGGTACCCCTCCTGGCCGTGATCGATTTCCATTCGGAGGTTGAACTGAGTCATGGGTGGTACCCCTTGGCCGTGATCGGTTACCTCAATTGTTTGGCGGTGTGGTTGGATGGATAATCGAGTCAGGGGCGGTACCCCTCCTGGCCGTGATCGATTTCCATTCGGGGGTTGAACCGAGTCAAGGGTGGTACCCCTTGGCCGTGATCGGTTACCTCAATTGTGTGGTTGTGTTTGGATGGGCAATCGAGGCAGGAGCGGTACCCCTCCTGGCCATAATCGATTCCCGTTCGGAGGTTGAACCGACCAAGGGTGGTACCCCTCGCCGGTCGTAATCGGTTACCTCGGGAGTTGTGACGTGGTTGGTGGATGAGTAGTGGAAGTGTTGTGATTCGTACTTTACTGACTTCTTTGTGCTTACATGTATGTTTTTCTCATCCTTGCTGTTTGTTTTAGTCTCTAGGTAGCGTGTTCACCCCTACTTGTAGTTGTGTAGGTTGGTGATCCTGAGTACACTTTTGGTGAGAGCTTTTGGGGATGTGTCATGTCGACGCACTGCGTTACTTTTTGTTGTTGTTGACTTTTGTAGACTCTGGTCTGAGTCATTGGCCATGTATATTTCTGTATCGCAATTTGTCTAAAATATTTTGATATAAATATTTGATTGTCTGGCCATGTCGTGCCTCACTTTTGTACGCGTTATTTGTTGGTTTAATATAGATTTTAAAAGGAGAAATGGTATGAATTTATTTGTTGTAAACAGGTTTCTTTATTTGACTCGTGCAATCCCATTTTGAACTAGGGACGCCTAAATCAAAATGTGATGGCCTCGTGCGAGGATAGTTATGTTGTAATTTGAGGACGCTCGAGTTATTTCATAATTATATCGCATCGTGTTATTTCAAAGGTTTTTAATTCTTCGGGTAACGACTTTAATTCGGGAAACCGGATTTTGGGGCGTTACATAATGTTTAGTTAAACTCATTTAAATTGAGTTATAATTAAATTTTTTAGCTAAATCGATTCAATTTCTTTAATATGATTTTCTCAACCATCCGGTTTATAAACCTAGGCCAGAAATCAACCGGTTCGCTTTCAATTTAACTAAATGAAAAGGCCAATTCTCTAAATCTTATATCCAGATCTCTTTTGCTATGCACCTTACTTAAAGTGTGTGACCCTCTAGGCCCACGACCCGTTGGCAGACTGGAAAAATTACCATTTTGCCCTTTCCATCTTAAGTGGCCTCTAGCAAGACATTATGATTACCCAACATTCATGAATATCGATGATTCGATTTAATCTCTTATCGTACATGTAACTATCCTTTTATCATACCGATATCTAGATTGATCAAAAGGCATAGAACCATCATCCTAATTTATCCACCACGGTTTCTTGATATCTGAGATGACTGAAAACTGATACTAAGTATATCCTGCATGGCCATGCTATTTCTTCAGTCATACTCTTCAAGTGGCCTAAATAGATATCTTTCCCCCATCGGAGTATGAGTGATAAATCCCTCAGTCGTCTTTCGAGTTCACTCATGTAATTCATAACTAAGCCAATCATAGCCCTTATGGCTACCCTTTTACTGGTAACGTTAGAATAGGTGAAACTTAGAGATTCATCACACGGTGATCAAAAAGACTCCTTGGTTTTAGGATATAATGAAAAGCTACGATATGTGAGCATGCTCATGACAGTATCTATGCTGCATACTCACTAGCGGGTCGTCCAATATCATACCCCTGATGATATCTTTGATCTAACTCTGGCAGATCCTTGCCATGATCAGTAGAGCGTGATCATAAAGAGTTAGCCTCATACTGCTCACTTCTTAATGAAGCTTAACTGATCAAGGACTCATTAAATGTAATTCTTTGTGATCCGCAGTTCTACTATTAGTTATGACACACTAATGACATAGATCAAACTACATCTAATGTATTACTACAACACATTAGTAATATGATGCTGATTTGTTTATTCAGAATGATGATAAAATATTATAACTGTAGACACCTTTTACATTGGACTAGGGCATAACTCCAACATATATGTGAACTAACCCTAATGTGCCTATAATCTAACCCTAATGTGCCCATAACAAGAATTAAGTTTGAAGCTAGATAATATGTGTTCCGATCTTCTTCTTCAGGATTTCACTATTGGATGATGATATGCCGATGTCGGATGCTGGATTTCGTTAATACTCTACATTCTTCTCACGTGCGGTGTCCGAATTACCGAGATAACAAACAAGGATCTCGAAGTGGTAGACCGACTCTGATACCACTGTTGGGTTCTGGGGCATTTTAATTACGTTCATGGCAGCGGAAGCAACCTATAAACCGCCCCTCACCTGCGCAAGATCGACTACCAAGTTAGATCCTTAGGAAATCGAGTTTTCGGGTTTTACCAGAATCAGCCCGACAGAAAACCGAGACTTTGAAGCTCTATATCTCGAGCTACAGATCTACAATTGCTTCGGTTCTTTTTGGTAATTAAACCTCAGCCAATTCCCTACATCTTTTGTGTTTTTCTCCAAACCCAGTTCGGACGAGAATACCTCCGTCTGGAGCAAAACATTTTCCCCATCTCGCTGGACAGACTCTGCGGACCAGTCTTCTTCTTGGCCTTGTATCTCCCAAACCAGCGCTCTTTTGGAAATCAGTATTTCACAAAAGTTGTAGCCGTCAGTTTCAGGTCAATAGAAGCTCGGACGAAGCGGCTATGGCTCACGCATTGTCGGTCGCCGGAACTAGACAATCTGGACAATTTCTCCATTTTGCATTTAGTCTTTGTTGAATCGATAAAGAAGAACTTTCGGATCTTCTTCTCTAGAGCAAGTCCACACCAAGGGGATGATCTTGAAGATCCTTCACTTAATTGCCTACTAGAACAATTAATTGAAGAACAAGAGAGCAAAGAGAGGAGAGAGAGAGTTGTGAGAGTTGTAGGATTGATGACAGTGTGTTGTGTCTTGAATCTCATTTGATATTTCTCTAGTTCATCAATCTCATGAGCATGGGTCAAAAGGTGATTGGTATGGGCTTAAAGGTTCTTTAACCCATACCCCTTAAATCACTCAACTCTTAATCCACAATCACCAACTAAGCATGGTGTTGTGTAGCCCACACACATGGACCCACCATGTGGGCCGGCCAAGAGGGCTTATTGGGCCCTTAATGGGCCCTTGTTTGGGCCGGCCATGAGACCTCATGGGCCAAGCCCAATGGGCTCGCCCGTGTGCTCTCGTGCTGTGTCCAAAAGTCGCCCGACCCTTTTTGTCGTTACTTATCAAACAAAGTCCGACGCGACATCGACGAAAAAACTCAGTTTTCTCGATTCGCTAATTATTCTATCATACCGAACCCATGGCACAAAACCTCCAGTTTTGTCCATGTATTGCTCCTCAAGAAACGTTAAGGTTTCCTTGTCTCAAGTTATCCGTCTTGAATGTGTGTAACCCTTTAGGCTCATGCCACCGTTGGCAGATCAGCGCAAAAGATCCAATTGCCCGATCCATCATAAGTAGTCTCTAGTAAGACGTTATGATTACCCAAGGTGCATGATGATCGAAGATTCGACTTAACCTTGTGCGTACAAGTCACCATCCTATTATCTCTAGATATCCCGATTGATCACAAGGCATAGAGTCGTCACCCTTGTTTAATCAATCATTGTTACTTGATATGCGAGATGGCTGAGAACTGATAACCCGTATCTTCGGTATGGCCATGCTCTTGCTCTCAGTCAGTCTCCATCAAGAGGCCCTTTTAACGGATATCTTTCCCATACTATAGTATGAGGGATAAATCCCTTAGCCGTCTTTCGTGTCACTCATGCAACCCGTTCCGCCACCCGATCATGCCCTTTATAGCAATCCTGTCACAGAAAGCGTTAGGCGCAAGTTAAAGCCGCACGTTCATTGCATAGTGATCACAAAGACTCCTTGGTCTAAGGATGTCGTGACAAGCTATCGCATTTGAATATGTTCATGGCTTAATCTATGAAAACACTATTCAAAGCGGGTCGTCCTATATCAATCACCTCATGATATCTATGATATGATTCCGGGATCCCTCATCCCTATGACAAGTAGAACTACGTCATTAAGAACCATCCTCATACTGGTCGCTTCTAAGGAAGCATATTTTGACCAGGGACTCGTTAAGTGTGATCTGTACAGATTTATGGTTCTACTACTTTAGTGGTCATAAATCAGATCATGCTTAACATATTACTTCAACACATAAGTAATACAAAGCCGTTTTATATATATGTTACAAACGATGATAATGTACATAGACGTTTACAGGCTAATAGCAATTGGACTAGGGCACAAATGCTATCAATCTCCCACTTGCCCCTAGTTCCAATCTAAGTCCCAGTCTATACCCATTGACCTAACATGTTTATCATGTTTTGCTTGTGGAAGAGCCTTGGTCAAGGGATCGGCTGTGTTATCATCAGTTGCAACGTAGTAGATCTTCACGTCATCTCTAGCAACAATGTCGCGGATGATGTGATACTTTATGAGTACATGTTTGGATCTGTCATGTGCCCTGGGTTCCTTTGCTTGCGCAATAGCCCCGGTGTTGTCACAATATAAGTCTACTGGGTTAGATGGGTTTTTAATTACACCTAACCCAGCCATGAAACTCCTGATCCATACAACCTCTTTTGCCGCTTCAGATGCGGCAATGTACTCAGCTTCTGTCGTAGAGTCGGCAATGGTGTCCTGCTTCTTGCTTTTCAGCTGAAAGCTCCACCGTTCAACACAAACATTTAAACCAACTAACTTTTAAAGTCATCGGGGTCTGTATGGAAAAACTAGCGTCGACATATCCTTTGACGACTAGATCATCATTTCCTCCTCCGTATACAAGAAAAGCGTCTTTGGTTTTTCTCAAAAATTGAGAACCGCCTTGACGGCAATCCAATGTTCCTTACCGGGTTTGGACTGATGTCTACTGGTACAGCTTAGGGCAGACGAGACATCCGGTCTCGTATATATCATGGCATACATTATGGACCTTATAGCCGAAGCATATGGGATCTTATTAATTCTTGCTAGCTCTGCAGGTGTCTCAGCACACTACTTCTTGCTTAGCTTCATGCCATGACGCATGGGCAACAGTCCTTTCTTTGAATCTTGCATCGAGAATCTTCTCAACACTTTGTCTATGTAGGTGCTTTGACTTAAGCCCAAGACCCGCTTGGCACGGTCTTGCGAAACACTTTGTCTATGCAAGAGGCCTCGCCTAAGTCCTTCATTGCGAAACACTCACCTAACCAAGTCTTTGTTAAGAGCAAGGTAGGGACGTTGTTTCCAATGAAAGCACCAAGAAGACTACTTTGCTCCCATCTGCCTTTTTATATACGCAAGGTTCATCATCGTTCTTGATGAAGCCAAATTGTTTCACAACTTCATCAAAACGTTGATTCCAACTCCGAGATGCTTGCTTCAAACCATAAATTGATTTGAGCAACTTGCAAATCTTTCCCTTATTCTTAGGATCCTCAAAACCCTCAGGCTGGGACATTTAAACGTCCTCAGCTAACCTCCCGTTGAAGAAGGCGGTTTTGACGTCCATTTGCCATATCGCATAGTTGCTACGACAAGTAGAATGCGGATAGATTTGACGATAGCTACTAGAGAAAAAGGTCTCTTCATAGTCAATTCCGTGGACTTGCCTATAACCTTTTGCTACCAGTCTTGCTTTATAGGTCTGAGGTTTGCTATCCATGTCCATCTTTATTTTAAAGATCCATTTACACCCGATGACTTTTACGTCAGGGGTTTGATCCACCAAGTCCCACACTTGATTATCTGACATGGATTGCATTTCTTCCCTCATGGCTTCTAACCATTTCTCAGAGTCGGTTCCGTCCTTACTAACTGTAGCTATTGGTTCTTACTCAACGACTACTTCTCTTGGGTAGTGCAGTGGTTCCCGAGTGACCATCTCATCTAGAACTCCATAAGATGAACAGCCCTCCCACTGACTGTCTTGGAAATAAATTACTTCTCCAAGAATGTCCCACCTCGATTATGAATGCGGCCGTTTGCAGAGCGTAACCCCAGAAGGAGATCGGGAGATCAGTGAGACTTAACATTGATCGAACCATATCCAACAATGTCCGATTCCTTCGCTCGGACACACCATTGAGTTTCGGTGTTCCTAGCGGAGTCCACTGAGATAGTATTCCACTTTCTGTAAGATGACTAAGAAACTCTTCGGATAAGTATTCTCCACCCCGATCAGAACGGAGTGCCTTGATACTTTTTCCGAGTTGGTTTTCTACTTCAGTCCTAGACTCCTTGAATTTATCAAAGGCTTCGGACTTATGTCTTATGAGATAGACATAACCATATCTACTGAAATCATCTAGTTAAACGTGATAAAGTAGCCTAAACCACCTCTGGCTGGTGTCTTATTTGGTCCACATACGTTTGAATGTATTAGACCCAATAGGTCACCTGCCCTCTCACCTCAACCAGTGAAGGGCGCTTTAGTCATCTTGCCCATTAAACAAGCTTCGCATCTATCAATCGTTTGGTATTCGAACTGACTTTGAAGTCTACGCTTGTGAAGCGCTGAGATGCGTTTCTTATATATGTGACCTAGACGATAATGCCAGATTAGAGTTTGGTCTATATCATTAGCTTTAAACCTTTTAGCATTTATATTATAGAGCATGTTGGATCTCAAGTTTTGCAAATTCAGTATGTATAAACCTCCAACAGTGTGAGCATTGCCATAAAACATGTTGTTGCGCATAATATTAAAAAACCCGTTCTTAATATTAAAATAATAACCTTCCTTTTCAAGAAGAGATATTGAAATAATATTCCTGATGAAAACAGGTACGCAAAACACATCAAAAGGTTCAATTAGAAGCCCACTGCGCAAAACAAGGTTAACAGAACCCACGGCAGTTGCGGTAACTCTCACGTTGTTCCCAACTCTTAGGTCCACCTCGCTTTTCCCATTATCTCTTCTACTATTCAACACCTATATATCCGCACAGACATGAGATTCAGCTCCAGTGTCTAGTACCCAAGCATTTATAGTAGAAAGATTTAGCTCTAATGGAATACCTGACGAAGTAGCGGCCCCACCGCCCTTCCTCTGATCATCCTTCAGCAGCTGACAGTCTTTCTTCCAGTGACCAGGCTTTTGGCAGTAGAAACAGACCGACTCTTTTGCCTTCCCCTTGCCTTTTACGGGCATGAAAGGTTTAGTAACAAATGGCCTGATCTTTCTTGCCAGGTGCATTGGGCCTTTACCCTTGCCACCACCAGCTTTGAAGCTGGATCCCGTGCTGACCATAAGAACACTTTTGGGCGAACTGCCCCTTATGCTCTTCTCGGCAGTTACCAACATGATGTGCAACTCCGATGCGGTCTTGTCCATGTCATGCATGTGATAGTTCATGACGAATCCACCATATGCTTGAGGAAGGGATTGCAGAATAAAATCCGCATCAATTTCCTTTTCCATAGACATACCGATACTAGTCATATGGTCAAAATGTCCCTTTATACGTAGGACGTGTGGACCTACAGAGCTGCCTGCTGACATCTTGCAGGCAATGAGTTCTCGGAGAACAGTGTATTTTTCAATACGTACTTTCTCTTTGAACATATCCTTGATCTGTGCAAACATTGCAAACGGATCATGGGATAGCTCTATAAACTGCTTCTGGAGGTCTGCCTCCATGCAGCCCAGCATGACACACTCAACGTCGATAGAGTCGCTAAGGTGTTTCTGGTACGCATCCTTAACGACCCTCGTTGCGTTGGCAGCTGGCTCCACCGGGATAGCCTTATAAAGGACGTACTCCCTACGTTCCAACTTTAACACAAGTCGTAAATTTCTGTCCCAGTCCAGATAATTTGTCCCGTTGAGTTTACACTTTTCGAGTATAGTCCTCAACGACAAATTAGACGAGTTTGTTGAATTACTAGCCATTTCTACACGAAGAAAGTAAATTTAATCAGAAAAGTTGAATAAATTTACGAAGATCCGAACTAAACACCAACCATACGATTCTAAGGTTTAGAATCTTAAACCAAGATCCCTTATTCGTCATTTGAAGTACGCTAAGGCGCACCGCTCCAATTGACTTATTTAGGTACGACGTCCGTCCAATTACAACCCGTGTAACTCTTGGTCAGGGTATGTGTATAAAACACACGGCTTACCCTTCTGATGCCCCAGCTCGACCTCAGGCCAAGAATTGTGGTCGAGTCAACCAACCTTCACTAACGAGTTAACTTTGTGCAGATGCTCCGCTAAGGCGCACGACATCCCACAAAGTTTACCATTCCCATCTAGAACCCATTCGATCGATGCTCCGCTAAGGCGCACGACACCGATAAAATGTTTCTACATGGGTGTGAATTTGGGTGGCATCTCACTTGACTCAAATTAGCTTGTAAATTGGTTGTGCTTAATAATTCGAAAGTATTTGGCACAATTACGAATCCGTCATCAACAACCCGTGTTGTGACGTTTCTAATTGTATCACATACTATCTTCATTTGAAACCGTCATTTGCAACCCGTGCAAACACGTTTCAAATTTGAACTCATCCATCACAACCCGTGCAATGATAGTTCACAACGCTTTAAACATGCAAACAATTAAAGTCGATTTTAATCTTTGCATGTGAGGTGATGGCTTATAAACTTATAAACTAATCATGCAAGCATGTTATTAATTAAATAATTCAAGCAAGCATTCATAAAGCGTTAAATATGCATTTTATAGACCATCCTAATCTTAGGATTCTACGAGTCTTCATATCTTCTCGTCTTTCTCATTCGGGCTCCCACTAGCTCTTGGACTTCCTCCAAGACCGTCATTGCGCTCGATTTTCCATCCTTCTCGTCTTTGAGTAATAATTACAATTAATACTCGGTTCGTAGACCGGATAAAAAATAATTACACTTTATGGGCTCGAATAAAAGAATAATTACACGCTAACACTAACGGTATGCAAACCGTAAAAGCGATAAAATCTAATGGGCTACTAATGCATCATACATCTCATCACAGCATCCAACATGTTATCACACAAACATGTTATCAAATAATATGCAATAATTCCGGTTTTAATTTTGCCAAGTTGCTTGGTCGGGTTTATCGAAACTAGACCTTTTCGAAAAACGGTTTATCGAAACTGATCAAATTAAAAAGTTTTCGAAATATTGGATCGCGTGTTCATCCACGGACATAATCAACGTGCACGAACCAAGTCGGGCCAAGCCCAATGGGCCGAAGCCCATTGGGCCGAGCCCAACACCACGGCTCGGTTAAACCCAAACCGAGCTTGCCTCTCCTCTCGGCCTCGGCCAAGAGGAGGGACGGCCCCGGTCACCACCGGCCTCTCCCGGCCTTCGGTGACCTCCGTTCGGTACCTCCGATCCGGCTCCCCGAGAGTCTCTTCTCAGACCCGACAAATCCAATAATTTCCGTAAAATTACAAATTCAATATATTTTCAAAAATAACATATTTCTTGCAATTATCCCAAAAAGCATTAAAATCATGTTATCAACAATTATAACATTTATATCATTACAAAACCGTAATAACAAACAAGGATCTCGGAGTGGTAGACCGGCTCTGATACCACTGTTGGGTTCCCGGGCATTTTAATTACGTTCATGGCAGCGGAAGCAACCTATAAACCGCTCCTAACCTGCACAAGATCGACTACCAAGTTAGATCCTTAGGAAATCGAGTTTTCGGGTTTTACCAGAATCTGCCCGGCAGAAAACCGAGACTTTGAAGCTCTATATCTCTAGCTACAGATCTCCAATTGCCTCAGTTCTTTTTAGAGATTAAACCTCAGCCAATTCCCTACATCATTTGTGTTTTGCTCCGAACCCAGTTCGGACGAGAAGACCTCCGTCTGGAGCAAAACATTTTTCCCGTCTTCCTGGACAGACTCTACGGACCAGTCTGCTTCTTGGCCTTGTATCTCCCATTCCAGCGCTCTTTTGGAAAATAAGTATTTCCCAAAAGTTGTAGCCCTTGGACTTATCTTTCCAACGGCGTCAGTTTCAGGTTAATCGGAGCTCGGACGAAGCGGCTATGGCTCACGCATTGTCGGTCGCCGGAACTGGACAATCTGTACAGTTTCTCCATTTTGCATTTAGTCTTTGTTGAATCGATAAAGAAGAACTTTTGGATCTTCTTCTCTAGAGCAAGTCCACACCAAGGGGATGATCTTGAAGATCCTTCACTTAATTGCCTACTAGAACAATTAAATGAAGAACAAGAGAGCAAAGAGAGGAGAGAGATAGTTGTGAGAGTTGTAGGATTGATGACAGTGTGTTGTGTCTTGAATCCCATTTGATATTTCTCTACTTCATCAATCTCATGAGCATGGGTCAAAAGGTGATTGGTATGTGCTTAAAGGTGCTTTAACCCATACCCCTTAAATCACTCACCTCTTAATTCAGAATCACCAACTAAGCATGGTGTTGTGTGGCCCCCACACATGTACCCACCATGTGGGCCGGCCAAGAGGGCTTATTGGGCCCTTAATGGGCCCTTGTTTGGGCCGGCCATGACACCTCATGGGCCGAGCCCAATGGGCTCGCCCGTGTGGTCTCGTGCCGTGTCCAAAAGTCGCCCGACCCTTTTTGTCGTTACTTATCAAACAAAGTCCGACGCGACATCGACGAAAAAACTCAGTTTTCTCGATTCGCTAATTATTCTCTCAAACTGAACCCATGGCACAAAACCTCCAGTTTTGTCCATGTATTGCTCCTCAAGAAACGTTAAGGTTTCCTTGTATGATTCTTTGATTAATGAATGAACGCTAGATATTTCAATTCATCATCCAACTCACAAGCATGGGTCAAAAGTGATTGGTATGGGCTTAAAGGTGCTTTAACCCATACCCCTTAAATCACTCACCTCTTAATCCACAATCACCAACTAAGCATGGTGTTGTGTGGCCCCCACACATGGACCCACCATGTGGGCCGGCCAAGAGGGCTTATTGGGCCCATAATGGGCGGGCCCTTGTTTGGGCCGGCCATGAGACCTCATGGGCCGAGCCTAATGGGATCGCCCGTGTGGTCTCGTGCCGTGTCCAAAAGTCTCCCGACCATTTTTGTCGTTACTTATCAAACAAAGTCCGACGCGACATCGACGAAAAAAACTTTGTTTTCTCGATTCGCTAATTATTCTCTCAAACCGAACCCATGGCACAAAACCTCCAGTTTTGTCCATGTATTGCTCCTCAAGAAACGTTAAGGTTTCCTTGTCTCAAGTTATCCGTCTTGAATGTGTGTGACCCTCTAGGCTCATACCACTGTTGGCAGATCGGCGCAAAAGATCGCTCTTGCCCGATCTATCATAAGTGGTCTCTAGTAAGACGTTATGATTACCCAAGGTGCATGACGATCGATGATTCGACTTAACCTTGTGCGTACAAGTCACTATCCTATTATCTCTAGATATCCCGATTGATCACAAGGCATAGAGTCGTCATCCTTGTTTAATCAATCATTGTTACTTGATATGTGAGATGGCTGAGAACTGATAACCCATATCACCGGCATGACCATACTCCTACTCTCAGTTAGTCTCGATCAAGAGGCCTTTTAACGGATATCTTTCCCATACCGTAGTATGAGGGATAAATCCCTTAGCCGTCTTTCGTGTCATTCATGCAACCCGTTTCGCCACCCAATCATGCCCGTTATTGCAATCCTGTTACAGAAAGCGTTAGGCGCAAGTTAAAGCCGCACGTTCACTACATAGTGATCACAAAGAGTCCTCGGTCTAAGGATATCGTGACAAGCTATCGCATTTGAATATGTTCATGGCTTAATCTATGAAAACACTATTCAAAGCGGGTTGTCCGATATCAATCACCTCATGATATCTATGATATGATTTCGGGATCCCTCATCCCTATGACAAGTAGAACTACGTCATTAAGAACCATCCTCATACTGGTCGCTTCTAAAGAAGCATATTTTGACCAGGGACTCGTTAAGTGTGATCTGTACAGATTTATGGTTCTACTACTTTAGTGGTCATAAATCAGATCATGCTTAACATATCTGAAATTCTGATCAGCTAGTTGTGCCAGATGCCACACAGAATGCTACAACGTTGTGTCTGACTTCTTGATTCTACTCTTCGAGCAATCGCCTTACTCTGTCGGCTTCAAGTCTTCTTCAAGCTTGGTGGTTGCGTGCAGTCTTCAACTCACGACTTTCAGTAAACCCTCAATCACCTAACTCTCTATAGTTATGTGATACACAACATCCTAAGCTCAATCTGCAATTTCTCAGCCCGCAAACCTTCACGTCTAAGAACCTTGCAAATTGTTGCTAGGAAACAAATAAAGAACCACACGATTGCTAAGGGGGTAGCCTAAGCTTTTATAGCAATCGTGGATGAGTACTAACCCTAAAGGTTTTCCTCTTAATCACCGTCTTTGTTCTTTTCAGATTAGGAGTCGTTCTGCACTTTCCTAATCGTTTTCTTGCTGCACTGCCGAACCTGCACTTTCCTGATTTCTGTCGATCAGGATGCTTGCCGAGATGCCGTCAACAATGTCACACAAGATGTCGTAGAAGATGCTTCGACATAGTCGTAGAAGATGCTTCGACATTCTTTGTAACATGTTTCTTCAGTTCCTTCAAAATCAGCCAATCTCGAAAATCGTCGTAACGACAATCTCCCCCTTTGCTATTTTTAAGGACAACATTCTTCGTCGCATTCTGCGTCGCATTCGTCGTCTCGTTGATCGCCAGTGTCGTCGCGCGTATCGTCGCATCTTCTCTATCTTTCTTTCTTGTATCGTCGTGATCGCGCGTGTTATCTAACTTAAACTTAAACTTACTCCCCCTTGCTGGCTCAAAAAGAGCCAAACTATAAACAAATATTGTAACAAGTCCGGAAAATAAGCAAAATAAATCCAAACATAACTCACACTTGCTCTCAATCAGTTGTCGAGAGAAAGCGTGATACATTGTTCACAAAATATTACAGACATAAAAGTTGTTCAGTAGTTCAAGAGTCAGAGAATTTCATAGAGAATTTTAAATAGAGCTGCTGTTGGAACTTGCAGTCTCTGTTGCTTCTGTGGAGGCTTCTTGGGTAGCATCTTCTGGATCATTTGTGGGATCATCTTCAGAGCCTGGAGGAAACATTGAGTGCAGCAGGTTGGCGCAGTGAGTTCGGCGCTGCGAGAGGTGCTTCAGGGCAGTCTTTAAGTTTGCAATGTCCTCATCAAGCACTTCAATTTCTCGTTTGAGCATGACGGCATCCCTGCTGGAGGTCCTGGTGAGAGGGATGGGACTTGTGGCTCTACTGGTTTTTGCCTTGGCCTCCCTTCAAACAACTTGTGGCTCACCACAATTAGTCCTCCTCTTTTGCCCACCTTATCCGATGTTTTCAACACCCCAGGGTGTTGATGTACAAGTAATTCAGAGATAAGGGATGGAAAGGCTATGGGAATTTTCACAGCAAGAGATCTAGCATGGCGAACAAGATGATCAATCACAAATTGTCCAAAGTCAAGTTTAGATCCAGTACCTATTTGGTAGATCAATATTGCCAGCTCAGGTTTGATGGATGATGCGTGGGTCGAGGGCGCCCAATTCGCCACTCCAATCCGGAAGAGAATGGAGTACTTGGAAGTCAGATCTGATGCTGCCACGGTGCCTTTGGATGACCATGTTCTGCTTGTATCTCCGGTGATCTCACGGAGGACTTTGCTTAGGTCGGGTGGTGGCATAGATCGAACCCTCTTCCTTCCCAGGAATTCATTGATAATGTCGGAGGTGATGTCCAAGCGGATGCCTCTGACATATACCTTATCAAACTCTGAAGCATCTGGGGTACCAAATGTGGTAGGCAAATTTGCAATGAATTCTTTAACCAGGAGGGGATAGTGGTTGCCAATGTCGGAGACGGTTCTCATCAATTCTGCCTTCTCCAGGAGCTGTATAATGGCCTTTAGCCCAAGCAGCTCCGACGACAATGTCATCTCTGGGTACGCCGTTCTCTGAAAGACAAACTCCCACCTCTTTGCACCTTCTGCTGAGTGAAACGACACGTTGTCGTAAGTTACACTCATGGTGTTCTTGGCCGTCTTCAGGGCCTTCTTCTTCCTTTCTTCCTCAGCAGGGAGCTCTTCAACATCATCATCAGTTGCCTCATCCATCAAACTTCTTGTCGCGATTACTTTCTTCCCCTTTTCTTTGACATGCGATTTTTTCCTTTTGTTGCTGGGACCTCCAGCCTCCTTTCTTTTCCTTGTTTCTTTTAGTTTTCCAACCATAACAGCCAAACTTTCAGTTTCTTCTAGAACTTTTTTCTTTAGGGACGATAGGACTGTGTGTGCCGTCTCAGCGGCTTCTTCCATGATATCTTCTCTGACATCCAGAGGGTTTTCTTCTGTGTTGTTGGTGGTGGCATCCTTGTTCTTCTCAACTTCTTCAAGATCGGTCTCTCCGTTTCTGGTTTCTTCTTTCTCTTCTTCTTCTTCCTCGGCTTCTTCCGAGTCAGCTATTTCTTCCTCTTCTACAACTTTTTCAGTGGCTTTTGGTATGACATCTGTTCCTTCTTCTTCTCCTCCTTCTCCTTCCGCAATGCGTTCCAACCCATGACTGACCGGAGTCAGATCCTCTTTTTCTCCTTCCGGACGTATCAGTTCTTCTATCACACCTTCTTGAGGTGGGTCCTGGTTTTCCAGCAGTGATTCTAACAGATCACTGTTTCTAGAGGTATCGGCAGAAAAATCGTTACCTGTTAGTGTTGGAACTGCGACGATTTGCATGGATGCTTCTCGATTTTCCTGGCCAAGATCATTCTCTCTTTCTGGCCCAGTTAGGTCAGACATTGAGAAAGCAGCGCTTCCGGTCCGGGACTTCTTGGGTACTCGAGTAAAAACTGGCATTGGGGCTTTCTCTGGTGAAGCCTCTTTGAGAATTTCTTCTGACTTCTTCAGGGTTTTTGGCCCTTTGATTCGCACTCCATGCTTGTTTTTTTTCGCTCTACTGCTTCTGGAGCCTTTAGATTCAGCTTTCTTTGAATCGGTGGCTTCCTTTGGGGCTACTGTGCTTCTAGTTTTCACCATTGTTGTTTGAGAGATTTGTAGAGAGTGAATGGTGAAGGAGATGAGAGCAAGCACAGAGAGGAGGCAGACTAGGTTTTTGAAAAAACGATTCAAATCTTTTTAGCGTCTGACTGTATCTTTCCTTTTCTTTTATATGGGCTTTTGATATGCCTGGCCCAATGACATTCGTTGGATTTTAGACCGGTTCATGAAAAGGTACCAGCAACTCCTCTCAACCGTTTCTGCAACTTCTTATTGTTCACTGATGGTGCACAGACCGAGTGATGATCTGAGATCCTCGAATCTGCTTGCATCTAATGCTTTTGTGAAAATATCAGCAAGTTGCTTCTCTGTGAGAATGTGCTCTAGGATGATCTTCTTGTCTTCGACCAATTCTCGAATGAAGTGGTGTCTAATATCAATGTGTTTGGTCTTGCTGTGTTGGACAGGGTTTTTGGAGATGTTGATAGCACTGACATTATCACAATATAAAGTCATGGCATCCTGTCTGAAATTGTATTCGACTAACATTTGTTTCATCCAAAGTAGTTGAGTGCAGCTACTCTCAGCAGCAATATACTCCGATTCGGCAGTGGAAAGGGCAACACAGTTTTGCTTCTTACTAAACCATAATATGAGATTGTTGCCAAGGAAGAAGCATCCTCCAGATGTGCTTTTCCTATCCGATGTGTTTCCAGCCCAATCGGCATCACAATACCCCACCAAGGTAGAGGATGTGTCGAATTAGTATAATAAACCCAAGTTTGTAGTCCCAGAAATATATCTAATAATTCTTTTGGCTTGGGATAGATGACTAACCTTAGGATTAGCTTGATATCGTGCACATACTCCGACAGAGTAGGCAATATCTAGTCGACTTGCAGTGAGGTAGAGGAGACTACTGATGATGCTTCTGTATAGGTGTTGGTCGACGGCTTCTCCTGGATCATCTTTAGTTAGCTTGACATGTGTAGCTGCTGGTGTCCTTTTATGTGAGGCTTTCTCTAGCCCAAATTTCTTGACAATATTCTTCGCATATTTGCTCTGAGATATGAAGATGCTATCCTTTTGTTGTTTGATTTGGAAGCCTAAAAAGTAAGTAAGCTCTCCCACCATGCTCATCTCGAAC
This sequence comes from Geranium rotundifolium, assembly GCA_963920655.1. Taxonomy (NCBI): domain Eukaryota; kingdom Viridiplantae; phylum Streptophyta; class Magnoliopsida; order Geraniales; family Geraniaceae; genus Geranium; species Geranium rotundifolium. Next base: position 22,657,209 of record OY987311.1, on the reverse strand, counting down.
TCTGATTGCATCTGTTGAATAAATATTTCTACCATCTTGCTTGACATCCCTCCAAAAACAATGTCATCGACATAGATTTGAGCTATCATTAGGTTCCCGTCTTCATTCTTCACAAATAGGGTCTTGTCGACTCCCCCTCTAGTGTAGCCGCTTTGGATGAGGAATTTTGTGAGCCTTTCATACCAAGCCCTTGGTGCTTGTTTCAACCCATAGAGAGCTTTCTTGAGTTTATACACATGATCAGGATAGTGAGGGTCAACAAATCCTTTGGGTTGTGACACATATACTTCTTCATTGAGATCCCCATTCAAGAACGCACTTTTGACATCCATCTGGTAGAGCTGTATCTGTAGATGGCATGATATCCCTAGCAGGAGACGGATTGCTTCAAGTCTTGCCACAGGAGCAAATGTCTCATCGAAGTCGATACCCTCAATTTGAGTATACCCTTGAGCAACTAACCTTGCTTTGTTGCGAGTGATGTTGCCAAGCTCATCGGATTTGTTCTTGAAGATCCATTTGGTGCCTATGATGTTTCCTTCACTTGGTTTGGGCACCAGTTCCCATACCTGATTTTTTTCAAATTGAATCAGCTCTTCTTGCATAGCATTGACCCAATACTCATCATTGATGGTTTCATTGATGTTTTTGGGTTCTGTCTTTGAAACGAAGCAAATATTTCCTATCATCTCGTTATAATCTTCAGGAGCTTTTGACCGAGTCCATACGCCTTCATTCAGGTTTCCAATAACTCCAGAGATAGGATGGTTAGTCTGGACTCTTCGTGAGGGATTCTTGTTGCTGGTTTCAGGAACTACTTCGTCATTGGCGACATCATCTTCTGTTTTGCTGCTAGCATCTTCTTTGGCATCTGGAGTAGCATTCTTCCTGACATTGTTGGGTGGATAGGCTCCGTCTTCGTCTATCGCATCTTCTGAGGCATCTTCGCAGTCATCATCAACAACAACATTGATTGATTCCATCATGGTCTTGGTTCGTTTGTTGAAGACTCGGTATGCGCGACTATTCCTTGAGTAGCAAAGGAAGATGCCTTCATCGCTTTTTGGGTCAAGCTTTCGACGAGGCTCTCTATCAGCCAGTATATAACAAGTGGAGCCAAAGATATGGAAGTACTTAACATTGGGCTTTCTCCCCCTCCATATTTCATAATGAGTTACTGACATACCTGGTCGGAGAGTGACTCGATTGTGGATATGGCAAGCAGTGTTAAGTGCTTCTGCCCAGAAGTGAGTCGGTATGTCTTTAGCCAGCATCATAACTCTCGCCATCTCTTGTAGAGTCCTGTTCTTGCGCTCAACAATGCCATTCTGTTGAGGAGTGATTGGTGCTGAGAATTCATATGCTATCCCTTCTGAGTTGCAGATATCTGCAAACTTGCTGTTTTCGAACTCTCGACCATGATCACTACGAAGGCGGATGATTTTGCCAATTGTCTCTCCTTTTTCTCGTTGGACTTGGATGCATAGATTCTTGAAGATCGAGAATGTGTCTGATTTGTCACGAGGGAAGTCAACCCAAGTGTATCGTGAGTAATCATCTACACACACAAAGACGTATCGTTTTCCTCCAAGGCTTTCAACTTGCATTGGTCCCATGAGGTCAACATGTATCAGCTCAAGTACCCGAGAGGTGGTGATATGCTGTAGCTTCTTGTGTGACATCTTGGTTTGCTTACCAATCTGACATTCTCCGCAGATCTTTCCTTCTATTATTTTCAGGTTTGGAATACCTGTGATTGCATGCTCTGAGATTGCTTTTTGCATGCTTCTAAGATTTAGATGTCCAAGCTTTCTGTGTCATAGTTTGGTTTCTTCTGCTTTGGGGACAAGGCACTTGGTTGCTTCGATGTGTGTCTCGGGAGACCAGATATAGCAATTGTCCGTTGAGCGAACTCCTTGTAGAATCGTGACTTGATTAAAGTCTTTAACTATACAGGCTTCTTTTGTGAATTTCACTTCTGAATCCTGATCACAAATCTGACTGATGCTAATCAGGTTTGCCTTAAGTCCTTCTACAAGTAATGCTTCAGTCAGGCAAGTGGCTCCTGGATGCTTGAGCACTCCTTTTCCAATGATTCGAGCTCGAATCCCATCTCCAAACGTAACAAAACAGTTTGTATATAATTTAAGATTGGAGAAAAACTCTGGAGTACCTGTCATGTGTCGAGAGCATCCACTGTCGAGATACCAGCCCTTGTTCGTTGAAGCACTTAAGGATGTATATGCAACATTAGCTCGATAGGTCAGGTTCTTAGGTCTCCATTCAAGGCGAGTTGTCTTCGGAGGAGATGAGAGATGCCTTTGATGTTTCTGAGCTTGCTTCCTCTTAAGAAGTTGAAAACAAAAAGGTCTGATGTGACCTGGTTGACCACAGTAATGACATATCCATTGATATTGATAAGCTGGTCTTCTGTAGTTTTGTTGTCTGCGTGGAGGATGTCTTCTGACTGTTTCTTGACAAGAACAGGTTGTAGACGATGTTATGGCTTTTGTTGTAGGTTGTCCCGTAGGATGAGTTGGGGCATCCTGTTGTTTCTTGTCAGCCACGGCTTGTTGTGGGATAAACTTTGTCCCTGTTGTTAAGGGGACAGCATGTGTGTACCCTAGTCCCGTCGTATCTTTGGACTGTTTTCCCACCGATAAAATCTTGTCAAGGCTTTCTGTGCTCGGATTCATCATCTTTACTGATTTAGTCATGAGACTAATTTCTCCATTAAGTCTGGTGAACTCTCGTTTCAGCTCCACGATCGTCTCTAGAAATCTAGACTTGTCGCTGGTAAGACTAATGATCCTTTCGCCTTGTTGATCAAGTATCAGATTTTCCTTGATCCATCTGGTATGCAAGTCTTTTTATGCCTTGACTAGTTGTTCTTTAGTCCAATTCTCATTTGGGGTTGGATCATCATTGATATCGACAGCATTATCAACATTACATGTAGGAGTAGTAGTAGTGAATGCAACAAAGTTGCTTACCTCTTCAGATCCACTATCTTCATTGTCATCATCTGATAGGGTGGTATTGTATCCTCGTTTTTGTTGTTTGAGGAAATTTGGACATTCTCTACGGAGGTGGCCAAATCCTTCGCATTCATGACATTGAAGTCCTTTGCTTTTGTTTTCTTACCCACTCCTGTTTGGTCTGTCAAGACTTCCTCCAACTGGGGCTTTTTGTGGAGCTTTGTTTCTGGCATTTGTTGTGACATTCCGTCCACCCATTCGACTAAATCTTCTCATGGCTTTGTTATAATTTTTTGTGAGAAGGGCCATTGTAGCCTCGATGTCTTCATCAGAATCCGAATCCTCAGGGTCTGGTTGCTTGTGTGTTGAGTTTTTGAAAGCAACTCCTTTGTTCCTTTTGTCGATGTTAGGTAGAGACAACTCATAGGTCATTAGAGACCCCATCAGCTCATCAAATTTCAAGACCTTGAGGTCATGAACTTCTTCAATTGCTGTGATCTTCATCTTAAACCTAGGGCTAAGAGCACGTAGGGTTTTTCTTACCAACTTTTCATCAGACATTGGTTCTCCCAGAGAATAGGATTCATTGGCTAGATCACGAATGCGAACATTGAACTCTGCAATTGATTCGTCTTCTTTCATGATGAGGGCTTCGAAGTTGGTCGTCAGGTATTGCAGCTTTTGTTCTCGAACTTTAGTTGTTCCTTCATATGCTACGGCCAGGATGTCCCATGCTGATTTGGCAGTTGTGCATGTGTTGATTAGTCTGAACACGTTTTTGTCAACACCATTGAAGATAGCATTCAGAGCTCGAGAATTTCCCAGTGATTCTTCATCTTCATCATCGGTCCAATCTTTTTCTGGTTTTGGGCCGATAGGATTGCCATCACTGTCACTGAGTTGTGGTGCATTCCAACCATTGAGTACAGCCTTCCATGTCTTGTTGTCTAGTGACTTCATGAAGGCACACATTCGAGCCTTCCAATAGCCATAGTTGCTTCCATCTAGAACAGGTGGTCGATTTATGGATCCTCCTTCTCTGGTATTGTCCATCTTTGATCAAAATAGTTGTTTAGGAACTCACCTAAAGCTATAGGTGCCCCCTCTGATACCAATTGAAATTCTGATCAGCTAGTTGTGCCAGATGCCACACACAATGTTGCACAGAATGCTACAACGTTGTGTATGACTTCTTGCGTAGACAATGAAGGACAGTAAATATAAAGCTATAAGTAATGACACAGCAGATTGTTTACCCAGTTTGGTGCAACGTCACCTACGTCTGGGGGCTCTCAGCCTAGTGGAAAGATTTCACTTATCAGTAATCCGTCAGAACATACAAGTACCTGTGATCCCTCCTAGATCTATACTTCATGCTACGTCTTACAGTGCAATCTATCTCAGGGTCTCTCCCTGAATCCAAGAACGTCTTGATTCCACTCTTCGAGCAATCGCCTTGCTCTGTCGTCTTCAAGTCTTCTTCAAGCTTGGTGGTTGCGTGCAGTCTTCAACTCACGACTTTCAGTAAACCCTCAATCACCTAACTCTCTATAGTTATGTGATACACAACATCCTAAGCTCAATCTGCAATTTCTCAGCCCGCAAAACTTCACGTCTAAGAACCTTGCAAATTGTTGCTAGGAAACAAATAAAGAACCACACGATTGCTAAGGGGGTAGCCTAAGCTTTTATAGCAATCGTGGATGAGTACTAACCCTAAAGGGTTTCCTCTTAATCACCGTCTTTGTTCTTTTCAGATTAGGAGTCGTTCTGCACTTTCCTAATCGTTTTCTTGCTGCACTGCCGAACCTGCACTTTCCTGATTTCTGTCGATCAGGATGCTTGCCGAGATGCCGTCAACAATGTCACACAAGATGTCGTAGAAGATGCTTCGACATAGTCGTAGAAGATGCTTCGACATTCTTTGTAACATGTTTCTTCAGTTCCTTCAAAATCAGCCAATCTCGAAAATCGTCGTAACTACAATATCACTTCAACACATAAGTAATACAAAGCCGTTTTATATATATATTACAAACGATGATAATGTACATAGACGTTTACAGGCTAATAGCAATTGGACTAGGGCACAAATGCTATCAGAAGGCCCTCGGGCCGACCATGGGCGCTTTCATGGACGACCACGGTCAGCCCTTGGCTCGACCATGGATGGCCTGCGGGTTGTCCATGGGCGACGCCGAGGAGCAGACCAGGTCGAGCCCTAGGGTCGACCATGGGCAGCCCTTTGGTTGGCCGTAGGCGACGCCCAGGCCGGTCCGCGCGGGCGACCACACATCGCTTCCTTGACGGGTTGCAAGAAAATTTTGAAACCCTAATCTTAAAATTTCATATCCATTTTGGTTTTGATAAATCGGGGATAAACCGGTTTAATTTCAAAATCAATTTAAACCGTCCGGTTTCGATAAAATGAATAATTTTTCACAGTTAAGCAAGATAAAATTGAAATTAATAATTTTGTTTGATAACATGATGTTTGATAAATTTTTTGTTTGACAACATGTTGTTTTCCACATATTGCATAGCTAAAGGCCCTCTAAATGTGATTGGTCGTTTTATTTAAATTTCAAATTTTGCAATCTGCGCGTTGCTTTAATTTGGGACTGTAATTAAATACGACATGCGTGTCGTGATGTGTGTAATTACGAAAAAAACGACACAAGAAGCAATTCAAGAGCGAGACATGGAGCCAAGAGGAGTCACGGAGATGGTGGGAGTTCCAAGAAGGCTCGGAGCCAGTGGGAGTCCACAAGGATGGTGCAAGCGAAGATCTTGAAGACCTAGTCATTAGGATTTGTTGTGATTGCTAGTATCATAGGATCCTATAGGATGGGCTATAGCTATGCATGTTGTTTACATTTACATGTTTATGAATGTATGGATGCATGATTAGTTTAAATACATCGAATGTAGTTCAGACTATCACCCACATGCAAAGATTAAAACCGGAATTTAATCACCCATGCATGTAATACGGACTTGGATTTATCTTTGCATCGAATGTAGTCGATGACTCCAATTAATATTGTATCGAATACAATAAGGGATTTAAAACACAAATTCGCAATTAATTACAAGTCATGCGAGATACTATCCAAGTCTCGACACTCAGAAAGACTTCAAACCTGTGAGTGGGTGTGCCTCCGCGTAGCATTCATAGATGAGAAGGGTCGGATGAGTTGGACAATTTGATTTGGGTGCGTGCGCCTCCACGTAGTAGCCACATTAGTTCTGGGCCATAGTCGAGCCTGGGTAGGCTTGTCTATGATTGTCAGTTAGGGCTGACCTAGGGTATCAGATAAAGTATGTCGTGTACATTTATGTACAGACCCTAGCCAGGAATTACATCGAATGTAATTGGATGAGTTATCATACCTTGGTGACTCGGTTGGAGCGGTGAGCCTACGTTCACTTCAATCGAGTGCATGCAAGGATTCTGGTTCAGATTCTACAAGTTATAGAATCAAACCGTTGTTTTAATATCTATCTCCAACTTAAATTTTTTTAAATCAATACTAACTAATATTTTCTTAACTTTGTGTAGATCTAAATGGCAAACATAACACAAGGAAGTAACAGCGCATTGAGGGTCCTGATTGAGAGGGACATGCTCAATGGCGTGAATTACTTGGACTGTGATAGAAACTTGAGGCTTGTACTCAAGCATGAACGCAAGTTGTATATCCTTACTGATGACCCACCCACTGAGCCAGCATTGAACACCATTAGGGCATTGAGAGATACATACTAAAAGTTCCTCAGTGATCAGATCGACGTGTCATGTATAATGATAAGCAGCATGGAGCCTGAGCTGCAAAAGCAGTTCGCTGACCTTGCAGATGATCCTCGTGCTTTAATGAAAGAGGTCAAGGAGATTTTCAAGGAGAAGGCTCATATCGAAAGATACGCTCAGGGAACTTCTCTCCTGCAAGCTCAAGGCTGGAGCCTCTGTCAGTCCCCATGTCTTGAAGATGAAACATATTCAGAAGGACCTGACTAGGATTGGTCTTGGTGTAGAGAAGGAAATGGTTGCGGACATCGTCATACAATCACTTCCTAGTGCATATAGTGATTTCATCATGAATTACAATATGCATGAAATGGATAAGTCTGTTACAGAGCTTCATGGGATGCTTGTGGCCGCTGAAAAGAATCTCAAGGGCAAGACCAAGGAGGTTCTTATGGTCAACAAGAAGGTCAGCTTCAAGAAAGCTGGGACGGGTGAGGCCCCTGAGCACCTTACAGGGCAGATAAGGCACCCCAAGGGTCCGAAGGTTCAAGCAGCTCCCAAGGCTACTGTGAAGGCTAAGGACAAAGCGGTTGATGTTTGCTATCACTGCAATGAGCTAGGGAACTAGAAGAGGGATTGCAAGCAATACAGGGATCATGTGAAGAAGAGTGAGGTATCCACGTCTTCAGGATCAGGTATTTACGTTATTGAGCTTAACCTTAGCCTTTCTAATTTTGATTCTTGGGTACTTGATACTGGTGCTGAATCTCACATCTGTATTTATGTGCAGGTACTAGAAAGTATGAAAGGCATTAGTCAAAGACGAAGTGAACCTAAGAGTTGGTGATGGCAATCAAGTCTCAACAACGGCTGTAGAAACAATTAGTCTTAGTTTTCCCACTGAGCTTGTTTTAGTTTTAAACAATGTGCATTGTGTACATGCATTTCGCGAAAATATTATATCGATTTCTCATTTGGATAGGGAAGGTTACTGTTTTTCTATTGATAATAGATTATTCAGTATTTTTAAGAATAATATTTGTAGGGTTTTGGAGCGTTCAAGATCATCGATATAGCGGAAGCATAAACTAAAGGAACTCCAAAAACTGTTCAAGAACAGGAACCATTAAATCTCAAGGCAAAATCTATTCCACAAGAATTTACCTTTTAGTCTTTGTTGAATCAAGAAAGAAGAACCATATGATCTTCTTCTCTAGAGCAAGTCCACACCAAGAGGATAATCCTTAAGATCCTTCACAAAAAGCCTACTAGAACTAATGTGTGAAGAACAAGAGAGCAACGAGAGGAGAGATGGGGAAGTGGCCGGCCACAAGGAGAGAATGAGAGAGTGAGAGTGAATTAATTTGTCATTTGTCTACTTCATCAACTCATAAGGCATGGGTCATTAAAGTAACAAATGATGAAATAATGGGTTAAAGGCAAGTCATCACCTAATCCCCTTAAATCACTCTCCTCTTAATCAACAACACCAACTAACCATGGTGTGTGGCCCCCACACTTGGACCCATCAAGGTGGTCGGCCAAGAAGGCTTAATGGGCCTTATTTGGGCTCTTGTTGGGCCGGCTAGGTGACCTCATGGGCCGAGCCCAATAGGCTCTCCCATGTGGTCGCGTGCCGTGTCCAAAAGTTATCCGACCCTTTTGTCGTTACTTATCAAACAAAATCTGACGCGATAGCGACGAAAATCTCAGTTTTCTCGATTCGCTAATTATTCTCACAAACCAAACCCATGGCCCAAAACCTTCAGTTTTGTCCATGTCTTGCTCCTCAAGAAACGTTAATGTTTCCTTGTCTCCAGTTATCCATATTGTATGTGTGTGACCCTCCAGGCTCATGCCACCATTGGCAAATCGGCGCAAGAGATCTCTCTTGCCTGATCCATCATAAGTGGTCTCTAGTAAGACATTATGATTACCCAAGGTGCATGATGATCGATGATTCGATTTAACCTTGTTCGTACAAGTCACTATCCTATTATCTCGAGACATCCTGATTGATCACAAGGCATAGAGTCGTCATTCTTGTTTAATCAATCATTGTTACTTGATATGTGAGATGGCTGAGAACTGATAACCCGTATCACTGGCATCGCCATGCTCTTTCTCTCAGCAACTCTCGATCAAGCGGCCTTAACGGATATCTTTCCCATACCGTAGTACGAGGGATAAATCCCTTAGCCGTCTTTCGTGTCACTCATGCAATCCGTTCCGCCACCCAATCATGCCCGTTCTTGCAATCCTGTTACAAAAAGCGTTAGGCGCAAGTTAAAGCCGTACGTCGACCGCATAGCGATCATAAAGACTCCTTGGTCTAAGGATATCGTGACAAGCTATCGCATTTGAATATGTTCATGGCTTAATCTAGAAAACACTATTCAAAGCGGGTCGTCCGATATCAATCATCTCATGATATTTATGATATGATTCTGGGATCCCACATCCCTATGATAAGCAGAACTACATCATTAAGAACCATCCTCATACTGGTCGCTTCGATTGAAGCGTATATTGACCTGAGACTCGTTAAGTGTGATCCGTACAGATTTATGGTTCTACTACTTTAGTGGCCATAAATCAGATCATTCTTAACATATTACTTCAACACATAAGTAATACAAATCCGTTTTGTTTAGTACAAACGATGATAAATATACATAGACATTTATAGACTACTAGCAATTGGACCAGGGCACAAAATACTATCAATCTCCCACTTGCCCCTAGTTCCAATCTAAGTCCCAGTCTATCCCCATTGACCTAACATGTTTATCATGTTTTGCTTAAGGAAGAGCCTTGGTTAAGGGGTCGGCTGTGTTATCATCAGATGCAACGTAGTGGATCTTCACGTCACCTCTAGCAACTATGTCGCAGATTATGTGATACTTCCTGAGTACATGCTTGGATCTGTCATGTGCCCTGGGTTCCTTAGCTTGCGCAATGGCCCCGGTGTTGTCACAATATAAGTTTACTAGGTTAGATGGGTTTTGAATTACAGCTAATCCTGATCCATACAGCCTTCTTTGTTGCTTCCGATGCAGCAATATACTCAGCTTCCGTTGTAGAGTCGGCGATGGTGTCCTGCTTCTTGCTTTTCCAGCTGAATGCTCCACCATTCAACGTAAACACATATCCCAACTGACTCTTAAAGTCATCAGGGTCTGTCTGGAAACTAGCGTTGGCATATCCTTTGACGACTAGATCATCATCATTTCTTCCCCCGTATACAAGAAAAGCGTCTTTGGTTTTTCTCAAATATTTGAGAATTGCCTTGTCTGCAATCCAGTGTTCCTCACCGGGTTTGGATTGATGTCTACTGGTACAGCTTAGGGCAAACGAGACATCCGGTCTCGTACATATCATGGCATACATTATGGACCCTATAGCCGAAGCATATGGGATCTCATTCATTCTTTTTAGCTCTTCAGGTGTATCAGCACACTGGTTCTTACTAAGCTTTATGCCATGACACATGGGCAGCAGTCCTTTCTTTGAATTATGCATTGAGAATCTTCTCAACACTCTGTCTATATAGGTGATTTGACTCAAGCCCAAGACCCGCTTGGCACGATCTCTATATATCTTGATCACCAAGATGTAAGAAGCCTCGCCTAAGTCCTTCATTGCGAAACACTCACCTAACCTAGCCTTTGTTAAGAGCAAGGTAGGGACGTCGTTTCCAATGAGCAATATGTCATCGACATAGAGCACCAAAAAGACTATTTTACTCCCATCTGCCTTTTTATACACGCAAGGTTCATCACCGTTCTTGATGAAGCCAAACTGTTTCACTGCTTCATCAAAACGTTGGTTCCAACTCTGAGATGCTTTCTTCAAACCATAAATTGATTTGAGCAACTTGCAAATCTTTCTCCTCAGCTAACCTCCCATTAAGAAAAGCGGTTTTGACATCCATTTTCCATATCACATAATTATGATAAGCTGCTACGGCAAGTAGAATGCGAATAGATTTGACCATAGCTACTGGAGAAAAGGTTTCATCACAGTCAATTCTGTGGACTTGTCTATAACCTTTTGCTACCAGTCTTGCTTTATAGGTCTGAGGTTTGCCATCCATGTCTATATTTATTTTAAAGATCCATTTACACCCAATGACTTTTACGCCAGGGGTTTGATCCACCAAGTCCCACACTTGATTATCTGACATGGATTTCATTTCTTCCCTCATGGCTTCCAGCCATTTCTCAGAGTCGGTTCCGTCCATGACCTCTCGAAAGGTAGCTAGATCATTGTCCACTAACACCAAATCATCACCTCCAGTTACTAAGAAACCGTATCTGATAGGTGCATAACTTGTCCTTTCAGACCGCCTTGGACCGTCCTCATTAACTGTAGCTATTGGTTCTTGCTCAATGACCACTTCTGGCTCTACTTCTTCTAAGGGGTCGTCCACTGGTTCCCAAGCGACTATCTCATATAGAACTTCATTAAGATGAATAGTCCTCCCACTGACTGTCTTGGAAATAAATTCCTTTTCCAAGAATACCCTACCTCGGGCGACGAATACTTTGTTTTCGCTCGGTTTATAGAAGTAGTATCCCTTTGTTTCTTTTGGATATCCGACGAAAGTGCACTTATCTGATCTTGGTTCGAGCTTGGTTGCAAGAAACCGTTTTACAAAAGTCTCGCAACCCCAGATTTTCAGGAAGGACAAAACGGGTTCCTTCCCGTACCATTTCTCGAATGATGTCCCTTCCACTTCTTTCGACGGAGCCCTATTTATTATGAACGCGGCCGTTTGTAGAGCGTAACCCCAGAAGGAGATCGGGAGATCAGTGTGACTTACCATCGATCGAACCCTATCCAACAATGTCTGATTCCTTCGCTCGGACACACCATTAAGTTGTGGTGTTCCTGGCGGAGTCCACTGAGATAGTATTCCATTTTCTGTAAGATGACTAAGCAACTCTTCGGATAAGTATTCTCCACCCCGATCAGAACTGAGTGCCTTGATTAGATAGCCATTTAATTATAATTTAAGTCTTAATAGACTTTAGAGATTAGATTAAATGAGCTTAAGTGATTGGGCTTGAGGTCTTTTTATGTTTTATTGATTTTATTAAATTAATAAAACTAAAATAAAGATGAATAAAACATGCATTACAAAACCTAATTCACGTTGTTCTTCCTCTCTCTATAGCTGCCCGAACCACCCCCCCCCCCCCTCCCTCTCTCTCTTGCTTCGTCAAACCCTATATCTAGTAGTTTAGGCTTTGAGTGCTATCTCTTGATCAAAGCTTTGCTTGTGTGGACTTGATAGAGAGATACAAATCCTTTATATCAAGATTTGAAACACCAAAGGTATTTTTCAGATTTAATTCTTTTATCACATGCTAAAATTTGTATGCATGAAGATCTAACTTAGTTTATGAAATTTATGATTCAATTATGCTTCCGCTGCATGAAATTATATTGTTTGAGACCACATGAAATTCCTTCAAACGGAGATGAAGAAGAACAGTAGGAAGTAATTAGATAGGCATGCAAGACGTATAATTAGGGGCAGATCCAAAAATTTCTGTAAGGGGAGGCAAATTTTGTACTAAAAAATTAATTAATTAATAATAAAACTAATTTTAATAATAAAATAACTACTATATGCATATAATAAAAATTAATTCGCCTTTAATTATTTAGTTTTTATATGAGTTCGAATTTAACTTTCGTATATGTATAAATTAAATCAAAACAATATTTGAAGAGCACTTCTCTAACCAACTACACCAAATGAATGTCTTGATAAGTTTAGACTATTTGTATATATATTACCATTTAAGGGATTTATGCTGATTTTTTTTGAATTTTGCAGCTAAGGGAGGGCGGCTGCCCCCTAGATCCGCCCCTGTGTATAATACATTAGAAGTGAGGAAGAGTAATAAAAATACTGAAAAAAAAAGTAAGTGAACTTGACGAAGATTATTTTGAGTCAGAGACTGGCATGGAAGAAAATGAGTGTTGAATATGATTTTAATGAAAAGGAGAAAGGGATGGTGTAGTACTTGTAAGAATTGAAAATGAAGATTATACTATAAATATAATTAACTATTTATTAAAAAATGTTCTTCTAAGTTTTTGAGACTCTTTATTTGACGACTTGTCAAATTCTCCTCGCTTTTGAGTTTTGAAAGCTTGAAACAAATTATATATAATCAATGGATAATTTTAGATGACTACACTTCAATATGTCACATTATCACATCACCGCACCTAAATTTTTTTGTGTCAGGGCGAATACTCAAAAATTTCGTTTTTCTCACCGTTAATCATTCCGTTAGTTTTTAACATTTTTTAACGTGCGAAAAAACTAACATACTCTTCAGAGGTAAATAATTGTTTTTAAATTGAATGAAAAGACTAAAATACCCTTCACTATTCATTTAATTTTAAAAAAATACCCCCATCCTCTCTCTCTCTCTCCTCCATCCCCTCCTTGCCCCCTACACCACCACCATTTCCTCCCTCTCCATCGCCACCTCCTCCATCTCCACCACCGCCACCACCTCCATCTCCTCCATCTTCACTACCACCACCACCATCCCCTCCTCTCCACCCCCATCCCCTCCCCCTCTGTCTCCACCTCCGGCCGACTTCCGGTGAGGCTCTGACGGTGGTAAAGGAGATGTGGTGGTGGTGATGGTGAGGGAGGGGATGGTGGTGGAGGAGATGGAGGTGGCGGTGGTGGTGGTGGAGATGAAGGAGATAAAGGTGGTAGCGGTGGTGGAGGAGATGGAGGAGGTGGCGACGGAGAGGGAGGAGATGGTGATGGTGGTGGACGGGGTGTTGAGGAGATGGTGGTGGAGGAGATGGAGGTGGTGGTGGTGATGGAGGAGGTGGAGGATATGGAGGTGGTGGAGGTGATGGTGGAAGAGATGGAGGAGGTGGCGACAGAGGGGTCATGGAGGGAATGGCAGTGAAGGAGATGGGGGTGATGGTGGCAGTGATGGTGGACGAGATAGAGGAGGTGGCAACAGAGGGGGCGAGAAGGGAATGGTGGTGGAGGAGATGGGGGTGGTGGTGGTGATGGTGGTGAGGTGGAGGAGAGAGAGAGAGAGAGATATTTTTGAAAAATAAATGAATTGTGAAGGTATTTTAGTCTTTTCATTCAATTTAAGAACAATTATTTATTTCTAAAGGGTATTTTAGTCTTTTTACACGTTCAAAAAAATTGAAAACTGACGGAATAATAAACGGTGAGAAAAATGAAAATTTTGGTATTCACCCTGACACATAATCATGTGATAATTTAATATATATAAGTGTAGACATCTGAATTTATCTCTATAATCAATTAAAATATAAACAAGTAAACTCACGAGTATATTGAGTATTGAAAAGTTAAATTCAAGTTCAACTCGATAACCCAACTTCAAGCTCGAGACCGACTTCGCTTATAACGCGCTTCTAAATACTTTTAGCAAATTGAGTTCAAATACAACTCACCATTCAAAAGTAGAAATAACATGAGAAGCAGGAATCACTTCCAATAATTTTGTACAAAGCAGAAACAAACAAACAAAACAAGTATGTTGTAAGTGTCGATACAAAAATGACCAACGTATCTGCAACATTCAAACGATCTCAATTTGGGTCTCACCTTTCGGTGGATGCCGTTTCCGACAGTCGCAGTAAAATACCGTAGTAAGTACGTAACCCCAGACGATGACCAACCCGTACAAAGAAGCCCACCCGAACTGACCCGCAGTGAGCCACACCATCTCCACCCTCCCGTTCACCCCCTTGGACACATCCTCACCGGCCGTCTCGTCGTACGGGTTGTGCGAGCCGCCCATGGCCCACCAGATCCCGCCCTTCACCGCCACCAGCAGGCCCGACAGGGCCCACCCGAACACCCTCCTCCCCTCCATCAGATCTGACCCGACCCGGATCGCGTCCCACCCGGCCCTCTCCTCCAGCACCGACGCGACGATCCCCAGGCCCAGCACCGCCATGAGGTAGATCTCGGCGGCAGACCCGGCGAGGCCCACGGCGAATTGGAGGCCCGGGGAGGGGAGGAGGGCGGCGAGGGTGCGCGGGGCGAGGGAGTAGGCGAGGTGGAGGGCGTGGGCGCAGACGGAGGTGAGTAGGGGGCGGGAGAAGCGGATCCGGCCGCGGGGGGAGGCGGCGACGGATGAGACGGAGGAGACGGCGGAGGCGAGGGAGAGGAGGAGGGAGGGGGGGAGGAGGAGGGACTTGAGGCGGAGGAGGGAGAGGGCGGCGGCGCGTGACTCCTGCCAGATTTGGCGGGACTCGAAGCGCGTGGGGGCGAGGAGGGCGAGGTGCTCGAGGTAGCGGATGCGGGAAAGGAGGGGGCGGACGGCGAGGGAGAGGGACAGGACCAAGACGGAGAGAGGGAGGGCCGTCAGGGCGAAGATGCACAGGAACACACGTTTGTTTCTCAGCAAAATCTGGAAGGAAACGAGGAGGATGTTGCTGTTGCTGCTGGTTGGCTGAGGAGCTGACCAACAGGATGACGTTGATTCGTCATCTCTTTCGGACATCTTTCTCTACTTCTTCCTTGTGTCGCCCGCGGCTTGCGTGCCCTCGTTTTCTGCTCTCTTGTTTCGTCAAATTACATGTTTGCCCTTGTTCACATGGAAATGGTCTTGATAGAATATAAAAGTGATCATAATTACACGATTGTTCTCTTTGTTCAAAGAAC
Source organism: Geranium rotundifolium (assembly GCA_963920655.1). Taxonomy (NCBI): domain Eukaryota; kingdom Viridiplantae; phylum Streptophyta; class Magnoliopsida; order Geraniales; family Geraniaceae; genus Geranium; species Geranium rotundifolium. Next base: position 22,641,785 of record OY987311.1, on the reverse strand, counting down.
CGAACCAAACATACTACCAGGTATCCCAAAAACCATAAATACTTGGGAAAATGTCATCACGCTTTTTCACCTGTTTATCTTTAAAAAAAATTTGACAGTGTGAATACCTTAAATTTGCTAATTGTCACCGTTAGTACTCAATACCCATCTTCGTCCATTATTTTTACAAAATTCTATTAAATTTTAAGGTTAAAAGACCGAAATGCACTTACATGCCTTTCGAATTTCTAAAAACTTACCTTTGACCTCTTTTTCCTTCTCCTTCTCTCTCTTTCATTTGTTCTCTCTCTCCACTTCTATTTCTCACGTAATTCACCGCATAGAACAAAATAAAAAATCACAAATCTTGTGAAATGGCCAAGATTTGTATCAATTTTAGTAATGCATTTACTTAATAGATTCGATGGACGAATTGGCCATCAACATTGAGTGCAATTGTATTTATATATATATACACGGGAACATGAAGAGACATCGGTCGAGTATATAGTAGCAGTGTATCGATCTTGTGTTGATTTCGGTGGTCGTAGAATAAAAATCGCAGTGGCAAGATCTAGAAATTTCGCTAAAGATCCTGAGCTTGGACATGAGGGAGAGTCGGCAGGGCCTGGGCTAGTCGGCAGGGCCTGAACTCGAGAAGTTACGATATGTGAGTATCTCATGACTTGATCTACGCAGCATACTCACAATCGGGTTGTCCGATATCATCGACCTGATGATATCTATGATATAACTCCGGCACATACTTTGTCATGATCAGTAGAGCGTGATCACAAGGAGTTAGTCTCATACTGATCGCTTCAGAAAGAAGCTTAGCTGATCAGGGACTCATCAAATGTAATTCTTTCTGATCTATAGATCTACTATTAGTGGTTACACACATAATGACATAGATCAAATTACATTCGATATATTACTACAACACATTAGTAATATATGCCGATTTATTTATTCAGAAAGATGATAAAACATTACATCTGTAGATCACTTTTATATTGGACTGGGGCATAACTCTAACAATCTCCCACTTGCCCCTGGTTCCAATTTTAAATTCTGATCTACTCCCATAGACCCTGCATGTTCCTCATGCCTAGGCTACGGCTGAGCCTCTGTCAAGGGATCGGCCATATTATCATCAGTTGAATAGTGTTTAATCTCCATATCACCTCTATATGTGATAACTCTCGCGAGGTGATTCCTGCTGAGTATATGTTTAGATCTGTTGTGGAATCTGGGCTTTTGAGCAATAGCTATGGCACCTGTGTTGTCCCACAACAAGCTTATCGGATTAGACGCTCGCGGCGTTGCATCTCATCCGATTAGAAAACTTCTAATCCATACAGCCTCTTTAGCTGCTTTTGTTGCAACTATATACTCAGCCTCCGTTGTAGAGTTGGCAATTTTGGCTTGCTTAAACCTTATCCAGCTGAAAGCGCCACAACTCAACACAAAATATATCCTGACAGAATTTTGAAGTCAACTGGATATGTCTGAAAACTAGCATCGATTTGTCCTTTGACTGCTAGTTCTCTATCTATATCCCCATACACTAGGAATGCATCCTTGGTCCTCCTCAAATATTTGAGTATGACCTTAGATAGCAATCTAGTTTAATTGGCCGGGGTTAGATTGGAATCTGCTGGTATAGCTTAGTGCAAACGAGACTTCCAGTTTCGTGCACATCCTGGCATACATGATGGATCCCACAGCCGAAGCATAAGGGATCTTACTCATCCTGCTCAGCTTATCAGGAGTACTAGGACTCTGTAGCTTGTTGAGCTTAATGCCATGACGCATGGGTATGTATCCTTTCTTAGAATCAAGCATTGAGATCTTCTCAACGCTTTACCTATGTACATGCTCTGACTTAGCAACATGTTCTGACTTAGGCCCAAAATCCTTTTGGAATGATCTGTAGAGATCCTGATGGCTACATTAAATGTAGCATCACCTAAGTCCTTCATCGATAAGTACTTCCCTAACCAAGCTTTGGTGGCAAGGTCGGGATGTCATTCCCGATGAATAAATATCAAGAATACAATATTACTCCCACTCGCTCTCTTATGTAGCAAGGCTCACTTTTGTTTTTGACGAAGCCGAGTTCCCTTACAGCTTCATCAAAACGAATGTTCCAACTCCGTGAAGCTTGCTTTAATCCATATATGGATCTAAGCAGCTTACAAATCTTTCCGGGATTCTTTGGATCTACAAAACTCACAGGTCGTGTGATATACACGCCATCTAGTAAGTTCCTACTAAGGAAGGGGTTTCGAAATCCATCTGCCATAGTTATGGCTAAGAATAATCCGGATCAATCTGACCATTGCTACTGGTGAAAAGATGTCATCATAATCCATGTATTGAATCTGACGATAACCTTTTACAACCATCGTAGCCATATTGGTCTGAGGACTTCCATCCATGTCGGTCTTGATCCTATAGACCCACTCAGAACCGATGGGTTTTATCCCAGAGGTTTGATCCACCAAGCACCCGACTTGGTTTTCATACATGGATTTCATTTCCTCACTCATGGCATTCTACCATTTTTCGGAGTCTGGACTGGTTAAAGCTTGTCTGCAGGTTTCTGGATCATCCTGATCCACCAACATCACATCATTTCCCTCAGTGGTTGTGAAGCCATATCTGTCTGGAACATGACGAGATCTTTCAGACCTCCTTAGACCATTTGGAATTTCTGTAGGGATTGATTCTTCATCGACGACCATCTGAGGCTCTAGTACTTCTACATCTTGCATAGCAGGCTCCTGAATTGCTTTAGGCTGTTCCGTATCCTCTCGAATTTTTTCGAGATGCACGAGACTCCCACTAGCTATTTTGGAAAAAAAATATTTCTCCAAAATACCCCTCCTCGAGCAACAAAGACTTTGTACTCGCTGGGTATGTAGAAGTTGTATCTCTTAGTTTCTTAAGGATACCTTACGAAGACACATTTGTCTGATTTGGATGCATGCATCTCTGCTACCCAAATCTTTTAGGAAAAACATACTAGGATGTTTCCCACACCATATATGACTATGGTCCATTTCTTATTTGGCTACTACGCGAAGGCGCACGCATCCAAATAGAACTGACCATCTCATCCCGCTCCCATCCCAATGAATACTACGCGGAGGCGCACGCATCCACAGTAACGGGAGACGTAATGAGTGTCATATGGTGTACCTTCTGTGACTATGGTCCAGCTCTTATTTGGCTACTACGCAGAGGCGCACGCATCCAAAAAGAACTGATTACCTTATTCAGCTCGCATCCTAATGAATACTACGCGGAGGCGCACGCATCCACAGTAATGGGAGACAGAATGACTGTCACAAGGTGTACTATCGTTGTCTTCATCGGAGCCCGATTCAAAATGAATGCGGCCGTTTCCAGAGTCAAGTATTAGTTCAACTCTCTTCTGGCCTGAGTACTCATAGGTCCACATACGTCGGAATGTATTAGACTTAATAAGTCACTCGCCTTTCACATAAACCTGTGAAAGGTGCCTTCGTCATTTTTCCCATTAGGCGAGACTTGCATCTTTCAGTTTGAGTGAATTCAAACGGACTTAAAAAGTCCACACTTGTGAAGTGTGGAAATGTGTTTCTCGCTCATTAGGCAAGACTTGAATCTTTCAGTTTGAGTGAATTCAAACAGACTTAAAGTCCACACTTGTGAAGTGTTGAAATGCATTTCTCGCCTATGTGCCTTAAATGACAATGCCATATTATAAATTGGTTTAAATCATTAGATTTAAGCCTTTTCTTATTTACGTTATAACGATTAAGCTTACCAACGTAAATATCTGATCCTGAAGACGTGGATACCCACTCTTCTTCACATGATCCTTGTATTGCTTACAGTCCCTTATTCCCGTGTCCTGGCTCATTGCAGTGATAGCACATATCCTCCAATTTGTCCTTAGAATTCACAGCAGTTTAGGGAGCTGCTTGAACCTTTGGACGCTTGGGGTGTCTGATCTGCCCTGCAAGGTGCCCAGGAGCCTTACCCTTACCCAGATCAGCTTTCTTGAAGCTGACCTTCTTGTTGACCATAAGGACCTCCTTGGTCTTGCCCTTGAGGTTCTTTTCAGTGGTCACAAGCATCCCATGAAGCTCTGTTAAGGACTTGTCCATGTCATGCATATTGTAATTTACTATGAAATCACTATATGTATCTGGAAGTGACTGCAACATAAGATTTGCAGCCATTTCAACCTGATCAGCAAAACCGAGTCTAGTTAGATGTTACTGAAGACATTAAATCTTCGTGACATGGGGACTAACAGGGCTCCAGCCTTAAGTTTGCAGGAGTTAAGTTCTATGAAAGTATCATATCTTTTGACACGAGCTTTCTTCTTGAACATTTCCTTGACCTCTGCCTTACAGGTATGAGGGTCATCTGAAACGTTCCTGAACTGCTTCTGCAACTCTGGCATCCTACTGCCCGCCATAATGCATGACTCGTCGATTTGGTTACTAAGAAACTTTGATAAGTATCCTTAGTGCCCTAGCAGCATTCAACGGTGGCTCGGCAGGAGGTTCCTTCGTAAGGATATACTACTTGCGTTCATGCTTGAGTACAAGCCTCAAGTTTCTATTCCAATCTGAGTAATTCACGCCCTTGAGTCTGTCCTGAATCTGGACTCTCAGTGCGCTATTACTCCTTTGTGTTGTGTTTGCCTTTTAGTTCTACATGGTAAAATTAATTAAAATTTAAGTTGGAGATTAAGTTATAAAACACTTGTCTAATTCTAACATTAGAATCTGAACCAGGATCCTATCATACCCTCAATTGAAGTGAACGGAGGCTCACTGCTCCAATTGAGAGCATCAAGGTAGGAATACATCCATCTACAAGACTATGTAGTTCCTGGCTAGGGTCTGTACTAAAAGTAAACGGCATACCCTATACTGATACCCTAGGTCAGCCCTAGCTGACAATCGTAGACAAGTCTACCAAGCTTGAACTATGGATAGAACTAATGTGGCTACTACGCGAAGGCGCACGCACCCACACAGAACTACCCATCTCATCCAAACCTTTTCTCTGTGAATGTTACGCGGAGGCATACCGACATCCATAGGGTCAAAGCCCTTTTGAGTGCCCAAACTTTGATGGTATCACGCTTAACTTGAAATTATTTGCGTTTCAGTGAATTATAAAAGTCTGATTGCATATCGATACAATCTTAATCTGGAATCATCAATTGCAAATTCATGTAAAGATGATCCCTTAGCAAGTTACATGCGAGTCTGATTAAATTCTGATTTTAATCTTTGCATGTGGGTGATAGCAATTCATACATAAACTTGTATATTTAAACTATCATACATTCATACATTCAAAAATATAAATGTAACGATAAAATATGTATAGCTAAGCCCATCTTAAGTTCCTAAGAATCTAGCAAAACCGATCCTAAAGACATGGTCTTCAAGATCCAAACTTGCTCCATTCTTTTGAACTCCCACTGGCTTCGAGCCTCCTCCAATCCGAGTCTCCCTCTTGACTTGATTCTTGTGTCAGTCTTCGTGATTACATATTAAAATAAATTAAGTAAAATACAAATCACGACACGCAGGCCGTATTTACTACAACCCAAAATTAAGCAACACGCAGGTTGCAAAACCGAAATTAAAATGCAAATCTAATGGGCTTAGCTAGCATCATGTGGAAAACATCATGTGATCAAAGATCATATTATCAATCAATATGCTGATCAAACAAATAATTTTTCAAAATTTTATCTTTCTTAAGTTTGGAAAAATTCTGGTTTATCGAAACTGGACGGTTTAATCGATTAATTGAATTTTGGACCGGTTCTCTCTGGTTTATTGAAACCGAACCAAATCTGAAAATTAAATTTTTAGGGTTTCCAAATATCCTCGCGAACCAACCGGTTTGTCTCGAGTCTGGTCGAGCCGAACCTGCTCAACCGAAGGTCGCCCGCGGAGGCAACCACGGTGGCCCTTGAGGGCTGCCGAGGTCGCCCGCGGGGCTGACCATGGTCGGCCACGGGAACGACCATGGTAGCCCGCGAGGGCAGCCATGGTCGCCCCTAGAACAGACCCTAGTTGCCCGCGAGGCAACCATGGTCGCCCGCAAAGGCAGACCGTGGTCGCCTGCGAGGGCTGCCATGGTCGCCCGTAGGCGACCCTCGTCGGCCCATGGTGCTGACCATGGTCTGCCCTAGGGCATTCCATGGTCCACCAAGGGACTCGACCTGGTCGGCCATGGCTAACCCGAAAAACCCAAAAAAAAAAAATTTAATTTTCCAATTTCCAAAATCAATCAAATCTGAAATTTTTTATCGATTTACATGCATGCTAATGATGAAGAACACATATAAACATAAAAAATATCAGATTTAAACATATACAAATAAACATAACAACCATGCCTCTGATACCACTGAAAGAGATCACCACGGTTTCCAAACGATTAATATCATGCAGCGGACTTTATGTAACCGTGGTGATCGTAAAAAGCTAAGATCTTAATGCCATTTGAACATGTTATAAACATAAATATAAATCCGATATTTACCTCTTGTAATCGACAAAAACACAAGTGTAGTGTTCTCTCTATCAAGTCCACACAAGCACCACAACCGAAATGATTTTTCACTCAATATTTTGCTAGAAATTTTGAGAGAAAACAAGACAACAATGGAGGAAGAGAGAAAGGAGGGAGAAGTTGCTGAAAAAATCAAGGATAAAATGAAAATAGATATTATGTGATTTTAATTTGAAATTAAATTGAATTTCAAAATTAAAATTGCATTATCTATCCTTTTATTCTTTCTTATTTGCATTTGTTCCCTTTCTTATCTTAAATCCCTAAATGGGCTTTAAGCCCGTTTAACTAAAACCCAAATTAAACCCATTAACTTGAGTTCTAATTTCGGTTTAGTCAAAACGGCTCAATTTTCTCGAATTGATTTCTTCAACCGTCTGGTTAAAACCTTAGGCCAGAAAACTACTGAATTGTTCTCAATTCTCATCCGTAATTGTTGTCATGTATCGTGCTTAATGCGTGTGACCCTCTAGGCTCACGAATAATTGGCAGACTAGTAAAATTACCATTTTACCCTTTCCATCATAAGTGGCCTATAGCAAGACATTATGATTATCCAATATTCGTGATTATCGATTATTCGACTTAACCTGTTATCGTACATGTCACTGTCCTTTTATCAAACAGATATCCAGATTGATCAATAGGCATAGAATGGTCATCCTAATTTATCAATCACTGTTTCTTGATATCTGAGATGACTGAAAACTGATACTAAGGTATCACCTGCATGGCCATGCTCTTTCTTCAGTCATACTCATCAAGTGGCCTAAACGGATATCTTTCTCATACCGAAGTATGAGTGATAAATCCCTCAGACGTCTTTCGAGTTCACTAGTGCAATAAATGCCAAAGCCAATCGAAGCCGTTATAGCTACCCTTTTACAGATAACGTTAGACTAGGTCAAACTTAGGTATTCGTTACATAGTGTACACAAAGACTCCTTGGTCTTAGGATATAATGACAAGTTACGATATGTGAGTATCTCATGACTGGATCTATGTAGCATACTCACAATCGGGTTGTCCGATATCATCGACCTAATGATATCTATGATATAACTCCGGCACATACTTTGCCATGATCAGTAGAGCGTGATCACAAGGAGTTAGTCTCATACTGATCGCTTCAGAAAGAAGCTTAGCTGATCAGGGACTCATCAAATGTAATTCTTTCTGATCTATAGTTCTACTATTAGTGGTTACACACATAATGACATAGATCAAATTACATTCGATATATTACTATAACACATTAGTAATATATGCCGATTTATTTATTCGGAAAGATGATAAAACATTACATCTGTAGATCACTTTTATATTGGACTGGGGCATAACTCTAACATGAAGAAAACTTCAGTCTCATTATATCTGGTAGACAGATGCACCATATACCCAGAAGGAGTGGTAGAAGATGTATTGGTAAGAGCTGGTAAATTCATTTTTCTAGCTGACTTTCTTGTGTTAAAATTTCCTGCAGATGAAACATGTCCTCTCCTACTAGGAAGACCATTCTTGGCAACTGCATATACAATCATTAAAGTCAAAGAAAGGATCCTAGAGATGAGAGTTGGTCAAGAAAGAGTAGTTCTTAACATGAGAAAAACACTAAAGACACCTGATGCAGAGTTCCAGACATGTTCGGTGATAGAAATAGTGCAAGTGGCTGTCATAGAGCAGCTACCTTATATTTTGGAAAAGGAGGATGACTGCACATGTGTGATGTATGCTGAACAAAGAAGTAAGGTTGATAGAAGCTTAAGAGAATGACCAAGCAAGGAGAAATGAGTAGAGTGCATGGGGTGGAATTGTTATTCAACGCTGACATGAAAATTCTAGAAAAGAAGTCGTCTATAGTTGAACCACCTGAAGTAGAGATGAAAACTCTGCCTGATCACTTGAAGCATGTGTTCTTGGGAGAGAATTCTACACTCCCAGCTATCATCTCGTCAGAACTCGCTCCATTGAAGAGACGAAGCTATTAGAGGTCCTGAAAGAACACAAGAAAGTACTTGGCCGGAGCATAGCAGACATTCAAGGGATAAGCCCGTCAATTTTCCAGAACAAAATCATACTGGAAGATGAAAAGAAAATGTCAGTAGAACATCATAAAAGACTTAACCCAGCTATGAAGGAAGTAGTAAAAAAGGAGCTGATTAAGTGGCTAGATGCAGGGATTATTTTTACGATTTCAGACAGCTCATGGGTAAGCCCAGTACAATGTGTTCCTAAGAAGGGAGGAATTACTACAGTCAATAATGCAAATGATGAGATGATACCTACCCGAACTGTGGTAGGATGGAGAATATGCATGGACTAAAAAAATCTAAATGATGCAACCAGGAAAGATCATTTCCCTCTACCATTCATTGATCGGATGTTAGATCGACTTGCAGGGAATGAGTTCTTTTGCTTCTTAGACGGATACAACGACAACGGCTACAATCAGATTCACATAACTCCTGAAGACCAAGACAAGACTACATTCACCCGATCATTTGGCACATTTTCTTTCAAGAGAATGTCTTTCGGTTTATGCAATGCACCGGTTACATTTCAACAGTGCATGATGGCAATTTTTCACGATATGACAAATGACTTCCTCGAGATATTTATGGATGGCTTTCCGTCTTTGGGAAATCTTTTGACCAGTTCCTAGATCACTTAAAGCAGGCATTGAGAAGGTGCGAGAAAACAAATCTGGTACTAAACTGGGAAAAATGCCACTTCATGGTGAAAGAAGGCATCATTTTAGGACATAAGATATCTAGAGAAGGCATAGAGGGTTATCGGGCCAAGATTTCAGCTATTGAGCAACTCCATATACCAATGTCTGTAAATCAAATAAGGAGTTTTCTAGTTTATGCAGGATTTTATATAATATTCATCCAAGACTTCTCAAAAATTGCGAAGCCATTATGTAAACTACTAGAGAAGGATGTGAAGTTCAAGTTTGATGATAAGTGCTTGAAAAAGCTTATAAAGAGCTGAAGAAGAGACTGTTGCTGTGACTGTAGGAATTTTACATAGAGATTATTGACATAGAAGGTACAAAGAATCACGTAGTAGATCATCTCTCGCGACTTGAACATGAGGAATACAAAAATATTGATGAGCATCAGGGATGCATTTCCCGATGAACAGTTATTCGCAATCCCTACCTCTCGACCTTGGTTTGTAGACATAGCCAATTACGTGGCTAGTAAAGTAATCCCTCCTGACTTGACTTCAAAACAGAGGAAGAGATTCCTACACTCTTGCAAGGAGTATTATTGGGATGACCCCTACCTATTCAAGAAGGGGTTGAACTCAATTTTTAGAAGGTGCATTCTAGAAGAGGAGACGCACAATCTCTTGGAAGCTTGTCACGACTCACCATATGGAGGACACTATCAAGGAGACAGAACCACATTCAAAGTTCTACAATCAGGTTTCTACTAGCCTACACTTTTTAGAGATGCTCGCGCTTTTGTTAAAAATTGTGATAGATGCTAGAGTGAAAGAATTATTTGAAGGTTCCAATCAAATTAATTTCATGTCCATACAAGAAATTAACCTCAAATATCTGAATTAATAAGGAGCATGATCATGAATTGATCATGAGATCTAGGCTAGAATAAAAGTTGAATATTACCTTTGATTAAAATCTCTTTGTTACTAAATAGTATTTAATAATCTCTAAAGATAATCCACACAGGAAGATCAATCTGGGGATACTCACAACGATCCTTACTAGAAGATCGAAACAAGCAAAACAAACGGAGAGGGGAGGGAATGGCCGGTCGACTAGAGAGAGAAAGAGGGGAAGAGTGATTAGGGTTTTGGAAAATAATTTCCTTAATTTTCAGATCTGAAAATTTCTCTTTTATAACCCTTTTTAGGCAATAATTAATTAAAAGCCTTAATGGGCTTAAAGCCCAAAGCTTTTAATTAATTATGTAGAGAAGCTCATTCTGGCTAGGCCCAGTTTAGCTAAATTAATTAAATCTATTTAATTAGATTGTAATTACTTAGTCCTGCTAAACCGTTCTTGATTTCCGGTTTAGTCTTAAACAGAAATCGGTCTAATCCGGTTTAAATCGAAAACTGGATTTTGTCTCTCTCATGATTCCTCCATACGATTCCATCCGTTTTACTCAACTTTTAGTGTGTGACTCTCTAGGCTCACGACACGTTGGTGGACTGGTAAAATTACCATTTTACCCTTTCCATCATGAGTGGCCTCTAGCAAGACATCATGATTACCCAACGCTTGTGATTATCGAGATTTCGACTTAACCTTGTCGTACATGAATCTATCCTTTTATCCTCTTGATATATTTGACAACCACGAGGCATAGACAAGTCATCCTCGTTCAATTGTCATGTTTCTTGATTCTGAGTTAACTGAATTGTAACTGATAGTACGTATTGACTGCATGACCATGCTATTGTATTTCAGTTGTACTCATAAAGTGGCCTAAACTGATATCTGCTCACACGTCTGTATGAGGGACAAATCCTTTAGCAATCTATTGATTCAACTCATTTAACTCGTGATCGAGCCAATCACAATCATTATTGTAACCCTTTTACAGGAGACGTTAGACTGAGTCAAACTCGTCACTCATTACATAGTGACCTCAATGATCCTTCTGTCTGAGGATGTGATTTCATGTGCCGACATATCAGTATGTTCATGACTGTGTCTATGTAACATACTCCTGATCGGTAGAGCGTAATCATTTAGAGTTAGCCTCATACCGATCGCTTCTTATGAAGCTATTCTGATCGGGGACTGCTTAAGTAAGATTTTATCTGATCTGTAAATCTACTATCATGTGTTAACACATCAATGATACAAATCAAATCATACTTAAGATATTACTACAACACTTAGTAATATGAATGCCGATTATTATTTCAACTAATAATCTTTATTACATGATTAGATTGAAAATACATTGTGCTAGGGTACAAAAACCCAACAGTCTCCCACTTGCCCTAGACCCAATTGGTATTCCAATATAAACCCATTCACCTGACATGCTCCTCATGCTTAGGTTGCGGTAGTGCCTTACTTAAGGGGTCAGCTAGATTATCGTGTGTTGAAACGTATCTTATCTCTACTTCGCCTTTATCAGCCATCTCTTTGATGATGTGATACTTTCTCTCGACGTGCTTGGTCATGTTGTGAAATCTAGGCTCTCTAGCGAGTGCTACGGCCCCTGTGTTGTCACACCTTAAGCTCACATGATCAGACGTTCGTGGCAGTACATCTAATCCACTCAAGAAGCTCCTGACCCACACCGCCTCCTTAGCTGCCTCTGACGCAACTATGTTTTCCGCCTCCGTAGTGGAGTTGGCTATTGTCGCTTCCTTAAAGCTTTTCCAACTGAAAGCTCCCCCATTCAACATGAATACATACCCACCTTAAGACTTAAAGTCATCTGGGTCTGTCTGAAAACTAGCATCAACATATCCTGTGACGCTTAGTTCTCCCTCTATACCGCCATACACTAAGAAGGCGTCCTTTGTTCTCCTCAGATATTTGAGGAAACACTTGACGGCAGTCCAGTGATCTTGGCCTGGGCTAAAATCTTCTAGCACAGCTGAGGGCAAACGATACGTCAGGCCTCGTACAGATCATAGCATACATGATGGATCCCACTACCGAAGCATACGGGATTCCCTCCATCTTCTTAAGCTCATCATGTGTTTTAGGACACTGTTTCTTGCTGAGCTTGATGTCATGTCTCACCGGGAGGTTCCCTTTCTTAGAGTCAAGCATTGAGAATCTTCTCAACGCTTTATCTATGTAGGTGCTCTGACTTAGGCCTAAAATTCTCTTGGATCGATCTCTATAGATCCGGATCCCTAGAATGTAAGCGGCCTCTCCTAAGTCCTTCATGGAGAAACACTTCCCTAACAAAACTTTGGTCTCAAGCAAGGTTGGGATCTTATTTCCCATGACCAGTATGTCGTCGACGTACACCACCAGGAACACTATGTTACTCCCACTGCTCTTCTTGTAGATACAGGGTTCATCTGGATTTCTGATGAACCCGAACTCTCTTACGGCTTCATCGAACCGTAAGTTTCAACTCCTGGAAGCTTACATTAATCCATAAATAGATCGTTCCAGCTTACACACCTTTTCAGGATGTTCTGGATCGACAAAACCTTATGGCTGGGTCATATAGACATCCTCCTGCAAATTCCCGTTAAGGAATGCGGTTTTGACGTCCATTTTCCATATCTCGTAATCGAAATATGCTGCAATGGCTAACATCATCCGAATTGACTTAATCATGGCTACTGGCGAAAAAGTCTCATCATAGTCCATGCCTTAGACTTGACGATAACCTTTCGCAACCAGTCTTGCTTTGTAAGTCTGAGGCTTTTCGTCCATATTTGTCTTTAACTTAAATATCCACTTGCACCCAATGGGTTTTATCCCAGGTGTGTTGTCTACTAAGTTCCAGGCCTGATTGTCTTTCAAGGATTTCATTTCCTCATTCATGGGATTCTGCCATTCTTTGGAGTTGGGACTGGCCAAGGCTTGCTGAACTGTTGCGGGATCATCCTGATCTACAACTATCAAGTCATTACCCTCTGTGGCTAAGAAGCCATATCTGACTGGGTTTTGACGAGATCTTACAGACCTCCTTGGTCCTACGGGAGTTTCTGTTGGAATAGGACTTGGATCATTTACCTCATCGGGTACCTCTATATCCTCTATAGGCTGTTCTGTGTCTTTTTGAATTTCTTCAAGAAGCACAGGACTCCCACTAGGATTCTTGGATAAGAATTCTCTTTCCAAGAAAACCCCTCCTCGAGCAACAAAGACTTTGTTCTCTTCGGGTTTGTAGAAGTAGTACCCCATGGTTCCTTCGGGGTACCCTACAAAGACACACTTATCTGCCTTGGGTTCGAGTTTATCACCAAGCAACCGCTTGACGTAAACATCGCACCCCCAGATCTTGAGGAAAGACAGGTTGGGAGCTTTCCCTTGCCAAACCTCAAATGGAGTGGTCTCCACTGCCTTTGTAGGAGCCCGATTCAAAATGAATGCGGCCGTTTCTAGGGCATGGCCCCAGAAAGATACTAGAAGGTCGGCGTGACTCATTATGGAATGAACCATGTCAAGCAGGGTTCTGTTCCTCCGTTTGGAAACACCATTCAGCTGAGGGGTTCCTGGCGGAGTTAATTCTGAGAGTATACCGTTATCCCTTAGGTGACTGAGAAATTCCTGATCTAAGTACTCGCCACCTCGATCGGAACGAAGTGCCTTTATACTTTTACCAAGCTGGTTATGTACTTCATTCCGGAATTCTTTGAATTTATCAAAGGATTCTGACTTATGTCTCATTAAATAGACATACCCATACCTACTGAAATCGTCGGTAAAGGTTATGAAGTATCTGAAACCTTTCCTGCCTTGTGTACTCATGGGCCCACATACGTCTGAATGTATTAGGCCCAGGAGATCACTCGCCCTTTCAACTAAGCCGCCAAAAGGCGCCTTTGTCATCTTTCCCATGATGCAAGATTCACATCTCTCAATTGGTGTGAATTCAAATGGGCTTAATAGCCCACACTTGTGAAGTGTCGAGACGCGTTTCTCGCCTATGTGGCCGAGACGACAGTACCACATCATTGTCTGGTTTAAGTCATCCGACTTTAACCTCTTATTTATGTTATAGTTTGAACTGTAGTTAGAGTTATTAATATTTAAAATATATAATCCACCAACCATAGATACAGTGACATAAACAATATTATTTCTTGATAAAGTAAATAAGCCATTGTCTATGGCAAACACAAAACCAAGTTTGTTCAAACTGGACACTAAAATAATATTCCTACTAAATGTAGGTACACATAATACCTCGTCCAATACTAAAATAAGCCCTGTGGGCATCCTAAGACTAACAGAACCTACAGCCGTCGTTGACACCGAACTGTTGTCTCCGACTCTCAGATCCTGCTCGCCTTTCCCAAGGAGCTTCTTACTTTTCAGATCCTGCAGATTAACACAAATGTGAGTTTCTGCTCCGGTATCAACTACCCATGTATCGAAGAAAGTAACGTTGAGATTATACTCAACAACGTAAATACCTGATCCAGGTCCTGAAGGGTGTCCTCCCTCTTGCAAGCTCTTCACATATTCCTTGTGCTGCCTGCAAACCCTCTTCCACTGACCTGGCTGCTGGCAGTAGTAACAGACCACCTCTGAGGTCGAAGTGCTCCCTTCGGTTCTAGGAACCGCTTGGATCCTCGGACCTCTAGGTGCCCTTATCTGCCCAGCTAGGTGCATTGGCGCCTTACCCTTACCCGCCACTGCTGGTGCCTTGCCTTTGTTGAAATGTCCTGGTGACTTGCCAGTAGGTTTGCCAGCTCTTTTGAAGCTGACACCCTTATTGACCATCAGAACCTCAGGGGTCTTGCCCTTGAGATTTTTCTTTGCTGTCACCAGCATCCCATGCAGTTCCTTGATAGTCTTTTCCATATTATGGAGATTGTAACTTGTGATCACATCTCCATAAACCTTTGGAAGCGACATCAGGACTATATCTGATTTCAGCTGTTCTGTGAAGCTGTGACCTAGCCTGGCCAAGCGATCAAAGAGTGGCTTCATCTTGAGGACATGTGAGCTCACTGCCTCACCAGCATTCAGCCTGCTGTAAAATACCTCCATAAGAGTGGGTATCTTTCGATACGAGCATTCTTCTGGTGGTATATTTTTATTTTCGCCATCATCTCTTGGAGATCACCCATGAGATGCATGAACTGGTCCTGGGTGTCATTTCCCTGGGCCCGACCATAAGGATTCCAACATCTTGTCGATCGCTTATGTACTTGTCATAAGCGTTCTTATCGGCCTCGCTGGCATCATCCGCAGGCACTTTTAAAGGCTTATCCGTAAGGATATACTCCTGTCTTTCATACTGAAGGGCAAGCTTCAGGTTCCTCTCCCAAACCAGGAAGTTGGTCCCTGACAGCCTGTCACTCGACAGAAGAGACTTTAAGGCTTCACTGCCAGAACGTGTTGATTTGGGTTGCGATGGTGCCATTAATCTATACATGAAAATAAATTCGATCAGATTCTTAATTCAGTTGAACTGAGAGATAATTGATTATGAACATTTCAAATTCTTGTGTCTGAATCTAAACCAAGATCTCCGCATACCCAAAACTGAAGTAAGTTAATCTCATCGCCCCTGTTTTGGACATTGGAGTAGGACAGTCCAGTCCTTTCACAATTCCATGTGATTCTTGGCTAGGGCTTATACATTGTATGTATACGGCATTGCCCTATATCTGATACCCTGGCTCAGATCATTTGAGAATCGCAACCAAGTCAACCAATTTTCAACGCATGGTCCAATCTGCATGGTTACTACGCTAATGCGCGCATACCCATGCAGAATAGTCCATCTTCTATTAGAACCCATTCTCATGGATCCACGTTAATCGTATCCATCCATGAGTCTGAGAACTAATCGAAGTGATGAAAAGTGGGCGGTATCTAGCTTGACTTGAAATTACTTGCCTTTTTAAATGTTCATTATCACTAATCATTATTTGATCTTAACTTGAAATTATCGTCTACAAATCCATGTAGAGATTCTTTCAGTTCCTATTTACATGTGCGTGATTAACTTATTATTATTAATCTTTACACATGTGGGTGATGATCTAATTAACATGAACTTATGAAAATTAAATCATACATTCAACCATACATTCATAAACATAAATGTAAATTTGCTTTAGCTAGCCCACTAACCCTACTGGAATAAAATAAAACCTATACTAGGTCTTGTCTTTCCTCATTCTCCTGGACTCCCACTGGCTCCACGCCTCCTCGAGATTACCGTCCTTCTCTTCGGTTCTTCTCGTCTTGGGACTTCGTAGTTACATTTAATTTAAATAAAATAAACGCTGTGACACGCAGGTCACAATTAAATTACAATCCAAAAGCAACTTGCAGGTTGCTAACCGAAATTAAGTTCTAAATTCAGGCTAACTTAGCAATCATGTTGCAAACACCGTGTTATCAAACAATCATGTTTTCGAACAAGCATGTTATCAAGCAAGCATATTAATTTCAATTTTATCTTGATTTAAATCATAAAATACGGTTTATCGAAACCGTTTTCTTGAACCGATTAATTTCTGAATTAAATCGGTTCACGCTCTAGTTTATCGAAACCGAACCGGTTTGAAATTTTAATTAATTATTGATGAAAAATTTTGGATTTTTCTAGGTCGGTTCTGACCCGAATCCAATCTGATTTGACCTAACCAAAATTGACCCGAGGGCCAATTTTTTGTTCGGCCAAACCCTAGCCGCTAGGGCTGGCCGCGCCGTGACCGACCAGCCCGTGAGGGCTGGCCGAGGCGGGCCGCATGGTCAGGCAGGCCGTGGCCGTCCCCTGGCCGGAGCCGAGGGGCTCGGCCAGATCTGCCACGGGCAGATCTGGTCGGCTTCCTCGTTCCGGCGGATCGGCCCGTGGCGCGGCCGGGGTTAGCCTCTCGGCTAGCCTCGGCCTCTCACGGGTCTCGATCCTGATCTTACTCGATCTATTTAATTTTTCAACAACATTAAAAAAATTCCAGCAATTAATTCATTAAACAAAATCATAGAATTTGCAATTTTTCAATTTACAACACCGAAATAAATTACAAAATCAAATCTAGCCTATCATGCTCGAATACAAAATCATGCGTAACCAGGCTCTGATACCACTGAAGAAATTATTTGAGGGTTACAATCAAATTAATTTCATGCCATACAAGAAATTAACCTCAAATATCCGAATTAATAAGGATCTTGCATGATCATGAATTGATCATGAGATCTAGGCTAGAATAAAAGTTGAATATTACCTTTGATTAAAATCTTTTTGTTACTAAATAGTATTTAGTAACCTCTAAAGATCGTCCACAAAGGAAGAGCAATCTGGGGATACTCACAATGATCCTTACTAGAAGATCGAAGCAAACAAAACGGACGGAGAGGGGAGTGAGTGGCCGGTCGGCTAGAGAGAGAAAGAGGGGAAGAGTGATTAGGGTTTTGGAAAATAATTTCCTTAATTTTCAGATCTGAAAATTTCTCTTTTATAACCCTTTTTAGGCAATAAATAATTAAATGCCTTAATTGGCTTAATGCCCAAAGCATTTAATTAATTATGTAGAGAAGCTCATTCTAGCTTAGCCCATTCTGGCTAGGCCCAGTTTAGCTAAATTAATTAAATCTATTTAATTAGATTATAATTAATTAGTCCTGCTAAATCGTTCTTGATTTCTGGTTTAGTCCTAAACCGAAATCGGTCTAATCCGATTTAAATCCAAAACCGGACTTTGTCTCTCTCATGATTCCTCTATATGATTCCATCCGTTTTACTCAACCTTTAGTGTGTGACCCTCTGGGCTCACGACACGTTGGCGGACTGGTAAAATTACCATTTTACCCTTTCCATCATGAGTGGCCTCTAGCAAGACATCATGATTACCCAACGCTTGTGATTATCGAGATTTCGACTTAACCTTGTCAGAGAATTAGGAAGCCCTACTCCAAAATTGCCAATCATGTGGCATCAATTCAGGTATATTACCCCGGGTTCACATCACTTTATACACGAGCAACACAAAAACCATATGTGTGACTAGCAGTACCCGATATTCATGTTAATTATTTAGTCATTTTGTTGTGTGATTAGATTCGTGGAAAGTGATTTTTTAGGATGAGTTAGCATGTTGATAATTTGAGCTCGACTATGATTTGATTAGATTGACATGAATGAAAAGTTTTTAGGGCATGTCATGAGGGCAAATACTTTTGTAAAGCATGTGCATCATAGTTTTGGGTTGGGGGCTCTTTCCTACAAAAACCTCGGGAGAAGACCGAGCTCCCCCTACGGAGTTAACTTCGGGGATCGCACTTCAGTGCATACTCAGTCCATTCTGCACTTGATTGTTTTATTATCGGGGACGATAAGACTTTAAGTGTAGGGTGTTGATGTGTGTACATCGTATTTCACTTTGACACTGATTTACCCATATTTGGTGCCTAATTTTCCCTCGTTACTCGGCTTTTGGTTCCCTATTTGTACTACTTTACGCCTTTGGGTATGTTTAGTACACTTGTGCAGGATTTGGGTGAAAAAGGGAGAAAAACAAGACAAAACAGGCTAATTGGAGCATCGTAACCAAGGAGGTGGCGATCGCCACACAAAGAGGAAAGTGGCGATGGTGTGGCGAAGACGTGGCGATTGCCACACCCCTGTGGCAATGACGTGGCGATCGCCACGTCGCAAATTTCATATCTATAAATACCTATCTCGGCCAGAGCATAAGACAGACAACTTTTAGGCAATACCCACTATTCTAGATTTGTTCTAGGACAATTTTGAAGCCCCAATCTCCATCACCCATCACCGAGAACGCGAAGCTAGCAAAGGAGCATCAATTGAAGAGTAAAGTTGAAGATTGCAATGTAAGCTTTTTTGTGCCCTAGTCCAATTGTATTATTTTGTAAATGTTTGTATATATTAATCATCGTTTGCAATATATGAAATTGGCGTTACATTACTTATGTGTTGAAGTAATAGGTTAAGTTTGATCTGATATATGTCCACCAAAGTAGTAGAACCATATATCTGTACGGATCACACTTAATGGGTCCCTGGTTAAATATGCTTCAATAAAGCTACCAAGTATGAGGATGATTCTTTATGGTATAGTTCTATTTGCCATTGGGAACGGCTCCCGGAATCAGATCATAGATATCACTCGGGTGAGTGATGTTGGACGACCCGCATAGATTGGTGTTGCATAGATACAGTCATGAACACATTCAATTATGGTAGCTTGTCGTCATATCGTTAGACCAAGGAGTCTTTGTGATCGCTATACAGTAAAGAACCGCGTTTGACTTGTTCCTAACGTTGTCCGTAACAAGACTACCATGATGGACATAATTGGCATGGTGACGGATTGTATGAGTGATACGAAAGGCGACTAAGGAATTTATCCCTCATACTACGGTATGAGATAGGTATCTATTTAGGCCACTCGATAGAGATTAACTGAAGGGAGAGCATGGCCATGCCAACGATACGGGTTATCAGTATTCAGTAATCTCACAGATCGAGAAATAGAGATTGATTATATAAGGGTGACGTCTCTATGCCTTATGATCAATCTAGATATCGGGCGATAAAGGGATAGCGACATGTACTACATGAGGTTGAATCGAATCATCGATCATCATGCGCGTCGGGTAATCATAACGTCTTACTAGAGGCCACTTATGATGGATCGGGTAAAATGGAATTTTACGCCGATCCGCCGACATCGGCATGTGCCTAGAGGGTCACACACATAGGATATGGATTATGAGAGACAAGTAAAGGTCGGCGATACTCGAGAGAGAGGCATGGGCAAAACTGGACGTTTTGGGCCATGGATAGGTGTAATTGAATGTTACACGCGAATCGAGAAATACTAAGTCTTTCGTCGATGTCACGTCGGACTTTGTACGATAAGTTCGGGCTTAAGTTAGACGTGGCACGGGACCTCATGGCCGAAGCATTGTGCTTCGTGCCACGAGGCACTAGTGGCCGGCCCAACCAAGGCCCAATAGTGGAGCAAAGGGTGGGTCCCTTTCTCCACTAACTATGGTTAAGTGGATGATGACTAGATACACACTATCCTAATCCATGTTGGTTAAGTGTGATCAAAGGTGGCCATCTAATGACCATCATCATCTTATCTTAACCCAACACACATCAATTCACAACCACATTAACCAACACAACACCAAAAATATCACAACTGTTTTGGTGCTTTCTCTCTCCCTCCCTCTTGGCTTATTTCTCTCAATCTTCACACACAACTCTAGTAGGTTGTGTGTGTATAGATATTTGATCATCCTATATGTGTGGATGCCGTTGCAGAGAAGATCCAAACGTGTTCTTCTTGTTTGATTCGATCAACCGAAGTAACTATCCAGTTCTGGCGACGGATACTGCGTGAGGTGTATCTCTCTGGTCCGAAGTCCGTTTGACCCGAAACCAGCGGCAGATTAAAGAAGACTCAATTTTCTAAAGGTTTTGTGAAATAGTAATTTCTCATTAGAGCCTGGGTTTGGGAGATACAAGGCCGACAAACGAAGAACCTGGTCAGCACTGTCCAGCACCGTCGACCAAACTGTTTTGCTCCTAGCGGAGGTCTTTCCATCCGAACTGGGTGAAGAACAAAACATGAAAGTTGTAGAGAATTTGTTGGGATTCACTCTCGTGAAAGAACCGAAGCATTTGGAGATTTGTATCTTGAGATATGGAGCTTCAAACTCGCGTGTTTTGTCGGGCAGATTCACGATCAAACCGAAAGGTAAAATCTTGTGATTTGGTTTTTCCTTGGGATTTAATGGTTTCATGATCTTGGGTAGATTTTGGGTTATGCTTCCACTTCCATGACATTTGGGTGAGCCCAAAATCCCTGCAGTGGTATTAGAGGACGGTTACCCTCTTAAATCTTTGTTTGAATCGATTTCGGTGTTGTTTTGCTTGCCATGTTGCTATAATATGTTTATTTCTTGTATATGGGTTTTATATTTCATGAAAATGAAGTCTTAAATATATTATCAAATCTGGAAATTTTTGAAAAAAATTGGATTTGTCGGGTCGCCGGAAACGAGACTCTCGGGGAGCCGGAAAAGGGGACCGGGTGGGGGCTTCGGCTTGCCGGAGCAGGGCTGGGCCGTGGCCATTAGATGGTCACGGTCATGTGCTCGCCCCGCTTCTGCCCCGGCAGTGGCCAGTTATGGGCCAATGCCGGTGGTGGAGGCCCGACGGCTAGGATTGCCAAACCCTAGCGCGTCGGTGCGTAGGGGCTCGGCCCAAGAAGGTTTCGGCCCACTTGGTTTGGGCCCGGGTGGTTTGTTGCACGGTGTTTGATCCGTGGCACAAACCCACAATCCAATGTTTTGAAAATTTTTAGATTTGAACGGTTTCGATAAACCAATTTTTCAAAAGGTCTAGTTTCGATAAACCCGACCGAACAACTTGGACATGAAAATTAAAACCGTAAATGTATCTTGTTTGAAAATATGTTTGTATGATAACATATTGTGTGATGAGATGATATGCATGGTGCATAGATAGCCCAATAGCGTTTAATTATTTATCGCTTTTAAAAACGGTATGCGAACCGTTAGATTGTAACGTGTAAAGTATTCTTTTATGCGGGCTGCGAACCGCTAGTAATAAAGTGTAACTATTTTTTCATCCGGTCTATGAACCGAGTATTAATTGTAATTAATTGCTCAAGTCAAGAAGGATGGAAACCGAGAACGTTGACAATCTTGGAGGACGTCCACGAGCTAGTGGGAGTGGCCCTAGGTGGTGATGACGAGAAGAGCTCATGGAGTCTTCATCTCATAGAATACTTAGGACTTTAGCTTGGGCTGTTTATGCATATTTAACGCTTTAATGCATGCTAGAATTTATTTGAATTATAAATTTAATTGCGAGCATGCTTAGCTTATTTTAGTTTAAGCTATCATCAACATCCAAAAATTAAAACCGGATTAATTGTTTGCATGTTAAAAAGTGTTGTGAACCATCGTCGCACGGGTTGTGATGGATGTGTTCAAATTTGAAAACGTTTTTGCATGGTTGTAAATGACGGTTTCGAAGAAGATAATGTGAGATAAATTAGAAACGTCATAACACGGGTTGTTGATGACGGGTTCCTAATTGTATCAAACATCATTGATTTAAACTCAACCGATCACAAATAATTTTAAGTCAAGTTTGTATAGTTCTACACTTTGTTGATGTCGTGCGCCTTAGCGGAGCATCTTCGAAAGTGCACTCTATACAAGTTTGCTAAAGTTCTATCTAGATGTTGTGCGCCTTAGCGGAGCATCTTTATCGGACATTGCATACATGATTTGGTTGACTTAACTGCGATTCTCGACCAGGGTCGATCCAGGGTGTCAGAAAGGGTATGCCGTGTACTATTGTACAGACCTTTGCCAAGAATTACACGGGTTGTAATTGGAACCAATTGCACGAGGTGTAATTGGATGCATGTCCTACCTAAATAAGTGAGTCGGAGCGGTGCGCCTTAGCGTACTTCGATTCATGAATCATGGGTCTTGGTTTTAGATTCTATTAACTTAGAATTGAGAGGTTGAAGTTTATTCAGGATCTTCGTAAATTTATTCAACTTTCAGATTAAATTTACTTTCCTCGTGTAGATTAATGGTGAATAATTCAGAAAGCGAACAGTTTGTCGTTGAGACATATCCTCGAAAAGGGTAAGCTCAGTAGGACAAACTATCTGGACTGGGACAAGAACCAACGTATTGTATTCAAGTTGGAACACAAGTAATACGTCTTGGATCGGGATATCCCTGGGAAACCAACACTCAACGCTATAGGGGCCGTTAAGGATGCATTCAGGAAGCACCTTAGCGATTCTTGAGATATGGCGTATTTCATGTTGGGCTGCTTTGAGGGAGACCTCCAAAAGCAATTTATGGAACTGTCCGAGGACCCTTGTACCATGATGGCGCGGATAAGGGTTATGTTCAAGGAGAATGCCCGGATTGAAAAATTCGACATTCTCAAAAGAACTCCTCTCCTGCAAAATGTCAGCAGGCAGCTCTGTTAGTCCCCACGTCCTAAAGTTGAAGGGACATCTCGAACACCTGACAAGACCGAGTCTTGGGATGGGACATGAGATGGCATTGTAGACTTCATTCTGCAATCCCTTCCTCGTGCTTATGATAGCATCTTTATGAACTAAAATATGCATGATATGGAAAAGGCCATCTCGAAGTTACATGGAATGCTTGCAACGGATGAGAAGAACATCAAGGGCTCATGTGGCAAGGATGTTCTAATGGTCAAGAAGGGATCTACCTTAAAAGCTGGAGGTGATAAGGGTAACGCCCCTATGCACGCGGCAGCAAATATGAGACTATCTCGGGTTCCTAAAACCTCTAAAAGTCAGGGAGGCTAAAAGGAAAGGGAATCAGTCTGCTTCTACTGCCAACAGTCGGTCATTGGAAAGGAGACTGCAAGAAGTTATAGGATGATCTAAAGAAGGGTGGTGTATCCACGCCTTCTGGTATTCTCGTTATTGAGCTTAATCTTTCTACTTCCGATTCATGGGTATTTATACCAAGCATGAATCTGTACGGATGAACAAAAACTCGAAAGTAGAAGACACTATGGGAAACACGAGGTGGATCTAAGAGTTGGGAACAGAATTAGGGTTGTCGCAACTGCTATAGGCTCCATTATTCTTGTTATGCCTAGTAGACTTGTATTAGTACTTCATAATGTGTATTATATACTTATGTAAGTTTTTAATAAAGTCGGTGGTCTATACATATTAAATATGGAAAACTTAAGCTTATAATATAACATTAATACTAAAAACTTTAAATCCGATGATTTAAACAAAACACTACATATGGCACTGTCATTTGGGTCGCATAAATGAGAAGCGCATTTCTGCACTTCACAAGTACGGACTTCTAAGTCCATTCGAATTATATTCGTTGAAGGGTGCGAGGCTTGTTTGATGGACAAAATGACTAGGGTGCCTTCCATCGGCGTGATAGCATTTGTGCCCTAGTCCAATTGCTATTAGCCTGTAAACGTCTATGTACATTATCATCGTTTGTAACATATATATAAAACGGCTTTGTATTACTTATGTGTTGAAGTAATATGTTAAGCATGATCTGATTTATGACCACTAAAGTAGTAGAACCATAAATCTGTACGGATCACACTTAACGAGTCCCTAGTCAAAACATGCTTCCTAAGAAGCGACCAGTATGAGGATGGTTCTTAATGACGTAGTTCTACTTGTCATAGGGATGAGGGATCCTGGAACCATATCATAGATATCATGAGGTGATTGATATCGGACGACCCGCTTTGAATAGTGTTTTCATAGATTAAGCCATAAACATATTCAAATGCGATAGCTTGTCACGGCATCCTTAGACCAAGGAGTCTTTGTGATCACTATGCAATGAACGTACGGCTTTAACTTGCGCCAAACGCTTTCTGTAAAAGGATTGCTATAAAGGGCATGATTGGGTGGCGGAACGGGTTGCATGAGTGACACGAAAGACGGCTAAGGGATTTATCCCTCATACTACGGTATGGGAAAGATATCCGTTAGAAGGCCTCTTGATGGAGACTGACTGAGAGAAAGAGCATGGCCATGCCAATGATACGGGTTATCAGTTCTCAGCCATCTCGCATATCAAGTAACAATAATTGATTGAACAAGGGAGACGACTCTATGCCTTGTGATCAATCGGGATATCTAGAGATAACAGGATGGTGACTTGTACGCACAAAGGTTAAGTCGAATCATCGATCATCATGCACCTTGGGTAATCATAATGTTTTACTAGAGACCACTTATGATGGATCGGGCAAGAGCGATCTTTTGCGCCGATCTGCCAACGGTGGCATGAGCCTAGAGGGTCACACACATACAAGGCGGATAACTTGAGACAAGGAAACATTGATGTTTCTTGAGGAGTAATATATGGACAAAACTGGAGGTTTTGTGCCATAGGTTCGGTTTGAGAGAATAATTAGCGAATCGAGAAAAATTGAGTTTTTCGTCGATATCGCGTCGGACTTTGTTTGATAAGTGACGACAAAAGGGTCGGGCGATTTTTGGACACGACATGAGACAACACGGGAGGGCCCATTGGGCTCGGCCCATGAAGCCTCATGGCCGGCCCATTAAGGGCCCAACAAGACCTCATGGCCGGCCCACATGGTGGGTCCATGTGTGGGGGCCACACAACACCATGCTTAGTTGGTGATTGTGGATTAAGAGGTGAGTGATTTAAGGGGTATGGGTTAAAGCACCTTTAAGCCCATACCAATCACTTTTGACCCATGCTTGTTGGATGATGAATTGAAATATCTAGCATTCATTCATTAATTAAAGAATCACACAACTCTCACAACACTCTCTCCTCTCTTTGCTCTCTTGTTCTTCATTTAATTGTTCTAGTAGGCAATTAAGTGAGGGATCATCAAGATCATCCCCTTGGTGTGGACTTGCTTTAGAGAAGAAGATCCGAACGTTCTTCTTTATCGATTCAACGAAGACTAAATGCAAAATGGAGAAACTGTCCAGATTGTCCAGTTCCGATGACCGACAATGCGTGAGCCATAGCCGCTTCGTCCGAGCTCCGATTGACCTGAAACTTGCGGCGTTGGAAAGATAAGTCCAAGGGCTACAACTTTTGTGAAATACTGATTTTCAAAGTGTCAGACTTATGTCGTATTGAATAGACATAATCAAATCTACCGCCATCGGCAGTAAAAGTGATAAAGTAACTTAAACCACTCATGGCAAGTGAACTCATTGGCCTACTACTTCCTGTTGCGCATTAGGCCAAATAGGTCACCCGCCTTTCACCTCCGCCGTGTTGGGTCCCGGGGAATCCTAATTACGTTCATGGCAGCGGAAGCAACCTATAAACCGCCCCTAACCTATGCAAGATCGACTACCAAGTTAGATCCTTAGGAAATCGAGTTTTCGGGTTTTACCAGAATCTGCCCGGTAGAAAACCGAGACTTTGAAGCTCTATATCTTGAGCTACAGATCTCCAATTTCTTCGGTTCTTTTTGGAGATTAAACCTAAGCCAATTCCCTACATCTTTTGTGTTTTGCTCTAAACCCAGTTCGGACGAGAAGACCTCCGTCTGGAGAAAAACATTTTTCCCGTCTCGCTGAACAGACTCTGCGGACCAGTCTGCTTCTCCGGCCTTGTATCTCTCTGGTCCGAAGTCCGTTTGACCCGAAACCAGCAGCAGATTAAAGAAGACTCAATTTTCTAAAGGTTTTGTGAAATGGTAATTTCTCATTAGAGCCTGGGTTTGGGAGATACAAGGCCGACAAACGAAGAACCTGGTCAGCACTGTCTAGTACCGTCGACCAAACTATTTTGCTCCAGACGGAGGTCCTACCATCCAAACTGGGTGAAGAACAAAACATAAAAGTTGTAGAAAATTGGCTGGGATTCACTCTCGAGAAAGAACCGAGCATTTGGAGATTTGCAGATTGAGATATGGAGCTTCAAACTCTCGCTTTTTGCCGGGCAGATTCACGATCAAGCCGAAAGGTAAAATCTTGTGATTTGGTTTTTCCTTGGGATTTAATGGTTTCATGATATTGGGCAGATTTTGGGTTATGCTTCCGCTGCCATAACGTTTTGGTGAGCCCAAAATCCCGACATGCAAGCATTCGATCCAAGCCTTAATGCTTAGAGATTGCTTGTTCATCTTCCCTTCCTGAGCTTTTACTCTTTTTCATCTTGCTTCTTGTATATTGCATCATGATTATGGGCTAAAAACCCTAATCATGGGTGCTAGACTTATGACGGTTGATGTTTGATTGTAGATTGCTTTTTAATTAAATTTATGCATGAAATTGTTAAATATTTCTTAGTTCTTATACATGTGTTAAACTAGCTACTTAATACTTGTTATTTGAGTTCGAGGTTGATCCCGAGAAGGACAATTAAAAATTTACTGTAAGTAAGATTGAGGAATCAGTCTCCTAGAGTCGATTCTTTGGTTCAAAAATCGTTGTTTGTATTGTTGTGGATGATTAGGTTTAATTCCCGAGAGGGTTGGCTAATCCGAAATTAGGCAAAATCCAATGTCGAGAGGCGGATAGTGTAATTATAGCTAGGCCTAATAAGATTGCATGATTGAGTTTAACTAGTAAATCTTGGATTGACACTAAGCCATCAGTCTAGCACCCGTGGTTGCTAGTTAACTGTTCACAAACCAACTCAACTCACTTGCCTATTTTGATACTTGTTACTTATTGTTTAAAATTTCACCAACACACAAATTACTGACTTTGTATTTTAGATTTCATGTTTTACAATTCGAATACAATATAATTGAGGAAAAGAACCTATTTTGATCCATGTGGGAATCGACCCAGATTCTAGCCGGAAATACAAATTTACTTGATCGGCTAAGGGCGTCTCACAACGACCCATCATTTGGACAGCTCACCTAATATTTATAGTTTACACAGGAAAATGAGGCTCTTAAATCACAGGTCGTGTTGCGTTAAAGCTCAGCAAGAAGTAGAGGTGATTACTAACTTGGTGAATTTAAACTAGTCATGGGGTGTGTAAACTTTAATTCTTATCCAAAACGCTCTCTATTGGGCCTTCAATTTTCTAATTACTCGTTCGAGTCTAAGGTGATCAAGCTTTGGTTAATATCAGGTTATTAGTCTTAGAATTATATAATTCACATGTTTTCTGTGTCGGCTCCTTGTATGCAATCACTCCCGTACTCATTATTCCTAAAGACATAAATGTAAACATGGGCTCTAACTACTCTAATCCACCTAGTCTGATTGCTAATTTTCCTTTCTTCCTAAATTAATTCACTACCAAGCGTATCTAGAAGGTGGAGCATTATGATGTACAGTTAAAAACCTAATTAAAGTCCTCCTAAACTAACTTATGCAATTCATACTATTTCATTCCATCTTATTTTAGCTCGAGTCCCTAATAAAACGATTAGCCACTCATGTCACCGACAACCAAAATCAATACTATAATTATGTTCATCATTATACTCAAGAAACACACAAATGAAATCTTAGATTCAACACTTCAATTCATGCACAAAAGAAAAAGAGGTAATTTTATGTATGCTTAAAATGAAATCCCAAGTCACAATGGGTTTAACAATAACTCAAACAACCACTACATATCCTAATTCACAACCTACAAAATATTTTCTAACCTCAAAACTAGTCTAACCTCAAAACTAGGATTTGCCTTCAGCTCTTAACCTAAAAATCACACTGCCTACTCTCTCTCTCTCTCTCTCTCTCTCTCTCTCTCGTAAGGATGCTGACATTGAGTCGGCAGGTTGGCATCTAGAGATGTTTTGTTTGCCGAGTTGCCGAGCAAGGGTGTTAAGCAAGTCTTGACGTGTTGGCTACACGGAGTTTCACCTGCCGAGTGGTGTACGGTTACCGAGTAGAGTTGTCAACTCAAGGTCGACAGGTTGGGCCATGAACCTTTGTACCAGGCGGATTTACATCAACCTCTACTGACTCCAGGTTCGCAGGTGTGTTTTATGGCTTAGTCTTTCTATCTCTACTTCCTAACCGATGTTCTGCCTGTCGAGCTGATGTCGGCAAGCTATTTCGGTAGGTTGACTCCTTGTCCTAGGTGAATTTGCTTGATTTCTCTCAAAATTCCTTATATTCACTTGAAATACATGATGTACCCATGCGGTAAAAATGATACAAAATACACTAAAAACTATAAAATTCAGGCAAAAATAGGATTAAAATAAGGAATTTGATTCAAGAGGATACAACAAATCCATTTCAACCACTTCACCCTTAACCTTTTCTTGTCCCGAGAAAAAAAAGAAAAAGAAAAAAAGGCAAAACTACGAATTGAAAATACGTTATTGTCCCAAATTAAACCTCTAGGTAAAGTCGTAGGAGGAGTTCGGGTCCTCCCAAGGTCTTATTAGAATGGAACGCCGCGAATCTGAATCTGGATGAAAATGTAGTGGGCATGAATTAGAATCGATTGTATTGAACAAAATTAGCATATAAACTTAAATTTTATAACAATTATCAAGAAACTCAAAAATTTCAAAATCGATAATAAATATCACAATCATGAAAGATAACCATTTCATGTCAGACAATCAATAATAGAACAAGCTCAGGACTATCTTGTATAAATCATGATCAAGTGTACACAAAAGGCACATAAACTCGAGAACTCATGTAAATACCAAAGTGCAATAAATTGAATTCATTCTTTACTAAATCTCAAATTTATCAATGCATGTTCTATTAGTCATATGCCCTAAACTAATCATGCAGAAACATGTATTAACACTATCATTTGTTAATAAAATGACACTTTCATTTATTGATGATGACGTGAATAATTAACTCTTTCTAAGGCCATATGCAATTTGATAGTAAAACCCTTAGATTCAATAAGAGTTTTGTTCAAATATCCCTAGTAGTAACAATTTATTAAGACTATCATGATGTTGACTGATTCTTATATTTTACTAATCATGTGTATGAGATACCTAGTCAAATCATATATACTATTTGGAGAAATAGTATTGCATGACCCGTCTTGGTAAATACTCTTGCAACTTGTCATTAATATTTATTAATGCCGTACTATCGGTTAGTTCTTCGACCTTGAAATAATTATGTAGTTGTATATAGTTATTTTGTGTTTTAACGCAGTCTAAAATTTTCTTTAATTAGATAATATAATAGTCTATTTTTGGATGTAAAACTAACTATATGAGAAACGTGAGTGGCGTATAATGAATTTTTCCCTCACCAATATAAGTAAGATATCGGTTTGGGCCCCTTGATAAGTATGACCGCTGAAAAGCATGACAATGCTAAGAAAATTGATAAGAAGTTATCATTTTCTGTCTACTCGGGATCAAGAAACACTAGATTGAATAATATAAGGATGACATTTCTATGCCTTATATTCAATCACGATATCGAGTGACAAATGAATACGATATTATCGACATCAATTGGGTAATCATAATATTTAGATAGAGGCCACCTATGAATAGTAGGCAAAATAAGAATTTCAGCTCGCTACCAACGTGATATAAGCTTATTAGGTCACACAGAAGAACGAGGCCAAAACGTACTGGGTTTTAGACACTCCGAACCGGTAGATTGTTAGTGTGAAATAGTAGAATGTTATGGACCCGATAAAATCTTGAAAATGATCGCGGTAAAACTTCGCTGCCACGTGTTGCGCGCTGAGACAATGCGCGTGCAGATCTTAAGTGATCTAACGCCTGGTAGAATTGCGGTTCAAACATTCTACTAGTATGTACTGGAGCGCATCCCTATTGAAGAAAATTTTTGAGAGTTCCAATCAATTAATTTCATGCCCATACAAGAAACTAACCTCAAAAGTTCATATTTAATAAGGATCTTACATGATTATTGATTGATCATGAGATCTAGTCTAGAAAAATAAATTACAAGATTACCTTGAATCGAAATCCCTTTGTCACTAAATTGGATTCAGTAACCTCTAAAGAACGTCCATACAGGAAGAGCAATCCAAATATATTCACAACAATCCTTGCTAGAAGATCAAAGCAAGCAAAATGGGGAAAGAGAGTGAGGGGGCCAAAATCGGCCAGGAGAGAGAGAGAGATGGAGGCTAGGGTTTTTGGAAAAAAATTCTTCTCATTAAAAATATGAAAATTTCGCTTTTATATCTCTTTTTAAGAAATAATTAATTAAAAACTTTAATGGGCTTAAAGCTCAAAGCTTATTAATTAATTAAGTAGAGAAGCTCATTCTGCCTAGCCAAATCTGGCTAGGTCTGTTTAGCTTAAAATTAATTAATTAAATCTATTGGTTTAGATTCTAATTAATTGGTCCAATAACCGTTCTCGATTTCTGGTTTAATCCAAAATTGAAATCGGTCTAATCCGGTTTAATCCAAAACCGGAATTTATCTCTCTCGTGATTCCTCTACATGATTCCATCCGTTTTAGTCAACCTTTAGTGTGTGACCCTCTAGGCTCACGACACGTTGGCGGACTGGTAAAATTATCATTTTACCCTTTCCATCATGGGTGGCCTCTTGCAAGACATCATGATTACTCAACGCTTGTGATTATCGAGATTTCGACTTAACCTTGTCGTACATGAAACTATCCTTTTATCCTCTTGATATCTTGACAACCACGAGGCATAGACAAGTCATCCTCGTTCAATTTTCCTGCTTCTTGATCTGAGTTAACTGAATTGTAACTGATACTCCGTATCGACTTCATGGCCATGCTATTGTATGTCAGTTGTACTCATCAAGTGGCCTAAAAAGATACCTGCTCATACGTCTGTATGAGGGATAAATCCTTCAGCGACCTATTGAGTCAACTCATGTGACTCGTGATCGAACTTATCACATCCGTTATTGTAACCCTTTCACAAGAGACGTTAGACTGAGTCAAACTCGTCACTCATCACATAGTCACCTCAAAGATCCTTCCGTCTGAGGATGTGATTTCACGTACCGACATATGAGTATGTTCATGACAGTGTCTATGTAACATACTCATGATCGGGTCGTCCTATATCACCCCATCTGGCGATATTATGACCTAACTCCGGCCCCCTTCTGGCCATGATCAGTAGAGCGTATCATTTAGAGTTAGCCTCATACCGATCGCTTCTTATGAAGTTATTCTAATCGGGGACAACTTAAGTGTGATTTTATCTGATTAGTAAATCTACTATTATTGACACATCAATGATACAAATGAAATCATACTTAAGATATTACTACAACACTTAGTAATATAAATGCCGATTTTATTTCAACTAATAATCTCATTACATGAGTAGATTGAAAATACATCGTGCTATGGCACAAAATCCCAACACCTATATATATATAGTTTAATTATTTTTTTATAAGTACACTCCCCTTAGTTCATTTTCCCTATAAACCCCACTCTCTCACTCAATCTCATTCCCTTTTTGCATTCTCATTCCCTTTTTGCATTATGTAAACTTGGCTCTCATTTTAGCCTTTTTGCAAATGATTTCAAAAATGTTTTAGAATATGATTTTTTTTCTTTGCTCAAAACTTTTTGTTTTGTATCCATGGCAACGCGCACCTCAATTTCGATATCTCCATTTTTGGTTGAAATATGATTTTTCGTTCGTTTCCTTTTCTTTCATTATTTTTCTATGAATTTGGATTGCTATTTGTCATGTTCTTAGATTTGTCGGTGTTGGTGATTAAAATAGAAATGATAGGAAAAAATTGGGTTTTATGGTATTATAATAAGTTTTACTATTGGGTACATCATTATACATGTTCATTTCTTTGGAAGAAATGGATTGCGATTAGAAAGAAGTATGCGTCAAAGAACAAAATCAGTTGATAGTTGACTTTAGTTATGTAGTCTGGTTAGTTAGAAGGATTGAGGAAAAAGAAAATCATCACTTGAGATCGGGCAGAATCGTTGGAGGTCCAATCTGACGCCAACGAAGCCAAACACTCATGAATTGTATGATTTGAAAATTAGAAAATTGACATGGGCATTTTCGTTTTTTCACTTTCAAATTAACATTTTCCATCTACAATAATAACACGTGAGAGTTTATGAAACTTGAGAGTAGCTCAATGACCAAACCTTTTTGTTTAGTGTTGCTAAGTGAAAATAGGATTAATTACAACTTATATATTATACTTAATTGGAGGTCTTTTACAAATTACTATACACCTATTTAAAAAAATATTAATTTTAAAACTTTGTTAGAGTGTGTAATGTCCAAAATACTCCTGACTATTCATCAAAATTTTAGATGTATGCCATTCATATTTTGATTTTGAGCTTCTCTCTCCTACCTTTCTCTCTTGTCTCTCCTCCCTTTCCCTTCTGTCTTTTATTCTTCTCGATTTCGACTACTTTTGATCAAATCGATCAGACGACCTTTTCTGGACCTTTGCCGGAACACTAAGTTTGTATGGGAATAGGGTACGAGAAATTAACCGATGGAGAAGGAACATGGTGTGAGTAATTTGACGGTGGCGAAGAAGGAACGAGGTTGGGAGTTGGAGAAAACAAGGGCTTCAAGGTTCGCCCTGGAGCTGGACGGTCTTCATTGTTTCGAGATTCTTATATGATAATTGGGGATTTTTTTAAACGCAAAGATGAAAGTAGAAACAATTATTTGTGTTTCTCTGTTAACCTATTCTTTAATTCATATCGTACTGGGTCGTGTTATCAATGTTTGAATTGATCAATATCAATTGCGTGTAAGTTATTTTCCACTGTTTATTTGTTTCCACCAAGTCAACTCATTGTAAATCCCTTGGTCATCAGCAAATGTGAAAAAAAGTGATAAGTAACCTGAAGTTAAAAAGGCAAACTTCATAGTGGCAAATCTGATGAGCGAAAATGACAAGTTTAAAGCGTATCAAAATTAGAAACAATATTTTTTGGGTGTATTGATATGTTCTTTCCACTGTAATATAATATAATATGTAACATTTGAAAGGCATATGTGTATTAGTTGGCACTCCATTTTATTTTATATTCATATAAGGCTTATCTTTTGCACACCTCTTCCTAAAATAGGTACTTAGCTCTTCCGGCTAGATTTGCGCCTCGTCATGGTTTACATGGTCTTGTACTATCTGTACTAATTAACGTTCAATATCCACCACCAATGAAAGGTTTGTACAAATCAATAAAAATTTAGTGTAAGATGTGTGGTTGAGATAGAAAAATATACATGCATAAGAAAATCCTTTCGAAAAAACATGTAGAAAATTGTTAAGCAATATATAAGGAGGTTTCATAAAGACTCCATTGTCTTAACTTGTGTTAGGCCTCAATTTCTCTCCCGGCCCCCTCATCCAAACTGTTGATACACGCCGGCCGGCGAGGGATAAAGAAACAACAGCAAAAATGGAGGACGATTACGTGTTTGACGATCAATCTAAGAAATCTGAAATCTGTATAAATTTTCCAGAAAGACTTAGTGCTGTAGGTCCTAACGAAATTACGACATATATTAAGCCTATGGTCTTACTGCAAGTTATTTTGATTTTCTTCCTCCACTTACTCTTTCATAGCATTCTCAAACGCTTTGGATTTACAAAAATCACATCCGAAATTCTGGTAAGTATCCATTCATTTCCACCACATGCATTATTATTATTTTGGATAATTGCAACTAGATACATTTATTAAACACGTTTTCACACTAATACACTCAACATTTTATTTATTTATTTTGCCAGCTCACCAAAAATTTATATTTTTGCACTGTTTTTAAGCAATTCGTCCCTAATCAGAGCGGGGATAAGATGAATTTCGAGAGCTCATAAGGTCCTTATGAGCATAAATATAGATTTTGGGTGAGCTAGGGACAAAATAAAAAAATGTTGGGTCAAAAGGTGTTTGGTTGGTAATTATAACCCGTTGTTGTATAATTGACGAACATCAATAATGACAGGCCGGTATGGTGGTTACTCCTACGGTATTGGGTTCATTAAGCACAGATATATTTACGTCCCCGAGCGAACAAGTTTTCTCGGTAGCAACGAAATTCAACTATATTCTATTTTTGTTTTTGTTGGGAGTTCGGACGGACATTAACATTGTCCGTAAAACCGGAAAAAGCGCAATCTTGTCTGGGTTGGTTGGCTTGTTGATTCCATTATTCGTAGGGTTAATAGTGGTGGCAAAGATGGAGGCCAAGTGGGACCTGGACCCTCGGTTGGTCCTCGCTCTCGTGAACGTCACATTCGTGTTCGCGGGCACTCCGTTCGCGGGCGTTCTCTACTTGGTGACCGAGCTCCAGATCATGAACTCCGAGCTGGGCTGGCAGTCCATGTCCGTGGGCATTGCCGGCGACATGTTCAGCATCTGGACCTTCTTTATTTCCTACACCATCAACGTGAGCTTCAAGACCAAGATGTTGCTGCCCAGCATTGTGAGCTTGGGCGGGGTTGTCTTGTACGTCGCAGTTCTTGTTCTCGTGGTCAAACCGTACCTCCATTGGGTCATCTTGAACACGCCCGAAGGGTCTATGGTGAGCAATAAGTACGTGTTTGCTATCCTCGCCTTTGCGGGAGTTTCTTCCATATTCTTCTACAGCATCGGGCAGGCCGTCGTTATTGCGCCCTACTTTCTTGGTCTCACGATTCCGGCTGGGCCTCCGTTCGGGACCACCCTGGAGGCCAAGCTGAATACGATGGTGTCCCATCTGTTCATGCCCTTGTACGTGAGCTCCATCGCGATGAAGATAGACCTTTCGCAGATCACCGTGGACAATCCTTTGATGGAGAGTGTTGCTATCATTCTTGCTGTCACTTCAACGGTTAAGTTCATAACCTATTTGATATCGGCTTGGTTTTTCAAGCTACCTTTCAGGGACTGTTTTGCGCTTGCTTTTATATGTTGCAACAGGGGTCTCATCGAGTTGTCCTGTTTTAACCTCCAGTATGAACTTAAAGTAAGTACCTACGCGTGTGTGTGTGTCAAATTTTACTTTCATAATTTAGGTACATGATCATATTAGTCTTTTTACGTGTATCATTTTGGCCCATGCAAGAAAGATGTCTTGGAGTCTTCATATCTGAATTTGAGTTTTGAAATGATCATCGTTTTTAAAAGTTCACAACTTCAATCACTGCTAACTTATTAATTTGATAAAACAATTCGCAGATTATAAATGCTGGGATCTTCTCAATGACATGTTTCGCCGTATTCGTGACTCTCTCGGTCCTACCAATGATAGTGAGGTTTTTATATGACCCTTCCACAAAATACGCAGGTTATAAAGTGAGGACGATTTTGGCACTCCCTAAAAAATCAGAGCTTCCAATACTCGCTTGCATTTATAGATCTGAAGATATTACGCCCATAGTCTCTGTTCTTGATTCTGCCGCTCCAAATAAAGAATGGCCGCTAAATGTCCACGCACTTCACGTTTTCAAGCTTGAGGCCCAATGTCACACCATGTTCATCACCCACGGGCTCGAAAAAAATAATCTCTCCAATTACAGAAGATCGAAAGAAGTCATATTCTCGTTCAAGAAACTAGCACGGAGCAATCCAGGAATCTCATCCTTGAGCGCATACACGTCGATGTCCCTCCCTCAATCAATGCACGAGGACATATGCACGCTTGCGCTCGCAAACCTTACTTCCTTCATCATCCTCCCCTTCCACAGGACATGGACTCTCGAGGGACAAATTAACAAAGATGACAAGTCCCTGCGACATTTGAACTCTAGCATCATGGAAAGAGCTCCCTGCTCGGTTGGCATCATGGTTGATAAGGTACATATTAGACCATAAAATTTTAATTTTAATCTAAATATGGTATTAATTAATAGTTCAATTTATGCATGGTTCCAAAAATGTCCTTCATGTGGCTTCTGAACAGCCATGGAAAATTCATCTCCACAAAAAAAGAAATTAATTAAATCCAAACTTAGAAAGTAGATTTGTCCTTTAAGAAACATGTTAGAGAATAAAATTATAACTATAATACTTTTGGTAGGAGGCTTAATTAGTTTTAAGAGTCTGTTGATCTCATTCTCATTTTTAATTCAATGTTATATTGTTGATAAAAAAACCATGGTGGATAAGGGTACCCTAGTGCGCCGTCGTTACCACAGGGATGCATCATTACCGACGGGTTTCAATGTTGCCGTTTTATTCTTCGGAGGAAAAGATGACCGGGAAGGGTTGTCTCTGGCGAAACGAATGGCGCGCAACCCGTTTGTTCAGCTGACGGTGATATGTTTCAACTGCGAGAGATCAGCAACAGACAGTGATAACATGAATTGGGAAAGGATACTAGACATGGAGCAGCTGAACGAGGTCAAAAATGGGTATCTGGATGAGGATGGAGGGTATGTGACGTACACAGAAGAGATTGTGTGCGACGGGCTTCACACGGTGGAGAGGATTCGGGCTATAATCAAACCGCATAACCTCATTATAGTTGGGAGGCGATACAAGCAAGAAACCCAACAAACGGCCGGTCTTGAGGAATGGAGCGAGTTTTCCGAGCTCGGGGTTATTGGAGACTTGCTTGTCTCTGGTGACTTTGCTGACGATCATTCCGTCTTGGTGGTGCAACAACAAATACAAGTTTCGTCTTCATCAGGGGGTAGCAACTAAATTTTGGTATATAACAAAGTCAGATTATATATTTTTTTTGTAGACCAATAGATCCATTGTGTATATGGAAATGAATTGCTATATCTCTCTCTCATATATTGTGCAACTCAATTGTCTCGTTCCCGTCTCATAAAGAAAAATAGAAGTTAGTTTTTTAATATGCGGCAAATTTAATCCATTCATGATGAAATCTCACACACATATCAAATTAACACCTACAAACTTGTATTGCATATCACAACAAGAGAAATTAATATTCTTTCCGACACATATCCAAAGTAAGAATGGGTTGCATCAGATATACTTAATTATATGACCATAAGTACAATGCGTCAATATTAATGCATAGCTGACATAACACTTCCATGTGTGTCGGTCATGACAATGTCAAAGGTCAACATATTGTGATCAACGGTTAACGCCAAGTTATTATCAATCAAATATTTTCCATGTTTGGTCAGGTATTTGCCAATTTATTAACGATAAAACATTTTTCATGTCTGGTCAGTGATATAGTGATAAATGTTGGAAAACAACAGTATAATAATGAAAATTAAGAAACTTATCGTTCGAACAAAGCTTCGATGGGTTGCGGTAAAGAGAAGCCACTTTCTTAAAAGCTATTACAGGCACGACCTCGGTGCAAATCGTTTGATGCTGGTAGCTTCCCAAGGTTAACACATCAGTTCGAAGACGCGTGCACTCACGATTCCGAGATTTGGAACTACACAACTCAATACCCATGAATTCTTGGAGAAAATGTTAGATAGAGAAATGATTGAAAAATCCATGAAACTCAATTGTGTTCGCATACTATTTATAAAAATGAAGAAGACGTGGAAGTTATAAGAAAAGAGATTACGGCCCATAAGTGGGAGAGTTATGGTCACAACAAATTGTAACCGAATGGCCCATAAATGTGGGATTTATGGTCATAACATGTTTCAACCGAAGTAAAAGGCTTTATAGACGTTTAATTCCAACAATCCTCCACAAATGGCTCAACCAAGACTTTTAAGAACGAACTCCTGGGTAAAGGAAGGTTTCGATACTTAAGCATCAATATCTTTCGATTTGAATTGACACGTAGTGAAATGAGGTAACAACTTACTTAGAACAAGTGAATTTGAATTCTGAACTTGTTCAGCTTCAGTTGATACACCCCATAACACATACTATACCTTTGAAGTTATGTAAGTTCTGCGATATTTTTCACACAAACGCTTTAAGGTCATGCGTACAACTTGGGTTTTAATGAGTGCTCTAGAAAAACTTCCCCTTGTCTTTCATAGATAGCGGGCCACACTATCACGCTCACATAGGCAGCTCTCCAGGTGCTTCTATAAAGCACCTTATATAGAGTTTTGAGTTATTAAGGATATAAGGTCCAACCTCACATCCACTAATATAATTCATTAGGTGTGTCGTAGAGGCGCCACCAAACTCTAGCTATGGATTTATCTAACACATGATCCATCAAGTTTCGCCGTGATAGCACCACAGAAAATCGGATATGAAATTTTAAACATGAGATCCATCAAGTGCTCTCAAAGCACCACCGAAAATCGGATATGAAATTTTTATACACGAGATCCATCAAGTACTCTCAATAGCACCACCGAAAACCAGATATGGAATTTTATACACAAGATCCATCAAGTGCTCTCAATAGCACCACCGAAAAC
Organism: Geranium rotundifolium; assembly: GCA_963920655.1. NCBI lineage: Eukaryota > Viridiplantae > Streptophyta > Magnoliopsida > Geraniales > Geraniaceae > Geranium > Geranium rotundifolium. Next base: position 22,602,736 of record OY987311.1, on the reverse strand, counting down.
CGGATATGGAATTTTAAATATACGCCATAGAGATGACAATCAAGAGTCATATGGTTTTGTTCACCCAGAATCAACCATATTGTCTTGATGTAAGGGTTTAAGCCACATCTTCCTCGACGTATTAAGGACAACCTTCCTTGATAATCCTTTTGTAAAAAGGTCGGCAAGATTTCCTTCGGATGTCACAAAGTCCGAATAAATCACTCCACTACTCAGGAGTTGCCTTACCCCACCGTACCCCAAAATGAAACATCTGACAGTTGGTTCCTCAATCAATATGCTTCTTGCCCTACTAACTCAAAGGCAATGAACTCATATTCCATACTGGAGCGAGTTATACAAGTATGTTTTGGACATTTATACGAGATAACACCTCTTGAACCTCTCAATGTGTTTGGAGTATAGAATTACTAGCGAAGTTGACTTCATCAGTACTTGAACCCTAATTTGCAATACATGTTTCTTCAAACACATTGAGAGGCACTAGTATGCAAGGAAAAATTAATTGTCTCGTTCAAGTATTTAAGCATTTGATGAGAACCTTTTTAATAAACATTATTAAGAGCATAGGCAATGAACACACAATCAGAGGCTTCAAGTCCAATATTAGTTATCTTAAGGTTTAGTTAAGTCTACTTTAGCCAAACAATCCCCCACATTTTAAGAATTCTCGAGTTAAACCAATAACCCCACATTTCATCCAGAAAGCATTAACTAAAAGCATATATTGGGTTCTGGGCATCCTAATTACGTTCATGGCAGCAGAAGAAACCTATAAACCGCCCCTAACCTGCGTAAGATCAACTACCAAGTTAGATCCTTAGGAAATCGAGTTTTCGGATTTTACCAGAATCTGCCCGGCAGAAAACCGAGACTTTGAAGCTCCATATCTCAAACTAAAGATCTCCAATTACTTTGGTTCTTTTTGGAGATTAAACCTAAGCCAATTCTCTACATCTTTTGTGTTTCGCTCCGAACCCAGTTCGGACAAGAAGACCTCCGTCTGGAGCAAAACATTTTTCCCATCTCGCTGGATAGACTCTGCGGACCAGTCTGCTTCTCGGCCTTGTACCTCCCAAACCAGCGCTCTTTTTGAAAATCATGATTTCACAAAAGTTGTATCCCTTTGACTTATCTTTCTAACGCCGCCAGTTTCAGGTCGATCGGAGCTCGGACGAATCGGCTATGGCTCACGCAATGTCGGTCGCCGGAACTGGACAATCTGGACAGTTTCTCCATTTTGCTTTTGGTCTTTGTTGAATCAAGAAAGAAGAACTTTTGGATCTTCTTCTCTAGAGCAAGTCCACACCAAGGGGATGATCTTGATGATCCTTCACTTAATTGCCTACTAGAACAATTAAATGAAGAACAAGAGAGCAAGAAGAGAGGGAGCATGGGGATGGCCGGCCAAGGAGAGAGAGAGGGATTGATGAGAGTGTGTTGTGTGTTGAATCCCATTTGATATTTCTCTACTTCATCAATCTCATGAGCATGGGTCAAAAGGTGATTGGTATAGGCTTAAAGGTGCTTTAACCCATACCCCTTAAATCACTCACCTCTTAATCCACAATCACCAACTAAGCATGGTGTTATGTGGCCCCCACACATGGACCCACCATGTGGGCCGGCCAAGAGGGATTATTGGGCCCTTAATGGGCCCTTGTTTGGGCCGGCCATGAGACCTCATGGGCCGAGCCCAATGGGCTCGCCCATGTGGTCTCGTGCCGTGTCCAAAAGTCGCCCGACCATTTTTGCCGTTACTTATCAAACAAAGTCCGACGCGACATCGACGAAAAAACTCAGTTTTCTCGATTCGCTAATTATTCTCTCAAACCGAACCCATGGCACAAAACCTCCAATTTTGTCCATGTATTGCTTCTCAAGAAACGTTAAGGTTTCCTTGTCTCAAGTTATCCGTCTTTAATGTGTGTGACCCTCTAGGCTCATGCCACCGTTGGCAGATCGGCGCAAAAGATCGCTCTTGCCCGATCCATCTTCAGTGGTCTCTAGTAAGACGTTATGATTACCCAAGGTGCATGATGATCGATGATTCGACTTAACCTTGTGCGTACAAGTCACTATCCTATTATCTCTAGATATCCCGATTGATCACAAGGCATAGAGTCGTCACCCTTTTTTAATCAATCATTGTCACTTGATATATGAGATGGCTGAGAACTGATAACCCGTATCACTGGCATGGCCATGCTCTTACTCTCAATCATTCTCGATCAAGAGGCCTTTTAATGGATATCTTTCCCATACCGTAGTATGAGGGATAAATCCCTTACCCGTCTTTCGTGTCACTCATGCAACCCGTTCCGCCACCCAATCATGCCTGTTATTGCAATCCTGTTACAGAAAGCGTTAGGCGCAAGTTAAAGCCGCACGTTCATTGCATAGTGATCACAAAGACTCCTCGGTCTAAGGATATCGTGACAAGCTATCGCATTTGAATATGTTCATGGCTTAATCTACGAAAACACTATTCAAAGCGGGTCGTCCGATATCAATCACCTCATGATATCTATGATATGATTCCGAGATCCCTCATCCCTATGACAAGTAAAACTACGTCATTAAGAACCATCCTCATACTGGCGCTTCTAAGGAAGCATATTTTGACCAGGGACTCGTTAAGTGTGATCTGTACAGATTTATAGTTCTACTACTTTAGTGGTCATAAATCAGATCATGCCTAACATATTACTTCAACACATAAGTAATACAAAGCCGTTTTATTTATATGTTACAAACGATAATAATGTACATAGACGTTTACAGGCTAATAGCAATTGGACTAGGGCACTAATGCTATCAGCATATTGTAATTTAACTTTTGGACATGTTAAACACAAGCAAGTATACTAAAAATTTTCATATGTTTATTACAATATTTGTCATATGGATATCATGCAAAAAAATAATTTGCATATTAGGGCAAATTAATAATAACATGTATTACAAACATAATCATATACAAATTTCATACTTTTCTAAATGTGCATATAGAATCTAATGACATACACGTACCAAAACTTGACAAAGAAACACAATTCAGAGTCAACAAGTAATACGTAATTACTTATTTGATTGTTAACTAGTGAGCTTCAATTTTAGAGGCAATCAAATTTAAATGTTGCCCAAAGCAATTTGTCGAAACTAATCTTTCACATGATTTACTGATGGATCACGAATACACTAGTTTGCTATTCATTAAAAGACTAGCACATATATGTTAAAAAACATCAACTCGAACTTTATGGTGTTTCATATGATCCAATGGATCCATCAAATAATCTTTAGAAAAGACTCATAATTGTCACGTGCTTAACACATTAATTTTATGAAATTCACTCAAAAATTAATTCACATTTGAACTAATTAATACACACATGAATTTCAAAAAATAAAAAATTGAATCATGTTCCGAAATTAGCACATTAATAATTCATACTTACTTGTCCACTAATAGTGCACACAATTTTCAGTTTATGATTGCAATTTTCGGACCTCACAAGCTCAACTGAAACTCACATAAACTGCTTTTGTCGCACTTTCTCATGGTTTGTTGATGACTTATGTATCAAGCTTAAATCACTTTTGGACCCAGCCGAAGACTTTCAGCTACCAGTACATGTCATAGGCTTAAGACGCTTCCACCATTCTTATCATATCCTTAAGTCAAGTCACACCACTATCAGTTTTTGGATTTGTAACGGCACACTTTGGGTATGTGCGCCGTTCAAAGTCAATTTGTAACGGCGCATAAAAAATGTGCGCCGTTACTAATTTTTGTAACAGCTCACGTCCAATGTGCGCCGTTACAAAATTTTGTAACGGCGCACATTTTTCGTGTGCCGTCACAAATTGACTTTGTAAGTGCACACTTTGGGTATGTGCGCCGTTACAAAATTGTTGACCGTTGACCAAAATATTACCGTTAGGAGTTAACGGTCTGAAAATGGACCGTTGTTGTTGTCGTTAGTTTGTAACGACGCACATTTGAAAGTGCGCCGTCGCAAATGGTCAAAAATCTTGACTACTCCCAAGTCAAGATTGTTGACTTTCGCTTGATTTCAGTTTTTTTGTTCTCTTTTCACATGGTAATTATAGACCAAAATTACCATAATCATTTGAAACGACTTAAAATTCTTGTACGTCAATGAAAAATTAAAATCGATGTACCATGTCCCAAAAAAAAAGTCTCTGAAATTCTGATCAGCTTGTCGTGCAAGATGCCACACACAATGTTACGCAAGATGCTATAACGTTGTGTCTGACTTCTCGCGTAGATAATGCAGGACAGTAAATATAAAGCTATAAGTAATGACACAGCAGATTGTTTACCCAGTTCGGTGCAACGTCACCTACGTCTGGGGGCTCTCAGCCTAGTGGAAAGATTTCACTTATCAGTAATCCGTCAGAACATACAAGTACCTGTGATCACTCCTAGATCTATACTTTATACTACGTCTTACAGTGCAATCTATCTCAGGGTCTCCCCCTGAATCCAAGAACGTCTTGATTCCACTCTTCGAGCAATCGCCTTGCTCTTGTTGGGTTCCGGGGCATCCTAATTACGTTCATGGCAGCGGAAGCAACCTATAAACCACCCCTAACCTGCGCAAGATCGACTACCAAGTTAGATCCTTAGGAAATTGAGTTTTCGGGTTTTACCAGAATTTGCCCGGCAGAAAACTGAGACTTTGAAGCTCTATATCTCGAGCTGCGGATCTTCAATTGCTTCGGTTTTTTTGGAGATTAAACCTCAGCCAATTCCCTACATATTTTGTGTTTTGCTCCGAACCCAGTTCGGACGAGAAGATCTCCGTCTGGAGCAAAACATTTTTCCCGTCTCGCTGGACAGACTCTGCGGACCAGTCTGCTTCTCGGCCTTGTACCTCCCAAACCAGAGCTCTTTTGGAAAATCAGTATTTCACAAAAGTTGTAGCCCTTGGACTTATATTTCCAACGCCGCCAGTTTCAGGTCAATCAGAGCTCGGACGAAGCGGCTATGGCTCACGCATTGTCAGTCGCTGGAACTGGACAATCTGAACAGTTTCTCCATTTTGCATTTAGTCTTCGTTGAATCGATAAAAAAGAAATTTCGGATCTTCTTCTCTAGAGAAACTCCACACTAAGGGGATGATCTTGAAGATCCTTTACTTAATTGCCTACTAGAACAATTAAATGAAGAACAAGAGAGCAAAGAGAGGAGAGAGAGAGTTGTGAGAGTTGTAGGATTGATGAGAGTGTCTTGAATCCCATTTGATATTTCTCTACTTCATCAATCTCATGAGCATGGGTCAAAAGTGATTGGTGTTGTGTGGCCCCCACACATACCCCTTAAATCACTCACCTCTTAATCCACAATCACCAACTAAGCATGGTGTTGTGTGGCCCCCACACATGGACCCACCATGTGGGCCGGCCAAGTGGGCTTATTGGGCCCTTAATGGGCCCTTGTTTGGGCCGGCCATGAGACCTCATGGGCCGAGCCCAATGGGCTCGCCCGTGTGGTCTCGTGCCGTGTCCAAAAGTCGCCCGACCCTTTTTGTCGTTACTTATCAAACAAAGTCCGATGCGACATCGACGAAAAAACTCAGTTTTCTCGATTCGCTAATTATTCTCTCAAACCGAACCCATGGCACAAAACCTCCAGTTTTGTCCATGTATTGCTCCTCAAGAAACGTTAAGGTTTCCTTGTCTCAAGTTATCCGTCTTGAATGTGTGTGACCCTCTAGGCTCATGCCACCGTTGGCAGATCGGCGCAAAAGATCGCTCTTGCCCGATCCATCATAAGTGGTCTCTAGTAAGACATTATGATTACCCAAGGTGCATGACGATCGATGATTCGACTTAACCTTGTGCGTACAAGTCACTATCCTATTATCTCTAGATATCACGATTGATCACAAGGCATAGAGTCGTCACCCTTGTTTAATCAATCATTGTTACTTGATATGCGAGATGGCTGAGAATTGATAACCCGTATCATCGGTATGGCCATGCTCTTACTCTTAGTCAGTCTCCAACAAGAGGCCTTTTAACGGATATCTTTCCCATACCGTAGTATGAGGGATAAATCCCTTAGCCGTCTTTCGTGTCACTCATGCAACCCGTTCCGCCACCCAATCATGCCCTTTATTGCAATCCTGTCACAGAAAGCGTTAGGCGCAAGTTAAAGCCGCACGTTCATTGCATAGTGATCACAAAGACTCCTTGGTCTAAGGATGTCGTGACAAGCTATCGCATTTGAATATGTTCATGGCTTAATCTATGAAAACACTATTCAAAGCGGGTCGTCCGATATCAATCACCTCATGATATCTATGATATGATACCGGGATCCCTCATCCCTATGACAAGTAGAACTATGTCATTAAGAACCATCCTCATACTGGTCGGTTTTAAGGAAACATGTTTTGACCAGGGACTCGTTAAGTGTGATCCGTACAGATTTATGGTTCTACTACTTTAGTGGTCATAAATCAGATCATGCTTAACATATTACTTCAACACATAAGTAATATAAAGCCGTTTTATATATATGATACAAACGATGATAATGTACATAGACGTTTACAGGCTAATAGCAATTGGACTAGGGCACAGATGCTATCAGCTCTGTCGTCTTCAAGTCTTCTTCAAGCTTGGTGGTTGCGTGCAGTCAACACTCACGAGTTCAGTAAACCCTCAATCACCTAACTCTCTATAGTTATGTGATACACAATATCCTAAGCTCAATCTGCAATTTCTCAGCCCGTAAACCTTCACGTCTAAGAACCTTGCAAATTGTTGCTAGGAAACAAATAAAGAACCACACAACTGCTAAGGGGGTAGCCTAAGCTTTTATAGTAATTGTGGATGAGTACTAACCCTAAAGGGTTTCCTCTTAATCGCCGTCTTTCTCCTTTTCAGTTTAGGAGTCGTTCTGCAGTTTCCTAATCGTCTTCTTGCTTTTCTGCCGAAACTGCACTTTCCTGATTTCTGTCGATCAGGATGTTTGCCGAGACGCCGTCAATAATGTCACACAAGATGTCGTAGAAGATGCTTCGACATTCTTTGTAACATGTTCTTCAGTTCCTTTAAAAATCAGCCAATCTCTAAAACCGTCGTAACTACAATCTCCCCCTTTGGCTATTTTTAAGGGCAGCATTCTTCATCGTATTCTGCGTCGCATTCTGCATCGCATTTGTCGTCTCGTCGATCGGCAGTGTCGCGCGTATCCTTGCGTCTTGCGTCTTCGCGTCGTCTCTATCTTTCTTCTTTGTATCATCGTGATCACGCGCGTATATCTCACTTAAACTTACTCCCCCTTGCTGGCTCAAAAAGAGCCAAAGTTTAAACAAATATTGTAACAAATCCGAGAAATAAGCAAAATAAACCAAACATAACTCACACTTGCTCTCAATCAGCTGTCGAGAGTAAGTGTGATACAGTGTTCACCAAATATTACAAAAATAAAAGTTGTTCAGTAGTTCGAGAGTCAGAAAGTTCATGAAATTTTTAAATAGAGCTGCTGCTGGAACTTGCAGTCTCTTCTTCTGTTGCTTCAGTGGAGGCTTCTTTGGTAGCTTTTTCTGGATCATGAGGCAAAGAGGTTGTGTCATCATCTTCAGAGCCCGGAGGAGACATGGATTTCAGCAGGTTGGCGCAGTGAGTTCGGCGCTGTGAGAGATGCTTTAGAGCTGTCTTCAAATTTACAATGTCCTCGTCAAGCACAGCAATCTCTCGTTCAAGCATAACTGCATCCCTGCTGGTGGTCCTGGTTAGAGGGACGGCACTTGTGGCTCGACTGGTCTTTGCCTTGGCTTCTGGCCTGACAAGATCAGGAGCATGCTTCCCCTCAAACAACTTGTGGCTCACCACAATCAGTCCTCCTCTTTTGCCCACCTTATCCGATGTTTTCAACACTCCAGGGTGTTGATGTACAAGCAGTTCAGAGATAAGGGATGGAAAGGCAATGAGAATTTTCACAGCAAGTGATCTAGCATGGCGAATAAGATGATCAATCACAAATTGCCCAAAGTCAAGTTTAGATCCAGTACCTGTTTGGTAGATCAGTATTGCCAGCTCAGGTTTGATGGATGATGCGTGGGTCGAGGGAGCCCAATTTGCCACTCCAATCCGTAAGAGAATGGAGTACTTGGAAGTCAGATCTGATGCTGCCACAGTGCCTTTGGTCGGCCATGTTCTGCTTTTATCTCCGGTAATCTCACGGAGGACTTTGTTTAGGTCGGGTGGTGGCATAGATCGAACCCTCTTCCTTCCCAGGAAGTCATTGATAATGTCAGAGGAGATATTGACATAAATCATCTCAAACTCTGACATAAACCATCTCAAACTCCGGATCATCTGGAGTTCCAAACCCAATAGGCAGATTTGCAATGAATTCTTTAACCAGGAGGGGATAGTGGTTACCAATGTTTGTGACGGTTCTCATCAATTCTGCCTTCTCCAGGAGCTGTACAATGGCTTCTAGTCCAAGCAGCTCCGATGACAGTGTCTTTTCTGGGTACGCCGTTCTTTGAAACACAAACTCCCACCTTTTTGCACCGTCTGCTGAGTGAAATGACACATTGTCGTAAGTGACACTCACGGTGTTCTTGGCCGTCTTCAGGGCCTTCTTCTTCTTTCCTTCCTTAGCAGGAACCTCTTCAACGTCATCATCAGTTGTTTCATCTATCAAACTCCTTGTCGAGATCACTTTTTTCCCTTTTTCTTTGACATACAGTTTTTTCTTTTTGTTGTTGGGACCTCCAGCATCCTTAACCTCCTTTCTTTTCCTTGTTTCTTTTAGTTTTCCAACCATAACAGCCAAACTTTCATTTTCTTCTAGAACTTTTTTCTTCAGGGACGACAGCACTGTGTGTGCCGTCTTAGCAGCTTCTTCCGTGACATCTTCTCTGGCATCCAGAGGGTTTTCTTCTGTGTTGTTGGTGGTGGCATCCTTGGGGATTTCTTCTGACTTCTTCAGGGTTTTTGGCCCTTTAATCCGAACTCCATGTTTGTTCGTTTTCGCTTTGCTGCTCCTGGAGCCTTTTGCTTCAGCTTTCTTTGGGGCTATTGTGCTTCGAGTTTTCACCATTCTTGTGTAGGTTGTGAGATTCGCAGAGCGTGAATGGTGAAGGAGACGAGAGCAAACACAGGAAGGAGGCAGACTAGGTTTAGATTTTGAAAAAAAAAACAATGATTCAAATCTTTTAGCGTCTGAGCGTATCTTCTTCTTTCTTTTATATGGGCTTTTGGTATGCTTGGCCCAATGACATGCGTTGGATTTATAGACCGGTTCATGAAGAGGCACCAACTAACTCCTCTCAACCGTTTCTGCAACTTCTTATTGTTCACTGATGGTGCACAGACCGAGTGATGATATGAGATTCTCGAATCTGCTTGCATCTAATGCCTTTGTGAAAATATCAGCAAGTTGCTTCTCTGTAGGAATGTGCTCTAGGATGATCTTCTTGTCTTCGACCAATTCTCGAATGAAGTGGTGTCTAATATCAATGTGTTTGGTCTTACTGTGTTGGACAGGATTTTTGGAGATGTTGATAGCACTGACATTATCACAATATAAAGTCATGACATCCTGTCTGACATTGTATTCGACTAACATCTGCTTCATCCATAGTAGTTGTGTGCAGCTACTCCCAGCAGCAATATACTCCGATTCGGCAGTGGAAAGGGCAACACAGTTTTGCTTCTTACTAAACCATGATATGAGGTTGTTGCCAAGGAAGAAGCATCCTCCAGATGTGTTTTTCCTATCCGATGTGTTTCCAGCCTAATCGGCATCACAATACCCCACCAAGGTAGAGGATGTGTCGAATGAGTATAATAAACCCAAGTCTGTAGTCCCAGAGATATATCTAATAATTCTTTTGGCTTGGGATAGATGACTAACCTTAGGGTTAGCTTGATATCGTGCACATACTCCGACAGAGTAGGCAATATCTGGTCGACTTGCAGTGAGGTAGAGAAGACTACCGATGATGCTCCTGTATAGGTGTTGGTCGACGGCTTCTCCTGGATCATCTTTAGTTAGCTTGACATGTGTAGCTGCTGGTGTCCTTTTATGTGAGGCTTTCTCTAGCCCAAACTTCTTGACAATATTCTTCGCATATTTGCTTTGAGATACGAAGATGCTATCCCTTTGTTGTTTGATTTGGAAGCCTAGAAAATAATAAGCTCTCCCACCATGCTCATCTCGAATTCTGATTGCATCTGTTGAATAAATATCTCTACCATCTTGCTTGACATCCCTCCAAAAACAATGTCATCGCCATAGATTTGAGCTATCATTAAATTCCCGTCTTCATTTTTCACAAATAGGGTCTTGTCGACTCCCCCTCTAGTGTAGCCGCTTTGGATGAGGAATTTTGTGAGCCTTTCATACCACGCCCTCGGTGTTTGTTTCAACCCATAGAGAGCTTTCTTGAGTTTATACACATGATCAGGATAGTGAGGATTAATAAATCCTTTAGGTTGTGACACATATACTTCTTCATTGAGGTCCCCATTCAAGAATGCACTTTTGACATCCATCTGGTAGAGCTTTATCTGTAGATGGCATGATATCCCTAGTAGGAGACGAATTGCTTCAAGTCTTGCAACAGGGGAAAAGGTCTCATCGAAGTCGACTCCCTCAATTTGAGTATACCCTTGAGCAACTAACCTGGCTTTGTTGCGAGTGATGTTGCCAAGCTCATCGGTTTTGTTCTTGAAGATCCATTTAGTGCCTATGATGTTTCCTTCACTTGGTTTGGGCACTAGTTCCCATACCTGATTTTTCTCAAATTGAATCAGCTCTTCTTGCATAGCATTGACCCAATACTCATCATTGATGGCTTCATTGATGTTTTTGGGTTCTGTCTTTGAAACAAAGAAAATAGTGCTTATCATCTCGTTGTATTCTTCAGGAGCTTTTGACCGAGTCCGTATGCCTTCATTCAGGTCTCCAATTACTCCAGAGATAGGATGATTAGTCTGGACTCTTCGTGAGGGATTCTTGTTGCGGGTTTCAGGAACTCCTTCGTCACGATCGATATTTGGACCAGCATCATCATTTTCCGGTTTGCTACTGGCATCTTCTCTGACATCGGTAATAACATTCTTTCTGACATTGTTGGGAGGATAGACTCCGTCTTCGTCTGTCGAATCTTCTGAGGCATCTTCGCAGTCATTATCAACAACAACATTGATTGATTCCATCATGGTTTTGGTTCGTTTGTTGAAGACTCGGTATGCGCGACTATTCCTTGAATAGCCAAGAAAGATGCCTTCATCACTTTTTGGGTCAAGCCTTCGACGAGGCTCTCTATCAGCCAGAATATAGCAAGTGGAGCCAAAGATATGGAAGTACTTAACATTTGGTTTTCTCCCCCTCCATATTTCATAATGAGTTACTGACATACCTGGTCGGAGAGTGACTCGATTGTGGATATGGCAAGCAGTGTTAAGTGCTTCTGCCCAAAAGTGAGTTGGTATGTCCTTAGCCAGCATCATAACTCTCGCCATCTCCTGTAGAGTCCTGTTCTTGCGCTCAACAATGCCATTCTGTTGGGGAGTGATTGGTGCTGAGAATTCATGCGCTATCCCTTCTGAGTTGCAGAAATCTACAAACTTGCTGTTTTCGAACTCTCTACCATGATCACTACGAAGGCGGATGATTTTGCCAATTGTCTCTCCTTTCTCTCGTTGGACCTGAATGCATAGATTTTTGAAGATCGAGAAGGTGTCTGATTTGTCACGAGGGAAGTCAACCCAAGTGTATTGTGAGTAATCATCTACACACACAAAGACATATCGTTTTCCTCCAAGACTTTCAACTTGCATTGGTCCCATGAGGTCAACATGTATCAGCTCAAGTACCCGAGAGGTGGTGATATGCTGAAGCTTCTTGTGTGACATCTTGGTTTGCTTTCCAATTTGACATTCCCCGCAGATCTTTCCTTCTACTATTTTCAGGTTAGGGATTCCTGTAATTGCTTGCTCTGAGATTGCCTTCTGCATACTTCTAAGATTTAGATGTCCAAGCTTTCGGTGCCACAGTTTGGTTTCTTCTGCTTTGGAGACAAGGCACTTGGTTGCTTCGATATGTGTCTCGGGTGACCAGATGTAGCAATTATCTGCTGAGTGAACTCCTTGTAGAATAGTGACCTGATCGAAGTTTTTAACTATACAGGTTTCTTTAGTGAATTTCACTTCTAAATCCTGAACACCAATCTGACTGATGCTAATCAGGTTTGCCTTAAGTCCTTCTACAAGTAATGCTTCAGTCAGGCAAGTGGCTCCTGGATGCTTGAGCACTCCTTTTCCAATGATTCGAGCTCGAATTCCATCTCCAAACGTAACAAAGCAGTTTGTATATAATTTAAGATTGGAGAGAAACTCTGGAGTACCTGTCATGTGTCGAGAACATCCACTGTCGAGATACCAGTCTTTGTTTGTTGAAGCACTTAAGGATGTATATGCAACATTAGCTTGATAGACCAGGTTCTTAGGTCTCCATTCAAGGCAGAATGTCTTCGGAGGAGATGAGAGATGCCTTTGATATTTCTGAGCTTGCTTCCTCTTAAGAAGTTGAAAACAAAAAGGTCTGATGTGACCTGGTTGACCACAGTAATGACATATCCATTGATATTGATAAGCTGGTCTTCTGTAGCTTTGTTGTCTGCATGGAGGATTTCTTCTAACAGTTTCTTGACAAGAACAGGTTGTAGACGATGTTATGGCTTTTGTTGTAGGTCGTCCTGTAGGATGAGTTGGGGCATCCAGTAGTTTCTTGTCAGCCAAGGCTTGTTGTGGGATAAACTTTATCACTGCTGTTGAGGGGACAGCGTGTGTGTACCCTAGTCCCGTCGTATCTTTGGACTGTTTTCCCACTAATAGAATCTTGTGAAGGCTTTCTGTGCTAGGATTCATCATCTTTACCGATTTAGTCATGAGACTAATTTCTCCATTGAGTCTGGTGATTTCTCGTTTTAGCTCCACGATCGTCTCTAGAAATCTAGACTTGTCGCTGGTAAGACTAATAATCCTTTCACCTTGTTGATCAAGTATCAGAGTTTCCTTGATCCATCTGGTATGCAAGCCTTTGTATGCCTCGACTAGTTGCTCTTTAGTCCAATTCTCATTTGGAGTTGGATCATCATTGATATTGGCAGCATTATCAACATTATATGCAGGAGTAGTAGTAGTGAATGCAACAAAGTTGCTTACCTCTTCAGATCCGCTATCTTCATTGTCATCATCTGATAAGGTGACATTGTATCCACGTTTTTGTTGTCTGAGGAAATTTGGACATTCTCTACGGAGGTGGCCGAATCCTTCACATTCATGACATTGAAGTCCTTTGTTTTTGTTTTCTTCCCCACTCCTGTTTGGCCTGTCAAGACTTCCTCCAGCTTGAGCTTTTTGTGGAGCTTTGTTTCTGGCATTTGCTGTGACATTCCGTCCACCCATTCGACTAAATCTTCTCATGGCTTTGTTGTAATTTTTTGTGAGAAGGGCCATTGTAGCATCGATGTCTTCATCAGAATCGGAATCCTCAGGATCTGGTTGCTTGAGTGTTGAGCTTTTGAAAGCAACTCCTTTGTTCCTTTTGTCGATGTTGGGTAGAGACAACTCATAGGTCATTAGAGACCCCATCAGCTCATCAAATTTCAAGACCTTGAGGTCATGAACTTCCTCCATTGCTGTGATCTTCATCTTAAACTAGGGCTAAGAGCACGCAGGGTTTCTCTTACCAATTTTTCATCAGACATTGGTTCTGAAGGAATTATTTGAGGGTTCCAGACAATTAATTTCATGCCCATACAAGAAATTAACCTCAAAGTTCCATGATTAAATACGGATCTTGCATGATCATGAATTGATCATGAGATCTAGACTAGATTAAAATTAATTGTTACCTTGAATCAAAAATCTCCTTGTTACTAAATTGGATTTAGTAACCTCTAAAGATCGTCCACACAGGAAGAGCAATCCAATGGATACTTGCAACGAACCTTGCTAGAAGATCGAAGCAAGCAAAACGGACGGAGCACGGGGAGGGAAGGGGGCCGGCCGAAACTAGGCAGGGAGAGAGAGAAGACGGCTAGGGTTTCTCAAATATAATTTTGTAATTTTCAGATCTGAAAATTTCCCTTTTATAGACCTTAATCGGGCTGTTAATTAATTAAAGGATTTAATGGGCTTAAAGCCCAACGCTTTTAATTAACTGTGTAGAGAAGCCCATTCTGGCTAGGCCCAGTTTAGCTAATTTAATTAAATCTATTTAATTAGATTATAATTAATTAGTCTTGCTAAACCGTTCTTGATTCCGGTTTAATCCTAAACCGAAATCGGTCTAAACTGGTTTAATCCAAAACCGGATTTTGTCTCTCTCATGATTCCTCCATATGAATCCATCCGTTTTACTCAACCTAAAGTGTGTGACCCTCTAGGCTCACGACACGTCGGCGGACTGGTAAAATTACCATTTTACCCTTTCCATCATGAGTGGCCTCTAGCAAGACATCATGATTACCCAACGCTTGTGATTATCGAGATTTCGACTTAACCTTGTCGTTCATGAATCTATCCTTTTATCCTCTTGATATCTTTGACAACCACGAGGCATAGACAAGTCATCCTCCTTCTATTGTCCTGTTTCTTGATTCTGAGTTAACTGAATTATAACTGATACTACGTATCGTCTGCATGGCCATGCTATTGTATTTCAGTTGTACTCATCAAGTGGCCTAAACTGATATCTGCTCACACGTCCGTATGAGGAATAAATCCTTCAGCGATCCATCTAGTCAACTTATGTAACTTGTGATCGAGCCAATCAGAGCCGTTATTGTAACCCTTTTATAGGAGACGTTAGACTGAGTCAAACTCGTCACTCATTACATATTGACCTCAATGGTCCTTCGGTCTGAGGATGTGATTTCATGATCCGACATATGAGTATGTTCATGACTGTGTCTATGTAACATACTCATGATTCGGGTCGTCCTATATCACCCCTGATTGGTGATACTATGACCAAACTCTGGCCCCTTTCTGGCCATGATCAGTAGAGCGTGATCATTTAGAGTTAGCCTCATACCGATCGCTTCTTGTGAAGCTATTCTGATCGGGGACTGCTTAAGTAAGATTTTATCTGATCTGTAGATCTACAATTATGTGTTGACACATCAATGATACAAATCAAATCATACTTAAGATATTACTACAACACTTTTACAACTAATTGGACGATTTCGATTTAAAAAAAAATATATTAATCTACCGAACGTTTGATGATCAATATGTTTAGGGTTTTTGTTAGCTTTAACTTCAAAAACCCTAAACTCGCGCTTTTAACGAAAGTAGTTTATGTTCAAAATAAAGTTTTAATCCAACCATACGGATAGGAGCGCAATGAATATGTACTTCATATGCTAAAATTTCAGTCAATTTCGATAATGTATGAACCTGGATCTAAACTAGTCAAGGGGAAGTCAACAAAGTTGATTGGAGCATTTGACTTTTTGTAACGGCGCACATTGCCAAAGTGCGCCGTTATAAACAAATAAAAAAATATTATTTTATTTGTGTCGATCCAAACGTGAATCCGACTATACCAATTTGAGCGCAATTATTTGCTAGTTAATGTTCCAAAATTTCAGTCAATTCCTAAAACATATGAATCTCAATTGTAAACAAAAACCCGATTTCAAAGGAAAAAAATCTACAATCTGGCTGAGATTGTTAACAATGTGTAACGGCGCACAAAACATAGTGCGCGTTACAAGTTTGTAACGGCGCACTATGTATGGTGCGCCGTTAGAAATTCACACTATAGGGCAAGATATAAACGTTGAAGTCGAGGAGTCAATGGGAAATACCACAACGTCTTTTTCAGAACCAATTGTTTTCCCACTTTAGCGTATCGTGCTTCTCCACAAACGCGACATGTCTAGAGTTGCGATTGTGTTCCGTAGTACAAAATGCATCCGTACAGACATACATCATATTTCATGTGTGGCAGTTGGATTGCCTTCATTCTCTACTTCGCCGCTGCGTAGCTAGATGGATACGTATTAGGTTGGGGTAACGTAGAACAGTAATCTTTGGCAACCTTGGTAAAAGCTTCGTCAGACATCCCAGTGTTCTGTTTGATGGACAACATCCTTAACATTGCTGCTAAAGAAGTGTCCTCACTAGTTTCGTACAACGGCTTCTGCGACTCTATCACCAATCGGTTGTTTGCTGTCATGGTTGCCTTAGCGACTGCCTCCTCGACTTCGGTTATTATATTTATGTTCTCTTCTTTGTCCTCGTCCTCGTCCTTGACTTCGCTCTCGTCTTCGTCCTCGTCAATCCTTACATATCTAGTTGGGTCTACATCATTTTTAACGGCGCACATTACTGTGTGCGCCATTACTAATTTTCATTACTAACGGCGCACATATATAGTGCGTCGTTACAAACATTTGAACGAAACCCTATATATGTGCGCTGTTAGTATTTTTCTTTCTAACGGCGCACATAGTTTATGTGCGACGTTGGAAATGAAAATTCTGATAGTGATTGTCTAATCCATTCCGGTTTAGTCTAGACCGTTCCGGTCTAACTAAAACAGGAAAGTGAATTTTTCTAATTCTCATATCTCTCATATTTCCCATACTTAACGCTTTAAATGTGTGACCCTCTAGGTTTACGACACGTTTGAAAATCGACACAAATTACCAATTTTCCCTTTCCATCATAAGTGGCCTCTAGTCAAACATTATGATTACCCAACGTTTGTAATTATCGATGATTCAATTTAACCTCATATTGTCTATATCACTATCCCTTTATAACATGATATCAAGATTGATCACAAGGCATAGAGCCGTCGTCCTTATTTATCAATCACCGTTTCTTGATTTGTAAGATGACTGAAAACCTTGATACTACATATCTCCTTACATGGTCATGCGTCTCCTTTCAATCATACTCATCAAGTGGTCCAAGCAGATATCATACTCATGTCAAAGCATGAGGGATAAATCCGTTAGTCGTCTTACTCGTTCACTCATGTAATCCGTTATTGGGCCAATTAGAGCCCTTATGATTACCCTTTTACATGTAATGTTAGGCAACGTCAAACTATGTTAGGCAACGTCAAACTCAGCTACCAACTACATAGTAACTACAAAGACTCTTTGGTGTAAGGATACATTGACAAACTACGATATATAAGTATGCTCATGACATCATCTATGCTACATACTTACCATCGGATCATCCAATGTCATTTCCCAAATGATATTTATGATCTAACTTCGGCACCCGCCTTACCATGATCAGTAGAGCGTGATCATATAGAGTTATTCTCATACTAATCGCTTCTGATGAAGCATGCTTGACCAGTGACTCATTAAATGTGACTCTCTCTGATTTATAGTTATACTATTATTGCTCATACACATAATGATATAGAGACACATTTAATATATTACTACAACACACTAGTAATACAATGCCGATTTTATTTATTCCAAAAAATGATAAAACATTACAATGTAGATGACTTATTATATTTGGCTAGGGCACATCTTTAACAGAAACAACAAACAAGAAAAAGAAGGTGGGTTGCAAGGAGCCTGAAAAGAGAGAAAAAGGAAAGAAGAAGGTACAATCTACTAGAATGTTGTAGGATGAGGATAGTGATGGGGATGGTTGTGAAGATGTTAAATCTGTTGCAGGTCAGAAACTTGCCAAGAACGTGCCTTTTGATTGTTAGGTTTGTGCCCTAGTCCAAAATAATTCCTCAATCTATATTGTAACGGACATCATTATTCTACATAATAAAAGGCATAATATTATTAATGTGTTGTAGTAATATATCTAATGTGATTTGATCTATGTCATAATGTGTGTAACAACTTATAGTAGAACTATATATCAGAAAGAATTGCATTCGATAATGTCCCTGATCAGCTAAGCTTCTTCTGAAGCGATCAGTATGAGACTAACTCCTTGTGATCACGCTCTACTGATCATGGCAAAGTATGTGCCGGAGTTATATCATAGAGATCATCAGGTCGATGATATCGGACAACCCAATTGTGAATATGCTGCATAGATCCAGTCATGAGATACTCACATACCGTAACTTGTCATTATATCCTAAGACCAAGGAGTCTTTGTGGACACTATGTAACGAATACCTAAGTTCGACCTAGTCTAACGTTATCTGTAAAAGGGTAACTATAACGGCTTCGATTGACTTTGGCATTTATTGCACTAGTGAACTCGAAAGGCGTCTGAGGGATTTATCACTCATATTTCGGTATGAGAAAAATATCCGTTTAGGCCACTTGATGAGTATGACTGAAGAAAGAGCATGGCCATGCAGGTGATACCTTAGTATCAGTTTTCAGTCATCTCAGATATCAAGAAACAATGATTGATAAATTAGGATGACCATTCTATGCCTATTGATCAATCTGGATATCGGTTTGATAAAAGGACAGTGACATGTACGATAACAGGTTAAGTTGAATATAATCACGAATATTGGATAATCATAATGTCTATCTAGAGGCCACTTATGATGGAAAGGGTAAAATAGTAATTTTACCAGTCTGCCAATTATTTGTGAGCCTAGAGGGTCACACGCATTAAGCACGATACATGACAACATTTATGGATGACAATTGAGAACAATTCAGTAGTTTTCTGGCCTAAGGTTTTAACCAGACGGTTGAAGAAATCAATTCGAGGAAATTGAGCCGTTTTGTCTAAACCGAAATTAGAACTCAAGTTAATGGGTTTAATTTGGGTTTTAGTTAAACGGGCTTAAAGCCCATTTAGGGATTTAAGTTATGAGTGGGAACAAATGCAAATAAGAGATTATACAGGATAGATAATGCAATTTAAATTTGAAATTCAATTTAATTTCAAATTAAAATCACATAATATCTTCCATTTATCCTCAATTATTTTCAGCAACTTCCTCCCTCATTCTCTCCCCCTCTTTGCCAAAAATACTCTCCCTCTCATCCACCATTGTTGTCAAGTTTCTCTCAATTATTTCTAGC
Organism: Geranium rotundifolium; assembly: GCA_963920655.1. Lineage (NCBI taxonomy): Eukaryota > Viridiplantae > Streptophyta > Magnoliopsida > Geraniales > Geraniaceae > Geranium > Geranium rotundifolium. The sequence goes on along the minus strand of OY987311.1, from coordinate 22,583,666 downwards.
AGAAGAATAGAGTGAAAACCTCTTCGGTGGTGGTGCTTGTGTGGACTTGATAGAGAAACACTATACTTGTGTTTTCATCGATTAAGAGAGGTAAATATCCGATTTATATTTATATTTATAACATGTTGAATTTGCATTAAGATCTAAGTCAGTTTCGATCACCACGGTTACATAACGTCCGCTGCATGATATCCATCGTTTGGAACCCGTGGTGATCTCTTTCAGTTGTATCAGAGGCAGGTTGTTATGTTATTTTCTACATGTTTAAATCTGATTTTTTTTATGTTTATATGTGTTCATCACCTTAGCATACATGTAAATCGAAAAAAATTTCATATTTGATTGATTTTGGAAATTGGAAAATATTTTTTTTTTTGGGTGTTTCGGGTTAGCCATGGCTTAGCCATAGCCGACCAGGTCCAGTCCCTTGGTGGACCATGGAATGCCCTAGGGCAGACCATGGTCAGAACCATGGGCCGACGAGGGTCGCCTACGAGCGACCATGGCAGCCCTTGCGGGCGACCATGGTCGCTGCCGCGGGCAACCACGGTCTGCCCATGCAGGCGACCATGGCAGCTCGTGAGGGCCACCATGGTTGCCTCGTGGGTGACTAGGGTCTGCCCTAGGGGCGACTATGGCTGCCCTCGCGAGCTACCATGGTCGTTCCCGTGGCCGACCACGGTCAGCCCCGCAGGCGACCTCGGCAGCCCTCACGGGCCACCGCAATTGCCTTCGCGGGCGACCTCGGTTGAGCCGGTTGGGCTCGACCAGATTCGAGCTGAACCGGTTGGTTCGCGAGGATATTTGAAACCCTAAAAAAATTTAATTTTCAGATTTGGTTCGGTTTCGATAAACCAGCGAGAACCGGTCCAAAATTCAGTTAATTGATTAAATCGTCCGGTTTTGATAAACCGGAATTTTTCCACACTTAAGAAAGATAAAATTTGGAAAATTTATTTGTTTGATCAGCATGTAGATTGTATACATGATCTTTGATAACATGATGTTTTCCACATGATGCTAGCTAAGCCCATTAGATTTGCATTTTAATTTCGGTTTTGCAACCTGCGTGTTGCTTAATTTTGTGTTGTAGTAAATACGGCCTGCGTGTCGTGATTTGTATTTCATTTTATTTATTTTAATTTGTAATCACGAAGGCCGACACAAGAATCAAGTCAAGAGGGAGACTCGAATTGGAGGAGGCTCGAAGCCGGTGGGAGTTCACGAGAATGGAGAAAGTTTGGATCTTGAAGACCATGTCTTTAGGATCAGTTTTTCTAGATTCTTAGGAACTTAAGATGGGCTTAGCTATGCATATTTTATCGTTACATTTGTATGTTTGAATGTATGAATGTATGATAGTTTAAATATACAAGTTTATGTATGATTTGCTATCACCCACATGCAAAGATTAAAATCGGAATTTAATCAGACTCGCATGTAACCTGCTAAGGGATCATCTTTACATGAATTTGCAATTGATGATTCCAGATTAAGATTGTATCGATATACAATCAGACTTTTATAATTCACTTAAACGCAAATAATTTTAAGTCAAGCGTGATACCATCCAAGTTTGGGCACTCAAAAGGGCTTTGACCCTATGGATGTCGGTACGCCTCCGCGTAACATTCATAGAGAAAAAGTCTGGATGAGATGGGTAGTTCTGTGTGGGTGCGTGCGCCTCCGCGTATTAGTCACATTAGTTCTATCCATAGTTCAAGCTTGGTAGACTTGTCTACGATTGTCAGCTAGGGCTGACCTAGGGTATCAGTATAGGGTATGCCACGTACTAACAAGTACAGACCCTAGCCAGGAACTACATGGTTTTGTAGATGGATTCACTCCTACCTTGATGCACTCAATTGGAGCAGTGAGCCTCCGTTCACTTCAATTGAGAGTATGATGGCATCCTGGTTCAGATTCTAAAGTTAGAATCATAAAGTGTTTTATAATTAAATCTCCAACTTCAATTTTAATTAATACTGATTAAAATTTGTTTAATGTGTAGATATAAAATGGCAAACACGAATCATTCTGGTAACAGCGCGCTTAGGACACTAATCGAGCATGATAAGCTTAACGGCGTAAACTTTCTCGATTAGGACCGGAATTTGAGACTCTTTCTCAAGCATGAACGTAAGGATTATATCCTTACCTTGGAACAAGCACCTACTGAACCAGCACTGAACGCCTCAAGGGCGCTAAGGAATGCCTACCAGAAATTCCTTAGCGACCGGATCGACGTGCAGTGCATCATGATGGGCAGTATGGTGCCTGACTTGCAGAAACAGTTCTTGGACATTTCCGAAGATCCCAAAGCCTATATAGCCGAGATTGAGAAAATGTTAAAAGAGAAAGCGCGTGTCGAAAGATACGACACTTTCACTGAACTGATGTCTTGCAAGCTAAAGGCTGGAGCTCCTGTCAGTCCACATGTCCTTAAGATGAAACGTCTTTTGGAACACTTGACCAGACTCGGTCATCCAGTGGACAAGGAAATGTCTGCAGACTTTGTGCTGCATTCACTTCCAGAAGCATATCGTGATTTCGTTGGAAATTACAATATGCATGACATGGATAAGACCGTGACAGAGCTTCATGGTATGCTCGTGACTGCTGAAAAGAATCTCAAGGGGAAAACCAAGGAGGTTCTTATGGTCAACAAGCGAGTGAGCTTCAAGAATGCCAGCTTGGGAAAGGGTAAGCCTCCTATGCACCTAGCAGGGAAGATTCGACAACCTAAGGGTCCAGCAGCTCCAAAGGCTGTTGAGAATCCTAAGAAGGATGTCATCTGCTTCTATTGCCAAGGACTGGGACACTGGAAGAAGGATTGCAAGAAACACAAGTTGTTTCTTAAGAAGAGTGGAGCTTCCACATCTTCAGGATCAGGTATTTTTTTTATTGAGCTCAATCTCAGTTTATCTACTTCAGATTCTTGGGTACTTGATACCAGTGCAGAATCTCACATTTGTGTTAATGTGCAGGCTCTGGGAAGTAGAAGAGAAGTGAGCAAGGGCGAGGCGGACCTATGAGTTGGCGATTGCAATCAAGTCTCGACAAATGCTGTAGGAGATATTAGTCTCAGTTTGCCCAGTGGGCTGGTTTTGTTTTTAAATAATGTTCATTGTGTACCTGCGTTTCGCAGAAATATTATTTCTATTTCCTTGCTAGACAATATTGCAAAAATATGATAATGGAATTTTCAATATTTTCAAGAAAAATATGTTTTATTGCAATGCTTCATTAGTTGGTGGTTTATATATTCTTAATATTCAAAACACTGGCACTAGCTCGATTTTTAATATCAGTAACAAAAGGGTTAAATACGATGATTTAAACCAGAATGTGATATGACACTGCCGCTTAGGCCATATAGGCCAGAAACGCATCTCAACACTTCACAAGTGTGGGCTTCAAGTTCGTTTGAATTCACTTCAATTGAGAGATGCGAGTCATGCCTTATTGGCAAAATGACAAAAGCACCTTTTGCCGGTTTAGGTGATAGGGCGAGTGACTTACTAGGTCTCATACATTCCGATGTTTGTGGGCCCATGAGCACTCAGGCCAGAAGAGGTTTTCACTACTTCGTTACATTCACTGATGACTTCAGTAGATATGGGTATGTTTATCTTATGAGACATAAATCGGAAACCTTTGACAAGTTCAAAGAGTTCCAGAACGAAGCACAGAACCAGCTTGGTAAAAGTATAAAGGCGCTTCGATCTGACCGAGGCGGTGTGTACTTGGACCAAGATTTTCACAGTCATTTAAAGGAGTGTGGGATCATCTCTGAATTGAGTCCGCCTGGAACACCTCAAATGAATGGTATATCCGAACGGAGAAATCGGACCTTGCTTGACATGGTTCGATCAATGATGAGTTAGGCTGACCTCCCTATCTCCTTCTGGGGCTATGCCCTAGAAACGGCCGCATTCATATTGAATCGGGCTCCTACAAAGGCAGTGGAAAGCACTCCATACGAAGTATGGAACGGGAAGAAACCCTTATTGGCTTTCCTTAAGATTTGGGGATGCGAAGCTTATGTCTAGCGTCTGGTAGGCGATAAGCTCGAACCCAAATCAGACAAATGTGTCTTTGTGGGGTACCCCAAAGAAACAAGGGGGTACTATTTCTACAAACCCAGCGAGAACAAAGTTTTTGTTGCTCGAGGAGGGGTATTTTTGGAAAAGGAATTTATTTCCAAAAGAGCTAGTGGGAGTGTCGTGCATCTTGAAGAAATTCAAGAAGATACGGAGCAACCTACTACGCCGAATGTAGAAATACAGGAGCCAGAAGAGGTCATTGATCAAGAACCAATCCCGACACCCATTCCAGATGGTCCAAGAAGGTCTGAGAGATCTCGTCAAGCCCCTATCAGGTATGGCTTTCTAGCCACTGAAGGAAATGACTTGATGTTGGTGGATCAGGATGATCCAGAAACCTACAGACAAGCTTTGGCCAGTCTAGACTCCGAAAAATGGCAGAACGGCATGAATGAGGAAATGAAATCCATGTCCGACAACCAATTCTGGCACTTGGTGGATCAAACCCCTGGGATAAAACCCATCGGTTGCAAATGGGTCTATAAAATTAAGACCGACATGGATGGAAAACCTCAGACCTATAAAGCTAGACTGGTTGCGAAAGGTTATCGCCAAATCGAAGGTATCGATTATGACGAGACTTTTTCACCTGTGGCTATGGTCAAGTCTATCCGGATCATTCTAGCCATAGCAGCATACTACGACTATGAGATATTGCAGATGGACGTCAAAACCGCCTTCCTTAACGGGGACTTAAAAGAGGATGTGTATATGACACAGCCCGAGGGTTTTGTTGATCCAGAGAATCCCGAAAAGATTTGTAAGCTGCTTAGGTCCATTTATGGATTAAAGCAAACTTCACGGAGTTGGAACATTCGTTTTGATGAAGCCGTAAGGGAATTCAGTTTTATCAAAAACGAAAGTGAGCCTTGCGTATATAAGAAAACGAGTGGGAGTAAAATAGTATTCCTAGTGCTATATGTCGATGACATACTGATCATCGGGAAAGACATCCCAACCTTGCTTGAAGTTAAAGCTTGGTTAGGGAAATGCTTCTCGATGAAGGACTTAGGTGATGCTGCTTTCATTCTGGGCATCAAGATCTACAGAGATCGACCCAAAAGAATATTGGGCCTAAGTTAGAGCACTTACATAGATAAGGTGTTGAGAAGATTCTCAATGCTTGATTCTAAGAAGGGATACCTACCCATGCGGCATGGCATTAAGCTTAGCAAACAACAGAGTCCTAAGACTCCTGATGAGCTAAGCAAAATGAGTAAGATCCCATATGCTTCGGCTGTGGAATCCATCATGTATGCTATGATTTGCACGAGACCAGACATCTCGTTCGCGTTAAGCTGTACTAGTAGATATCAATCTAACCCAGGCCAGAAGCACTGGACTGCTGTCAAGAGTATCCTTAAGTATCTAAGGAGAACTAAAGACGCATTCCTAGTGTATGGTGGGAAGGATGGAGAACTAGCAGTCAAAGGATACGTTGATGCTAGCTTTCAGACAGATCCTGATGATTTCAAATCACAAGCAGGATTTGTATTCGTATTAAATGGCAGAGCATTCAGCTGGAAGAGCTTCAAGGAAGCCACAACTGCCGATTCTACAACAGAGGTTGAATACATAGTTGCAGCAGAAGTAGCTAAGGAAGCCGTATGGGTTAGAAGCTTTCTAACCGGATTAGATGTAATGCCGCGAGCATCTGATCCGGTAAGCTTGTTGTGTGACAACACTGGGGCCATAGCATTAGCTCAAGAGCCTAGATTCCACAACAGAACTAAACACATACAGAGGAAGTATCACATTATCAGAGAATATATTGATAACGGTGATGTGGAGATTACTTATGTACCGACTGATGACAATGTTGCTGATCCCTTGACAAAGGCTTTACCGCAACCTAAGCATGAGGCGCACGTGAAGTCTATGGGGGTAGATTTGAACTTAGGTTGGAACTAGGGGCAAGTGGGAGATTGTTAGGTTTGTGCCCTTGTCCAAAATAATTCCTCAATCTATATTGTAACGGACATCATTATTCTACATAATAAAAGACATAATATTACTAATTTTTTGTAGTAATATATCTAATGTGATTTGATCTATGTCATAATGTGTGTAACAACTTATAGTAGAACTATAGATTAGAAAGAATTGCATTCGATAATGAAATTCTGATCAGCTAGTCGTGCAAGATGCCACACACAATGTTACGTAAGATGGTATAACGTTGTGTCTGACTTCTTGTGTAGATAACTTAGGACTGTAAAGATAAAGCTATAAACAATGACACAGCAGATTGTTTACCCAGTTCGGTGCAACGTCACCTACGTCTGGGGGCTCTCAACCTAGTGGAAAGATTTCACTTATCAGTAATCCGTCAGAACATACAAGTACCTGTGATCACCCCTAGATCTATACTTTATGCTACGTCTTACAGTGTAATCTATCTCAGGGTCTCCCCTTCAATCCAAGAACGTCTTGATTCCACTCTTCGAGCAATCGCCTTGCTCTGTCGGTTTAGTTCTTCAATGAACTTGGTGGTTGCGTGCAGTCTTCACTCACGCGTTCAGTAAACCCTCAATCACCTAACTCTCAATAGTTATGTGATGCACAATATCCTAAGCTCAATCTGCAATTTCTCAGCCCGCAAACCTTCACGTCTAAGAACCTTGCAAATTGTTGCTAGGAAACAAATAAAGAACCACACCATTGCTAAGGGGATAGCCTAAGCTTTTATAGCAATCGTGGATGAGTACTAACCCTAAACGGTTTCCTCTTAATCGCTGTCTTTCTTCTTTCCTGATTTGCAGACGTTCTGGAACTTTGCATAATTCCTAATCGTAATCGTATTTCCTGCACAATCTGGATTTGCCTGATTTCCGTCGATCAGGATGTTTGCCGAGATGCCGTCAACAATGTTACACAAGATGTCGTAGAAGATGCTTCGACATTCTTTGTAGCATGTTTCTTCAGTTCCTTTAAAAATCAGTCAATCTCTAAAACCGTCGTAACTACAATCTCCCCATTTGGCTATTTTTAAGGACAACATTCTTCATCGTATTCTGCGTCGCATTCTGCATCGCATTTGTTGTTTCGTCGATCGACAGTGTCGCGCGTATCATCGCGTCTAGCGTCTTCGCGTCGTCTCTATCTTTCTTCCTTATATCATCGTGATCGCGCGTATCTATCTTTACTTACTACTTACTGCCCCTTGCTAGCTCAAAAAGAGCCCAAATTTAAACAAATATTTGTAACTTGGCATGGTAATAAGAAATAAACAAAACTTAACTCACACTTACTCCCAATCAGCAGTCGAGAGTAAGCGTGAAACAGTGTTCAACAAAAATTACAAAATAAAAGATTGTTCAGTCGTTCGAGAATCAGAAAGTTCATGAAATTTAAACAGAGCTGCTGCTGCTGCTCGCAGTCTCTTCTTCAGTCGCTTCAGTGGAGGCATCTTGGGTAGATTCTTCTGGATCATTAGGCAGAGAGGTGGTGTCATCATCTTCGGAGCCAGGAAGAGACATGGATTTCAGCAGGTTGGCGCAATGTGATCGGCGCTGGGAGAGATGCTTCAGGGCTGTCTTCAAATTGACGATGTCCTCGTCAAGTACGGCTATCTCTCGTTCAAGCATAACTGCATCCCTGCTGGTGGTCTTGGTTAGAGGGGCGGCACTTGTGGCTCGACTGGTCGTTGCCTTGGCTTCTGGCCTGACAAGATCAGGAGCATGCTTGCCCTCAAACAATTTGTGGCTCACCACAATCAGTCCTCCTCTTTGGCCAACATTATCCGATGTTTTCAACACTCCGGGGTGTTGATGTACAAGTAGCTCAGAGATAAGGGATGGAAAGGCAATAGGAATTTTCACAGCAAGTGATCTAGCATGGCGAATAAGATGATCAATCACAAATTGCCCAAAATCAAGTTTAGATTCAGTACCTATTTGGTAGATTAGTATCGCCAGCTCTGGTTTGATAGATGATGCATGGGCCGAGGGAGCCCACTTTGCTACTCCAATTCGGAAGAGAATGGAGTACTTGGAAGTAAGATCTGATGCTGCCACAGTGCCTTTGGTCGGCCATGTTCTGCTTTTGTCTCTGGTAATCTCACGGAGGACTTTGTTTAGGTCGGGTGGTGGCATAGATCGAACCCGCTTTCTTCCCAGGAAGTCATTGAAAATGTCAGAGGAAATGTTGAAGCGAATACCTCTGACATACACCTTCTCAAACTCCGGATCATCCGGAGTCCCAAACCCAGTAGGCAAATTGGCAATAAATTCTTTGACCAAGAGGGGATAGTGGTTACCAATGTTTGTGCCGGTTTTCATAAGTTCTGCCTTCTCCAGAAGTTGGACTATGGCTTCCAGTCCTAGCAACTCCGATGACAGGGTCTTTTCTGGGTATGCCGTTCTTTTGAACACGAATTCCCACCGTTTGGCACCGTCCGCAGAGTGAAATGACACGTTGTCATAAGGAACACTCAATGTGTTCTTGTCCTTCTTCAGGCCTTCTTCCTTCCTTGCTTTTCTTGTGGTAACCTCCTCTTCATCATCATCAGTTGCTTCATCTACCAATCTCCTTTTGGACACACTTTTCCTTTCCTTGACGGACATCTTTTTCTTCTTGTTGTTGGGGCCTCCAGCATCTTTGACCTCCTTCCTCTTCCTAGTTTCTTTGAGTTTTCCAACCATTACAGCTAAACTTTCATTCTCTTCTAGAACCTTTTTCTTCAGGGATGACAGCACTGTGTGTGCCGTCTCAGCAGCTTCTTCTGTAGCATCTTCTCTGGCATCCAGAGGGTTTTCTTCTGTGTTATCGGTGGCGATAGTTTTGTCTTTCTGAGCTTCTTCCAGATCGGTCTCTCCGTCTCTGGTTTCTTCTTTCTCAACTTCTTCCTCGGCTTCTTCCGAGTCAGCGACTTCTTCTTCTACTACAGCCTCTTTTGTGGCTTCAGGCATGACATCTGTTCCTCCTTCTTCTTCTCCTTCTCCTTCAGCAATACGCTCCAACCCATGACTGACCGGGGTCAAGTCCTCCTTTTCTTCTTCAGGATTTATCAGTTCCTCTACCACACCTTCTTGAGGTGGGTCTTGGTATCGGTGGGCCTTCCAGCAAATCACTATTTCTAGAGGTATCGGTGGAGAAATCGTTACCTGGGACATTTGTTGGTGTTGGAACTGCGACGATCTGCATGGAAGCTTCTCGACTTTCTTGGCCAAGATCAGTCCCCCTTTCTGGCCCAGTTAGGTCTGACATGGAGAATGTAGAGCTTCCGGTTCGAGATCGTTTAGGAACTCGAGAAAAGATCGGCATTGGAGCTTCCTCCGGTGAGGTTTCCTTGGGGATTTCTTCTGTGTTCTTCAGAGTCTTAGGCCCTTTAATCCGAACTCCATGCTTGTTGGTTTTTGCTTTGCTGCTCTTGGAGCTTTTTGCTTCTTCTCTCTTAGGTTCGGAGGCTTTCTTTGGGACTATTGTGCTCCGAGTTTTCACCATGTCTGTGTAGTGAGATTTTTGTTTGCAGAATGTGAAGGGTGAGGGAGATGAGAGCGAACACGAGAAGGGGCAGGCTAGGTTTAGATTTTGAAAAAACAGATTGATTCAAATCTTTGAACGTCTGAGCGTATCTTTTCCTTTCTTTTATATGGGCTTTTGGTATGCTTAGCCCAATGGCATGTGATGGGATTTTGGACCGGTTCATGAAGAGGCACCAACTAACTCCTCTCAACCGTTTCTGCAACTTCTTACTGCTCGTTGATGGTGCACAGACCGAGTGATGATCTGAGGTTCTCAAATCTGCTCGCATCTAATGCTTTTGTGAAAATATCAGCAAGTTGCTTCTCTGTGGGGATGTGCTCTAGGATGATCTTCTTATCTTCGACCAGTTGTCGAATCAAATGGTGTCTAATGTCAATGTGTTTGGTCTTACTATGTTGGACAAGATTTTTGGAGATGTTGATAGCACTGACATTATCAAAATATAAAGTCATGGCTTCATGTCTGACATTGTATTCGACTAACATCTGCTTCATCCATAGTAGTTGTGTGCAGCTACTCCCAGCCGATTCGGCAGTGGAAAGGGCAACACAGTTTTGCTTTTTACTAAACCATGATATGAGGTTGTTACCAAGGAAGAAGCATCCTCCAGATGTGCTTTTCCTATCCGCTGTGTTTCCAGCCCAATCGGCATCACAATACCCCACCAGGGTAAAGGATGTGTCGAATGAGTATAACAAACCCAAGTCTGTAGTTCCTGAGACATATCTTATAATTCTTTTAGCTTGCGATAGATGACTAACCTTATGATTAGCTTGATATCGTGCACATACTCCTACAGAGTAGGCAATATCTGGTCGACTTGCAGTAAGGTAGAGAAGACTACCGATGATGCTTCTGTAGAGATGTTGGTCGACGGCTTCTCCTGAATCATCTTTAGTTAGCTTGACATGTGTAACTGCAGGTGTCCTTTTATGTGAGGCTTTCTCTAGCCCAAACTTCTTGACAATATTCTTCGCATATTTGCTCTGAGATATGAAGATGCTATCTTTTTGTTGTTTGATTTGGAAGCCTAGAAAATAAGTAAGCTCTCCCACCATGCTTATCTCGAATTCTGATTGCATTTGTTGAATAATTATCTCTACCATCTTGCTTGACATCCCTCCAAAGATAATGTCATCGACATATATTTGAGCTATCATCAAATTCCCGTCTTCATTCTTCACAAATAGGGTCTTGTCGACTGCCCCTCTAGTGTAGCCGCTTTGAATCAAAAATTTTGTGAGCCTTTCATACCAAACCCTTGGTGCTTGTTTCAACCCATAGAGAGCTTTCTTAAGTTTATACACATGATCAGGATAGTGAGGATCAACAAATCCTTTGGGTTGCGACACATATACTTCTCCATTGAGGTCCCCATTCAAGAATGCACTTTTGAAATCCATCTGGTAGAGCTTTATCTGTAGATGGCATGATATTCCTAGTAGGAGACGAATTGCTTCAAGTATTGCTACAGGAGCAAAGGTCTCATCAAAGTCGACTCCTTCAATTTGAGTATACCCTTGAGCAACTAACCTGGCATTGTTGCGAGTGATGTTACCAAGCTCATCGGACTTTTTCTTGAAAATCCATTTTGTGCCAATGATATTTCCGTCACTTGGTTTGGGCACCAGTTCCCATACCTGGTTTTTCTCAAATTGAATCAGCTCTTCTTGCATAGCATTGACCCAATACTCATCATTGATGGCTTCATTGATATTTTTGGGTTCTGTCTTTGAGACGAAGCAAATATTGCCTATCATCTCGTTGTACTCTTCAGGAGTTCTTGACCGAGTCCGTATGCCTTCATTCAGGTCTCCAATTACTCCAGAGATAGGATGATTAGTCTAGATTCTTCGTGAGGGATTCTTGTTGCTGGTTTCAGGAACTACTTCGTCATTTGGACTAGGATCATCATTTTCTGTTTTGCTGTTAGCATCTTCTCTGACATCAGGAATAGCATTCTTCCTAACATTGTTGGGTGGATAGGCTTCGTCTTCGTCCGTCGCATCTTCTAAGGCATCTTCGCAGTCATCATCAACAACAACATTGATTGATTCCATCATGGTCTTGGTTCGTTTGTTGAAGACTCGGTATGCGCGACTATTCCTTGAGTAGCGAAGGAAGATGCCTTCATCGCTTTTTGGGTCAAGCTTTCGACGAGGCTCTCTATCAGCCAGAATATAACAAGTGGAGCCAAAGATATGGAAGTACTTAACATTTGGCTTTCTCCCCCTCCATATTTCATAATGAGTTACTGACATACCTGGTCGGAGAGTGACTCGAATGTGGATATGGCAAGCAGTGTTAAGTGCTTCTGCCCAAAAGTGAGTTGGTATGTCCTTAGCCAGCATCATAACTCTCGCCATCTCCTGTAGAGTTCTGTTCTTGCGCTCAACAATGTCATTCTGTTGGGGAGTGATTGGTTCTGAGAATTCATAAGCTATCCCTTCTGGGTTGCAGAAATCTGCAAACTTGCTGTTTTCGAACTCACGACCATGATCACTACGAAGGCGGATTATTTTGCCAATTGTCTCTCCTTTTTCTCTTTGGACTTGGATGCATAAATTCTTGAAGATCGAGAAGGTGTCTGATTTTTCACGAGGGAAGTCAACCCAAGTGTATCGTGAGTAATCATCTACACACACAAAGACATATCGTTTTCCTCCAAGGCTTTCAACTTGCATTGGTCCCATGAGATCACCATGTATCAGCTCAAGTACCCGAGAGGTGGTGATATGCTGTAGCTTCTTGTGTGACATCTTGGTTTGCTTACCAATCTGACATTCCCCGCAGATCTTTCCTGCTACTATTTTCAGGTTTGGGATTCCTGTAATTGCCTGCTCTGAGATTGCCTTCTGCATACTTCTAAGATTTAGATGTCCAAGATTTCGGTGCCACAGTTTGGTTTCTTCTGCTTTGGAGACAAGGCACTTGGTCGCTTCGATATGTGTCTCGGGTGACCAGATGTAACAATTATCTGTTGAGCGAACTCCTTGTAGAGTGACTTGATCGAAGTCTTTAACTATACAGGCTTGTTTAGTGAATTTCACTTCTGAGCCCTGATCACAGATCTGGCTGATGCTAATCAGGTTTGCCTTAAGTCCTTCTACAAGTAATGCTTCAGTTAGGTAAGTGGCTCCTGGATGCTTGAGTAATCCTTTTCCAATGATTCGAGCTCGAATCCCATCTCCAAAAGTAACAAAGCAGTTTGTATATAATTTGAGATTGGACAGAAACTCTGGAGTACCTATCATGTGTCGAGAACAGCCACTGTCGAGATACCAGTCTTTGTCTGTTGATGCGCTTAAGGATGTATATGCAACATTAGCTCGATAGACTAGGTTTTTAGTTCTCCATTCAAGGCGAGATATCTTCTGAGGAGTTGGGAGATGCCTTTGATATCTCTTTTGTGGTAGCTAAGCTTGCTTCCTCCCAAGAAGTTGAAAACAAAAAGGTCTGATGTGACCTCGTTGACCACAGTAATGACATATCCATTGATATTGATAAGCTGGTCTTCTGTAGCATTGTTGTCTGCGTGGAGGATGTCTTCTGGCAGTTGCTTGACAATAACATGTTGTAGACGATGTCATGGCTTTTGTTGTAGGTCGTCCTGTAGAACGTGTTGGGGCATCCAGTGGTTTCTTGTCAACCATGGCTTGTTGTGGGACAAACTTCGTCACTGCTGTTGAGGGGATACCGTGTGTGTACCCTAGTCCCGTTGTATCCTTGGACTGCTTTCCTACTGATAGGATCTTGTCAAGGCTTTATGTGCTAGGATTCATCATCTTTACTGATTTAGTCATAAGACCAATTTCTCTGTTAAGTCTGGTGATTTCGCGTTTTAGCTCCACGATCGTCTCTAGAAATCTAGACTTGTCGTTGGTAAGACTGATAATCCTTTCACCTTGTTGATCAAGTATCAGAGTTTCCTTGATCCATCTGGTATGTAAGCCTTTGTATGCCTCGACTAGTTGCTCTTTAGTCCAATTCTCATTTGGAGTTGGATGGAGGTGATCATCATTGATATTGGAGGAATTATCAATGTTACATACAGGAGTAGTAGTAGTGAATGCAACAAAGTTGCTTACCTCTTCCGATCCACTATCTTCATTGTCATTGTCTGATAGGGTGGCATTGTATCCTCGTTTTTGTTGTTTGAGGAAATTTGGACATTCTCTACGAAGGTGGCCGAATCCTTCACATTCATGACATTGAAGACCTTTCTTGTTGTTTTCTTCCCCACTCATGTTTGGTCTGTCAAGACTTCCTCCTGTTTGAGCTTTCTGTGGAGCTTTGTTTCTAGCATTAGCTGTGACATTCCGTCCTCCCATTCGACTGAATCTTCTCATGACTTTGTTGTAATTTTTTGTGAGAAGGGCCATTGTAATATCAATGTCTTTGTTCAGAGTCAGATTCCTCAGGATCTAGTTGCTTGTGTGTAGAGCTTTTGAAAACAACTCCTTTGTTCCTTTTGTCGATGTTAGGTAAAGACAACTCATAGGTCATTAGAGACCCCATCAGCTCATCAAATTTCAAGATCTTGAGGTCATGGACTTCCTCAATTGCAGTGATCTTCATCTTAAACCTAGGGCTAAGAGCACGCAAGGTTTTTCTTACCAATTTTTCATCAGACATTGGTTCTCCCAGAGAGTAGGATTCATTGGCTAGATCTCGAATACGAACATTGAATTCTGCAATTGATTCGTCTTCTTTCATGACGAGGGCTTCGAAGTTGGTTGTCAGATATTGCAATTTTTGTTCTCGAACCTTAGTTGTTCCTTCATATACAACAGCCAGGATATCCCATGCAGATTTGGCAGTTGTGAATGTGTTGATCAGTCTGAACACGTTTTTGTCAACACCATTGAAGATAGCATTCACAGCTCGAGAATTTCCCAGTGATTCTTCGTCTTCATCATCAGTCCAGTCTTTTTCTGGTTTTGGACCGATGGGATTGCCATCATTGTCTCTGAGTTGTGGAGCATTCCACCCATTGATTACAGCCTTCCATGTCTTGTTGTCAAGTGACTTCATGAAGGCACACATTCGAGCCTTCCAATAGCCATAGTTGCTTCCATCTAGAACAGGTGGTCGATTTATGGATCCTCCTTCTCTGGTATTGTCCATCTTTGATCAAAATATTTGTTTAGGAACTCATCTAAAGCTAAAAGTGCACCCTCTGATACCAATTGAAATTCTGATCAGCTAGTCGTGCAAGATGCCACACACAATGTTACATAAGAAGCTATAACGTTGTGTCTGACTTCTTGTGTAGATAACTTAGGACAGTAAAGATAAAGCTATAAACAATGACACAGCAGATTGTTTACCCAGTTCGGTGCAACGTCACCTACGTCTGGGGGCTCTCAGCCTAGTGGAAAGATTTCACTTATCAGTAATCCGTCAGAACATACAAGTACCTGTGATCACCCCTAGATCTATACTTTATGCTACGTCTTACAGTGCAATCTATCTCAGGGTCTCCCCCTGAATCCAAGAACGTCTTGATTCCACTCTTCGAGCAATCGCCTTGCTCTGTCGGTTTAGTTCTTCAATGAACTTTGTGGTTGCGTGCAGTCTTCACTCACGCGTTCAGTAAACCCTCAATCACCTAACTCTCAATAGTTATGTGATGCACAATATCCTAAGCTCAATCTGCAATTTCTCAGCCCGCAAACCTTCACGTCTAAGAACCTTGCAAATTGTTGCTAGGAAACAAATAAAGAACCACACCATTGCTAAGGGGGTAGCCTAAGCTTTTATAGCAATCGTGGATGAGTACTAACCCTAAAGGGTTTCCTCTTAATTGCCGTCTTTCTTCTTTCCTGATTTGCAGACGTTATGGAACTTTGCATAATTCCTAATCGTAATCGTATTTCCTGCACAATCTGGACTTGCCTGATTTCCGTCAATCAGGATGTTTGCCGAGATGCCGTCAACAATGTTACACAAGATGTCGTAGAAGATGCTTCGACATTCTTTGTAACATGTTTCTTCAGTTCCTTTAAAAATCAGCCAATCTCTAAAACCGTTGTAACTACAGATAATGTCCCTGATCAGCTAAGCTTCTTCTGAAGTGATCAGTATGATTCTAACTCCTTATGATCACGCTCTACTGATCATGGCAAAGTATGTGCCGGAGTTATATCATAGAGATCATCAGGTCGATGATATCGAACAACTCGATTGTGAGTATGCTGCATAGATCCATTCATGAGATACTCACATATCATAACTTGTCATTATATCCTAAGACCAAGGAGTCTTTGTGGACACTATGTAACGAATACCTAAGTTTGACCTAGTCTAACGTTATCTATAAAAGGGTAAATATAACGGCGTCGATTGGCTTTGGCATTTATTGCACTAGTGAACTCGAAAGGCGTCTGAGGGATTTATCACTCATACTTCGGTATGAGAAAGATATCCGTTTAGGCCAATTGATGAGTATGAATGAAGAAAGAGCATGGCCATGCAGGTGATACCTTAGTATCAGTTTTCAGTCATCTCAAATATCAAGAAACAGTGATTGACAAATTAGGATGACCATTCTATGCCTATTGATCAATCTGGATATCGGTTTGATAAAAGGACAGTGACATGTATGATAATAGGTTAAGTCGAATAATCGATAATCACGAATATTGGATAATCATAATGTCTTGCTAGAGGCCACTTATGATGGAAAGGGTAAAATAGTAATTTTACCAGTCTGCCAATTATTCGTGAGCCTAGAGGGTCACACGCATTAAGCCCGATACATGACAACAATTATGGAGGACAATTGAGAACAATTCCGTAGTTTTCTGGCCTAAGGTTTTATCCAGACGGTTGAAGAAATCAATTCGAGGAAATTGAGCCGTTTTGTCTAAACCGAAATTAGATTTCAAGTTAATGGGTTTAATTTGGGTTTTAGTTAAACGGGCTTAAAGCCCATTTAGGGATTTAAGTTATGAGTGGGAACCAATGCAAATAAGAGATTATAAAGGATAGATAGTGCAATTTTAATTTGAAATTCAATTTAATTTCAAATTAAAATCACATAATATCTTCCATTTATCCTCAATTATTGTCACGCCCCAAATTCGGTAGAGACCGAGCCCGGAACGCGAACGAGGAATCAGTGTCCGAAACAACTGAAACAATAATAGTAACCAAATAAAAAGAACACAAATACAATGAACCGCGAATTTTATAACTGCTCAAAAGAATATACAACACGAGTCAGAGACTCAAAGTATGATCAAGAAACAACAAAACGTCGACACTAAATTGTACGTCAACTAACACGCCCAAAACAACCCGGACTCTCCAGCTCCTCCAGCTTCGAGATATCCTCCTATCCACAATCACGATCCTCACCTGTCTGCAGGAAAAGTAGCAGGGGGTGAGCATTTACGCTCACCGCAACGGATACCCGACTGACAACGGCATACAAGTAATTGACAGGGTGATACATAAGCACAGTTCGAAAAAGATCAATAGTAAAACTCAACCATTATCCAAACATTTCGTCTCATTCTCAATACTCAAATCATCACACAATCAACCAAGCAACATCAATCAAACAAACCTTTCACTCAAGGAAAGGCAACAATCCGGGTACTTCGTCGAGTCCATCTTGCCAAACACGCACGGTGTTGGACAAGGTCTACACGACCAGGTGATGCAACCTATAACACGCCAGTTTACAGTCGCAAGCTGTCTGGGCCTGGTCTGCCTCCCACTTTTCGATAGCTAGTCGTAGGCGTGAAACCTCTTCGCGGCCGCCAGTTTACAGTGGCTAGCTGTCTGGGCCTGGTCTGCCCCCCACTTCTTCGATTGCTAATCGAAAGGCGTGGACGCCTCTTCGCGGCATGGATGGAGAAGCGCGGTAAGAGCGCAAATCTACCCCACCCGAACGGAGATCACGGACGTATCTTTCCCACCTGGGCGTCAACCAGCAACAAACACAAACCACCACGCACACTGGGCTCCCGCCCGTAACCAACATCCACACACACTGGGCTCCCGCCCGTAACCATCATCCACAAAACATTTCAACCACAGGAGAGAAATAATCAACTCAAGTCATTTCGATTTACATGTTAAGGCACAACATTTTCAACACATCAGATCGCATTTACCATTTACTCACAATACAGTTCAACCATAGTGAAGAATATACTCAACTCAAATCATTTCAATTTACATGTTAAGGCACGACATCTTCAAACACGTCAAATCACAATTTACCATTACTCACAATTGAACAAGCATAACACATTCAAACCAAACGCAACGAGTAAAGCGGTAACACCCCCAACAAAGCATACAGCGGAATGGCACGTCGCTGTAGTATAATCAACCTATAGACACAACCAAGTGCCCACATGCAATTCTACACATACATATTCTAAGAACACAAAAGGTGCCCACAGGCAATTACTAGTAACTTTCCCAAGTCATGTACGGATATACGGCTACTTTTCCCTACCTCGATAATTATCCAACGTTAGCTCCAAGTCTCTCGCGACACCACGTCTAAATCCTTCCCTTTCCACGAGCGATGGAAGAATCTAATAACGACAAACGCACAAACTTTAGCAATTGATCGAAGTCCGATTCTAACGAAACTAACGCCCAAGTACACCCCAATGAGTCCCGATCACTCCAATACTTCCTAATTACACCGAGTTGCCAAAAAGGACCCGGAACGGCCCAATTCGCACACTTTCCCGAATCTGCCCGGAAACGCTAAAATGACCTCGGGACCCCGAAAATTCCATTTTCGCATCAACAAATCATAATTATATTCAAGGGGTCCAACGCAATCGACGGAACCAAATTCCGACGCCCGAGCGACTCAATCCCGTCATTAAGGTTCCTCAAATAATAAATAATCTTTTCCCACAATTCAATTCCAACAATTCTCAAATTTATTCTACGCGCATAATTAAATTCGAGATCACCAATAAAATTGACGGAATTACGTTCCGACCTCCGGGGGATTTAATCTCGACTTTAAAGTTTAGCGAAACAAACACATTTTAGCCAAATTAATTCCAATTTCTTCCAAAGTCACGAATTAGTGTTCTAGGGATTTTCCGGGATTGCACAACACGTAAAAAACCCGAACTCCGGGCACGCGGGCCCCACCTCCGGTGACCGGCCGGAGCTCCGGCGAGCGCCCGGTCACCGGACAAACCTCCCGTTTGTCTCAAAACGCTCCAAATTACCCCCTTAACACTAATCCAACCTCAATCAATCCATATTCCACAACTCCATAAATCCAAACTCAAGGAAATGAGAATCCAAAACATACCTCTTGTAGCCCACGACGAGGAGAACCCGAATACGCAAAAATCAAGACGTTTGGACGGTCGGAACGTCGGGAAATCGCCACAATCTTTTCTCTTCTTCTTCCTTCTTTCTTCTTTCTCTTTCTCTTTCTCTTTCTCTTTCTCTTTCCTTGTGTTCTGCCGAGAATCAACTCCCTCCCCCTCTCTTATAACTTAAATATAATTATTTAAACATTAAACTAATAAAATAAACCTATTTTCCATTTTCTTTTAAATCTAAATTAAAACAATTAATTTTTTTTTTATCACTCAAAAGTCTCCCCCCCTCTAGATACATGACAAGTGTAAAGTAGAGGGGTCCCACAAGCCACTTTTGTCATTTCGGACCCGAAATCGTCCGAAACGGACACGTTTTTCGAAACCGTCGGAACCGTGATGTTTCGCTAAATTTTAGCTTCCATATGAACCTAATATCCATAATATTACAATTCCAACTTAAAATGGCTCAAATAGTAGTCCTCAGTGACTCTCGGGTCAAAATTTGGTCCAATCGCGAATTATTAAATTTTCATCCATTTTTCACAAAATTGACCCAAATTGACCCAAATTGACCGGGAGCGGTCCTTACAATTATTTTCAGCAACTTCCTCCCTCATTCTCTTCCCCTCTTTGCCGAAAATACTCTCCCTCTCATCCACCATTGTTGTCAAGTTTCTCTCAATTTTTTCTAGCAAAAGAATAGAGTGAAAACCTCTTCGGTTGTGGTGCTTGTGTGGACTTGATAGAGAAACACTATACTTGTGTTTTCATCGATTAAGAGAGGTAAATATCAGATTTATATTTATATTTATAACATGTTGAATTTGCATTAAGATCAAAGTCAGTTTCGATCACCACGGTTACATAACGTCCGCTGCATGATATTCATCGTTTGGAACCCGTGGTGATCTCTTTCATTGTTGCCATTGACAATATCTCATTTCACTCCGTAGAGGCCGCGAACAGGTGAAAATTTACTGTCCACAAAGTCATCTTTCCTGAAAAGGAGGTGTCCCCTAAGGCACAAGGCCTGCCCGAAATCATTTAAATGCTGGAAAATGCAGAGCTCCTCAAGACTGTGACTAACATAGGTACCTACTATCCTCAACTTGTCAAGGAATTTGCTGTGAATCTTCCTATTGCGTTGGACTGCCGTGAAGACCTGGAGTACCAAAAGGTCTTTGTTCGAGGAAAGAAGTTCAACATCCCCTCTGACATTATAAATATCTTCATGGGAAGAAAGCATGTGCAGCCCGATCCTGTTCCTACATTTAATATGGTGGCGAAATAAATCACAGGGAACAAACACCAGGTATGGCCAACAAAGGGATCAACCAGGGCACCCTCCTCGAATGGTTCACTGGTCAAGGCCGAACTCGCAAGGCTTATCTACCAAATGTAGGGTTTTGGAGCATTCAAGATCATCGAGATAGCGGAAGCATAAACAAAAGCAACTCCAAACCTTGTCCAAGAACATGAACCATTAAATCTCAAGGCAAAATCTATTCCACAAGAAATTTACCTTTTTGTTTTTGTTGAATCAAGAAAGAAGAACTATATGATCTTCTTCTCTAGAGCAAGCCCACACCAAGAGGATGATCCTTAAGATCCTTCACAAAGAATCTACTAGAACTAATATGTGAAGAACAAGAGAGCAAGAAGAGAGGAGAGAGGGAGGTGGCCGGCCACTAGAGAGAGAGTGTGAGTGAGAGTGAAATGAATTCCTTTGACATTTGTCTACTTCATCAACTCATAAGCATGGGTCATTAAAGTAACAAATGATGAAAGCATGAGTTAAAGGCAAGTCATCACCTAATCCCCTTAAATCACTCTCCTCTTAATCAACAACACCAACTAAGCATGGTGTGTGGCCCCCACACTTGGACCCAATAAGGTGGCCGGCCATGTGGGCTTATTGAGCCTTATTTGGGCCCTTATTGGGCCGGCTAGGTGACCTCTTGGGTTGAGCCTAATGGGTTCGCCCATGTGGTCGCGTGCCGTGTCCAAAAGTTATCCGATTCTTTTTGTCGTTACTTATCAAACAAAGTCCGACGCGACATCGACGAAAATCTCAATTTTCTCGATTCGCTAATTATTCTCTCAAACCGAACCTATGGCCCAAAACCTTCAGTTTTGTCCATGTCTTGCTCCTCAAGAAACGTTAATGTTTCCTTGTCTCAAGTTATCCATCTTGTATGTGTGTGACCCTCCATGCTCATTCCACCGTTGGCAGATCGGCGTAAGAGATCTCTCTTGGCCGATCCATCATAAGTGGTCTCTTGTAAGACATTATGATTACCCAAGGTGCATGATGATCGATGATTTGATTTAACCTTGTGCGTACAAGTCACTATCCTATTATCTCTAGACATCTCGATTGATCACAAGGCATAGATTCGTCATCCTGGTTTATTCAATCATTGTTACTTGATATGTGAGATGACTAAGAACTGATAACCCGTATCATTGGCATGTCCATGCTCTTTCTCTCAGTCACTCTCGATCAAGCGAACTTAACGGATATCTTTCCCATACCGTAGTACGAGGGATAAATCCCTTAGCCGTCTTTCGTGTCACTCATGCAATCCGTTCCGCCACCCAATCATGCCTGTTATTGCAATCACAAAGACTCCTTGGTCTAAGGATATAGTGACAAGCTGTCGCATTTGAATATGTTCATGGCTTAATATATGAAACAATATTCAAAGTGGGTCGTCCGATATCAATCACCTCATGATATCTATGATATGATTCCGGGATCCCACATCCCTATGATAAGCAGAACTACATCATTGAGAACCATCCTCATACTGGTCGCTTCAATTGAAGCGTATATTGACCAAGGACTCGTTAAGTGTGATCCGTTCAGATTTATGGTTCTACTACTTTAGTGGTCATAAATCAGATCATGCTTAACATATTACCTCAACACATAAGTAATACAAAGCCGTTTTATTTATTACAAACGATGATAAATATACATAGACATTTATAGACTACTAGCAATTGGATTAGGGCACAAAAATGCTATCACCAAATAGGTATCGGTTCTTCTCTTGACTTCGCACAGTTTGTTATAGACCATTTTGCAAGACATGCTAGTTTATTTGCATTGAAACGGCTTGTTGGGTTCGCTTCTCTTATCTATGATATCCTCCTCCATCATCATCCATCTGTCCTACTGGATTCTGACCGAGTGGGCAAGAAATCGGGGGCTATCACAATCAGCAACAAAGTCTTTGAAGACAAGCATGTTGAGGATATTACCAGGAAAATTGTGGAGTCTTCTGCCAAGCAACTTGTCAAACCGAATGTTAAGAAGAAAGTCATAGCTCCTAGAGCAAGTTGCAGTCATAATGTATACATTGGTCTCATATCTGCTGCCTTCCACAACGATGCAACCATGGAGCTGACAAGCGAGATCACCACGATTAATAGGGATATTGTTAACCTGCAGCAAGTGATCTAGACCCTAGGTGCAAGGAAGAAAATTTGTGAGGACATACTTTCCAAGATGCCTGCTCCTGCTGCAGATGAAGAGGAAGATAACACCAGCTCTAGTGATGAAGAAGGCTCAAGAAATGATGAATCTGCTTGATTTTAGTCCTGATATTTTCTAAATCTCTCTATTCTCTTTTGATACTCTATTATGAGTCATAATAGAGTACCAAAAGAGTATAGAGATACTATTGATTTGCATGTACGAGTCTTTCTGTTGACGTTTATTTGGGGCCTGAGCCCGAATTAGATATTCTAATGTCCACCTATGCATCCCTTTTTGTCTGCATGATTTTCTCTAGATCAGAAGGTTTTCTCTACATTTAATATGGTGGCGAAATAAATCACAGGGAACAAACACCGGGTCTGGCCAACAAAGGGATCAATTGTTGCCTCCGATTTAACTCCAAAGTACTCGGTGTTGTACCGAATTGGGCTGGCAACCAGGGCTCCCTCCTCGAATGGTTCACTGGTCAAGGCCGAACTCGCAAGGCTTATCTACCAAATGTAGGGTTTTGGAGCATTCAAGATCATCGAGATAGCGGAAGCATAAACAAAAGCAACTCCAAACCTTGTCCAAGAACATGAACCATTAAA
Source organism: Geranium rotundifolium (assembly GCA_963920655.1). NCBI lineage: Eukaryota > Viridiplantae > Streptophyta > Magnoliopsida > Geraniales > Geraniaceae > Geranium > Geranium rotundifolium. The sequence continues at coordinate 22,560,658 of OY987311.1, read as the reverse complement.
TCTCAATCAAAATCTATTCCACAAGAAATTTACCTTTTAGTCTTTGTTGAATCAAGAAAGAAGAACTATATGATTTTCTTCTCTAGAGCAAGTCCACACCAAGAGAATGATCCTTAAGATCCTTCACAAAGAGCCTACTAGAACTAATATGTGAAGAACAAGAGAGCAAGAAGAGAGGAGAGAGGGAGGTGGCCGGCCACTAGAGAGAGAGTGTGAGTGAGAGTGAAAATGAATTCCTTTGATATTTGTCTACTTCATCAACTCATAAGCATGGGTAATTAAAGTAACAAATGATGAAAGCATGGGTTAAAAGCAAGTCATCACCTAATCCCCTTAAATCACTCTCCTCTTAATCAACAACACCAACTAAACATGGTGTGTGGCCCCCACACTTGAACCCACCAAGGTGGCCAGCCACGTGGGCTTATTGGGCCTTATTTGGGCCCTTGTTGGGCCGGCAAGGTGATCTTATGGGCCGAGCCCAATGGGCTCGCCCATGTGGTCGTGTGCCCTGTCAAAAAGTTATCCGACCCTTTTTGTCGTTAGTTGTCAAACAAAGTTCGACGCGACATCGACGAAAATCTCAATTTTCTCGATTCGCTAATTATTTTCTCAAACCGAACCTATGGCCCAAAACCTTCTGTTTTGTCCATGTCTTGCTCCTCAAGAAACGTTAATGTTTCCTTGTCTTAATTTATCCATCTTGTATGTGCGTGACCCTCCAGGCTCATGCCACCGTTGGCAGATCGGCGCAAGAGATCTCTCTTGCTTGATCCATCATAAGTGGTCTCTAGTAAGACATTATGATTACCCAAGGTGCATGATGATCGATGATTCAATTTTAACCTTGTGCGTACAAGTCACTATCCTATTATCTGTAGACATCCCGATTGATCACAAGGCATAGAGTCGTCTTCCTTGTTTAATCAATCATTGTTACTTGATATGTGAGATTGCGAAGAACTGATAACCCGTACCACTGGCATGTCCATGATCTTTCTCTCAGTCACTCTCGATCAAGCGGCCTTAACGGATATCTTTCCCATACCCTGTTAGAGTTATGCCCCAGTCCAATATATAAGTGATCTACAGATGTAATGTTTTATCATGTTTCGGAATAAATAAATCGGCATATATTACTAGTGTGTTGTAGTAATATATCGAATGTAATTTGATTTATGTCATTATGTGTGTAATCAGTAATAGTAGAGCTATAGATTAGAAAGAATTACATTTGATGAGTCCCTGATCAGCTAAGCTTCTTTAAAAAGCGATCAGTATCAGACCAACTCCTTGTGATCACGCTCTACTGATCATGGCAAAGTATGTGCCGGAGTTATATCGTAGATACCATCAGGTCGATTATATCGGACAACCCGATTGTGAGTATGCTGCATAAATCCAGTCATGAGATACTCACATATCGTAACTTGTCATTATATCCTAAGACTAAGGAGTCTTTGTGTACACTATGTAACGAATACCTAAGTTTGACCTAGTCTAACGTTATCTGTAAAAGGGTAACTATAACCGCTTCGATTGGCTTTGATATTTGTTGCACTAGTGAACTCGAAAGGCGTCTGAGGGATTTATCACGCATACTTCGGTATGAGAAAGATATCTGTTTAGGCCACTTGATGAGTATGACTGAAGGAATAGCACGGCCTTGTAGGTGATACCTTAGTATCAGTTTTCAGTCATCTCAGATATCAAGAAACAGTGATTGATAAATTAGGATGACCATTCTATGCCTATTGATCAATCTGGATATCGGTTTGATAAAAGGACAGTGACATGTACGATAACAAGTTAAGTCGAATAATCGATAATCACGAACATTGGATAATCATAATGTCCTGCTAGAGACCACTTATGATGGAAAGGGTAAAATAGTAATTTTACAAGTCTGCCAATTGTTCGTGAGCCTAGAGGGTAACACGCATTAAGCACGATACATGACAATAATTATGGATGAAAATTGAGAACGATTCAGTAGTTTTCTGGCCTAAGGTTTTAACCAGACGGTTGAAGAAATCAATTGGAGGAAATTGAGCCGTTTTGTCTAAACCGAAATTAGAACTCAAGTTAATGTGTTTAATTTGGGTTTTAGTTAAATGGGCTTAAAGCCCATTTAGGGATTTAAGTTATGAATGGGAACAAATGCAAATAAGAGTTTATGAAGGATAGTTATTCAATTTTAATTTGAAATTCAATTTTAATTTTCAAATTAAAATCACATAATATCTTGCATTATCTTCTCTAATTTTCAGCAACTAATCTTATCACTCTCTCCCCCTCATAGCTGAATTCTCTCTCCCCTCTCATCCTCCATTGTTGTCAAGCTTCTCTCGAAATTCATAGCAAAAATTTGAGTGAAAACCTTCTTCGGTTGTGTTGCTTGTGTGGACCTAATAAAGAAACACTAAGCTCGTGTTTTCATCAATTAGAAGAGGTAATTTTCAGATTCAAAAGGGTATATGTAACATGTTGAATTTACATTAAGATCACAGCTTGTATCGATCACCACGGTTACATAACGTCCGCTGCATGATATTTATCGATTGGAACCCGTGGTGATCTCTTTCACTGGTATCGGAGCCTGGTTGTTATGTATTCTTCTACATGTTTAATTCTGATTTTTTTGAGTTTATATGTGTTCATCACCTTACCATGCATGTAAATCGAAAAAAATTTCAGATTTGATTTTTTTAGAAAATTGGAAATTTTTTTTTGGTGTTTCGGGTTAGCCATGGCCGACCAGGTCGAAACCCTTGGTTGACCATGGAATGCCGTAGGGCAGACCATGGTCAGCACCAAGGACCGACGAGGGTCGCCTACGGGCGACCATGGCAGCCTTCGCGGGCGACCACAGTCTGCCCTCGCGGGCCACCATGGTTGCCTCGCGGGCGACCAGGGTCTGCCCTAGGGGAGACCATGGCTGCCCTCGCGGGCTACCATGGTCGTTCCCGTGGCCGACCACGGTCAGCCCCGCGGGCGACCTCGGCAGCCCTCACGGGCCACTGTGGTTGCCTCCGCGGGCGACCTCGGTTGAGCCGATTCAGCTCGACCAGATTCGAGCTGAACCGGTTGGTTCGCGAGAATATTTGGAAACCATAAAAATTTAATTTTCAGATTTGGTTCGGTTTCGATAAACCAGCGAGAACCGATCCAAAATTCAATTAATCAGTTAAAACGTCCGGTTTCGATAAACCGGAATTTTTCCACACTTAAGAAAGATAAAATTTGGAAAATTTATTTGTTTGATAAGCATGTTGATTGTATACATGATCTTTGATAACATGATGTTTTCCACATGATGCTAGCTAAGCCCATTAGATTTGCATTTTAATTTTGGTTTTGCAACGTGCGTGTTGCTTAATTTTGGGTTGTAGTAAACACGGCCCGCGTGTCGTGATTTGTATTTTATTTTATTTATTTTAATATGTAATCACGAAGACCAACACAAGAATCAAGTCAAGAGGAAGACTCGGATTGGAGGAGGCTCGAAGCCAGTGGGAGTTCACAAGAATGGAGCAAGTTTGGATCTTGAAGACCATGTCTTTAGGATCAGTATTGCTAGATTCTTAGGAACTTAAGATGGGTTTAGCTATGCATATATTTTATCGTTACATTTATATGTTTGAATGTATGATAGTTTAAATATACAAGTTTATGTATGATTTGCTATCACCCACATGCAAAGATTAAAATCGGAATTTAATTAGACTCGCATGTAACCTGCTAAGGGATCATCTTTGCATGAATTTGCAATTGATGATTCCAGATTAAGATTGTATCGATATACAATCAGACTTTTATAATTCACTTAAACGCAAATAATTACAAGTCAAGCGTGATACCATCCAAGTTTGGGCACTCAAAAGGACTTTGACCCTATGGATGTCAGTACGCCTCCGCGTAACATTCATAGAGAAGAGGTCTGGATGGGATGGGTAGTTCTGTGTGGGTGCGTGCGCCTCCGCGTAGTAGCCACATTAGTTCTATCCATAGTTCAAGCTTGGTAGACTTGTCTACGATTGTCAGCTAGGGTTGACCTAGGGTATCAGTATAGGGTAAGCCGTGTACTTTTAGTACAGACCCTAGCCAGGAATTACATGGTTTTGTAAATGGATGTATTCCTACCTTCATGCTCTCAATTGGAGCAGTGAGCCTCCGTTCACTTTAATTGAGGGTATGATAGGATCCTGGTTCAGATTCTAATGTTAGAATTAGACAAGTGTTTTGTAACTTAATCTCCAACTTGAATTTTAACTAATTTTACCATGCAGAACTAAAAGGCAAACACAACACAAAGGAGTAATAGCGCACTGAGAGTCCAGATTGAGGACATACTCAAGGGCGTGAATTACTCAGATTGGAATAGAAACTTGAGGCTTGTACTCAAGCATGAACGCAAGTAGTATATCCTTACCAAGGAACCTCCTTCTTAACCACCGTTGAACGCCGCTAGGGCACTAAGGATTCTTATCAAAGTTCCTTAGTAACCAAATCGACGAGTCATGCATTATGGCGGGCAGTAGGATTTCAGAGTTGCAGAAGCAGTTCAGGAACGTTTCAGATCACCCTCATACCTGTAAGGCAGAGGTCAAGGAAATGTTCAAGGAGAAAGCTCGTGTCGAAAGATATGATACTTTCAGAGAACTCAACTCCTGCAAGCTTAAGGCTGAAACCCTGTTAGTCCCCATGTCACGAAGATGAAATGTCTTCAGGAACATCGAACTAGACTCAGTTTTGATGATCAGGTGGAAATGGCTGCGGATTTTATGTTGCAGTCACTTCCAGATACATATTGTGATTTCATAGTAAATTACAATATGGATGACATGGAAAAGTCCTTAATAGAGCTTCATGGGATGCTTATGACCGTTGAAAAGAACCTCAAGGGCAAGACCAAGGAGGTCCTTATGGTCAACAAGAAGGTCAGCTTCAAGAAAGCTGATCTGGGTAAGGGTAAGGCTCCTGGGCACCTTGCAGAGCAGATCAGACACCCCAAGCGTCCAAAGGTTCAAGCAGCTCCCTAAACGGATGTGAATTCTAAGGACAAATAGGAGGAGATCTGCTATCACTGCAATGAGCCAGGACACGGGAATAAGGGATTGTAAGCAATACAAGGATCATGTGAAGAAGAGTGGGTATCCACGTCTTCATGATAAGATATTTACGTTGGTAAGCTTAATCGCTATAACGTAAATAAGAAAAGTCTTAAATCTAATTATTTAAACCAAGTTATAATCTGGCATTGTCATTTAAGGCACATAGGCGAGAAACGCATTTCAACACTTCACAAGTGTGGACTTTAAGTTCGTTTGAATTCACTCAAACTGAAAGATGCAAGTCTTGCCTAATGAGCGAGAAACGCATTTCAACACTTCACAAGTGTGGACTTTTTATGTCCGTTTGAATTCACTCAAACTGAAAGATGCAGTCTCGCCTAATGGGCAAAATGACAAAGGCACCTTTCACAGGTTTATGTGAAAGGCGAGTGACTTATTAAGCCTAATACATTCCGACGTATGTGGACCTATGAGTACTCAGGCCAGAAGAGAGTTGAACTAATACTTGACTCTAGAAACGGCCGCATTCATTTTGAATCGGGCTTCGATGAAGACAACGATAGTACACCTTGTGACAGTCATTCTGTCTCCCATTACTGTGGATGCGTGCGCCTCCGCGTGGCATTCATTGGGATGTGAGATGAATAAGGTAATCAGTTCTATTTGGATGCGTGCGGCTCCGCGTAGTAGCCAAATAAGATTTGGACCAGAGTCACAGAAGGTACACCACATGACACTCATTACGTCTCCCGTTACTGTGGATGTGTGCGCCTCCGCGTAGTATTCATTGGGATGGGAGCGGGATGAGATGGTTAGTTCTATTTGGATGCGTGCGCCTTCGCGTAGTAGCCAAATAAGAAATGGACCATAGTCATATATGGTGTGGGAAACATTCTAGTATGTTTTTCCTAAAAGATTTGGGTAGCAGAGATGCAGACATCCAAATAAGACAAATATGTCTTCGTAAGGTATCCTTAAGAAACTAAGAGATACAACTTCTACATACCTAACGAGTACAAAGTCTTTGTTTTTCGAGGAGGGGTATTTTGGAGAAATATTTTATTTCCAAAACAGCTAGTGGGAGTCCCGTGCATTTCGAAGAAATTCGAGAGGATACGGAACAGCCTGAAGCAATTCAGGAGCCTGCTATGCAAGATGTAGAAGTACTGGACCCTCAGATGGTTGTAGATGAAGAATCAGTCCCTACAGAAATTCCAGATGGTCCAAGGAGGTCTAAAAGATCTCGTCATGTTCCAGACAGATATGGTTTCACAGCCACTGCGGGAAATGACTTGATATTGATGGATCAGGATGATCCAGAAACCTTCAGACAAGCTTTGACAAGTCCACACTCCGAAAAATGGCAGAACGCCATGAGTGAGGAAATGAAATCCATGTATGACAACCAAGTCTGGTGCTCGATGGATCAAACCCCTGGGATAAAACCCATCGGTTCTGAGTGGGTCTATAGGATCAAGACCGACATGGATGGAAGTCCTTAGACCAATATGGCTAGGATGGTTGTAAAAGGTTATCGTTAGATTCAATAAACGGATTGTGATGACACCTCTTCACAAGTAGCAATGTTCAGTTTAATCCGGATTATTTTTATCCATAGTTATGGCAGATGGATGTCAAAACCCATTCCTTAGCAGGAACTTAAAAGAGGATGTGTATATGACACAGCCCGATGGTTTTGTTGATCCAGAGAATCCCGGAAAGATTTGTAAGCTGCTTAGATCCATTTATGGATTAAAGCAAGCTTCACGGAGTTGGAACATTCGTTTTGATGAAGCTGTAAGGGAACTCGGCTTCATCAAAAACAAAAGTGAGCCTTGCGTACATAAGAAAGCGAGTGGGAGTAATATTGTATTCTTGATATTTATTCATCGGGAATGACATCTCGACCTTGCCACCAAAACTTGGTTAGGGAAGTACTTATCGATGAAGGACTTAAGTGATGCTACATTTAATGTAGGCATCAGGATCTCTACAGATCATTCCAAAAGGATTTTGGGCCTAAGTCAGAACATGTACATAGGTAAAGTGTTGAGAAGATCTCAACGCTTGATTCTAAGAAAGGATACATACCCATGCGTCATGGCATTAAGCTCACCAAGCTACAGAGTCCTAGTACTCCTGATAAGCTGAGCAGGTTGAGTAAGATCCCTTATGCTTCGGCTGTGGGATCCATCATGTATGCCAGGATGTGCACGAGACTGGAAGTCTCGTTTGCACTAAGCTGTACCAGCAGATTCCAATCTAACCCCGAAAAATTAAACTGGATTGCTGTCAAAGGCCATCCCAAATATTTGAGGAGGATCGAGGATGCATTTTGGTGAAAGGGGATGAAGATAGAGAACTAGCAGTCAAAGGACAAGTCGATGCTAGTTTTCAGACATATCCAGATGACTTTAAAATTCAGTCAGGACATATTTTGTGTTGAGTGGTGGCGCTTTCAGCTGGGTAAGCTTTAAGCAAGACAAAATTGCAAGTTCTACAATGAAGGCTGAGTATATAGCTACAACAAACACAGCTAAAGAGGCCGTATGGTTTAGAAGCTTTCTGATCGGATTAGATGCAACGCCGCGAGCGTCTGATCCGATAAGCTTGTTGTGGGACAACACAGGTGCCGTAGCTATTGCTCAAAAGCCCAGATTCCACAACAGATCCAAACATATACTCAGCAGGAATCACCTCGTGAGAGTTATCACATATAGAGTTGATGTGGAGATTGAACACTATTCGATTGACGATAATATGGCCGATCCCTTGACAAAGGCTCAGCCGCAGCCTAGGCATGAGTAACATGCAGGGTCTATGGGAGTAGATCAGAACTTAAATTGGAACTAGGGGCAAGTGGGAGATTGTTAGAGTTATGCCCCAGTCCAATATATAAGTGATCTACAGATGTAATGTTTTATCATCTTTCCGAATAAATAAATCGGCATATATTACTAATGTGTTGTAGTAATATATCGAATGTAATTTGATCTATGTCATTATGTGTGTAATCACTAATAGTAGATCTGTAGATCAGAAAGAGTTACATTTGATGAGTCCCTGCTCCAGCTAAGCTTCTTTAAGAAGCGATCAGTATGAGACCAACTCCTTGTGATCACGCTCTACTGATCATGGCAAAGTACGTGCCGGAGTTATATCATAGATACCACCAGGTCGATTATATCGGACAACCCAATTGTGTATATGCTGCATAGATCCAGTCATGAGATACTCACATATCGTAACTTGTCATTATATCCTAAGACTAAGGAGTCTTTGTGTACACTATGTAACGAATACCTAAGTTTGACCTAGTCTAACGTTATCTGTAAAAGGGTAACTATAACGGCTTCGATTGGCTTTGATATTTGTTACACTAGTGAACTCGAACGGCGTCTGAGGGATTTATCACTCATACTTCGGTATGAGAAAGATATCCGTTTAGGCCACTTGATGAGTATGACTGAAGGAATAGCACGGCCGTGCAGGTGATACCTTAGTATCAGTTTTCAGTCATCTCAGATATCAAGAAACAGTGATTGATAAATTAGGATGACCATTCTATGCCTATTGATCAATCTGGATATCGGTTTGATAAAAGGACAATGACATGTACGATAACAGGTTAAGTCGAATAATCGATAATCACGAACATTGGATAATCATAATGTCTTGCTAGAGACCACTTATGATGGAAAGGCTAAAATAGTAATTTTACTAGTCTGCCAATCGTTCGTGAGCCTAGAGGGTCACACGCATTAAGCACGATACATGACAATAATTATGGATGAAAATTGAGAACGATTCAGTAGTTTTCTGGCCTAAGGTTTTAACCAGACGGTTGAAGAAATCAATTGAAGGAAATTGAGCTGTTTTGTCTAAACCGAAATTAGAACTCAAGTAAATTGGTTTAATTTGGGTTTTAGTTAAACGGGCTTAAAGCCCATTTAGGGATTTAAGTTATGAATGGGAACAAATGCAAATAAGAGTTTATGAAGGATAGATATGCAATCTTAATTTGAAATTCAATTTTAATTTTCAAATTAAAATCACATAATATTTTCCATTATCTTCTCTAATTTTCAGCAACTAATCCTATCACTCTCTCCCCCTCATAGCTGAATTCTCTCTCCCCTCTCATCCTCCATTGTTGTCAAGCTTCTCTAAAAATTCATAGCAAAAATTTGAGTGAAAACCTTCTTCGGTTGTGGTGCTTGTGTGGACCTAATAGAGAAACACTAAGCTTGTGTTTTCATCGATTAGAAGAGGTAATTTTCAGATTCAAAAGGGTATATGTAACATGTTGAATTTACATTAAGATCACAGCTTGTATCGATCACCACGATTACATAACGTCCGCTGCATGATATTTATCGATTGGAACCCGTGGTGATCTCTTTCATACCGTAGTACGAGGGATAAATCCCTTAGCCGTCTTTCAGGTCACTCATGCAATCCGTTCCGTGACCCAATCATTCCCGTTATTGCAATCATGTTACAGAAAGCGTTAGGCGCAAGTTGAAGCCGTACGTCAACCGGATAGCGTTAGGCGCAAGTTGAATCTTTGGTCTAAGGATATCGTGACAAGCTATCGCATTTGAATATGTTCATGGCTTAATCTATGAAACATTATTCAAAGCGGGTCGTCCGATATCAATCACCTCATGATATCTATGATATGATTCCGGGATCCCACATCCCTATGTGCGCCGTTACAAATTTTAACCCTAAATTAACCCTAAACTCGATCATGAATGATAAGCGGTGTTCCCGTGGTTTGATTTTCGTAATATTTGTACTATACCACGTATATGTAATTTACAACTAATTGGACGGTTTTGATTTAAACAAATATATATTAATCTACCGAATGTTTTATGATCAATGTGTTTAGGGTTTTTGTTAGTTTTAACTTCCAAAACCCTAAACTCGCGCTTTTAACGAAAGTAGTTTATGTTCAAAATAACGTTTTAATCCAACTGTACGGATAGGAGCGCAATGAATATGTACTTCATATGCTAAAATTTCAGTCAATTCCGATAATGTATGAACCTGGATCTAAACCGGTCAAGGGGAAGTCAACAAAGTTGACTGGAGCATTTGACTTTTTGTAACGGCGCACATTGCCAAAGTGCGCCGTTATAAACAAATAAAAATATATTATTTTATTTGTGTCGATCCAAACGTGAATCCGACTATACCAATTTGAGCGCAATTATTTGGTAGTTAATCTTCCAAAATTTCAGTCAATTCCTAAAACATGGCTGAGATTGTTGACAATGTGTAACGGTGCACAAAACATAGTGCGTCGTTACAAATTCACACTATGGGGCAAGATATAATCGTTGAAGTCGAGGAGTCAATGGGAAGTACCACAACGTCTTTTTCGGAACCAATTTTTTTCCCACTTAGCGTATCGTGCTTCTCCACAAACGTGACGTGTCTGGAGTTGCGATTGTGTTCCGTAGTACAAAGTGCATCCGTATAGACAAACATCATATTTCACGTGTGGCAGTTGGATTGCCTTTATTCTCTGTTTCGCCGCTACGTAGCTAGATGGATACGTATTAGGTTGGGGTAACGTAGAACAGTAATCTTTGGCAACCTTGGTAAAAGCTTCGTCAGACATCCCGGTGTTCTGCTTGATGGACAACATCCTTAAAATTGCTGCTAAAGAAGTGTCCTCACTAGTTTCGTACAACGGCATTTGCGACTCAGTCACCAATCGGTTGTATGCTGTCATGGTTTCCTTTGGGACTCCCTCCTCGACTTCGGTTATTATATTTATGTTCTCTTCTTCGTCCTCGTCCTCGCCCTCGACTTCGTTCTCGTCCTCGTCAATCCTTACATCTCTAGTTGGGTCTACATCATCCACGAGATGATGCACATGATCAACGTATACTGGTTCGCCGATGTAGGCCTCAAATTGATATCCAAATTCCGGCTCGAGCTAGCTCCTTCGGCTTCGCCGTGGTGAAACCACACATTGTACGATCTAAGGAAATCTTTCCTCAATATATGATCTGAAATGGTGTCCATATCGTGCCAATCAGAATTACAACACCTCGTGCATGGACACTTGAAATGTCCCACGCCATCTCTTGGAGCGTTTTTCCTCGCAAATTTTACAAAACTGCTTAATCCGTTCATCCATTCCTTACTCATTTTTACGAATCCTATCCATCTCTGATCCATTCTATGTATGTAATATTTATAAATTCGGTTAACAATTAATATTAGATAACTATATACCAAAAATGACATGAATATTCATTATTATTTCACCAAAATCACAACAAATATAATAATATAGAATACATGCACTACTTCACATAAATTACACTAACTATCATAATTTACATAATATTGCATTATTTAAAAATATGTACGTACCTTCTAATTCATCAAAATATTATAAATAACCGAACTACCCTTGTTTGGTCATTTATGACCAAATTACCCCTAATTAGGTCATAAATGACCGAAATACCTTTGGAATCGGGACAATTTACCCTAATGTTATCATGCAATTAATGGAATCTGGAGAATTTACCGTAATGTTATCATGCAATTCATGGAATCGGGTAATTATTTTAATCAATTTCAAAACTAAATTAATAAATATAACATACAAATTATTCATACAAAGTCATACAAATTCATATGAAATCATATACAAATTCGCGGGAAGTTCATAACATGCAATATTAAGATTGAAATTCTGAAACGTAGCCGAGTCAAGAAGTCGAACACAAAGTCGTAACTTGTGTATCGACTACTTGCCTAAAAGTAAACTGTAAGCGTAAACAGTAAACAGATAATAACGACACCAGAGATGATTACCCAGTTCGGTGACTCCGCACCTACGTATGGGGGCACTTTGCCAGTGGAAAGGTTTTCACTATTAGGTAGTCAATAGTACAACTTCAAGCACCAACTAGCTATCACACAAGCTATTATCCTAAGCTACTATAGATCTCACCGTGAACAACCTCGACCAAGGGCCTCTCCCCCTGTCTTTGAGCTCCTCTCAATTTCACCCTTCGAGCAAGCCTATGCTCTGTGTCATTGTCTTCTTGACGGAGTTGTGAATCTTCAATCTCAAACAAAAACCCTAACCGATCTAAACACTTAGTCTTCGCGACTTAATGTTTGATCGGAGCAAAGACCGTTCTAGCGAATCTTAATCAGACTCTCAACACGTCGATGGTGCACGGTTAAGAGCTCTGAGAAATCTTGCAAGTTTTAGAACAAGAACGGATGATCTGCTAATGGGAAGCCCAAGGCTTTTTATAGTAGCTCACATTCCTAATCCTTCCTGGATTAGGAACAGGAAAGTCAGGCAAGTTGTTGCCGCCTTCCACGACAGCTGGAAGTCGTCTTGCCTATTCTGACTTCCTGAATAAATCAGGCAAGTAGAGTTGCCGCCTATTGCTGACGTGTAACTGCCAGCTGGAAGTCGCCTGACTTGTCGACGTCACTCTCTTGCGCTCCAAGTCTTCATGGCGCCTTTCTTCTTTCGCTCCAAGCTTCATCGAAATAGGAAATCTTTAGATCTTTCCTAATCTGGATCGTAACGAGTCGCTCCACATGTCATGTAACATGTTGCACGACTTCTTACTTTTACGCTAAAAAATTATGCCAACAATTAAACGTAGCAACAATCTCCCCCTTTGGCAATTTTTTAGGCAAACACCTTTTTAAGCACATCGTCACTTTGTGGCAGTTACACACAGCAAGTTATTTATCTTGTGGCAGCTACGCACAGCAAGTGATGTGACTTCTTACTCCAAGCAGGCACATCGTCGTCACCTTGAGGCAGTTACGCACACAGCAAGTTATGTGACTTCTGATGACACTTCTTGTGCGTCTTTCTGGTGTATCTTCTGGAGCGGCTTCTGGAGCAACTTCTGGAGCGGCTTCTAGCGTAACTTCTAGCGTAGCTTCTGGCGTAGCCTATCTATATCTCCCCCTGTTTGTCTAACAATATTGCCAAAGGCAATCATATAATGAAATTCGACTAAACAGCAGGGTAAAAACCAGCTCACACCATGAGCAAAATAAACAGCTCAAACATGAGCAAATATCCAGCTCAAACATGAGCAAATATCCAAAAATAAAAAGTCATAGTGTGCGGAAAATAACTCGGACATACCCCGAGGATTTAAGAGTGTGTGTGGAACAAGTTTATCATAGTAAATTCAGAGAAAATACTTAAAACAACGTGGAGTCGTCAACATCATCTTCAGCAGCAGGAGTAGAGCGGAGGTCATTGAGAAGAGCTTCACATGCGACTTTGCTGGTTGATAGCATCGCAATTGACTTCTCTAGATCATCGATCATCTCCACCACTTCTTCCTCCATCCTAGTGCCAAGTGGTCCTGAAGGTCGAGAGCTTGAACCAGCTCCCGATGCTTTGGCCATAGGAAGTCCGAGGTCCTTCAACTGCTTCCCTTCGAAGTTCTTGAGGCTGATAGCAAGGGGCAGTGGCTTCTTACCCGGAATATTTAATTCTCGAACAATGTGAGGACATTGTTGGAGAAGGAGACCGGTGATCAATGAAGGAAACCCGATAGGAAGTTTGACAGCGCATGATTTGGCATGCTTGACTAGATGTTCAATAACATATGCGCCAAAATCAAGAGAAGATTGCGTACCTATTTGGTATATGAGTTTCGCCAATTCGGTTTTGATGCTCGACCCATGTGTAGAAGGCGCCAAATTTGTCAGGCCAATGCGGTAGAGAATTGAGTATTTGGCAGTAAGCTCAGTTGCCGCAATGGTATCTTTGACGAGCCAGACCTTCTTTCGTCCTCCAGTGATCTCGACCGCCACTTTGTTCAAGTGCGGGACTTCTGGAGTGACTTCTGGGTCTTCTCTGCCAAGATAGGCATTGATGGTTGAGGCAGATATTTCGAAGCATTCTCCCCGAACAACACCTTTCTGTATTCCGCGTCTTCCGGATCATCAAACTCGCTTGAAAGGTTGAAAATAAACTCTTTAACCAATGCTGGGTTGAATGGCCCAATATTTATGACCGTATTGGTCAGACCTGCTCTTCGGAGAAGTTCCACGATCGAGTTTATCCCCTGCGCCTCTGTGGAATGCTCTCTTTCTGGATAGATCTTGCGCTGGTATACATACTGCCACTTAACCGCATTGTCTACAGAGTGGAAAGAGATATTGTCCGTAGGAGCTTTAGGCACATTCTTGGGGAGTTTCTGCCCTGCCATTGCCTTTTTGACCCGTGGTAGCACCATCTGGGTGTCTTCTTCTTCAGATTCCTCTTCTTCTGGAGCAGATCTTGCTACAGAAGTTAGTGACTTCCTTCTAGACTTCTTCGGCTGTTTAGAAGCAGATGCTCCTCCTTTCTTTGTGGTTTTCCTCTTTGGAGTCAATCTCCTCGGTACTTGGGGTTCTTCTTCTTCATCGACCAACCTCCTTGTTGGTAGCTTCCTTCTCTCAAGCCTTTTAGGCACAGCTTCTTCTTCCATGGCTTTTGCTACATCTCCTTCTTCTATACTGATAATGTTCTCTACATGTTGAGCAACTTCTGGGATGACTTCTGTTTCTTCATTTATCCCAGGTTCACTGTCCTGGACTACAAGTGGGCTGTCGGCTTTTTGCAAGACTTCTGTTGGTGGGGATTTTTCTGGCGTAGGTGCAGATTTTTGGGGGCTAGACTTATCTCCATAGACGGCCTCATGGTCCTCAGGGGGGAGAGTTCCTTGAGCTTCTTCAGACGCCTCTTTGTCTATGATGTTTTCTACAGAAAGGGTAGTAAAACTAACTTGTGGTGGCGTCTGCCAAGTGTGAGAGCCTTCCTCTTCTAGGTTGGCAGCTTTGTCCTTCTCTTCAGTGGAGGTAATCGCCTCCATTGGTCCATCCTTAGGTTTCGCCGATCCTTCCCCAGGCAGATTTCTTCCACGAATCTTCACTCCATATTTGTTTGTCGTCGATTTGGAGGCCGACAACTTTTTGGCAATCACTTTTGCCCTCATTTTTGCTCGTAGCGTCTTGGAGGCAGATGGTATTCGTCCGCTTCGGGTACCAACCATTTGGCAGAAAGCTTGATAGGATTTGCTCTTGAGAGGAGAGAACAAAATCTTTCACTTGCAGAATTTTTGATTTGTGGTGCCCTACCGGTTTCAAAAAGTGGGGGAGGTGCAGAGCCTTTTCTGCGTGGGAGTTGAACAGAACGATTGCTGAATTGTTGATCGTCAGAGTGCAATCATCCTTTTTCTCTTTTAAAATTCAAATCAGACTACTGGGCTTTTGATAATAAGATTTGGGCCCAGCTTGATTTTGTGGACCCTGGTTGGTCCTGATAGAGAGAGAGAGTAAAATCAACTAAAAGCTCTCCCTCTTCTTGCTTGACTTCTGGTTACTCCAGACAGCAAAGTCCAAGGGATGACCTCAGACTTTCAAACCTGTTAGCATCTAATGCTTTGGTAAAGATGTCAGCGACTTGTTTCTCGGTGGGTAAATACTCGAGCTTTATCTTCTTGTCTTCTACAAGCTCTCGAATAAAGTGGTGCCTGATGTCAATATACTTTGTCTTGCTATGTTGCACTGGGTTTTTCGAGATATTGATAGCACTGATGTTGTCACAGAACAAAGTCATGACTTCTTGCTTAACTCCATACTCTGCCAACATTTGTTTCATCCAAAGGAGCTGAGTGCAACTACTTCCAGCAGCAATATATTCGGATTCAGCAGTAGATAAAGCAATACAATTTTGCTTTTTGCTGAACCAAGACACAAGATTGTTTCCAAGGTAAAAGCAACCTCCAAAGGTACTTCTTCGATCTGGTGTGCTTCCCGCCCAGTCAGCATCACAATATCCAACAAGAGTAGGAGAGGTATCAAAGGAATATAGCAAACCCAATTCAGAGGTTCCCGAGATGTACCTTATGATCCTCTTTGCATGAGCCAAGTGACTGACTTTTGGATTGGCTTGGTATCTAGCACAGACTCCCACAGAGTAAGCGATGTCGGGTCGACTTGCTGTTAGATAGAGGAGACTTCCTATTATGCTTCGATAAAGACTTTGATTAACTGATTCTCCCATCTCGTCCTTTGTGCATTTGTCATGTGTGGCAATAGGAGTTCTCTTGTGTGAGGCCTTTTCTAACCCGAACTTCTTGACAATGTTCTTTGCGTATTTGCTTTGGGAGATAAATATTCCATCTGACATCTGCTTGATCTGGAAGCCTAGGAACTATGTGAGCTCACCGACCATACTCATCTCAAATTCAGACTGCAAATTCAGACTGCATATCTCAAATTCAGACTGCATCTCGAAAAGTTCCACCATCTTGTCTGACTTCCCCCCAAATACAATGTCGTCGACATATATTTGAGCAATCATGATCTCCCTTCCTTCCTTCTTCACAAAGAGAGTTTTGTCTACTCCCCCTCGAATATAGCCATTCTGAACTAGGAATTGAGTAAGACGTTCATACCATGCTCGTGGAGCTTGTTTGAGACCGTAGAGGGCTTTCTTCAGCTTGTAGACATGGTGCGGAGAGTCATGGTCTTCAAATCCCTTTGGTTGAGCCACATAAACTTCTTCGTTGAGATTTCCATTAAGGAAGGAACTCTTTACATCCATTTGATAGAGTTTGAAACGTAGATGACATGCGATGCCGAGAAGAAGTCGTATGGCTTCCAGTCTGGCTACCGGAGCAAAAGATTCTTCAAAGTCGACTCCTTCGACTTTAGTGTATCCTTGAGCCACCAGTCTCGCTTTGTTTCGAGTGATTTTTCCTTCTCGTCAGACTTGTTTTTGAATATTCACTTTGTCCCGATGACATTGACATTGTCAGGCTTGGGTACTAGTTCCCAGACTTCATTCCTTGCAAATTGAACCAATTCTTCTTGCATGGCGCAGACCCAGTACTCATCATTGATGGCCTCTTGTATATTCTTTGGCTCAATTTTGGAAATATAGCAAACGTTACCTATCATCTCGTTGTAGTCAAGAGATGCCTTTTGTCGAGTCCGTACTCCCTCATTAATGTCTCCAATCACATCCTGGGGTGGATGATCCTTCTGAATTCTTCTTGACGGAGCTCTTTGCCTTATAGGAGATGCCTCTTTATCCGGGATGATTGGGCTTTCGTCTTCAGACTTTTTGTTGCGCTCATCGTCTTTGACTTCTGGTCTGACTTCTCCTCTGACTTCTGGTCTGACTTCTCTTGAGAGATATAGGACTTCTTTGTCCTCGTCACTGGTTTTCTCGTTACTGTCATCGATCACGACATTGATGGATTCCATGATAGTCCGGGTGCGTTTGTTGAATACACGAAAAGCCCGACTATTTCTGGAGTAACCGAGGAAGATGCCTTCGTCGCTTTTAGGATCAAGTTTGCGTCGAGGTTCCCTGTCTGCAAGTATGTAGTAGATCGATCCAAAGACATGGAAATATTTGACATTCGGCTTTCTCCCCCTCCATATTTCATAAAGAGTGAGCGAAGTTCCAGGGCGGAGGGTCACTCTATTATGAATATGGCACGCCGTATTCAAAGCTTCAGCCCAGAAGTGCTGCGGGATGTCTTTGGCTAACATCATGACTCTTGCCATTTCTTGAAGAGTGCGATTTTTCCTTTCAATGATCCTGTTTTGCTGGGGAGTGATGGGAGCAGAAAATTCGTGTGCAATTCCTTCAGCATCACAAAAATTTGCGAAGCTGATGTTCTCAAACTCCTTTCCATGATCGCTTCGAAGTCGAACGACTTTTCCAATGACTTCTGCCTTTTCTTGTTGAACTCTCCGACATAGGGCTTCAAAGACTGAGAAGGTGTCTGACTTTTCTCGAATAAAGTCTACCCAGGTGTACCTCGAGAAGTCGTCTACACATACAAATATGTACTTCTTTCCTCCTAGACTTTCTACTTGCATTGGTCCCAAAAGGTCAACATGAAGAAGTTCTAGGACACGAGAGGTAGTAAGATGTTGTACCTTCTTGTGTGACGTCTTGACTTGTTTCCCAATCTGGCATTCTCCACAAATTTTTTCTTCAATGATCTTGAGGTTGGGAACTCCAATGACCGCCTTTTCAGAGAGAATCTTTTGCATGCTCCTCAAATTGATGTGACCAAGTTTTTGATGCCATAGCTTTGTCTCTTGAGCTTTGGACAATAGGCACTTAATTGGCAAAGTTGTGGCCGTCATATGTCGAGAGGATCCACTATCAAAGTACCAATCGTTGCTGGTCGAAGCCTTTAGAGCGGTGTACGCGATATTAGCTCGATAGTTTATCTCCTTAACTCGCCATTCCTTACGAGGTTGTGCTTTCTTGACGGTGGTCCTTTTCTTGACAAAGCTCCTCCCATATAGCTGATAGCAGAAAAGTCGAATATGCTCTCTTCGTCCACAGTGGTGACATACCCAGTTATGTCTTTTGTTCTGCGTCTTTGAAGCGGCCAAGGTAAGAGGCTGTTTGGTCGCTAGGTCAGCCGTGAAGTTAGGAGACTTCTGACGCGACTTCTGAAGGACAACCTTCTGAGGGACGAAGATGGTGTGGGATGATGAGGCTTCTTTTGAGTATTCAAGACCTTCCATATTCCTAGCTGGTTTCCCGATCGAAAGTATTTGGTCCAGAGTGTCAGTGCTTGGATTCATCATCTTTACAGACTCGGTAACCTGCTTTAACTCGCCTTTTAGTCGAGAAACTTCCTTTTTAAGATCAACAGTCGTCTCGAGAAGTCTTGACTTGTCTTCATTAAGAGTAAGAATGAGAGCATTCTGTTTTTCGATTACCTGAGAGTCTTCAAGCCACTTGACATACCATTCGTTGTAAGCGTTGTTGAGGGTCTCATCGGATAGCTCATCATCAGAGTCATACTTCTTTGAGCTTTCAGCTGGTTGATCTATTGTGGAGGAAGTGAAAGCAACATAGTTACTTGTATGCTCAAGGTCACTGGCTTCCTCATCTTCATCGTCAGTTAGAGAGGCATTGAATCCCTTCTTTTGTTTCTTTAAGAAGTTGGGACATTCCTTCTGCATGTGTCCATACCCCTCACATTCAAAGCACTGAACTCCTTTACCTAATCGCTCTCCTCGTCTACCATCGTCAGTTGAGTTTTCGAGCTTCTGAAACTTGTGCTGCGGCTTGTCTCTGACTTCTCGGGTGACGTTCCTCCCTGTCATCTGGCCGAATCTTTTCATGACTTTGTTGTAGTTTTTGGCCAGCATGGCAATAGTTTCCTCAATGTCACTATCCGAATCAGAGTGCGTTGAGCTATTCTTCTTCTGAGAAGAACTTTTGAAAGCCACACCTTTGTGTTTCTTCTCGATAAGAGGTAGGGAGAGCGCGAAAGTCATTAGAGATCCCATGAGCTCGTCAAACTTCAGTGTCTTCAAGTCATGGACTTCTTCTATGGCGGTTATCTTCATCTTGAATCTGGGACTTAGAGCTCTCAGCGTTTTTCTGACTAAATCTTCATCGGTCATAGGCTTGTCAAGTGAATATGATTCATTGGCCAGATCCTTGATGCGCACATTAAACTCCGCAATCGTTTCGTCTTCATTCATGGTCAGGGCCTCAAATTTAGTCGTGAGGTACTGTAACTTCTGCTCTTTGACTTTGGAAGTACCCTCGTAAGCAACAGCAAGCGTGTCCCAGGCAATTTTGGCACTTGTGCATGTGTTGATGAGTCGAAACACATTCTTGTCTACTCAATTAAAAATAGCATTAAGTGCACGAGAATTACCTAGGACGGCTTCATCTTCTTCCGCGCTCCGCTCTTTTTCTGGTTTGATGCTAGATTGATTTCCATGAGCATCAGCATAGTAAGGTTCCTCCCATCTATTGATGATAGACTTCCAGGTTTTGCTGTCGAGAGACTTCAAAAAGTCACACGTCCGAGCTTTCCAGTACCCATAATTTGTTCCGTCGAGTATTGGTGGTCGATTTACTGAACCTCCTTCCTTTGAGTCCATATTGGCTATTCAGAAATTTTGTAGGAAAATCACCTAAAACAAAAGGTGCCTCCTCTGATACCAATTGAAATTCTGAAACGTAGCCGAGTCAAGAAGTCGAACACAAAGTCGTAACTTGTGTATCGACTACTTGCCTAAAAGTAAACCGTAAGCGTAAACAGTAAACAGATAATAACGACACCAGAGATGATTACCCAGTTCGGTGACTCCGCACCTACGTCTGGGGGCACTTTGCCAGTGGAAAGGTTTTCACTATTAGGTAGTCAATAGTACAACTTCAAGCACCAACTAGATATCACACAAGCTATTGTCCTAAGCTACTATAGATCTCACCGTGAACAACCTCGACCAAGGGCCTCTCCCCCTGTCTTTGAGCTCCTCTCAATTCCACTCTTCGAGCAAGCCTATGCTCGGTGTCGTTGTCTTCTTGACGGAGTTGTGAATCTTCAATCTTAGTCTTCGCGACTTAATGTTTGATCGGAGCAAAGACCGTTCTAGCGAATCTTAATCAGACTCTCAACACGCCGATGGTGCACGGTTAAGAGCTCTGAGAAATCTTGCAAGTTTTAGAACAAGAACGGATGATCTGCTAATGGGAAGCCCAAGGCTTTTTATAGCGGCTCACATTCCTAATCCTTCCTGGATTAGGAACAGGAAAGTCAGGCAAGTTGTTGCCGCCTTCCACGACAGCTGGAAGTCGTCTTGCCTGTTCTGACTTCCTGAATAAATCAGGCAAGTAGAGTTGCCGCCTATTGCTGACGTGTAACTGCCAGCTGGAAGTCGCTTGACTTTTTGACGTCACTCTCTTGCGCTCCAAGTCTTCGTGGCGCCTTTCTTCTTTCGCTCCAAGCTTCGTCGAAATAGGAAAGCTTTAGATCTTTCCTAATCTGGATCGTAACAAGTCGCTCCACATGTCATGTAACATGTTGCACGACTTCTTACTTTTGCGCTAAAAAATTATGCCAACAATTAAACGTAGCAACAAAGATTAATTCATGTAAAAGTAAAATCAAAGTAAAAAAATGACATTCATTATTATTTCACCAAAATCACAAAAAAAAAGTAATATACATACAATATTTCACATAAATTAACTAAAACTATAATAATTTATATATTGCATTATCTAAAAATATGTATGTACCTTCTAATTCACCGAAACTTCCACTCAATTGTAGATTTGTGGCGAAGAAATATAGGGTATTCGGGAAAATTTGTAAGGTACCGAAATTACCCTTGTCGGGAGAAAATTTGTTGTGAGAAGTTGTATGGAAGGAGAAGGAGAGGTTCTACCAAGATTTATACTAAATTTTAGTAACAACGCACAATACCATGTGCGCCGTTAAAAAATTGCTTGTAACGGCGCACATTAGTTAATGCGCCGTTACAAAGTAACGGTAACGACAACGGATCGATTTCCGACCGTTTACCCTAACAGCAACAGAGTGGTCAACGGTCAACAACATTTTTAACGGCGCACATTACTGTGTGTGCCATTACTAATTTTCATTACTAACGGCGCACATATATAGTGCGCCGTTACAAACATTTGTAACGGCACACTATATGTGTGTGCCGTTACAAACATTTGTAACGCAGGCCTATATATGTGCGTTGTTAGTATTTTTCTTTCTAACGGCGCACATAGTTTATGTGCGAAGTTGGAAATGAAAAATCTGATAGTGATTGTCTAATCCGTTCCGCTTTAGTCTAGACCGTTCCGGTCTAACTAAAACAGGAAAGTGAATTTTCCTAATTCTCATATATCTCATATTTGCCATACTTAACGCTTTAAGTGTGTGACCCTCTAGGCTTACGACACGTTGGAAAATCGACACAAATTACCAATTTGCCCTTTCCATCATAAGTGGCCTCTAGTCAGACATTATGATTACCCAACATTCGTAATTATCGATGATTCAATTTAACCTCATATCGTCTATATCACTATCCTTTTATCACATGATATCCAGATTGATCACAAGGCATAGAGCCGTCATCCTTGTTTATCAATCACCGTTTCTTGATTTGTGAGATGACTGAAAACCTTGATACTACGTATCTCCTTACATGGCCATGCGTCTCCTTTCAATCATACTCATCAAGTGGTCCAAGCAGATATCATACTCATGTCAAAGTATGAGGGATAACTCCCTTAGCCGTCTTACTCGTTCACTCATGTAATTCGTTATTGAGCCAATTAGAGCCCTTATGAGTACCCTATTACATGTAATGTTAGGCAACGTCAAACTCAGCTACCAACTACATAGTAACTACAAAGACTCTTTGGTCTAAGGATACATTGACAAGCTACGATATATAAGTATGCTCATGACAACATCTATGCTACATACTTACCATCGGATCGTCCAATGTCATTTCCCTAATGATATTTATGATCTAACTCCGGCACCCGCCTTGCCATGATCAGTAGAGCGTGATCATATAGAGTTATTCTCATACTAATCGCTTTTGATGAAGCATGCTTGACCAGGGACTCATTAAATGTGTTTCTCTCTTATTTATAGTTATACTATTATTGCTCATACACATAATGATATAGAGACATATTTAATATATTACTACAACACACTAGTAATATAATGCCGATTTTATTTATTATAAAAAATAATAAAACATTACAATGTAGATGACTTATTATATTTGGCTAGGGCACATCTCTAACAGACACAACCAACAAGAAAAAGAAGGTGGGTTGCAAGGAGCCTGAAAAGAGAGAAAAAGGAAAGAAGCAGGTACAATCTACTAGAATGTTGTAGGATGGGGATAGTGATGGGGAGACAAATGAGGAGATGGTTGTGAAGGATGTTAAATCTGTTGCAGGTCAGAAACTTGCCAAGAACGTGCCTTTTGTTGCCATTGACAATATCTCATTTCACTCCATAGAGGCCGCGAACAGGTGGAAATTTATTGTCCACAAAGTCATCTTTCCTGAAAAGGAGTTATCCCCTGAGGCACAAGGCCTGCCCGAAATCATTGAAATGCTGGAAAATGCAGAGCTCCTCAAGACTGTGACTAACATAGGTACCTACTATCCTCAACTTGTCAAGGAATTTGCTGCGAATCTTCCTCTTGCGTTTGACTGCCGTGAAGACCCGGAGTACCAAAAGGTCTTTGTTCAAGGAAAGAAGTTCAACATCCCCTCTGACATTATATATATCTTAATGGGAAGAAAGCATGTGCAGCCCGATCATGTTCCTACATTTAATATGGTGGCGAAATAAATCACAGGGAACAAACATCGGGTCTGGCCAACAAAGGGATCAACTGCTACCTCCGATTTGACTCCAAACACCGGGTCTGTTTTATCGAAACCGATCAAATTTGAAAGTTTTCGAAATATTGGATCGCGGGTTCATGCCATGGACAAAAAATCAACGTGCACGAACCAAGTTGGGCCCAAGCTCAATGGGCCGAAGCCCATACGGCCGAGCCCAACACCGCTAGCTTTGGGCCTAGGAAAGCCCAAACCGAGCTTGCCTCCCTTCTCGGCCTCGGCCTAGAAGGGGGACGGCCCCGGTCACCGCCGGCCTCCCCCAGCCTCCGGTGACCTCCGTCCGGTACCTCCAATCCGACTCAACGAGCGTCCCTTCTCGGACCCGACAAATGCAATAAAAATCCGAAAAATTCCAAATTCAATATATTTTTCAAAAATAACATATTTCATGCAATTTACCCAAAAACAATTAAAAACATGTTATCAACAAATATGATATGCAAATCATCATAAAACCGAAACAAGTTCGACAAGACGAAGATAAAGAGGGTTAACCACGCTCTGATACCACTGTCGGGTTTTGGAGAGTTCAAGATCATTGAGATAGCGGAAGTATAAATAAAAGCAACTCCAAACCTTGTCCAAGAACATGAACCATTAAATCTCAAGGCAAAATTTATTCCACAAGAAATTTACCTTTTAGTCTTTATTGAATCAAGAAATAAGAACTATATGATCTAGGGGTGTGCACGGTTTTATGACCGAACCGAACCGGCCATAACCGAACCGAACCGGCCGGTTCGGTTATACACACTGTACAACCGAAAACCGAACCAGAGACTGGTCGGTCGGTTCGGTTATAACCGACCGGGTGAACAGTTCGGTTCGGTCGGTTCCTCGGTTAATCAATTTGTATACGGGCCAAATTTTTGGGCCTTTTCCGGCCCACTACGGACAACCCAATTAGCCTAAAACTAACATTCATTCAGACATTCATAGAGAAATGTAACATTCATTCATTGTTTTCTTTGAGAGGAAATCTATTGTCATAATTGTGATTGACAATGATAAAAAAACCCTGCTAATCTAGAAATCAAACAAAATCATTGTCCAATAGTTTAAGTCCACAGTCCAGACATTTAGTTCATAATTGAAGTTTAAAAAAACAAAAAAAAAAACTGAAAACAGTAAATTTTAACACTATCTATTCCTTTTTCCAGCAACAGCCATTTCCACCAAGCAACCATGAATCGAGCACAATAGTTACATTTCCTGAAAATCAAACACAATAGTTAAATAAATTGACTACCAAATATGCTAATTATCGTAAAATAATGAGGACATGAACCCGCAATACATTATTGAACAATTTTAAGAGGCATAGACAAATAGGTATTGCAAACATGAAAAAAAAGTAATTTAGATCGCATTATAATATTGGTAGAAGACAGTAGCACTTAACAATATAAAACAATGGCATTTGGTAGATCACATACAATAATTTAGCAATAAAACATTAGCAATATTTAGCACTTAAACATAACTTAACAATATAATAAAACAATAACTTAACCTAACATAAACAGTAGCTTACTAGCTTAACTTAACTTAAACAAAACAGTGGCATGACAATAAAACAGTGGCAAATAAAACAGTGACAACAGAACAGTAGCAAAACAGTGTATGATAATAAAACTTATCAAATAAAATATTTAACCTCCCACAAGTCAATACTTGGAACACCGTCTGTTGATGCATTTTGTGCAAGTTCTACAATCAAAACATACAGAAATATGTCAATAATAATTTAAAAATTCTCAAAGTGAAACTGAAATTAACTTTAAACAAGAGATATTGACTACCTTGTTGGAGTATTTCTTGTTCAAGCAACTCTTCCTCGGATAATATTTTGGTAGGGGTCGATTTCAACCAATCTTGAGTGCAAACTAAAGTTTGTACCATTTCGGTAGTCAAAGAACTCCTAAAATCAGTTACAACTCTACCACCCGTACTAAAAGCTGATTCCGAAGAATCTGTGGAGATCGGGATGGCCAAAATGTCCCTAGCCATGTTAGCTATAACCGGAAAACGATTGCTATTCACTTTCCACCAACCCAAGACATCAAATGTTTGACCCTTAGGTGCATCCGTTGCCGGGGCCTCTTCCAAATACCTATCCAACTCTGATTTCATGTTTTCCCCTTGACTGGACTGCTCTTGAATGAGCAATGCTCTACTCATCCCGATAATTGGATCTGACAACGATACAACAGGAGAAGGGGCGGTTCCTTCATTGCTAGTCATCGGGGCAGCACTAGATGATGTGAACTCTCTGTTGTACTCATTGAACATGTGCTGTAGACATGAGTTCATACAAGCCACTAGCTTTTTAGCATCTTCTGGAGAATACATGTGTTCAATCGACCACTTCACGAATTTCACCTTATGACGGGGGTCAAAGACGGGGGCTAAAAAGATGTACATGTTCACGGTATCCACATTCCCAAAGTACTTATCGTATTTAACTTTCATCTTTGTAGCCATGTTGACCATATCTGGTGATTGCCTTAGCATGCCCCCTCTAATGAAATAAAAGATGTCACTTACATCTTCCATTATCACATTAGATGTGATGTATTTAGACCCCGAAATCTTGACGGTCATATTATAAAACAATCCTAGATACTGCATGAAGTAATTCAACTCCACCCAATCACTATCGGTTAACATACCAAGAAACCATAGATCACTACCCCGTTTCCTTTCCTTCCTCTCCATCTCATTCCTCATGTTGGGTTCTTTCCTAGAAAAGGATTCAATCGCCCTCTCCAACGCACAGGCAGAATTCAACATTAGATAGGTTGAGTTCCACCTAGTCGGGACATCTAGACACAACATTTTCTTGGTCTCGATTCCCAATTTAGTCACACAATCTTTGAATTTTGTCATTCTAGCTGGAGACTGTCTTACATACCTCACAACAAATCTTACCCTCTCTATGGACAATCCTAGCATGGAAATTCCATCATGAACTATGAGGTTGATGATATGGGCAACACACCTCATATGCATAAAACGTCCCCCAAGAACATTCGTGGACAGCACATTCATTCGACGAGACAACAACAAAACAGCCACATCATTCGGTGAGGCATTATCAACAGTTACGGCCATCAATTTCTTAATCCCCCACGAGTGTAGACAAGCCTCTACACATCTCCCTATATCTTCCCCTTTGTGACTAACAATGGGACAAAAATTAATGATCTTCTTTTGCAGCACCCAATTATCATTAATGAAGTGGACAGTCAAGGCCATGTAATTTTGAAGTTGGATGGAAGTCCACGTGTCTGTTGTAAGGGACACCCTAGGGGATTTCAGTGATAAATAAGAATGCAAAAGCTTCTTTTGAAACTCATACAACTCAAAAACATCTCGAGTTGCAGTAGTTCGGGATGGGACCTTGAAACTAGGGCATACAGCTTTAACAAAAGCTAAGAAACCCTCACCCTCTACAAAGGAGAATGGCAATTCATCAATTACCAACATCCTATCTAAGGCAGCTCTACATTCCTCTTGATTGAAGTGCCAAGTCACTAACCCACTAGTGTCGAAGTGAATGTGTGGTTGCTTAAACAAGGTCTTTTTATCGGGATTCATGTCGCAAGACTTCATATGGTTGTTAAGGTTTGTTGTCCCATTGTTCTTGCTATGGGCCTTAAGGATTCCGTTACACCATGTACATCTAGCCTTAATTAATACCCCATCGTCATTTAATATTTTCTCAAAAACAGTCCAACATTTAGCTGGTTTTCTAGACGAGGTAGTAGTAGTAGTAGAAGCCTTACTGTTAGATTCATCTGCAGGGGCAGCAGGGGCAGCACTATCCGAAGCATCACTTGCTTCGCTAGCAGATGTACCTTCCACACGTTTCCTCTATAAAAATTTTTTTAATAAAGTAAATAACAT
Organism: Geranium rotundifolium; assembly: GCA_963920655.1. NCBI lineage: Eukaryota > Viridiplantae > Streptophyta > Magnoliopsida > Geraniales > Geraniaceae > Geranium > Geranium rotundifolium. The sequence continues at coordinate 22,533,427 of OY987311.1, read as the reverse complement.
ATTAGTGCAATTACAAATACAGAGTGTAAGCAGATTGGTAGGTTCATACCTTTTTATTTGGAGAATCAGCTGTACTTGTAGCCGGTTGTGCAATTGGAAACGAGTTCGAGAATTGGTCAGACATCGGTAGAGAAGGGCTCGTCGCTAGTGGAGGGCTCATCGATGGATAATTCTTGTCGTTGATGTCCATTTCACTAAATAGGCAACAAAATCAGACCAAACAAATCAGTGATAAATCATTATCAGACCACAAAATTCAGACAAAGCATATATAAGCAAAAAAATCAATTCAATCAGTAAAACAGACATTCAAAATCATACAAGCTCGAGGCTTTGATCCAAAAATCATTATAAAATTTTCAGGATTAGCATAACAATACCAAAAATCATCATCATAAATGTACATATAAATGATTATGTACTCTCTGATTATGTACTCTCTGGCAGAGAGTACATAATCATTTATATGAACATGAAAAAATCCTAATAAATCAAATCTAACCCTCAAACACTGCAATCAAATCTTAATAAATACATAAAAAAAATCGAGTGAGAAACACTGATAAATTCAAAAAAACCCTAAATCGAGTGATAAATCAGAGTTCTTAAACAAACCTTAAATCTAACCCTCAAACACTACAATCAAATCTAAACATATGAACATGCAAAATCATTTATATAGAATTAAACATGAAAAACACTGATAAATTCAAGAAAACCCTAAATCGAGTGAGAAACAGAGAGTACAGACAGTACAGACAGTCAAAAAACTCAAATCGAGACGAATCGAGAGCAATATTTCATACCTCGGACTGAAAATCAGTAGATCGATGGGGGAATCGTTGCCTCTGAGTCAAATCTTGTCTCAAGTTATCCATCTTGTATGTGTGTGACCCTCGAGGCTCATGCCACCGTTGGCAGATCGGCGCAAGAGATCTCTCTTGCCCGATCCATCGTAAGTGGTCTCTTGTAAGACATTATGATTACCCAAGGTGCATGATGATCAATGATTTGATTTAACCTTGTGCGTACAAGTCACTATCCTATTATCTCTAAACATCCCGATTGATCACAAGGCATAGAGTCGTCATCTTTGTTGATTCAATCATTGTTACTTGATATGTTAGATGGCTAAGAACTGATCACCCGTATCACTGGCATGGTCATGCTCTTTCTCTCAGTCACTCTCGATCAAGCGGCCTTAACGGATATCTTTCCCATACCGTAGTACGAGGGATAAATCCCTTAGCCGTCATTCGTGTCACTCATGCAATCCGTTCCGCCACCCAATCATGCCCGTTATTGCAATCATGTCGGGGGAGTTTGTTATTACAATTATTTGTTGGCTTATTTTTTAGTCAAGAAGAATGTCGAGCATATGTTCTAGAAAGATTTCAAGATGTATGTTGCATCATCTTGCTCGACATCTTGTACGTCGAAGCAGTGCATAGTTTCCTTAAATATGAAGATATTCGACGATTGTGGATCTGGAAGATCTACAGTTATGTACAAGACTTTTGGGAAGTCTTGATTATGTAATGATACTGGAAAGCTTCTTGGCGTGATAGAGATTCTACAAAAATATTCGGCGACAAGGATTTAAAAAACCAAGATCTCTGTGATTAAGGAAACCCTAATGCATTCTGTGAGTCATTTTGGAAGCTAATATAAAAGCAAAAGCTTCACCCCTAGTAGTTGTTGGCTTTTTCGAGAGAATATACAGAGATCTTAGACGTGAAAGACTTGCAGGTTGAGAGGCTGTGTATTCTTCTAGGGACTTTGTGTATCACTACCAAAATCGAAAGATCAAGTGTGAGTGATTGTGTTTTCTGTGTGTATGCGTGATTGAAGCGTCACGTGCAAGATAAACAACGACTTGTAACATCCCAGCAAGGAGACTGCTCGTGGAGTGGAACCAAGACGGGGTCTTGGATTCAGCGGGAGTCCCTGAGATAGGTTTGCACTTGTAATAGTAGCATAGGATAGTGATATGTGTGATGATCACCGATACTTGTATGTTGTGATTTATTACTTCATAGTGAAACTTTTCCACTGACAAAGTGCCCCCCAGACGTACGTGAGTTAGCACCGAACTTGGTAAACAATATGTATGTCGTTGTTTACTGTTTTTTGTTTGTTATTATTCGCATCTGCTCTAGTTGTTAAGAACATTGTCTCGACATTGTTCTTAACATCTTGTCTGACGTAAGAAATCATAATTTCACACTCCAATACTATTCAGAAGCCCAAAAAAAGCAAAATTTAAATGAGAAAAAGGGAAGCTCAAAAAAAATTAATGCTCAAAAATGAAAAATGTTGATGGAATTGATTAGTCTAAAAGCTTCAAATTAGATTTAGCAAGTTATGATCAAGAAGTTAAGGGAAGATTTGAAATTTTAATTATATATTTCAATTTTATAATAATGTCATTTTTATAAATTGTGGTTTTCATATTTATGTTATAATAAAGTAGTTTGTTTTTTATAATTATAAATGAATAATAATAGTGAAATATTTAATTATATATAAATAGTGTTAGTTGAATTAAATAATATAAACATGAGACACTCTGTTGTGGCATCCAAAAATCGAGTGACTGCAGAGAGTGAGTGTGCTGATGAGATAAATCAAAAGCTAATATGGAGACTCTCGTGGAAACACTAGGTTGTGGACAACCTTCACCCACCATAAAACTACTTGTTTTGACAAAATTAGAATTGACTGTAATTTTGTGTAATAATTTGCTATTTTGCACATTAAACGACTAAATGAGTACACACATTTTAAACCTTGGACCTAACATCTTGTTTTTTTCAGCAAGGCCTCATTATGGTTCCTTTACTATCTTCTTGAACGTCTCCATTAATTAATATCAGGTACTTCTTTCAGCATATATACAAACTTGTTTGAAGAGGTTCATGGAGGTTTTGGCCAAAACAAGTCGTATGGGCAGGCCAAGGTACTCAACACCTAAAATCATATAAAGTGAAAATAGAGTAGAAAAATACATGAATGACGGCACATGAGTTGCATTATTAGTGCCACTGGTAAATGAAGTTGATGTGAGCAATGATATTGAGTATGTCCATATCTATCAGTCTGGTTTTAGAATTAAATAGAGTACATATGGAGCTGAAGAAGGAAAGGAAGATAGAGCACCAGCTGGCAATAATGGAGCCGGGCATGCACGTGTGTGCCATTAAATTCGACCCTTCTTCTTCTTCCTCATGACAAGGACAAGGACACTCTTTCTTGTGTGCAACAGTGAAAGCCATGTCATGTCATCTCAGCCCAATCTCTATCGCTGTCTTAGCTGGAGAGGCTGTTTCATTCAATTGCCCTCTCTTCTTATCAGTACTCTCCCACGTAGAAAAGGACCCCGCAACTAGCTAGCTACCCATTATTTATTGACGTATAGAGACCAATAATGCGCTTAGACTGTGTCATCGAATACTCTACACTAGCTAGGAGTGAATTGACATTTGTGCTATATGTGGTTAATTTAATCACCACGTACGGGAACAATCTCATTTCCACATGAAACTTGTACATCACCTATACTTAATTCATCTAATAAGATTATTCTTGTATAATTAAGAGCAAAAATCATGTATGAACTCCAATTTTGGTGCCAACGGTACCGATGAGAGGGGCAAAGATTCGGTCGACACGTCGGAGGCTGCGGAGGATACTTATGGGTTTGGGTGCTAATGTGGAATGTATATAATTATCAATTTATTAACCACCATAAATACATATTATATGAATAAAAAATTATCAACTAAGTACCTACATTAAAAATATTATTAATTCAATAATTAACATAACTACATATCACTAAATACTTATCATTAAGTTAAAGAATAATAAAATTACTATAGTTAAATTTATAATCACGCTAATATAAGGTGTCCTCTATCTAGTACAATGTCTCATTGTTTGGTATAAGATATTTCATATCTAAAATTTGTCAAAATCATGCAAGATTTTATTCCAAAACAGTAAAGACATTATACCAAAACACTCAAGATCTTATAAAAAACATGTTGTCACACTCACTCAAGGACGCTCGTGAAAGTAAATGAAACCGGTGAGGTATAAGGTACTTGTTTGGTATAAGGTTTTGACAGTTCCGGTACAAGTTCTTGAATGTTTTGGGAATGTTTATAAGAGCTTGTGCCCTAGTACAAGTCCTTTCTACCTAATCTTCTGTTTAGCAATAAAAGACATTTTCATTATTATTGTGTTGTAATAATAAGTCAAGCGATAATTTCATCTAAATTCATTGAGTGTGTCCTCACTAATAGTAGAACCTATAGATACTATTAAATTATGCTTGAAGAATACCTAGTCGAATACTTATTCATAAGTGACTAGCGTGAGGATGACTTAAGATCAAGTTCTGCTAATCTGGGTAATGGGATTACCAAAGTCATTTCACGGATATCATCTAAGATATGGTATTGGATGACCCGACTTGGAGTATGACGCATAGATTAAGTCACCAACGCATACTCTGTTATCGTGTGATCACTGCCTTACGACTTTGGAGCGAGTGGCTCACATGCACGTCACTCCATTTGTCACGCCCCAAATTCGGTAGAGACCGAGCCCGGAACGCGAACGAGGAATCAGTGTCCGAAACAACTGAAACAATAATAGTAACCAAATAAAAAGAACACAAATACAATGAACCGCGAATTTTATAACTGCTCAAAAGAATATACAACACGAGTCAGAGACTCAAAGTATGATCAAGAAACAACAAAACGTCGACACTAAATTGTACGTCAACTAACACGCCCAAAACAACCCGGACTCTCCAGCTCCTCCAGCTTCGAGATATCCTCCTATCCACAATCACGATCCTCACCTGTCTGCAGGAAAAGTAGCAGGGGGTGAGCATTTACGCTCACCGCAACGGATACCCGACTGACAACGGCATACAAGTAATTGACAGGGTGATGCATAAGCACAGTTCGAAAAAGGTCAATAGTAAAACTCAACCATTATCCAAACATTTCATCTCATTCTCAATACTCAAATCATCACACAATCAACCAAGCAACATCAATCAAACAAACCTTTCACTCAAGGAAAGGCAACAATCCGGGTACTTCGTCGAGTCCATCTTGCCAAACACGCACGGTGTTGGACAAGGTCTACACGACCAGGTGATGCAACCTATAACACGCCAGTTTACAGTCGCAAGCTGTCTGGGCCTGGTCTGCCTCCCACTTTTCGATAGCTAGTCGTAGGCGTGAAACCTCTTCGCGGCCGCCAGTTTACAGTGGCTAGCTGTCTGGGCCTGGTCTGCCCCCCACTTCTTCGATTGCTAATCGAAAGGCGTGGACGCCTCTTCGCGGCATGGATGGAGAAGCGCGGTAAGAGCGCAAATCTACCCCACCCGAACGGAGATCACGGACGTATCTTTCCCACCTGGGCGTCAACCAGCAACAAACACAAACCACCACGCACACTGGGCTCCCGCCCGTAACCAACATCCACACACACTGGGCTCCCGCCCGTAACCATCATCCACAAAACATTTCAACCACAGGAGAGAAATAATCAACTCAAGTCATTTCGATTTACATGTTAAGGCACAACATCTTCAAACACGTCAAATCACAATTTACCATTACTCACAATTGAACAAGCATAACACATTCAAACCAAACGCAACGAGTAAAGCGGTAACACCCCCAACAAAGCATACAGCGGAATGGCACGTCGCTGTAGTATAATCAACCTATAGACACAACCAGGTGCCCACATGCAATTCTACACATACATATACTAAGAACACAGAAGGTGCCCACATGCAATTACTAGTAACTTTCCCAAGTCATGTACGGATATACGGCTACTTTTCCCTACCTCGATAATTATCCAACGTTAGCTCCAAGTCTCTCGCGACACCACGTCTAAATCCTTCCCTTTCCACGAGCGATGGAAGAATCTAATAACGACAAACGCACAAACTTTAGCAATTGATCGAAGTCCGATTCTAACGAAACTAACGCCCAAGTACACCCCAATGAGTCCCGATCACTCCAATACTTCCTAATTACACCGAGTTGCCAAAAAGGACCCGGAACGGCCCAATTCGCGCACTTTCCCGAATCTGCCCGGAAACGCTAAAATGACCTCGGGACCCCGAAAAATTCCATTTTCGCATCAACAAATCATAATTATATTCAAGGGGTCCAACGCAATCGACGGAACCAAATTCCGACGCCCGAGCGACTCAATCCCGTCATTAAGGTTCCTCAAATAATAAATAATCTTTTCCCACAATTCAATTCCAACAATTCTCAAATTTATTCTACGTGCATAATTAAATTCGAGATCACCAATAAAATTGACGGAATTACGTTCCGACTTCCGGGGGATTTAATCTCGACTTTAAAGTTTAGCGAAACAAACACATTTTAGCCAAATTAATTCCAATTTCTTCCAAAGTCACGAATTAGTGTTCTAGGGATTTTCCGGGATTGCATAACACGTAAAAACCCGAACTCCGGGCACGCGGGCCCCACCTCCGGTGACCGGCCGGAGCTCCGGCGAGCTCCCGGTCACCGGACAAACCTCCCGTTTGTCTCAAAACGCTCCAAATTACCCCCTTAACACTAATCCAACCTCAATCAAACCATATTCCACAACTCCATAAATCCAAACTCAAGAAAATGAGAATCCAAAACATACCTCTTGTAGCCCACGACGAGGAGAACCCGAATACGCAAAAATCAAGACGTTTGGACGGTCGGAACGTCGGGAAATCGCCACAATCTTTTCTCTTCTTCTTCCTTCTTTCTTCTTTCTCTTTCTCTTTCTCTTTCTCTTTCCTTGTGTTCTGCCGAGAATCAACTCCCTCCCCCTCTCTTATAACTTAAATATAATTATTTAAACATTAAACTAATAAAATAAACCTATTTTCCATTTTCTTTTAAATCTAAATTAAAACAATTAATTTTTTTTAATCACTCAAAAGTCTCCCCCCCTCTAGATACATGACAAGTGTAAAGTAGAGGGTCCCACAAGCCACTTTTGTCATTTTGGACCCGAAATCGTCCGAAACGGACACGTTTTTCGAAACCGTCGGAACCGTGATGTTTCGCTAAATTTTAGCTTCCATATGAACCTAATATCCATAATATTACAATTCCAACTTAAAATGGCTCAAATAGTAGTCCTCGGTGACTCTCGGGTCGAAATTTGGTCAAATCGCGAATTATTAAATTTTCATCCATTTTTCACAAAATTGACCCAAATTGACCGGGAGCGGTCCTTACACCATTAGTTTGACATGCCCCAACGCTGCATGTAATAGGGTGATAGCATTTTTGTGCCCTAGTCTAATTGCTAGTATTCTATAAATGTCTATGTATATTTATCATCGTTTGTAATAAATAAAACGGCTTTATATTACTTATGTGTTGAAGTAATATGTTAAGCATGATCTGATTTATGACCACTAAAGTAGTAGAACCATAAATCTGTACGGATCACACTTAACGAGTCCCTGGTCAATATATGCTTCAATCGAAGCGACCAGTATGACGATGGTTCTCAATGATGTAGATCTGCTTATCATAGGGATGTGGGATCTCGGAATCATATCATAAATATCATGAGGTGATTGATATCAGACGACCCGCTTTGAATAGTGTTTCATAGATTAAGCCATGAACACATCCAAATGCGATAGCTTGTCACGATATCCTTAGACCAAGGAGTCTTTGTGATCGCTATGCAGTCGACGTACGGCTTTAACTTGCGCCTTACCCTTTCCGTAACAGGATTGCAATAACGGGCATGATTGGGTGGCGGAACGGATTGCATGAGTGACACGAAAGACGGCTAAGGGATTTATCCCTCATACTACGGTATGGGAAAAATATCCGTTAAGGCCGCTTGATCGAGAGTGACTGAGAGAAAGAGCATGGTCATGCCAGTGATACGGGTTATCAGTTCTCAGCCATCTCACAAGTAACGATGATTGATTAAACAAGGATGACGACTCTATGCCTTGCGATCAATCGGGATGTCTAGAGATAATAGGATAGTGACTTGTTCGCACAAGGTTAAATCGAATCATCGATCATCATGCACCTTGGGTAATCAAAACTGAAGGTTTTGGGCCAAAGGTTTGGTTTGTGAGAATAATTAGTGAATCGAGAAAACTGATTTTTCGTCGATGTCGTGTCGGATTTTGTTTGATAAGTAACGACAAGAATGGTCGGATAACTTTTGGACACGGCATGTGACCTCATGGGCGAGCCCATTGGGCTCGGCCCATGGGATCACCTAGCCTGCCCAACAAGGGCCCAAATGAGGCCCAATAAGCCCATATGGCCGGCCACCTTGGTGGGTCTAAGGGTGGGGGCCACACACCATATTTAGTTGGTGTTGTTGATTAAGAGGATAGTGATTTAAGGGGTTTAGGTGATGACTTGCCTTTAACACATGCTTTCATCATTTGTTACTTTAATGACCCATGCTTATGAGTTGATAAAGTAGACAAATATCATTTGAATTTATTACACAACTCACTCCCTCACTTCCTCTCTCTTGTGGCCGACCAACACTACCTCTCTCCTCTCTTGTTCTTCACATAATTGTTCTAGTAGGCTTTTTGTGAAGGATCTTGAAGATCATCCTCTTGGTGTGGACTTACTCTAGAGAAGAAGATCACATAGTTCTTCTTTCTTGATTCAACAAAGACTAATAGGTAAATTTCTTGTGGAACAGTTTTGCCTTGAGATTTAATGGTTCATGTTCTTGGACAAGGTTTGGAGTTGCTTTTGTTTATGCTTCCGCTATCTCGATGATCTTGAACGCTCCAAAACCCAACAGTGGTATCAGAACGTGGTTAACCCTCTTTATCTTCGTCTTGTTGAACTTGTTTCGGTTTTATGATGATTTGCATGCCATATTTGTTGATAACATGTTTTTAATGCTTTTTGGGTAAATTGCATGAAATATTTTATTTTTGAAAAATATATTGAATTTGAAATTTTTCAGATTTTTATTGGATTTGTTGAGTCCGAGAAGGGACTCTCGAAGAGCCGGATTGGAGGTACCGGACGGAGGTCACCGGAAGCCGGGGGAGGCCGGCGGTGACCGGGGCCGTCCCCCTTCTTGGCTGAGGCCGAGAAGGGAGGCAAGCTCGGTTTGGGCTTTCCTAGGCCTAAACCGAGCGGTGGTGTTGGGCTCGGCCCAATGGGCTTCGGCCTATTGAGCTTGGGCCCGACTTGGTTCGTGCACGTTGATTTTTGGTCCGTGGCATGAACCCGCGATCCAATATTTTGAAAACTTTCAAATTTGATCGGTTTCGATAAACTGTTTTTCGAAAAGGTTTAATTTCGATAAACCCGACCAAGCAACTTGGCAAAATTAAAACCGGAATAATTGCATATTATTTGATAACATGTTTGTGTGATAACATGTTGGATGATGTGATGAGTTGTATGATGCATTAGTAGCTCATTAGAATTTATCGCTTTCACGGTTTGCACACCATTAGTGTTAGCGTGTAATTATTCTTTCATTCGAGCCCTTAAAGTAATTATTTTTTGTCCGGTCTACAAACCGAGTATTAATTGTAATTGCTACTCAAAGTCGAGATGGAAAATTGAGCACAATGACGGTCTTTGAGGAAGTCCAAGAGCTAGTGGGAGCCCGAATAAGAATAGGGTGGGCTATTGATGCATATTTAAACGCATTATGATGGTTGCTTGAATTATTAGTTAATAATTGTATGCTTGCATGCTTAGCTTATGAGTTTATAAGACATCACCTCACATGCAAAGATTAAAAACGATTTTAATTGTTTGCATGATTAAAGCGTTATGAACCATCATCGCACGGGTTGTGATGGATGAGTTATATTTTGAAACGTGTTTGGACGGGTTGCAAATAACGACTTTAAAAGAAGATTGTATATGATACAATTAGAAACGTCACAACGCGGGTTGTTAATGACGGGTTTGTAACTGTACCAAAATACTTTCGAATTATTAAACACAACCAAATCACAACATAATTTCAGTCATGTGAGATGCCACCCAAATTCACACCCATGTAGAAACATTCTCTCGGTGTCGTGCGCCTAAGCGGAGCATTGATAGAATGGGTTCTATATGGAATGGTCAACCTTGTCGGATGTCGTGCGCCTTAGCGGAGCATCTACACAAAACTGATGCATATGTGAAGGTTGGTTGACTCGACCACGATTCTCGACCTGAGGTCGAGCTGGGGTATCAGAAGGGTAAGCCGTGTGCTTTTGCACATACCCTGACCAAGAGTTACGCGGGTTGTAATTGGATGGACGTCCTACCCAAATGGGTCAATTGGAGCGGTGCGCCTTAACGTACTTCAATTGAAAAGTAAGGGATCTTGGTTTAAAGATTCTAAACCTTAGAATCAGATGGTTGGTGTTTAATTTGGATCTTCGTAAATTTATTCAACTATTCTGATTAAATTTACTTTCTTCGTGTAGAAATGGCTAGTAATTCAACAAACTCGTCTAATTTGTCATTGAGGGCTATACTTGATAAGTGTAAGCTCAATGGAACAAATTATCTGGACTGGGACCGAAATTTGCGACTTGTGTTAAAGTTGGAACGTAGGGAGTACGTCCTAGACAAGACTATCCCGGTGGAGCAAGCTGCCAACGCAATGAGGGTCATTAACGATGCGTACCAGAAACACCTTAGCGACTCTATCGACGTTGCGTGTGTCATGCTGGGCTGCATGGAGGCGGACCTCCAGAAGCAGTTTATGGAGCTATCCCATGATCCGTTTGCCATGTTTGCACAGATCAAGGATATGTTCAAGGAGAAAGTACTTATTGAAAAATACACTGTTCTCCGAGAACTCATTGCCTGCAATATGTCAGCAGGCAGCTCCGTAGGTCCACACGTCCTACGCATGAAGGGACATCTCGATCATCTAAGTAGTCTCGTAATGACTATGGAAAAAGAGATGGATGGGGATTTTATTCTGCAATCCCTTCCTCATGCATATGGTGGGTTCATCATGAACTATCACATGCATGACATGGACAAGACCGCATCGGAGTAGCACAGCATGTTAGTGACTGCCGAGAAGAGCATAAGGGGCAGTGCGCCCAAAGGTGTTCTTATGGTCCAGAAGGGATCCGACTTCAAAGCAGGTGGTGATAAGGGTAAAGGCCTTATGCACCTAGCAAGGAAGAACAGACGACCTTTCATTACTAAACCTTCCATTCTCATGGAGGGCAAGGGGAAGGTAGAGGAGTCGGTCTGTTTCTACTGCCAAAAGCATGGTCATTGGAAAAAGGACTGTCAGCAGCTGAAGGAAGATTAGAAGAAGGGCAGTGGGGCCGCTACTTCGTCAGGTATTCCATTAGAGCTAAATCTTTCTACTATAAATGCTTGGGTACTAGACACTGGAGCTGAGTCTCATGTCTGTGCGGATGTGCAGGTACTGCGTAGTAGAAGAGATGTGGGGGAAAACGAGGTGGACCTAAGATTTGGGAACAACGTGCGAGTTACCGCAACTGCTGTGGGTTCGGTTGATCTTGTTTTGCCCAGTGGGCTTGTAATAAGATTGTTTGATGTGTTTTGCGTATCTGCTTTCAGCAGGAATATTGTATCAATATCAATTCTTGAAAAAGAAGGTTATTATTTTGATATTAAGAACGTTTTTTTAATATTATGCGCAATAACATGTTTTATGGAAATGCTCACACATTTGGAGGTTTATACATATTAAATATGCAAAACTCGAGATCCAACACGCTCTATAATATTAATGCTAAGAGATTTAAATCTAATGATTTAGACCAAACTCTAATCTGGCATTGTCGTCTAGGTCACATAAATGAGAAACGCATCTCAACGCTTCATAAGCGCGGACTTCTAAGTCAATTAGAATTCCAAACGATTGGAAGATGCGAGACTTGTTTAATGGGCAAGATGACTAAAGCGCCCTTCACCGGTATAGGTGAGAGGGCAGGTGATCTATTGGGTCTAATACATTCAGACGTGTGTGGACCAATGAGTACACCAACCAGAGGTGGTTTAGGCTACTTTATCACATTTACTGATGATTTCAGTAGATATGGTTATTTCTATATCATGAGACATAAGTCCGAAGCCATTGATAAATTCAAGGAGTTTAGAAATGAAATAGAAAACCAACTCGGAAAGAGTATCAAGGCACTCCGTTCTTATCGGGGTGGAGAATACTTATCCGAAGAGTTTCTTAGTCATCTTACAGAAAGTGGAATACTATCTCAGTGAACTCCGCCAGGAACACCGCAACTCAATGGTGTGTTCGAGCGAAGGAATCGAACATTGTTGGATATGGTTCGATCAATGTTAAGTCACAGTGGAAGGGACATCATTCGAGAAATGGTACGGGAAGAAACCCGTTTTGTCCATCCTGAAAATCTGGGGTTGCGAGGCTTTTGTAAAACGGTTGCTTGCAACCAAGCTTGAACCGAGATCAGATAAGTGCACTTTCATCGGATATCCAAAAGAAACAAAAGGATACTACTTCTACAAACCGAGCGAAAACAAAGTATTTATCGCCCGAGGAATTTATTTTGAAGACAGTCAGTTGGATGACTATTCATCTTGATGAAGTTCCAGATGAGATAGTCACTCAGGAACCACTTGACGACCTCTTAGAAGAAGTAGAGCCAGAAGTGGTCGTTGAGCAAGAACCAATAGCTACAGTTAATGAGGACGGTCCAAGGCGGTCTGAAAGGACAAGTCATGCACTTGTCAGATACGGTTTCCTAGTAACTGGAGGTGATGATTTGGTGTTAGTGGACAATGATCCAGCTACCTTTCGAGAGACCATGGACAGAACCGACTCTGAGAAATGGCTGGAAGCCATGAGGGAAGAAATGCAATCCATGTTAGATAATCAAGTGTGGAATTTGGTGGATCAAACCCCTGGCGTAAAAGTCATTGGGTGTAAATGGATCTTTAAAATAAAGATAGACATGGATGGCAAACCTCATACTTATAAAACGAGACTGGTAGCAAAAGGTTATAGGCAAGTCCACGGAATTGACTGTGAGGAAACCTTTTCTCCAGTAGCTATGGTCAAATCTATCCGCATTCTACTTGCCATAGCAGATTATCATAATTATGAGATATGACAAATGGATGTCAAAACCGCTTTCCTTAATGTCAGGTTAGTTGAGGACGTTTATATGTCCCAGCCTGAGGGTTTTGAGGATCCAAAGAATAAGGGAAAGATTTGTAAGTTGCTCAAATCAATTTATGGTTTGAAGCAAGCATCTCGGAGTTGGAATCAACGTTTGGATGAAGTAGTGAAACAGTTTGGCTTCATCAAGAACGATGATGAACCTTGCGTGTATAAAAAGGCAGATGGGAGTAAAGTAGTCTTTTTGGTGCTCTATGTTGATGACATATTGCTCATTAGAAACGACGTCCCTACCTTGCTCTTAACAAAGGCTTGGTTAGGTGAGTGTTTCACAATGAAGGACTTAGGCTTCTTACATCTTGGGGATCAATATATATATAGAGATCGTGCCAAGCGGGTCTTGGGCTTGAGTCAAAGCCCCTATATAGACAAAGTGCTGAGAAGATTCTCAGTGCATAATTCAAAGAAAGGACTGCTGCCCATGCGTCATGGCATAAAGCTTAGTAAGAAACGGTGTGCTGAGACACCTGCAGAGCTAAAAAGAATGAATGAGATTCCATATGCTTCGGCTATAGGGTCCATAATGTATGCCATGATATGTACGAGACCGGATGTCTCGTTTGCCCTAAGCTGTACCAGTAGACATCAATCCAAACCCGGTGAGGAACACTGGATTGCAGTCAAGGCAATTCTCAAATATTTGAGAAAAACTAAAGTCGCTTTTCTTGTATACGGGGGAAGAAATGATGATGATCTAGTCGTCAAAGGATATGTCGACGCTAGTTTCCAGACAAACCCTAATGACTTTAAGAGTCAGTTGGGATATGTGTTTACGTTGAACGGTGGAGCATTTAGCTGGAAAAGCAAGAAGCAGGACACCATTGCATTTAGCTGGAAAAGCAAGAAGCAAGAACGGTGGAGTATATTGCTGCATCGGAAGTAGCAAAGGAGGTTGCATGGATCAGGAGTTTCATGGCTGGGTTAGGTGTAATTCAAAACCCATCTAACCCAGTAGACTTATATTGTGACAACACCGGGGCCATTGCACAAGATAAGGAACTCAGGGCACATGACAGATCCAAGCATGTACTCAGGAAGTATCACATCATCCGCGACATAGTTGCTAAAGGTGACGTGAAGATCCACTACGTTGCATCTGATGATAACACAGCCGAACCCTTGACCAAGGCTCTTCCTCAAGCGAAACATGATAAAAATGTTAGGTCAATGGGGATAGACTGGGACTCAGATTGGAACTAGGGGCAAGTCGGAGATTGATAGCATTTTTGTGCCCTAGTCTAATTGCTATTAGTCTATAAATGTCCATGTATATTTATCATCGTTTGTAATAAATAAAACGGCTTTGTATTACTTATCTGTTGAAGTAATATGTCAAGCATGATCTGATTTTTGACCACTAAAGTAGTAGAACCATAAATATGTACGGATCACACTTAACGAGTCAATGGTCAATATATGCTTCAATCGAAGCGACCAGTATGAGGATGGTTCTCAATGATGTAGTTCTGCTTATCATAGGGATGTGGGATCCCGGAATCATATTATAGATATCATGAGGTGATTGATATCGGACGACCCGCTTTGAATAGTGTTTCAAAAATTAAACCATGAACATATTCAAATGCGAGAGCTTGTCACGATATCCTTAGACCAAGGAGTCTCTGTGATCGCTATGCAGTCGACGTACAACTTTAACTTGCGCCTAACGCTTTCCGTAACAGGATTGCAATAACGGGCATGATTGGGTGGCGGAACGGATTGCATAAGTGACACGAAAAACGGCTAAGGGATTTATCCCTCGTACTACGGTATGGGAAAGATATCCGTTAAGGCCGCTTAATCAAGATTGATTGAGAGAAAGAGCATGACCATGCCAGTGATACAGGGTATCTGTTCTCTGCCATCTCACATATCAAGTAACAATGATTGATTAAACAAGGATGACGACTCTATGCCTTGTGATCAATCGGGATGACTAGAGATAATAGGATAGTGACTTGTGCGCACAAGGTTAAATCTAATCATCGATCATCATCCACCTTGGGTAATCATAATGTCTTACTAGAGACCACTTATGATGGATCGGGCAAGAGAGATCTCTTGCGCCGATCTGCCAACGGTGGCATGAGCCTGGAGGGTCACACACATACAAGATTGATAACTTGAGACAAGGAAACCTTAACGCTTCTTGAGGAGCAACACATGGACAAAATAGAAGGTTTTGGGCCATAGGTTCGGTTTGAGAGAATAATTAGCGAATCGAGAAAACTGAGATTTTCGTCGATGTCGCGTCGGATTTTGTTTGATAAGTAACGACAAAAAGGGTCGGATAACTTTTGGACACGACACGCGACCACATGGGCGAGCCCATTGGGCTCGGCCTATGAGATCACCTAGCCAGCCCAACAAGGCCCCAAATGAGGCCCAATAAGCCCATATGGCCGGCCACCTTGGTGGGTCCAAGGGTGGGGGTCACACATCATACTTAGTTGGTGTTGTTGATTAAGAGGAGAGTGATTTAAGGGGTTTAGGTGATGACTTGCCTTTAACCCATGCTTTCATCATTTGTTACTTTAATGACCCATGCTTATGAGTTGATAAAGTAGACACATATCATTTAAATTTATTACTCAACTCACTCCCTCACTTTCTCTCTCTCGTGGCCGGCCAACACTACCTCTCTCCTCTCTTCTTGCTCTCTTGTTTTTCACATAATTTTTCTAGTAGGCTCTTTGTGAAGGATCTTGAAGATCATCCTCTTGGTGTGGACTTGCTCTAGAGAAGAAGAACACATAGTTCTTCTTTCTTGATTCAACAAAGACTAAAAGGTAAATTTCTTGTGGAATAGATTTTGCCTTGAGATTTAATGGTTCATGTTCTTGGACGAGGTTTGGAGTTCCTTTTGTTTATGCTTCTGCTATCTCGATGATCTTGAACGCTCCAAAATCCAACATAGGGTAGTTATAACGAACATTGTTGGCTATTGGACGGACTGTAGTGGTACAGATGATAGAGATGATAGAGAGGAGATATCGAACCGATCGATACCTCGTGGACATTGGGTAATTACTATGTCTTACTAGAGACCACTAGTGATAAATCAGGTGAAATGACCTTTCACACTAATCTGCAAATAGGTCACGGGCCTACAGGGTCACACACCAAGAGCAAGACCGAAGCGACTCGATAGGACTCAAGAGGTCCAAAGTTAGGTGGTGAATGAATCATTGCAGTGGGATGTCGACCGACATCGTCACAAAGAGGTGTCAATCGGCACTTGTGTGGTTTCGATCGACACCTATATCTGGCAGTGAAAATGGTGGTGTCGATCGACACCTTCCACCACGGGAAGGGTGTCGATCGACACCTGTGCCAGACGGGTAAAACCCTAGGCCCTTACCCAAAGCCTATAAATAAAGGCCTTGTGGTGAGAGTCACTTAATACCTTGAGCAATATTTGATACATCACCTAAAAAATCTCTAGTTCTAGCATTGGGGGCAACGGAATCGAGTGAGTTGAGGGATCTACGGTGGTCTAGTAGCCGTTAGGAGAATCCACGCTTCAAGAGGTCGAGCTCGCGTGTGTGTGCATTCGTAGTGGACGGGACCGAGAGAACATCTTGGATCGGACTCGAGAGCTACTCATTTGGACTACGAGAGGTAGGTTTTTATGCGACTTCATAGCTTCGTATCTGATTGATTCATCGATTGTTGGCGAGAGGTCCTTGTGCGGGATTTCTCGGTTAGAATTTCAATTTTTCATTGTGACCCTAGGAATCCTCAATAGTAGTGTCAAAACATACGTCGTTGTTCTTTAGATGAATCAATCTTGCATAATTTATGATAAAAATGCATGCTAGCTAGCTACCCATTATTTATTGACATATACAGACCAATAATGCGCTTAGACTGTGTCATCGAATACTCTACACTAGCTAGGAGTGAATTGACATTTGTGCTATATGTGGTTAATTTAATCACCACGTACGGGAACAATCTCATTTCCACATGAAACTTCTACATCACCTATACTTAATTCATCTAATAAGATTATTCTTGTATAATTAAGAGCAAAAATCTTGTATGTACTCAAATTTTGGTGCCAACGGTACCGGTGAGAGGGATAAAGATTCGGTCGACACGTAGGAGGCTGCAGAGGATACTTATGGGTTTGGGTGCTAATGTGGAACGTAGACAGTTATCAATTTATTATCCATCATAAATACATATTATCAATAAAAAATTATCAACTAAGTAACTGCAATAAAAGTTTTATTAATTTAATAATTAACATAATTACATATCATTAAATACTTATCATGAAGTTAAATAATAATAAAATTACTATAGTTAAATCTATAACCACACTAATATAAGGTGTCCTCAATCTAGTATAATGTCTCATTATTTGGCATAAAATATTCTATATCTAAAATTTGTTAAAATCATGCCAGATTTTATATCAAAAAAATAAAGACCTTATACCAAAACACTTTAAAATCTTATAAAAAAACACGTCATCTCACTCAAGGATGCTCATGAAAGTAAATGAAATCGGGCGAGGTACTTACTGTTTTGGTATAAGATTTTAACATTTTCTGGTACAAGTTCTTGAATGTCTTAGAAATGTCTGGACTTTCCCTCTTAAATGTTCACCTTTCAACTGTTTTTGCATAATGTTATGAATACTTTCTTATACGGTTTTAAGTGTTTTGGTATAAAGTGTTGATTGTTTTGCATAAGATTTTGAGTTTTTTTATCAACATTAATTGATATTATAAATGACGAGAAAAAAGATAGAGTACAACAAAAATAGGGGAAAACTAAGCCCCAAACCAAATTAAAATAGACAAAATCAAAAGTTAAGAAAGGATAGAACGCAATACCATCCTCAGGTTTGTGCACCAGGTGGGCAAAACACGCTCTCCCGCCCAAGACTGAATATCACGACCCTGTCTACCTGCACCATCGTGTATGAGCGCATCTGCAGTAACCTAAAAGCCTCTCCAGGTGATCGCTACTCGTCCCGAAAGATCCGGCCGTTCCTGGTGACACAGAGATACTAAAAACGCATCGTGATCAGTCTGTCCATGCCCTCCTTGCTCCTCTATCCGCAATCCTGTCACTCCACCCTATAAAAAGGTCATTGAGTGACTGAGTAGTGTGGAACGGGATTCCCCACAACCCGAGGATCTCCCTCCAGAACCTCCGTGACCATCTGCAGGAAAGCAAAAGGTGCTCCGTCGTCTCCTCCCTCCTCCCACACAAAGCGCACATGCAGTAGCCGATCGGGATGATCCCCCTAAAAGCAAGCGTGCCTCTGGTCAGTAGGCCACCCTAGAGTACTAGCCATCCAAAACTCCCGAAGTTCGGCGGAACTGGCATACCCCATAATATGGGAGCCTAGTCCACCAAGTATACCTGATCTGCCCTCGACAGCATATGCAACCCCCTTCTTGTCGTGTACCCTCTCTTGTTAGACGTCCACTAGATTTGGTCTCGGGCACCATCTGTCTGTCTGGTAGTGCCGAGAACTGTAAGCAACTCTGCAAACTCTAGCCCTGCTCTAGCCGTCAAACCCCACAGAAGTGTATAGACCATCCATCCAGTGTAGGGTTTTAGAGCGTTCTAGATCGTCGAGATAGCGGAAGCATTTAATAAAATCTACTCCAAACCTTTGTCCAAGAACATAAACCGTTAAATCCCAAGGCAAAATCTATTCCACAAGATATTTACCTTTAAGTCTTGTTGAATCGATAAATAAGAACTTTCTGATCTTCTTCTCTAAAGCAAGTTCACACCAAGGAGATGATCTTTGAAGATCCTTCACTTAATTGCCTACTAGAACAATTAAATGAAAAACAAGAGAGCAAGAATGAGGAGAGAGAGAGTCTTGGCCGGCCACTAGAGAGAAAAAGAGAGAGTTCTTGTGAGTTGTGTGATTATTTGATTAATGAATGAATGTTAGATATTTCAATTCATCATCCAACTCATAAGCATAGGTCAAAAGTGATTGGTATGGGCTTAAAGGTGCTTTAACCCATACCCCTTAAATCACTCACTTCTTAATCCACAATCACCAACTAAGCATGGTGTTGTGTGACCCCCACACATGGACCCACCATGTGGGCCGGCCAAGAGGGCTTATTGGGCCCTTAATGGGCCCTTGTTTGGGCCGGCCATGAGACCTCATGGGCCGAGCCCGATGGGCTCGCCCATGTGGTTTCGTGCCGTGTCCAAAAAAGCCCGACCCTTTTTTTCGTTACTTATCAAACAAAGTCCGACGCGATATTGACGAAAAAACTCAGTTTTCTCGATTCGCTAATTATTCTCTCAAACCGAACCCATGGCACAAAACCTCAAGTTTTGTCCATGTATTGCTCCTCAAGAAACGTTAAGGTTTCCTTATCTCAAGTTCTCCGTATTGAATGTGTGTGACCCTTCAGGCTCATGCCACCGTTGGCAGATCGGCGCAAAACATTACTACAACACATTCGATATATCACTACAACACATTAGTAATATATGGCGATTTTTTTATTCGGAAAGATGATAAAACATTACATCTGTAGATAACTTTTATATTGGACTGGGGCATAACTCTAACACAAACTCACCATCGGATCGTCCAATGTCATTCTCTTAATGATATCTATGATCTAACTCCGGCACTCGCATTGCCATGATCAGTAGAGCGTGATCATAAAGAGTTGGCCTCATACTTGTCGCTTCTACTGAAGCTTAACTGACCAGGGACACATTAAATATAATTCGTTAAGAGTCGCACTTCTACTATTAGTGATGAGACCCATAATGATACAGATCAAATCATATCTAATATATTACTACAACACATTAGTAATATAATGCCATTTTATTTATTCTGAAAGATGATAAAACACTACATGTAGATAACTTATTACATTAGGCTAGGGCACAACTCTAACACTCCATGCATCTGCGACCGTAATTCTCGTGGCTAAAAGACATGTCTCCGATTGCTCTGAAGCATCCTTTCCAGACGAATCCTCCCCCTGAACCTCCTCCTCAATCTCGCCCAAGACCCCCAAATCTCCCCTCTCAAGACCCAAGACTACATCTTCCCCAGAAGCGTCCTCCCAGCCCTCCCCATCCGACCCTATGTACTCACCTATCTCCTCTAACCTAGTATCCCCCAACTCTGATGACAGCTCGCTCCCTCCACCTATCTCCTATCTAGGTTGGGCCCTGCCTCTGACAATCCTGATCGGTACCCGCGGATGTTCAATCACAGAGGCTGAGGATGTCGGGCGCCTCCCTACAGAACAATAGGAATGCATCCCCTCCAAAGAATAACCCATGAGCAGATCATCAGTGGAGATTGGCCTCTAGCCGATGACGAACCCACCCAAACTGAATCTCCGTCTCTCCCCTGGAGCTCTCCCTCGCTATCATGATCACTAGGGGTCAAAGGTCTAGATTGAAGATACGTCCTCGAAGCCAAGACACAAAGAGTTCCCCTCACTGATCCGAGTATAATCTAGATCAACAATCGTCGTATACGGCTTCAGCGGGGATCTCGGAGTCCGAATAAAGCACATTGTCTCCCGAGTAGCGGCTGTGGTCGTGATATGAACAAGACAGAACTCTCCCCCTCCCACTGAACATTGTTCTGTGCCCCTAAAACCTCCCCCAAGCAGCGGTATGTGCCCCCAAAACCTCCGACTCCTTGGCCTAAAAGACCCTACCCCGACCTTGCCCGAACGGTAGTAACACCCCCACGCACACAGGGGACAAGTTTGGGTCAAAGTCCGCCTTAGTGATGGTAGGGATACTAGAGATATCGCTAATCTCTAATCCTACTCTAATCAACCCTTCTCCTATCCGGCAATCCACTCCCCAAGATCTTCAGAGAGGGTCTGAGACGTGCACCAATACTACAACACGTTCGAAACACCCCTCGATGACGGAATCTGGTGAATGGAAATCAGACTACCAATACCACCTGCCACCATGGCTATCGATGTTGAAGACCAAACAAACAAAATCAACCGAATGTGAACCCAACGAAACATTTCGCCATGCAAAAAACGGTAGAAATTAGTATAGCAGAAGAAGAACCACTGACGAAGATCCACCCAATGACCGATCTGAAGTCTGGCAACTACACTGGCCTCCGAATAAGACAGTAAAAACACCCGCTGTCCCAGATTAGAAATGGTAACAACCTCCGAACCTCTGCCCCACATCTCTTAAAGAAGAGCCAAGCGCTCAAAATCTCGAACAAAAACTGCTAAGATATAAAATTGGAACTGTTGCGAAGGGCTAGGATGTAAAACTCGGCCTAGAACCGGCGTGGTCAAAAGAGCAGTATGTGGCCTTCGAGGAGTAGGTGAGTGTCGTCCAGCTGCCACAAAAAGAAAGGAACCTCTCAAAATGAACCCATGTAAGGCCAAAATTGCCTCTGTGTGCGTATGCTCTGATGCGAAATGGACAAAAGCGTAGCTGACTGGCGATGTCGTCTCGGGGAATTAACATCCACAATCTCCCCAAATCTCCGAAAGAGATTTCGAAACTCTGTTTCCGTGAGGTGTGTCATTAAATTACCCACATATGTTGGAAAACCGGATTTGGAAGCCTCCTCCAATTTTCGAGCCATACGTGAGACAATTTTTTACGATCGAATCACCTAAAACCTTGCAATCAGCTTTAGCCAAGTCAACCGAGGCGACCAACTAAGCGGTCAGATCACCCAAAACAACGCAAGTTGCATCGACCAATGGCGCTTCCCTTCTCTAATATCACTAAACTTACGATCCGAAGGGCATTTTGAATCAGGTTGAAGTAAATTTGTTGGCTACGCCAGACTAACCGGTTCAGCTGGTTCAACAATAACTGGGCAAGCATCAAGTAAAAATTCTGAACAGTGAACCAACTTGTGTACCTTTTCAGATGACTCGTGATCTGATGTAGCCAAATTGCCACGATGTTCTGAACCGGCCAGTCTCGACTTCAAAGTGGAACATGAAAACAACGATTCCGAGTGGACCGGCGTTGGGACCATCTCGATTAGATCGACCTTTGACAGTTTGGCATGTTGAGAAGCATGGACCGGTTGAATGTGCGAGGTGTTGCCCGACATCGGAGCTGGCTGCTGCCGACCAGAGAAGAAACGGAGGAGGGCCTCCCTCCCCAAAGTATTTTCCCCTCGCCTTGCCGGATATAAGCACGACCGGACTATGGTCTGCTGCCGGCGCGAGGAATTTCTGGGAAGTGCAGCGCCCTTTTAGCGTTGTTGCTCCGATCTAGGGAGAACGACCTCCACCTGAGCCTACATGGCGTTGCCGGATAGATCTAGACTGACCCCTTCTCGGAGCAAGACCTGACAGAGGTCCACGCGATCATGAGTTGCATTGCTCCGAACCAGAAGCTGAACTCGGGCTGCTTCCAACTCCTTCTCCGAACTAGCAAGGATATCTACGATGAACCCACCCTTTCCTCCGATCATCACCTTCCTCTCCCTTCTCTTTTCTCGTCCTCCCTCGGCCTCGCAGATTTTTAGTGTTTTGAAAAATCTTGACTTTGCCCAAAGACACTTTTCCACTATTTTTGGTATAAGCCTTTAAGTGTTTTGGTATAAAATTTTCATTGTTTTGTTAAGTGATAATCTCACTAAACTATAGGTGACTAGACACATATCTCAACTAACTAAAACTAGCATTTTTGTTTAAGAGGCGTGCTGACTTTTTTTCATGACATAGTTACATTTTTCGTTTTTGTTAAGTTAACACCGTCAAATTTTAGTGAAAATGACAAAACTACCCCTAGATCATTCAAATTTTCAAACACATACTATTAAACTCTTTTATTTCTTTTTCATCCACTCTCCTCATCATCTCTTTTTCTCTCTAGAATCAAGCCACCATGCAAATCTTATAATTTAGCAAGACCCTAAACCCCAAATCATTTATCGCAGATGATAAGGTCGCATAATTTGAAAAAAGATACAATTTCTTGTAGATGTAGCTAATGTACAAATCAATTGCTTTTCTTAAAATTTGCAATAGAAACTCCTTACTATACCACCTCCTCCTTTGATCTCTCCGTCGATGAAGCCTCCTCCACCGCTCACTCCCTCAAATCCCACCTCCGGTGGACAGACCCTCTACGGCCTTTTCCTCCTCATCTTCTGCCCCACCCTCGCTGAGATCGCCGGCTACGACTTCGCCCACGACAACATGGAGCGTGGCCTCGGTGGGATTTCTGACGTCCTCTTCGCTGTCTGCGCCGCAGCTATCCTTCGCCTCCCTGAGAGTTCCGTCGTCTAGGCCAAGCTGGCCATCAATCTCAAGAGGAAGAGGGTTCGGCTTCACAAAATCCGAGGAAGCAGAGGAGCTAGACGGAATATTAACATCTTGGATTTGATTACTATATTTTGTGTTTGGATGGTGATTATGTAGAATTTTTTTTTGTTTGGTATAATGAAGTGTTAGATTTTTACTGGTCTCCAAGTATGTTGAGAGTGGAGGGAGATTGACAGGTGGGTATTCAGGCGATGAGAAAGAGGGAGAGGAAATGATTAAATGATATAAGGATATTTTGATTATTTCTCGTCTCAACCTAACGGTGAAGTTAACAACTATAGCCATCTGAGCAGAAAAAAATGTCAATGCACTTCCAAGAACAACAAAAGGTCAATAGTAGTTAGTTGAGAAATGTGTCAATTTATCTGTATTTTGGAGAGATTATCACTTTTTTAATTCGTGTAGTTATAATTTTAGTTAGTTTAAATTAATATAAAGTATTTCTTGGATGTAATTATTGAATTTTTAATATTTAATTATGGTAATTTTTGAATCGCTAATTACAGTAATTATGTTAGCTATTGAATTGATAATTAAATACCTACATTCCACGTAACTGACATAAGCACCACGTCCACATTTACTTTTAAAGCGGCGTTTTTCCTCTATTTACCTCTAACTATAGCTAGGCCAACCTTTGGGCTAATATCATATATCAAAATTTTATGTTTAGTATGTATATATAATATAAGGGTAAATGTCACAAATGTACAGTTAGTTATTCATATATTAATTTTTTTTTTTTTATTATTATTATTATTATTATTTATTTATTTTTTTTTAATAACAATTATTGTTATTAATAATTATTTCATGAAAATTAAAAGTAAATCAATTTAATTATTGATTATCAATGATAAAAATAAACATAAAAAGGTAAATTAATTATTAATAATTAAAATAATAATAATATTAATTATTAATAATGTATCGAAACTTTCAAATGACATAACTCTCTCATACGAGTTTCGTTTTGGGCTCTTAGTATATCAAATCGAAGATCTTCCGATTCTCTTCGATTTGACATATTATATGCTCAAAACGAAATTCGTATGAGATAGTTATGTTATTCAAAAGTTTAATATATTATTAATAATTAAATATATTATTAATCATTAATACTATTTTGATTATTTATAATATTTTAATCATTAATCATTAAAATAATATTCTTTATTAATAAAAAAGTATTTTTTAAAGGTTGTTGATCTTTTGATTCTTTTCGAATTGAAATACTATAAGCCCGAAATAGAGTTTGTATGAGAGATTTATGTCATTCGAAAGTTCAATATATTATTCATCTTATTATTTTTAATAATTAGTATTATTTCATTATTAATAATTAATTTACTTTTACTTTTACTCTTACTTTTTATGAAATAATTATTACTAAATGTTAATAAAAATGATTTATTATTAATAAGTATTATAATTTGACGAATTATGAACAATTTGGTGAATAATGGTAAGCATTTGAAAATTTCATAGACAATCAAGGACATTTTCGTTTTTTACGCTTAACTAATTGAAACTTAACCATTTTGATTAATCAACAATAAACCAAAACTAGCTGATCATAAAACTACATTTTCGGTTAGCTATACCTCTACCTGCAAAACGTGTAAAACTAACTGTAAATTTGTGCTGACATAACTCACAATTACACGTCGATCTTTTGCTGGTCCTGGATGTGAATAATCTCATTATGTGGGAGATGCTTACTGTAGGGCCTCGAACTAGGAAGATATATGCTTATATAAGTATCCCCCACGTTCACAATTAATACCACACGGCACACACACTCTCTATCTATCCTCAAAGGACCATTAATAGTCCATCGGATGGGAAGGAAGGGGGGGAGAAAGAGAAAAGGCAGTAAGGGATTAGACACTCCATTGAAGAGAAAGCTCAAGGAGCTCCAGAGCTTGGTTCCAGCTGCTGATGTTAATGATGACCAAAATAACATGGATGCTCTATTTGTA
The DNA here is from genome assembly GCA_963920655.1 of Geranium rotundifolium. Classification (NCBI taxonomy): domain Eukaryota; kingdom Viridiplantae; phylum Streptophyta; class Magnoliopsida; order Geraniales; family Geraniaceae; genus Geranium; species Geranium rotundifolium. Next base: position 22,507,914 of record OY987311.1, on the reverse strand, counting down.
AACACTGCAAATTATATCTTTCTACTTCAGTCACAAGTGAGTCTTCTTCACACTTTGTGCTCTTCATTTGGAACCTAATTAAGCTCCCAAAAATAGTTGCCAACTCTATATCATGTGTTATATATACTATAGATAAATAGTGAATTAATTGATGGAGTTTCTTTATTTGCAGCAAATCATGTGTTCTTGTATGCAATCTAGTGTTGTACAATTAATTTATTACCTCCATGGATCATTAATAAATTAATATGTTTGAAAATTTTATTTGCTCGTGTATAGCATTTATATCGAAAATTGAATTATTGTGGAATTTGATTGTTATTATCTTGAACGGAATATATTTATCACTTCATTAAAGTTATTCAAATCATGTGGTTCTTCACTCTCATTTACCAGTCTATAACTATTTACTTCTATAAATCCTGAACTGTTTGTTGGGCCAGTAGCACCAATCATTCACTAATAACTATATTCATGATCAATAATGCTCAAGGCATCGCACAAGATCGAGTCAAACACTGTGTAGGCATTGATAATATTAAATTAAATTCTCCGTCTCCAAAATAATATTATTCTCTCACTATATTGTCGGTGTCTTATGTAGAAAATTTTAGTATAAAAATTATAAAGGGAAGACAATGATAACAAATAATATTTGTTGTATCGTGGTGTACGAAGGTTACGGACTTGCAAGCTATTTTCAGTGCGATCTCAAATTTAATTGAAATTTTCAGTAGCTCTGGAGATTAATACAACAATCCCAACAATACATACATGCACTCATGGATTCCAAATCCATTTTGAGGTCTGGACGTGCATTTGGGGTTGAGACATAAAGATTTATGGGGATTTGAACTCGTGTCTACGAGGTACAAGCTCTGATACCATATTAGATGGACAACTCAACTAAAAGTTTAAGCTGATAGTAGAATGACCAATTATAGTTTTATACTCTAACAAAAACTCCTTGTGTCTTGATATATCTTTTAACCATGATCGTGCTCAAATCTACACAAGAATTATATAGAGAGGGGAAAATAAATTATGATAAAACAGGGTATTAACGTGACCAATAATGAAGGATATGACTCTTCCATTAAGGTCAAATAACAAGCAAAATCAAAAGTCCAAAGGAGAGTCTTATGAGATACATTATTTTAAACAATCCCCGGCTAATGGTGAACATTAGATTTTTGAGTAAATGAAGGTTTCGATATGTAAGCATCAATAGCTTTCGATTTGAATTGACGTTGTGTAGTGAGACAACAACTTACATTTTGATAAGTGAATTTCTACTTGACTTTGTCAAATTTCAATGGACACATCCCCACAACAGATTATATCTTTGAAGTTGTGCAAATTCTGTAATTATTAACATACAAACGGATTTAAGGTCATGCGTACATCTCAGATTTAACGAGCGCTCTAGAAAAAATTACCCAAGTCTTACTTGGAATGCCGCTAAACCATCATAATCACATAAGTGGATCATTAAATTTGTGTCTCATATCACTTATACTTGAGCTATTAAGCACATTACATCCAACAGGTCACCAAGAAACAAAGTCCATCAAGTGTATTTTTCCAACACCACCAAAACTGATTATGGATTATTATAGATGAAATTCATCAAGTACATCTCTATAGCACTACAAAATTTATTATGAAATCTCAAACACCACCAAAAACCGTGATGATTGTAATGAAATGATAATTAATAATGATCATTGGATACTTTTACAATTGCAACAAGTCGCAATTATTGATATTTCTAAATTTATAATCGTCTTTTAATGAAACCGTAGGGATAACAAAGTAATTGTACTAAATTTAATGAGTGAATCTAAACTAGACTCAATCTCATCAATTTCGGGTATTAATTCGAGTTGATTTGTTTATAATATTATATCACGATTCTTTCCTAATTTAGACAATTATTGACTCTAGAGATCCTAAAACTAATTACATCATTTATTTTATAAATTACAGTATTTAATGCAGTTAATTATTATTGTAATTTATTTATTATTTCACTATTTACGATTATATGGCTTCATTGTTACGATTACAAGAGTTTTACTATTTTTTATATTATTTCATTTTTTTTTCATTTCATAATTTTATTTGTAAATCCATGATTTAATTTTTTTTTATACAATTTCATAATTTATTATTTCATTTTTTCGATCTCATGATATTATTTGTATAATTATAGTATCCACTAGAAAATATATTATTTCATTTTTGACGATTTTATGAATTCATTTTTACGATTACATCATTTTACACTAATATTTCTTGATGCGAGTTTCATTTTCACGAATCTATTTCAAAACATTTAATTGCATAGTTTCATTTCTTATGAGGTCCATGTTTCATTTTTTGCGCATTACATGTTTCATAAGTACATATTTCATTTATCCGATATATTTACGATTACATCATTTTACACTAATATTTCATGATGCGAGTTTCATTTTCACGAATCTATTTCAAAACATTTAATTGCATAGTTTCATTTCTTATGAGGTCCATGTTTCATTTCAAAATTTTGTAGGATTTTCATTTCATGATGTATACATTTCGGCACAAACAAAGCAACATCTCAAAATCACAACAACTAATGCATGAACTAACCACCATTTTCCTGAAATTGAAACGTGATATAATCGGATCAAGAACAAATTGGAAACTAACTATCATGAAAATCAAATAGATAGTGTAACACGAAATATAACAAATTGAAATCTGATTACAATCAAAATCAAATATATATATATACATAGACGATTCCTCAAAAAAAATATAACGAATCAAAAATACGAAAAAGCTAATGAGGAAATAAAAAGAAGAATCCAAACTATAAGATTATGTGTCCATTCAATTATAATACATAAAAGAAAAAGTAAAAACAAAGCCTATTTTCACGTCCGTAGTGTCTTGAGTTGGCAGCAAAGAAACACAACTAAATTAATTAAAATCACCAAATTAATGAAATTAGCCAACAATTGTCGCCACACTCGAACAAACTCAACTGAGAAAAATGTAGAAACTCCACAAATTTCTAAGATTTCAAAATTTCACCTACATGAGTCTTTGTAGTCGTACTTCTCAGTACTAGGCATGTCGTTGGTGGCGGAGATTGAGCGCGGCACGGTGGGACCATGGAGTCGTTCACGACTGGTGACAGCGTCAAACATCTGGACTGTGGTTCGCGACGGGTGGGGGCGTTGGAGATCTGCATCGTGAAGTTGTTCTAGAGGGGAGGCGGCGTCGAAAATAGAGATGGCAACGGAGCAGATTTGGCAAAATCTGTCCCTGTTAGAAACGGAGCGGGGATTTCCCATATCTAACGGGGGAGACGATTCCTCGTCAAATTTTGGGATTCCCCGTCAAATTTGTATTAAAAAGTATTATTTTAATCAAAATATATACTTCAAAATATTGTTATTTCATTAAAAATGTATTATAAAATACTATTTAAAAAATATTTATAGATATTATTTTTCATTAAATATACATTTTAAAATTTATGTTTTTAAAAAAAATATATTTTATTATGTTGGGCAGGGATACATTGGCTCGTTTCCGCCCCGTTCTCATCCTGATTCGGGGATTCTCCGCTCCGTTTCCATCCGGATTTGGGGATCTTCGTCATGGAAGAAGAATAATGCCATCTCTAAGTTGAAATCATTCGCGGTGGCGCCGTTGAATCAAATGTTGGGAAACGAGGGATCTCATTCATGCGGAGCAGAAGTAGATAACAAAATTAACCTCCAATTCCTACAATCTTTAATTACCTCTTGTAGATCCGGCTTTACCAAAATTTTGAGAGTGCGTAGTATCTTCACAGATCCGGACATGAACTCAAATCGAATTTGAGTGGCCTACGTATCTTGTCTTTTCAAGAATGAAAGTCTGCGTAATTCGCTTCAAGCGTCTCCATCCGGTTGCGCTCTCTACTAGTATCCACACGAACAAGTCTTGATCGAAGCTTTTGTTAGGTCCCATGGGTGAATAGGTGAATAGAGGGGGAAGGGGCGGGGGGGGGGGGGGGGGGGGGTGAATAGGTTTAATCACAATTATAGCAAATAAAAATTAATCTCGAAAAATAAATAGCAAGTAAGATATAAAGGGAAGAGATAGCAAACACAACAATATAACGTGGTTCACAACTCTCCTTAGAGTTGCTACGTCCCCCCCTAAGAACTCACAAAGAGTTCGACCTCTTTACTTAGTAAAAGTTACGAAGGATTACAGGAACAAATATTGTAAATTACAATACAAAGCAATAACAAATCTTGCAACCAAACAATAACACATAGCAACAACTAATCTCGCAACAACAAGATGAATATATTGAGGTCAACTCACCAAGAGTCAACAATACGAGGTGTTTAATCTTATGTAGAATAATCACAATGTCTAAATCACAAAGATATCAAAAATACAAGAAAACTATGTATAATTTCAAGATATGTAAGACTTAGCTCAATATGATGTTAAAAACATATGGTTTCAAAATAAGTTTCAAAGAGCACAACATGTTCAAGAACTGATTTGACAATAAGAGTGCATGTTTTTCAAAGATCAAAATATATTAAACTCTTAGATCATGAATTTGAAAAACCCTTTCAAGAACAAGAAATACAAGAGCTATCAAAATGACTTTTCTCTTAAAGATGAAGAACTTGTGCTAGAATTTTTTTGTAGAGAAAGAGTAGAGTGTTGTGTTCTGTCAAATGAAGCACCAAATAAGAGTATTTATAGAAAAACATTTTGGTCTTGAGAATTCAAAAATAAAGTTGTTGGAAGATACTTGAGTGCAAATCCAAGTTGCAAGACTTGACAAGAGAATGACTCCAAACACATATTTCAAAATGAAGATTACTTGTGATTCTTATCTTGCTCTCTTTTCAAAATAAATATATATAATAATGAATAAAAATATTATTTTAAAAATAAGTGGGTAAAGATGAAGTGTAGAGCTAGCCAAACATATTTTAAAATCATACTTACAAGAGTCCTTATTTCTATGACTTAATCCACTCCATATAGTTATTCTTGATCTTCCATAGCATGTATTGATCATAATTATAGGTCTGAAAATTTCCTTAGATAATGAAAATTTGTGGAGGACTTCATTGGGTGCAAAGATGTTATGAGCATGATTGATGCCGCATACTTTCAGCTTTTACCTTTGCTTGCTCAAATGATCATAATTTTTTCTTCAAGTCTCCAAATCACTCCAAATCAGTTGGGCTACAAACTCGACTTATATATCCTTACAATGGTGTATCATATGTCTGCTACAACACTCCCAATAAAGTCAGTTTTAACAAGACAGTTCAGCTATAAAATCTGTCTTTTCAGTTTTGGCAGATTTGATATCTTGTCACCATTTCCTAAATATCTCTCTGAAAACGTGTGATAATATAAAAAAAAGGTTCATTGCAAAATAGACTCTTCAAGGTTTTCAGAACATTAAAGAAATCTCAATTTGATAATGAAATGAATTTTATATGATATTTCAAAATTGGCACAAATGATGAAAAAGTTATTGTTTTGCACAAGTCCGAACATTAAAGAAATCTTGTACTATACAACATATATAATTGGAATAAAGTAGTTGATCTTGAATCATAATAAAAATGTGTGTTATCATCAAAACACAAAGATTAGAATGTTCACAACATTCTCCCCCTTTTTAAAAACTCCTCCTAACATTAAGCCCCCCCTTGATGAAAGAGTCCAATTTTTCTCCCTTTTTGGCATCATCAAAACAAATTTAAAATTATACTTTTAGAAAAAAAAATAGTTACTTCACTTCCGATGCATCAATCAAACCAATTTCTCCTATAATTTTTTTGAAAGAATCAAAATTGAGAGGTTTTGTAAAAATACCATCTAATTGGTCGGTAGTTGGAAAAAACTTCATATCAATTAGACCTTTTTGCACACAATCGCGCAAGAAATGATGTCTAATTTCAATATGTTTTGTTCTACTATAATGCACGAGATTTAAAGAACGATTAATCGCATAAGTATTATCACACATAATATGAATAGAATCAAACTCTTGATTGTAGTCTTGCAGGGTTTGATTCATCTAAAGAACTTGAACGCAACACATAGCATCTGAAATACATTGTGCTTCGGCCGTTGATAGTGCAACGCTATTTTGCTTCTTCGAAAACCAAGAGACTAAGCAATTTGCAAGAAATTGACATGTTCTGGATGTGCTTTTCCTATTATCAAAAGAACTAGCATAATCAGAATCAGAAAATTCAGTTAGCTCAAAATTATAATTCTTAGGATAAAAGAGAGATAAATTAAGAGTCCCCCTTAAGTATCTTAATATTCTTTTCACGACGGTGAGGTGTGATTATTTTGAATCATTTTGAAATCTTGCACATAAGCATATGGCGAATTGGATATCGGATCTACTTGCAGTCAAGTATAAGAGACTCCAGATCATTCCTCTGTACTTTTTTTGATCCACGCTCTTGCCATCTTCATCTTTGTTCAACTTTTCATTTGTGCTAATAGGAGTTTTGACAATTCTTTTGCTGTCAATGTTGTACTTCTTGAGTGGCTCCTTCACATATTTGGTCCGAGAAATGTAGATACCATTCTTCACTTGTTTTATTTGAAGACCAAGGAAGAATGTTAGCTCACCCATCATGCCCATCTCAAACTCACCTGTGAACAAAGCTTCAAACTCTTTGCACATAATTTGATTAGTAGATCTAAAAATGATGTCATCAACATAGATTTGAATTAAAAGAATATAATCATATTTGTGTTTAATAAAGAGAGTTGTGTCTACTTTTCCTCTTGAAAACCCATGTCAATCAAGAAAACACTTAACCTTTCATACCAAACTCTTGGTGCTTTTTCAATCCATATAATGCCTTCTTGAGCTTGTACACATGATCGGGTTTTGAGACATCTTCGAAACCGAGAGGTTGTGCTACAAAAAACTCTTCATTAATTAGTCCATTTCAAAATGTTGATTTAACATCCATTTTGAATAAAATGAAATCTTTAAAACAAGCAAAGGATAGAAGGATTCTTATTGATTCAAGACGGGCAACAAGTGCATAAGTCTCATCATAGTCAATTCATTCTTCTTGTGAGTACCCTTGAGCTACAAGCCTTGTCTTTCTTCTCACAACTTCTCCATTCTCATTTAGCTTTTCTTGTTGGAGTTCGTAGCGGGTGAAGCGCAATAGAAACAAGAAATTGACTCGAACCCCTCGAGGATCGTGTGCATAACCCTAGATGAATCATTATAAGAAAAGCTAGCTAGAGAGCCTCCCTCTTATAGTCTCTACGCTTAGCTCCCGAATCCGATCTTGAAGCGTGTTCTCGAACTCGCTCTCCACGGATGCACACACGCTTGGCCTCGAAATTCCCGACGCCGAGAGCCTCCCGGTGACTACTAGATCGTCGTAGGACCTCTTTCTCAATACCCTAGCTCTCTAATGCAAGAGCTAGAACCTCTTAGGTGTATTGGCTAATGGTTCCAATTGGCTTAGGGAGGCTCTCACTCCAAGACCTCCTTATATAGGCTTGGGTGAGAGCCTATGTTTTCACCCCGTCAGACATGGGTGTCAATCGGCACCCTTTCGGAATGGTAGGTGTCGATCGACACCACACACGCGATGTGTATCAATCGACAACACCAAGGTGTCGATCGACACCACACATGTCATGTCTCCACCATTTCCATAATTAACCTATTTTGGACCTCTCGAGTCGCATCGAGTTGCTCGGTTCTTACCACTGGCATGCGACCGTGTAGGCCCGTGACCCATTGGCGGATCGGCGTGAATTATCATTTCACCCGATCCATCACCAGTGGCCTCTAGTAAGACGTAGTGATTACCCAATGTCCACGAGGTATCGATCGGTTCGATATTTCCTCTTTGTCATATGTATCACTAACCCTTTGTTTACCTTAAGGGGTATGAGATCATATGAGGCATAGAGTCGTCATCCTCATGTATTCGATCTAGTTCCTTGAATTCCGAGATGACTGACACGTAATTGGTGCGGCCTCACGCTTCATCAGTCATGCTCATAAAGGGGCCCAGAACCATAACCTTTACCACGTCTTACCGTGGGGAAACAATGTGGGCTCCTACTACATCAGCCCAAGATCAAGTGCCAAATGTGCACTCCTACTACAGTCCGTTCAATAGCCAACGATGCTCTTTATGACTACCATGTTACAGGCAGTGTTGGAGCATGTCAAACTACTAGAGTGACGTTTGTAGGGATTTTGGGCCCACCAAAACGCCATGGTAGCGGAAGCATAACCCAAAATGTGCCTAAGATCATGAAACCATTAAATCCTGTAGTTACGACGTTTTTGGTGATTAGCTTTTTTTTAAGTAACTAGAAAAGATGTCATAAAGAATGTCGAAACATTGTGTGCGACATCTTGTATGACATTGTTGGCGACATCTCGGAAGACATCCTGGTCGACGCAAAACAGGAAAGTCCCTGCGCTTCATGAAGTACGATTACAATTACGACATGTGGAAGTTCCAGCACGTCTCCAATTCAGGAAAGAAGAAAGATGGTGATAAAGAGGAAACCCATTAGGGTTAGTACTCATACTCGATTGCTATAAAAGCTTAGGCTACCCCCTTAGCAATTGTGTGCTCTTTTATTGTTTCCTAGTAATAATTTACAAAGCTCTTAGACGTGAAGGTTTGCGGGCTGAGAGGTTGTAGCTTGTGCTAAGGATATTGTGTATCACCATAACTATTGAGAGTTAGGTGATTGAGGGTTTACTGATCGCGTGAGTGAAGACTACACGCAACCACAACGTTCAAACGACAACTTGAACCGACAGAGCAAGGCGATTGCTCGAAGAGTGAAATCAAGACGGAGTCTTGGATTCAGGGGGAGACCCTGAGATAGGTTTGCACGTGTAATAAGGTGCATAAAGTATAGATCTTGGGATGATCATAGGTACTTGTATGTTTTGACGTATTGCTGATAGTGAAACCTTTCCACTAGGCTGAGAGCCCCCAGACGTAGGTGACGTTGCACCGAACTGGGTAAACGATTTGCTGTGTCGTAGTTTATTACATTTTATATTTACTGTCCTGCTTTATCTACGCAAGTTGTCATACACGGTGTTATAGCTTTATACATAACATTGTGTGTGGCATCTTGCAAACTACCTGATCAAAATTTCAATTAGTATCAGAGGAGGCACCTACAGCTTCAGGTGAGTTCCTAAACAAATATTTTGAGCATCAAGATGGACAATACCAGAGAAGGAGGATCCATCAACCGACCACCTGTTCTAGATGAAAGTAACTATGGCTATTGGAAGGCTCGCATGTGTGCCTTCATGAAGTCTCTTGACAACAAAACATGGAAAGCTGTGATCAATGGTTGGAATGCCCCACAACTCAGTGATAATGATGGTAACCCTATCGGCCCAAAACCTGAAAAAGACTGGACTGATAACGAAGACGAGGAATCACTAGGAAACTCTCGAGCCCTAAAGGCTATTTTTAATAGTGTTGACAAGAACGTATTCAGACTAATCAACACATGCACAACTGCCAAATCCGCATGGGATATCCTGGGTGTTGCATATGAAGGAACAACCAAGGTTCGAGAACAAAAGCTACAATACTTAACAACCAACTTCGAAGCCCTTGTCATGAAAAATGACGAATCAATCGCTGAATATTCAACGTTCGAATTCGAGATCTAGCCAATGAATCCTATTCTCTGGGCGAACAAATGTCTGATGAAAAACTGGTTAGAAAAACCCTGCGTGCTCTTAGCACTAGATTTAAGATGAAGATCACCGCAATGTCTAATGACATATGAACTATCTCTGCCCATTATCGACAAAAAGAATAAAAGAGTTGGCTTCAAAAGCTCAACACACAAGCAACCAGAACCTGAGGATTCTGACTCTGACAAAGACATCGATGCTAAAATGGCCCTTCTCACAAAAAACTACAACAAATTCATGAGAAGATTCAGTCGAATGGGCGGAAGGAATGCTACAACAGATGTCAGAAACAAAGCTCCACAAAAAGCTCTGACAGGAGGAAGTCTTAACAAACCGAACAGAAGCGGAGAGGAAAACAGCAAGAACAAAGGACCTCAGTGTCATGAATGTGAAGGATTTGGTCATCTTCGCAGAGAATGTCCAAATTTCCTCACACGACAAAAACGAGGATATAATGCTACCTTATCAGATGATGACAATGAAGATAGTGGTTCTGAGGAGGTAAGCAATTTTGTTGCATTCACTACTACCACTTTTGTATGTAACATTGATAACTCTGCTAATATTAATGATGATCTCCATCATCCAACTCCAAACGAGAATTGGACTAAAGAGCAACTGGTCAAGACATACAAAAGCTTACATACTAGATGGGTGAAGGAAACTCTGATCCTTGATCAACAAGGAGAACGGATCATCATTCTTACCAACGACAAGTCTAGATTCCTAGAGACGATTGTGGAGCTAAAACGCGAAATTACCAGACTTAATGGAGAAATTAGTCTTATGAATATATCAATAAAGATGATGAATCTTAGCACAGAAAGTCTTGACAAAATCCTATCAGTAGGAAAGCAGTCCAAAGATATGACAGGACTAGGGCACACACATAATACCTCCTCATGAGCACTCACAAAATTTGTCCCACAACAAGCCATGGTTGACAAGAAACTACAAGATGACACGACACATCCTACAGGACAACCTACAACAAATGTCGTGACATCTTCTATAACATGTTCTTGTCAATCAACTGCCAAAAGACATCCTCCACGCAGACATCGATATTCCAGAAATCCAGCATGTCAATATCAGTGGATATGTCATTACTGTGTTCTAAGGGGTCACATCAGACCATTCTGCTTTCAACTCCATGGGAAGAAGCAAGCTCAGTTACTACAAAATCAAAGGAGATATCAAGGTCATCTCTCGACTACTCAGAAAAATCCGCCTTCTTGTAAACGTAAGGCCCATCTTCGTTCTTGATAGAGTCAAACTAATTATTAGCTTTATCAAAACTTAGATTCAAATTCCGCTACGTGGCACCCAACCATGTCTCAGAGTTGGTATTGTCCAGGGGATCTCGAAAGGTGGTGGGCATATCAACTTGACCCACCAATACCAGCTCATCACCTTGAGTCACATAAATTCCATATCTCACAGGTGGCCGACTGGTCCTTTCTGATCGCCTTGGGCCGTCCTGAAGAACTGCAGTGGGTGGTTCCTGCTCTACTACACACTCTGGCTCCAACTCTTCTATGGGGCTTTCTAGTGGTTCCCAAGAAACTATATCCTCTAGAATATCATCCAGATCTATAGTCCTCCCACTACCTTTGTCAGAGCCCTATTCATAATGAATGCGGCAGTTCTAGAGCATAACCCCAGAAGGAGATTGGGAGATCAGAGTGACTCATCATGGAACGAACCATATCCCACAATGTTCGATTCCAGCCTTCGGACACACCATCGTGTTGCGGTGTTCCTGGCGGAGTCTACTATGATAAGATCCCATATCCCTTAAGATGATCATGAAACTCTGTGGACAAGTGTTCTGCACTTTGACATAAACGAAGTGCCTTAATACTTTTCACAAGCTTGTTTTTTACTTCATTCTTAAACTCTTTGAATTTATCAAAAGTGTCAGACTTATGTCTTATTGAATAGACATAATCAAATCTACTGCAATCGGCTGTAAAAGTGATAAAGTAACTTAAACCACTCATGGCTAGTGAAGTCATTGGCCTACATACATCCTGTTCCGTATTAGGCCCTATAGGTCACCCACCCTTTCACCTCTGCCGATGAAAGGCGCTTTAGTCATTTTGCCAATGAAACAAGCCTTGCACCCTTCATCGAATATAATTCAAATGGACTTAAAAGTCCGCACTTGTGAAGTGCTAAATTGCGCTTCTCATTTATGCAACCCAAATGACAGTGCGATATTAGAGTTTTGTTTAAATCATCGGATTTAAACCTTTTAGTATTAATGTTATATTATGAGCTTAATTTTTCCATATTCAATATGTATAAACAACCGACTTTATTAGAACTTTCAAAAGTATGTAATACACATTATGAAGTACTAATACAAGTTTATTGGGCAAAACAAGAATAATGGAGCCTACAAGGGCAACACTGATTCTGTTCCCAACTCTTAGGTCCACCTTGTGTTTCCCATAATCTATTCTACCTTCCAGTTTCTGTTCATCCATACAGATTCATGCTCGGTATAAATACCCACGAATTGGAAGTAGAAAGATTAAGCTCAATAACGAGAATACCAGAAGGCGTGGATCCGCCACTCTTCTTCAGATCATCCTGGAACTTCTTGCAGTCTCTTTTCCAATGACCGGGCAGTTGGTAGTAGAACTAAACTGATTCCCTTAGCCTCCCCGACTTTAGAAGGTTTAGGAACTCGAGCTAGTCTCATCTTTGCTGCCGCGTGCATAGGGGGTTTATCCTTATCACCTCCAGCTTTGAAGCTAGATCCCTTACTGACCATTAGAACATTCCCTAGTATAAGCTTGATGTTCTTCTCAGCCGTTACACGCTTTCATTGCAACTCGAAGATGATCTTGTCCATATCATGCATATTATAGTTCATAAAGAATCTATCATATGCACGAGGAAGGGATTGCCAAACAAAGTCTACAATGCCTCATGTCCCATCTCTAGACTCGGTCTTGTCAGGTGTTTGAGATGTCCCTTCAACTTTAGGACCCGGGGACTAACAGAGCTGTTAGAGTTATTATGCCCCAGTCCAATATATAAGTGATCTACAGATGTAATGTTTTATCATCTTTCCGAAAAAATAAATCGGCATATATTACTAATGTGTTGTAGTAATATATCGAATGTAATTTGATCTATGTCATTATGTGTGTAACCACTAATAGTAGAACTATAGATCATAAAGAATTACATTTGATGAGTCACTGATCAGCTAAGCTTCTTTATGAAGCGATCAGTATGAGACAAACTCCTTGTGATCACGCTCTACTGATCATGGCAAAGTATGTGCCGGAGTTATACCATAGACATCATCAGGTCGATGATATCGGACAACCCGATTATGAGTATGTTGCAAAGATCCAGTCATGAGATACTCACAGATCGTAGCTTGTCATTAAATCCTAAGACCAAGGAGTCTTTGTGTACACTGTGTAACGAACACCTAAGTTTGACCCAGTCTAACGTTATCTTTAAAAGGGTAACTATAACGGCTTCGATTGGCTTGGATATTTATTGCATTAGTGAACTCGAAAGGCGTCTGAGGGATTTATCACTCATATTTCGGTATGAGAAAGATATCCGTTTAGGCCACTTGATGAGTATGACTGAAGGAATAGCACGGCCGTGTAGGTGATACCTTAGGATGACGATATCAAGAAACAGTGATTGATAAATTAGGATGACGATTCTATGCCTATTGATCAATCTGGATATCGGTTTGATAAAAGGACAGTGACATGTACGATAACAGGTTAAGTCGAATAATCGATAATCACAAACATTGGGTAATCATAATGTCTTGCTAGAGTCCACTTATGATGGAAAGGGTAAAATAGTAATTTTACCAGTCTCCCAACTGTTCGTGAGCCTAGAGGGTCACACACATTAAGCACGATACATGACAAATTGGGAGAATCAGGTTTTCAGTATAGTCTAATAGAAAATGATTCGGTAGTTTTCTGGCCTAATGTTTTAACTAGACGGTTGAAGAAATCAATTCGAGAAAATTAAACCGATCTATCTAAACCGAAATTAGAACTCAATTTAATGGGTTTAATTTGGGTTTTAGTTAAACGGGCTTAAAGCCCATTAAGGATTTTAAGTGATGATTGGGAAAAAGTGCACATAAGAGTTTAAGAGGGTAAGATATGCAATTAATTGATTTTGAAATTCAAATAAGATTTTTTGGTTTTAATTTCAAATTAATTGCAAAATATTTTCCCTTATTTTTCTCAATATTTTCAGCAACTCCCCCTCTAATCCCTCCTCACTTGGCCGAACCTCCCACTCCAATTCCTCCATTGTTTTTGTCAAAATAATTCTCAAAACATTCATAGCAAAAGTGTGAGAGAAAACTGGTTTTTTGTTGTTGTGCTTGTGTGGACTCAATAGAGAAACACTACATTGTGTTTTCATCGATTGGCAAAGGTAATTTTCAGATTTTAAAAGGTTAAGAACATGCTGAATTTTTCATTAAGATCTTCATCAATTTGATCACCATGGTTACATAAGGCTCCGTGCATGAAATTAACGTTTGGAACTCATGGTGATCTCTTTTAAGAGCTGTCTGCTGACATTTTGCAGGAGAGGAGTTCCTGATAGCATTTTTGTGCCCTAGTCCAATTGCTAGTAGTCTATAAATGTCTATGTATATTTATCATTGTTTGTAATATATAAAACGGCTTTGTATTACTTATGTGTTGAAGTAATATGTTAAGCATGATCTGATTTATGACCACTAAAGTAGTAGAACCATAAATCTGTATGGATCACACTTAACGAGTCCCTGGTCAATATATGCTTCAATTGAAGCGACCAGTATGAGGATGGTTCTCAATGATGTAGTTCTGCTTATCATAGGAATGTGGGATCCCGGAATCATATCATAGATATCATGAGGTGATTGATATCGGACGACCCGCTTTGAATAGTGTTTCATAGATTAAACCATGAAAATATTCAAATGCGATAGCTTGTCACGATATCCTTAGACCAAGGAGTCTTTCTGATTGCTATGCGGTCGACGTACGGCTTTAACTTGCGCCTAACGCTTTCCGTAACAGGATTGCAATAATGGGCATGATTGGGTGGCGGAACGGATTGCATGAGTGACACGAAAGACGGCTAAGGGATTTATCCCTCATACTACGGTATAGGAAATATATCCGTTAAGGCCGCTTGATCGAGAGTGACAGAGAGAAAGAGCATGGCCATGCCAGTGATACGGGTTATCAGTTCTCAGCCATCTCACATATCAAGTAACAATGATTGATTAAACAAGAATGACGACTCTATGCCTTGTGATCAATCGGAATGTCTAGAAATAACAGGATAGTGACTTGTACGCAGAAGGTTAAATCGAATAATCAATCATCATGCACCTTGAGTAATCATAATGTCTTACTAGAGACCACTTATCATGGATCGGGCAATAGAGATCTCTTGCGCCGATCTGCCAACGGTGGCATGAGCCTGGAGGGTCACGCACATACAAGATGGATAACTTGAGACAAGAAAACCTTAACGTTTCTTGAGAAGTAATACATGGACAAAACTGGAGGTTTTGGGCCATGGGTTCGGTATGAGAGAATAATTAGCGAATCGAGAAAACTGAGATTTTCGTCGATGTCGCGTTAGACTTTGTTTGATAAGTAACGACAAAAAGGGTCGGATAACTTTTGGACACCGCATGCGACCACATGGGCGAGCCCATTGGGCTCGACCCATGAGGTCACCTAGTCGGCCCAACAAGGGCCCATATAAGGCCCAACAAGCCCAAGTGGCCGGCCACCTTGGTGTGTCCAAGGGTGGGGGCCACACACCATGCTTAGTTGGTGTTGTTGATTAAGAGGAGTGTGATTTAAGGGGTTTAGGTGATGACATTCCTTTAACCCATGCTTTCATCATTTGTTACTTTAATGACCCATGCTTATGAGTTGATGAAGTAGACAAATATCATTTGAATTAATCAAATAACACTCACTCTCTCTTTTTCTCTCTCATTGGCCGGCCACACACCTTCTCTCTCTCTCTCTTCTTGCTCTCTTGTTCTTCACATAATTGTTCTAGTAGGCTCTTTGTGAAGGATCTTGAAGATCTTCCTCTTGGCGTGGACTTACTCTAAAGAAGAAGATCACATAGTTCTTCTTTCTTGATTCAACAAAGACTAAAAGGTAAATTTCTTGTGGAATAGATTTTGCCTTTAGATTTAATGGTTCATGTTCTTAGACAAGGTTTAGAGTCGCTTTTGTTTATGCTTCTGCTATCTCGATGATCTTGAATGCTCCAAAACCCTACAGTGGTATCAGAGTGTGGTTAACCCTCTTAATCTTCGTCTTGTTGAACTTGTTTCTTATTTATGATGATTTGCATGCCATATTTGTTGATAACATGTTTTAATGCTTTTTGGGTAAATTGCATGAAATATGTTATTTTTGAAAAATATATTGAATTTGGAATTTTTCAGAATTTTATTGGATTTGTCGGGTCCGAGAAGGGACTCTCAGGGACCCGGATC
The DNA here is from genome assembly GCA_963920655.1 of Geranium rotundifolium. Taxonomy (NCBI): domain Eukaryota; kingdom Viridiplantae; phylum Streptophyta; class Magnoliopsida; order Geraniales; family Geraniaceae; genus Geranium; species Geranium rotundifolium. The sequence continues at coordinate 22,491,613 of OY987311.1, read as the reverse complement.
GGAGGTACCGGACGGAGGTCACCGGAGGCCGGGGGAGGCCGGCGGTGACCGGGGCTGTCCCCCTTCTCGGCCGAGGCCGAGAAGGGAGGCAAGCTCGGCTTGGGCTTTCTAAAGCCCAAAGCCGAGCCGTGATGTTGGGCTCGGCCCAATGGGTTTCGGCCCATTAAGCTTGGGCCCGACTTGGTTCGTGCACGTTGATTTTTTGTCCGTGGCATGAACATGCGATCCAATATTTAAAAAACTTTCAAATTTGATCAGTTTTGATAAACCGTTTTTTGAAAAGGTCTAGTTTCGATAAACCCGACCAAGCAACTTGGAAAAATTAAAACCGTAATAATTGCATATTATTTGATAACATGTTTGTGTGATAACATGTTGGATGATGTGATGAGATGTATAATGCATTAGTAGCCCATTAGAATTTTATCGCTTTCACGGTTTGCATACCGTTAGTGTTAGCGTGTAATTATTCTTTCATTCGAGCCCTTAAAGTGTAATTATATTTTGTCCAGTCTACGAATAGAATATTAATTGTAATTGCTACTCAAAGTCGAGAAGGATGGAAAATTGAGCACAATGACGGTCTTGGAGGAAGTCCAAGAGCTAGTGGGAGCCCGAATGAGAAAGACGAGAAGATGTGATGTCTCGTAGAATCTTAAGAATAGGATGGGTTATTGATGCATATTTAAACGCTTTTATGATGCTTGCTTTAATTATTAGTTAATAATTGTATGCTTGCATGCTTAACTTATGATTTTATAAGCCATCACCTCACATGCAAAGATTAAAAACGATTTTAATTGTTTACATGATTAAAGCGTTGTGAACCATCATCGCACGGGTTATGATGGATGAGTTCAATTTTGAAACGTGTTTGCACGGGTTGCAAATGACGACTTCAAAAGAAGATTGTATATGCTACAATTAGAAACGTAACAACACGGGTTGTTAATAACGAGTTCGTAATTGTACCAAAATACTTTCGAATTATTAAACACAACCAAATCCCAACATAATTTGAGTCATGGGAGATGCCACCAAAATTCACACCAATGTAGAAACATTCTCTCGGTGTCGTGCGCCTTAGCGGAGCATCGATAGAATGGGTTCTATATGGAATGGTCAACCTTGTGGGATATCGTGCGCCTTAGCGGAGCATCTGCACAAAACTGATGCATAAGTGAAGGTTGGTTGACTCGACCACGATTCTCCGCCCGAGGTCGAGCTGGGGTATTAGAAGGGTAAGCCGTGCGCTTTTGCAGATACCCTGACCAAGAGTTACACGGGTTGTAATTGGATGGACGTCCTACCCAAATGGGTCAATTGGAGCGGTGCGCCTTAGCGTACTTCAATTGACAAATAAGGGATCTTGGTTTAAAGATTCTAAACCTTAGAATCGGATGGTTGGTGTTTAATTCGGATCTTCGTAAATTTATTCAACTATTCTGATTAAATTTACTTTCTTTGTGTAGAAATGGCTAGTAATTCAACAAACTCGTCAAATTTGTCATTGAGGGCTATACTTGATAAGTGTACACTCAATGGAACAAATTATCTGGACTGGGACAGAAATCTACGACTTGTGTTAAAGTTGGAACGCAGGGAGTACGTTCTAGACAAGGCTATCCCGATGGAGCCAGCTGCCAACGCAACGAGGGTCGTTAAGGATGCGTACCAGAAACACCTTAGCGACTCTATCGACGTTGCGTGTGTCATGCTGGGCTGCATGGAGGCGGACCTCCAAAAGTAGTTTATGGAGCTATCCCAAGATCCGTTTGCAATGTTTGCATAGATCAAGGATATGTTCAAGGAGAAAGTACGTATTGAAAAGTACACAGTTCTCCGAGAACTCATTTCCTGGAAAATGTCAGCAGGCAGCTCCGTAGGTCCACACGTCCTACGCATGAAGGGACATCTCGATCATCTAACTAGTCTTGGAATGATATAAATGTCTATATATATTTATCAGTATGAGGATGGTTCTATATATATTTATCATCGTTTGTAATATATAAAACGGCTTTGTATTACTTATGTGTTGAAGTAATATGTTAAGCATTATCTGATTTATGACCACTAAAGTAGTAGAACCATAAATCTGTACAGATCACACTTAACGAGTCCCTAGTCAATATATGCTTCAATCGAAGCGACCAGTATGAGGATGGTTCTCAATGATGTAGTTCTGCTTATCATAGAGATGTGGGATCCCAGAATCATATCATAGATATCATGAGGTGATTGAGATCGGACGACCCGCTTTGAATAGTGTTTCATAGATTAAGCCATGAACATATTCAAATGCGATAGCTTGTCACGATATTCTTAGACCAAGGAGTCTTTGTGAATGTTATGCGGTCGACGTACGACTTTAAGCTGCGCCTAACGCTTTCCGTAAAAGGATTGCAATAACGGGCATGATTGGATGGCGGAACGGATTACATGAGTGACATGAAAAGCGGCTAAGGGATTTATCCCTCGTACTACGGTATGGGAAAGATATCCGTGAAGGCCACTTGATCGAGAGTGACTGAGAGAAAGAGCATGGCCATGCCAGTGATACGGGTTATCAGTTCTCAGCCATCTCATATATCAAGTAACAATGATTGATTAAACAAGGATGAAGACTTTATGCCTTGTCATCGATCGGGATGTCTAAAGATAATAGGATTGTGACTTGTACGCACAAGGTTAAATTGAATCATCGATCATCATGCACCTTGGGTAATCATAATGATGGATCGGGCAAGAGAGATCTCTTGCGCGGATCTGCCAACGGTGGCATGAGCCTGGAGGGTCACACTCATACAAGATGGATAACTTGAGACAAGGAAACCTTAACGTTTCTTGAGGAGCAATACATGGACAAAACTGAAGGTTTTGGGACATGGGTTCGGTTTGAGAGAATAATTAGCGAGTCGAGAAAACTGAGATTTTCGTCGATGTCGCGTCGGACTTTGTTTGATAAGTAACGACAAAAAGGGTAGGATAAGTTTTGGGCACGGTACGTGACCACATGGGCGAGCCCATTTGTAAGGACCGCTCCCGGTCAATTTGGGTCAATTTTGTGAAAAATGGATAAAAATATAAAAATTCGCGATTTGACCAAATTTTGACCCGAGAGTCACGAAAGACTACTATTTGAGCCATTTTAAGTTGAAATTGTAATGTTATGGATATTAGGTTCATATGGAAGCTAAAATTTAGCGAAACGTCATGGATCCGACGGTTTCGAAAAACGTGTCCGTTTCTGACGATTTCGGGTCCGAAATGACAAAAGTGGATTGTGGGAACCCCCTACTTTACACATGGCATGATTCTAGAGGGGGGGAGACTTTATGAGTGGTTAAGATTAAATGTGTTAATTTAGATTTAAAAAAAATTGGAAATTGGAATATTTAATTAGTTTATTGTTTAATTAATAGAGTTTAAGTGATAAAGAGGGGGAGGAGGGAGCCACATTCGGCAGAAACAAAGAAAAGGAGAGAGAGAGGAGTGCTTGGCCAAGAGAAGAAGAAGGAAGAAGAGGAGAAGAGATTTTGGCGATTTCCCGACGATCCGGCTGCGTGATCGACCATTTTCTTGCGTATTCGGGTTCCTCACATCATTGGCTACGGTAAGCAACTCACTTTTTCTCATCGTGATGAGTTTGAGTTGTGGGTTTAATGAGAAATTAGTGAAATGATGATGGATTGGTGTTGTAGGGGTGTTTTGGAGCATTTTGGGACGTTTTTAGAATTTTCCGGAGCTCCGGCCAGGGTGGTGGCGCGCCGGAGGTGGTCCGGCAGTGGCCAGTGCCCTGCCATGGCTGGCCGTGGCGGCCGTGGGCAGTTTGGGCCTCTCGGGCCGTGAGTGGCCTGGGTGGTCCCACGAGCCCGGAATTCGGGTTTGTGAGTTTCGGGAGGTCTCGGGTAACCCTCGAATCGATAGTTGGCACCCTTGGTAATTTTTTTATTTAAATTACAAAAATTGGAAAATGTGTGTCGAAACTTTAAATTACGCGATTAAATCGCTCGGGTGTCGGAATTCGATTCCATCAATTGCTTTGGTCCTCTCGAATATAATTAGGAATTTAGACACAAATTTGGGAATTTTCGGAGTCCCGAGGGACAAGTTCACACAATCGGGCAGATTCGACTTAACGGGCAAAATGGGCCGTTCCGGGCCCATTTTGACAAATTAGGTTAATTAAGAAGTGTTGGAGTGAGCGATACTTGTCGGGGTGGCACTTGGGTTTAATTTTGTGAAAATCCGGATTCCGGTTAGTTATTAAAACTTGTGATTTTGTCACTTTTAGATTCCTTTGACGACCGCGTGAAAGGAAAGGCATAGCTTGGCGTCATGAAAATCTTAAGAGCGTACGTTGGAAAATTTGAGGTAGGGGGACATAGCTTACCTAGACTCATTCTCTTGATGCATTGATTGAATTCATTTGATTATTTAGTTGAGATAAAATGAAATGTTTGAACACCTTTTGCTCGATGTTGTGAATTAAATAGCATGTTGATGTGTTGATATAAATGCCTCTCTGTGAATTAGTTGAGTACCAAACTTGAATTGCTTGTGAGCACCTAGTTGTGCATGGTTATATTATTGCTTTTCAGACGATGACTTATTCCGTCTCGCACTTGTCTTGTTTGTGTGGATGTAAATGCCTCTCTGTGAACTAGTTTTCTTGCACTTGGTTTGTTTTCTGTGAATGTATCGAAGGGTGTTGGGGTGTGGTTGGTAAGAGAGTTGTGATGTGGAAGGGTGGAAAGGTGATGGGAGGCTGTGTGGTTGGATGGATAATCGAGTCAGGAGCGGTACCCCTCCTGGCCGTGATCGATTTCCATTCGGAGGTTGAACCGAGTCAAGGGTGGTACACCTTGACCGTGATCGGTTACCTCAATTGTATGGCTGTGTGGTTGGATGGATAATCGAGTCAGGGGCGGTACCCCTCCTGGCCGTGATCGATTTCCATTCGGGGGTTGAACCAAGTCAAGGGTGGTACCCCTTGGCCGTGATCGGTTACCTCAATTGTGTGGTTGTGTTTGGATGGGCAATCGAGGCAGGAGCGGTACCCCTCCTGGCCATAATCAATTCCCGTTCGGAGGTTGAACCGACCAAGGGTGGTACCCCTCGCCGGTCGTAATCGATTACCTCGGGAGTTGTGACGTGGTTGGTGGATGAGTAGTGGAAGTGTTGTGATTCGTACTTTACTTACTTCTTTGTGCTTACATGTATGTTTTTCTCATTCTTGCTGTTTGTTTTAGTCTCTGGGTAGCGTGTTCACCCCTACTTGTAGTTGTGCAGGTTGGTGATCCTGAGTACACTTTTGGTGGGAGCTTTTGGGGATGTGTCGTGTCGACGCACTGTGTTTTTTTTGTTGTTGTTGACTTTTGTAGACTCTGGTCTGAGTCATTTGACATGTATATTTCTGTATCACAACTTGTCTAAAATATTTTGATGTAAATATTTGATTGTCTTGCCATGTCGTGCCTCACTTTTGTACGCGTTACTTGTTGGTTTAATACAGATTTTAAAAGGAGAAATGGTATTGATGTATTTGTTGTAAACAGGTTTCTTTATTTGACTCGTGCAATCCCATTTTGAACTAGGGACGCCTAAATCAAAATGTGATGGCCTCGTGCGAGGATAGTTATGTTGTAATTTGAGGACGCTCGAGTTATTTCATAACTATATCGTATCGTGTTATTTCAAAGGATTTTAATTCTTCGGGTAACGACTTTAATTCGGGAAACCGGATTTTGGGGCGTTACAGTTTAGTATCAGAGGTCTCAGGTTCAACACCTGTGCCTTACGTCGACACGTCGGGTAGAGTCAGTTGTAGGAAAGTTTGCGTGATTTTGGTCAATTTGGTCTTGTGGTGCGTGAATTGGTTGTTAGTGTGAGTTAAATGACGACTTGTGTGCGTGTGGTGACAATAAAATGACATGGTGACGGGTGGAGAAGTACCTGTGTTAAGGTTGTGAAATGTTGATAGTGAAACGTCGCGACATGAAAATGAGTGTTGGCACGTTAGTGTGTATCTTGTTTGTTAGGATTGGACTGTACTAGGATAACAATCAGTTAGTACGTAGAGTAAATGTGGAGAATGTGAGAAGTTCTCGTCGCCCTTTTGCGTGGTGTTCTTTTGAAAAGAAATCCTATTTATGAACCGTCTTTCGTGCAGTAGTGCACATGGCTCCGAGAACTAGGCGAGGTGGCGCCTTGAGGGGGAGAGGAGCACATCGAGCGACGCATGAGCCTCCCAGGGCCGAACCCGGGGAGAGGACTACAGGGGTGGAGACGCCATCCACAGAGACTGCGTCAGGTAGCGCAGGAGAAGCAGGGACCGCGGCTGAGGTGCCCCCGTCCACTGCAGGGATCCCCGCTGTGGCTACTACAACTCCTCCCAGTGATCAGGTAATGGGCGAGATACTACGGTCGATATAGTCGTTAGCGGCCATGTTGGGACAGAGGGAGACCGTGCCCACGGCTCCTGAGATATCACCAGTGCCGCCAGAGGTACCTACAGTGCACGCACTCCGAGACTTCCTGCGCCTAAACCCCCCAGCTTTCCATGGAGAGCCAGACCCTACGCGAGCTGAGCAGTGGCTGCGACAGATCACCCGCGACCTTGATACGTCGGGGGTTACAGATGGGAGGACCAGAATCTCCTTTGTCGTCCATCAGCTCAGGGACGATGCATACTACTGGTGGGAGCGAGTTCGGACCAGAGTGGGAGAGGACTATGAGGATTTCAAGGAGATTTTCCTTGAGAGCTATTTTCCCGAGTCGGCACGGAATAACCGTCAGCAGCAGTTCCTGGAACTGCGACAGGGTGCGATGACGGTGCTAGAGTACGAAGCACAGTTCACAGCCCTGTCGAGATTTGCGCCAGACCTAGTGAGGTTCGAGGCGAGCCGATGTAAGAGGTTCGAGAGGGGACTACGACCAGAGATCTTCGACAGGATCCTCTCTCACCAGATCAGGGTGTACTCGGTGATGGTCGACACTGCAGCGGCCATCGAGGAAGGGATGGTAGAGGCACAGAGGCTCAAGGAGCAGAGACCCAGGCCGAGCAGCTTCACTAGGCAGACGGAGTCAAGGGACTTCAAGAGGCCTCGAGTTTCGAGCTTTCCTCTGCAGTCGTCGGGGAGAATGGTGCAGAGACCGCTAGCATCGCTGGATACCGTGGGATCCAGCCCAGTAGGCCCAAGGTCACCACCGGTATGCTATGAGTGTCATCAGCCAGGTCACCTCTGCAGGGATTGCCCTCGAAACCGAGCACCTACGAGGCAGCTTTCGGGGGGAGCTCAGAGCGGTCAGTTTAGAGCACCAGTAGAGAGACCGAGCGATCGGCCAGGACAGGCAGGCAGGCCTAGTTCTGGACCACCCACGTGCTTTGGGTGTGGACTTCCAGGACACCTCGCTCGGGATTGTTACTCTAGCAGGATCGGGAGTCAGGGCTCATGACAGCACTCTGCACCATCTGCACGGTCGTCAGCAGCACGACAGGATTCCCGACCCCGACAAGGGGCCGGACCAGCCCAGTCGATGAGACCAGGTACTAGTCGGGAACAGCCGAGAGCAGATGGACAGCAGGTCCAAGGTCGGGTCTACGCAGTGTCGGGTCATACCGAGCGTCCACAGTCAGAGGACCAGAGAGCAGTTCAGGGTACATTCCTTGTTTTTAATTTGTGAGTGTCAATTCTTATCGACACGAGTGCATCGAACTCTTTTATCTCAGCACAGTTTACACGAGCACTGGGGTTGGTAGTCGAGTCGCTGAGTCCGCCCTTGTGCGTCGATACGCCTTTAGGGGACTGCACTGTTCTAAGTAGAATCTGCAGGGCCTGCGAAGTTAGAGTAGCAGACCACCCTCTTGTGTGGGACCTTATCGTGCTAGACATGACTACTTTCGACGTGATCCTCGGCATGGACTGGTTGAGGCGATACAGGGCTAACATCGATTGTTATCGGAGGAGGGTGACCGTATCGAGTGGGGACTCTATGATTTCATGTTCATTGGGTAGCCGGAGTGGAGTTCTTCTTGCGGCGTTGTCCGCCACGGGTGACGGAACGAAGGACGGAGGCAGAGGGCTACCAGGAGTTGTCGACGAGTTTCCAGACGTCTTTCCAGGTGATCTTAGTAGATTACCGCCAGTGCGCGAGGTGGAGTTCACTATCGAGTTGATGCCGGGAACCGCGCCGATCTCTGTGGCACCATATCGTTTCGCCCCTGCGGAACTCGAGGAGTTGAAGAGTCAACTCCAGGAACTGCAGGAGAAGGGGTTCATACGGCCGAGCACCTCGCCGTGGGGCTTTCCGGCGTTGTTCGTAAAGAAGAAAGTGAGTTCTCTCCAGATGTGCATAGATTACCGGAAGCTGAACAGGGTGACAGTGAAGAATCGTTATCCGATGCCGCGGATAGACGATCTCTTTGATCAGCTCAGGGGATCGAGGTGCTTCTCCAAGATCGACTTGCGGTCTGGATATCATCAGTTGCGAGTACGGGAGGAAGACATCCCGAAGACTGCGTTCCGAACGCGGTATGGTCATTTCGAATTCCTAGTGATGCCGTTCAGCTTGACCAACGCCCCAGCGGCGTTCATGGATCTTATGACTCGCATCTTCCGACCTTACCTCGATCGATTCGTCATCGTATTTGTCGACGATATTCTCACCTACTCGCCGGACGAGGGGACTCATGAGGCGCATTTGAGGACTGTACTCCAGTTGCTGCGATCGCACCAACTTTACGCGAAGTTGGAAAAATGCGAGTTCTGGCTTACAGAGGTGAGATTCCTCGGACATGTCGTATCTGGTGACGGCGTGTTTGTCGATCCGTCGAAGATCGACGCGGTCTTGAAATGGGCGCGACCGACGAGCATTTTTGAGATCCGCAGCTTCCTGGGATTGACAGGGTACTATCGGAGGTTCGTCAAAGACTTTGCGCGCCTCGCAGCACCTTTGACTCGCCTCACGCGGAAGGGAGTTAAGTTCGATTGGGATGAGTCTTGCGAGAACTCATTCGCGGAGTTGAAGACTCGGTTTACCACGGCTCCGGTTTTGATAGTACCTGAGCGAGGGATAGGCTATGACGTTTACTGCGACGCATCCGGCGAAGGACTGGGGAGTGTTCTGATGCAGCAGAGTAAGGTGGTGGCTTTTGGGTCCCGACAGCTTAAAGTGCACGAGGGAAACTATCCGACACACGATCTAGAACTTGCAGCGGTGGTGATCGCACTAAAGCTTTGGCGTCACTACCTCTACGGTGAGAAGTTTCAGGTCTTTTCGGATCACAAGAGCCTGAAATATCTCTTTACCTAGAAAGACCTGAACATGCGACAACGGCGCTGGATGGAGCTGATTGAGGATTATGACTTCGATCTGCTATACCACCCGGGCAAGGCGAATGTGGTCGCCGATGCCCTCAGCAGAAAGTCGCTCCATAGCCTTGTCTCCGTAGCAGTTCGGGAATGGAAGATGATGGGAGAGCTCAGCGAGTTCAGGGTTGAGTTGGAGGAAGTTACGGGACGAGTCGCACTGTGTTCATTGGTGGCGCAGCCTACACTGGTGAGTCGGGTGATTGAGGCTCAGATTGATGACTCAGAGACAGCAACGTTCCGGATGAAAATGGCTAGCGGAGTTGAGTCCGAGGGGTGGTCGATGGGCAACGATCAGGGCCTTCGTTTCCGAAACAGATTGTTTGTGCCCAAGAGTCTCCGCGAGGAAGTACTACGCGAGTCACACAACTCACGACTCGTTGTGCATCCTGGTGGGACTAAGATGTATCACGACATCAGGCGCCATTTTTTGTGGAATGGGATGAAGCGGGAGATAACAGGGTTTGTAGCTCGATGTCTCACTTGTCAGCAGGTGAAGATAGAACACCAGAGACCAGCGGGACCTCTACAACCGTTGGAGATAGCCGAGTGGAAATGGGAGCATATTATGATGGATTTCGTATGCGGACTGCCGAGGTCAGCAAGGGGTAACGATGCGGTGTGGGTGATAGTTGATCGACTGAGTAAGTCCGCGCATTTCTTGGCAATGAGGATGACAGACTCGGTAGATAAGTTGAGCAGACTATATGTACGCGAGATCGTGAGGTTACACGGAGTGCCGGTGTCGATAGTATTGGACCGAGATCCTCGCTTTACATCCCGATTCTGGGATAGCCTACAGGGCGCGTTGGGTACGGATATTCGTCTGAGTACGGCTTACCACCCACAGACGGACGGTCAGTCAGAGCGGGTAATTCAGATATTAGAGGACATGCTCCGAGCGTGTATACTGGATTTCCACGGAGCGTGGGAGGATCATTTACCGTTGGCAGAGTTTGCGTATAACAACAGTTACCAGGCTAGCATCGGGATGGCACCATTTGAGGCTTTGTATGGTAGACCGTGCCGATCACCAGTTTGTTGGGCTGAGGTGGGAGATAAGAGCCTACTGGGACCCGAGCTGGTAAGGGAGACTACTGAGAAGGTAGCCTTGATTCGAGAGCGACTGAAAACGGCGCAGAGTAGACAGAAGAGTTATGCGAACCGGAGACGTCGACCTCTCGAGTTTGAGGTAGGCGACCACGTCTTCTTGCGAGTGAGCCTGAAGAAAGGGCTAATAAGGTTTAAGAAGGCAAGAAGCGACGGTAAGTTGGCCCCGAGGTACATTGGCCCCTTCGAGATCATCGCCAAGATTGGAGCAGTGGCTTACAGGCTCGCATTGCCGCCATCCCTTGCAGCGGTTCACAACGTATTCCATGTATCGATGTTGAGAAAATATCACCCTGACCCGTCGCACGTGATAGAGTGGGCTGAGTTGGAGTTGACCCCAGATGCCTCGTATGAGGAAAGGCCAGTTCAGATCTTAGACTCACGAGATCAGATATTGAGAGGCAGGACCATCCCACTAGTGCGAGTGCTTTGTCAACATCACGGTGTCGAAGAGTCGACGTGGGAGCGGGCAGATGAGATTCGTGCTAAGTATCCCCGCCTTTTCGAGAATTAGGGTACGTTTTAATTTCGCGGACGAAATTATTTAAGGAGGGAAGGTTGTAAGGACCTCTCCCAGTCAATTTGGGTCAATTTTGTGAAAAATGGATAAAAATTTAAAAATTCGCGATTTGACCAAATTTTAACCCGAGAGTCACCAAAGACAACTATTTGAGCCATTTTAAGTTGAAATTGTAATGTTATGGATATTAGGTTCATATGGAAGCTAAAATTTAGCGAAACGTCACGGTTCCGACGGTTTCGAAAAATGTGTCCGTTTCTGACGATTTCGGGTCCGAAACGACAAAAGTGGATTGTGGGACCCCCCTACTTTACACATGGCATGATTCTAGAGGGGGGGAGACTTTATGAGTGGTTAAGATTAAATGTGTTAATTTAGATTTAAAAAAAATTGGAAATTGGAATATTTAATTAGTTTATTGTTTAATTAATAGAGTTTAAGTGATAAAGAGGGGGAGGAGGGAGCCACATTCGGCAGAAACAAAGAAAAGGAGAGAGAGAGGAGTGCTTGGCCAAGAGAAGAAGAAGGAAGAAGAGGAGAAGAGATTTTGGCGATTTCCCGACGATCCGGCCGCGTGATCGACCATTTTCTTGCGTATTCGGGTTCCTCACATCATTGGCTACGGTAAGCAACTCACTTTTTCTCATCGTGATGAGTTTGAGTTGTGGGTTTAATGAGAAATGAGTGAAATGATGATGGATTTGAGTTGTAGGGGTGTTTTGGAGCATTTTGGGACGTTTTTAGAATTTTCCGGCGGCCGGAGGGTTCGCCGGAGCTCCGGCCGGTCACCGGAGCTCCGGCCAGGGTGGTGGCGCGCCGGAGGTTGTCCGGCAGTGGCCAGCGCCCTGCCATGGCTGGCTGTGGCAGCCTGTGGGCGGCCGTGGGCAGTTTGGGCCTCTTGGGCCGTGAGTGGCCCGGGTGGTCCCAGAGCCCGGAATTCGGGTTTGTGAGTTTCGGGAGGTCTCGGGTAACCCTCGAATCGATAGTTTGCACCCTTGGTGATTTTTGGATTTAAATTACGAAAATTGGAAAATGTGTGTCGAAACTTTAAATTACGCGATTAAATCGCTCGGGTGTCGGAATTCGATTCCCTCAATTGCTTTGGTCCTCTCGAATATAATTAAGAATTTAGACACAAATTTGGGAATTTTCGAAGTCCCGAGGGACAAGATCACACAATCGGGCAGATTCGACTTAACGGGCAAAATGGGCCGTTCCGGGCCCATTTTGACAACTTAGGTTAATTAAGAAGTGTTGGAGTGAGCGATACTTGTCGGGGTGGCACTTGGCTTGAATTTCGTGAAAATCGGGATTTCGTTTAGTTATTAAAACTTGTGATTTTGTCACTTTTAGATTCCTTTGACGACCGTGGGAAAGGAAAGGCATAGCTTGGCGTCACGAAAATCTTAGGAGCTTACGTTGGAAAATTTGAGGTAGGGGGACATAGCTTACCTAGACTCATTCTCTTGATGCATTGATTGAATTCATTTGAGTATTTAGTTGAGATAAAATGAAATGTTTGAACACCTTTTGCTCGATGTTGTGAATTAAATAGCATGTTGATGTGTTGATATAAATGCCTCTCTGTGAATTAGTTGAGCACCAAACTTGAACTGCTTGTGAGCACCTAGTTGTGCATGGTTATATTATTGCTTTTCAGACGATGACTTATTCCGTCTCGCACTTGTCTTGTTTGTGTGGATGTAAATGCCTCTCTGTGAACTATTTTCTTGCACTTGGTTTGTTTTCTGTGAATGTATCGAAGGGTGTTGGGGTGTGGTTGGTAAGGGTGTTGTGATGTGGAAGGGTGGAAAGGTGATGGGAGGCTGTGTGGTTGGATGGATAATCGAGTCAGGAGCGGTACCCCTCCTGGCCGTGATCGATTTCCATTCAGAGGTTGAACCGAGTCAAGGGTGGTACACCTTGGCCGTGATCGGTTACCTCAATTGTATGGCTGTGTGGTTGGATGGATAATCGAGTCAGGGGCGGTACCCCTCCTGGCCGTGATCGATTTCAATTTGGGGGTTGAACCGAGTCAATGGTGGTACCCCTTGGCCGTGATCGGTTACCTCAATTGTGTGGTTGTGTTTGGATGGGCAATCCAGGCAGGAGCAGTACCCCTCCTGGCCATAATCGATTCCCGTTCGGAGGTTGAACCGACCAAGGGTGGTACCCCTCGCCGGTCGTAATCGGTTACCTCGGGAGTTGTGACGTGGTTGGTGGATGAGTAGTGGAAATGTTGTGATTCGTACTTTACTTACTTCTTTGTGCTTACATGTATGTTTTTCTCATTCTTGCTATTTGTTTTAGTCTCTGGGTAGCGTGTTCACCCCTACTTGTAGTTGTGCAGGTTGGTGATCCTGAGTACACTTTTGGTGGGAGCTTTTGGGGATGTGTCGTGTCGACGCACTGTGTTTTTTTTGTTGTTGTTGACTTTTGTAGACTCTGGTTTGAGTCATTTGCCATGTATATTTCTCTATCGCAACTTGTCTAAAATATTTTGATGTAAATATTTGATTGTCTGGCCATGTCGTGCCTCACTTTTGTACGCGTTACTTGTTGGTTTAATACAGATTTTAAAAGGAGAAATGGCATTGATGTATTTGTTGTAAACAGGTTTCTTTATTTGACTCGTGCAATCCCATTTTGAACTAGGGACGCCTAAATCAAAATGTGATGGCCTCGTGCGAGGATAGTTATGTTGTAATTTGAGGACGCTCGAGTTATTTCATAACTATATCGTATCGTGTTATTTCAAAGGTTTTTAATTCTTCGGGTAACAACTTTAATTCGGGAAACCGGATTTTAGGGCATTACACCATTGGGCTCGGCCCATGAGGTCACCTAGCCGGCCCAACAAGGGCCCATATAAGGCCCAACAAGCCCAAGTGGCCGGCCACCTTGCTGGGTCCAAGGGTGGGGGCCACACACCATGCTGAGTTGGTGTTGTTGATTAAGAGGAGAGTGATTTAAGGGGTTTAGGTGATTACTTGCCTTTAACCCATGCTTTCATCATTTGTTACTTTAATGACCCATGTTTATGAGTTGATGAAGTAGACAAATATCATTTGAATTAATCAAATAACACTCATTCTCTCTTTTTCTCTCTCATTGGCCGGCAACACCCTCTCTCCCTCTCTTCTTGCTCTCTTGTTCTTCATATAACTGTTTTAGTAGGCTCTTTGTGAAGGATCTTGAAGATCATCCTCTTGGTGTAAACTTACTCTAGAGAAGAAGATCACATAGTTCTTCTTTATTGATTCAACAAAGACTAAAAGGTAAATTTCTTGTGGAATAGATTTTGCCTTGATATTTAATGGTTCATGTTCTTGGACAAGGTTTGGAGTTGCTTTTGTTTATGCTTCGACTATCTCGATGATCTTGAATGCTCCAAAACCCTACAGTTCCTTGAGAATGACGAATCTTTCGAGTCGAGCCTTCTCCTTGTAAGTAACCCTTATTTGCCTCAGCATGGAAAAAGAGTCCTCGGACAGTTCCATAAACTTCTTTTGGAGGTCTCCCTCCAAGCAGCCTAACATCACATACGCCACATCCCAGAATTGCTAAGGTGCTTCATGAATGCATCCTTAACGGCCCTTGTGGCGTTGAGTGTTGGTTCCCTAGGGATAGCCTGGTCAAGGACGTATTCCTTGCGTTTTAACTTGAACACAATTCCTGTCCCAGTCCAGATAGTTTGCTTCATTGAACTTAACCTTCTTTAAGATAGGCCTTAATGATAAACTGTTCGTGTTTTAGCCATTTATCTACGCGAGGACAATAAATTTAATCATAAATTTGAATAAATTTACGAAGATCCTGAATAAATATCAACCATTCGATTCTAACTTAATAGAATCTAAAACCAAGACCCATGATTCGTGAATTGAAGTACGCTATTTAGGTATGACATACATCCAATGCAATTGGGTCCAATTACAACCCGTGTAATTCTTGGCAAGGGTCTGTGATGTTGCACACGGCATACCCTTTCTGACACCCTGGCTCGACCCTAATCGAGAATCGTAGTTTAAGTCAACCAAATAAAGTATGCAAACCGATAAAGATAGTCTGCTAAGGTGCACGACATCTAGATAGAACTTTAGCAAACTTGTATAGAGCGCACTCTCGAAGATGCTCAGCTAAGGCGCACGACATCAACAAAGTGGAGGGCTATACAAGCTTATGATTTTGGGTTGGTGTCTCACTTGACTTAAAATTATTTGCGATTGGTTGAGTTTAAATCAATTATGTTTGATACAATTATGAACCCGTCATCAACAACTCGTGTAATAATGTTTCTAATTTATCTAACATTATCTTTTATGAAACCGTCATTTACAACCCGTGCAAAGACGTTTTCAAATTTGAACACATGCATCACAACCCGTGCGACGATGGTTCACAACGCTTTAATCATGCCAACAAATTAATCTGGTTTTAATCTTTTCATGTTGGTGATAGCTTAAACTAAAATTAATCTAAGCATGCTCGCAATTACATTTATCATTTAAATAAATTCTAACATGCATCAAAGCGTTAAATATGCACAATTAACCCAAGCTAAAGTCCTAAGTATTTTATGAGACGAAGAATCCTTGAGCTCTTCTCGTCATCACCACTTAGGGTCACTCCTACTAGCTCGTGGACGTCCTTTAAGATTGTCACCGTTCTCGGTTTCCATCCTTCTCGACTTGAGCAATTAATTACAATTAATACTCGATTCGTAGACCAGATGAAAGAATAATTACACTTTATCACTAGCGATTTACAACCCGCATAAAAGAATAATTACACGTTACAATCTAACGGTTCGCAGACCGTTTTAAAAGCAATAAATAAATAAACGCTCTATTGGTTTATCGAAACCGTTTGAGTCTAAAATTTTTCAAAACATTAAATTGCGGGTTTGTGCCACGGATCAACCACCATGCAACAAACCACCCGGGCCCAAACTAAGTGGGCCGAAACCTATTTGGTCTGACCCCTACGCACCGACGCGCTAGGGTTTTGCAACCCTAGCCGTCGGGCCTCCACCGCCTGCCTCGCCCAGAATCTGGCCATTGCCAGGGCAGGTTCGGGGTGGACACATGACCGTGATCATCTAATAGCCATGGCCCAGCCCTGCTCCGGTAAGCCGAAGCTCCCGCTCGGTCCCCTTTTCGGGCTTTCCGAAAGTCCCGTTTCTGGCGACCCGACAAATCCAATTTTTCAAAAATATCCAGATTTGATAATATAATTAAAACTTAAATTTCATTGCATATAAAACACATGAACAAGAAATAAACATATCATAGCAACATGGCAAACAAAACAACACCGAAATCGATTCAAACGAAGATTTAAGAGGGTAATCGTCCTCTGATACCACTGTAGGAATTTTGGGCTAACCAAAACGTCATGGTAGCGGAAGCATAACCAAAAATCTACCCAAGATCATGAAACCATTAAATCACAAGGAAAAACCAATCACAAGATTTTACCTTTCGGTTTGATCGTGTATCTGCCTTGCAGAAAAACTAGTTTCAAGCTCCATATCTCGAGCTACAAATCTCTAAATGCTTCGGTTATTCTCGAGAGTGAAGCCCATCCAGTTCTCTACAACTTTCATATTTTGTTCTTCACCCAGTTCGGATGGAAGGACCTCCGTCTGGAGCAAAATAGTTTGGTTGATGGTGCTTGACAGTACTGCCGGGTTCTTCGGTTGTCGGACTTGTAGCTCCCAAACCAGGTCTCTTATGCGAAATTACCATTTCTCAAAACTTGTAGAACTTTGAGTCTTCTTTAATCTGGTACTGTTTCAGGTCAAACGCATTTCGGGCCAGAGATCTATACCTCACGCATTATCTTCTGTCGCAATCTTACAAATCTTAACTTCACCTTGTTCAATGTACTCTTGAATCAAGTAAAAACACCTCGGTACATGTTTGGGTCTGGTATGCGCTTTGGGCTCCTTAACATGTACTATAGCGCCAGTGTTGTCGCAGTACAAGTTCACAAGATCGGACGAATTCTTCATTACGTCCAATCCTGCCATGAACTTCCGGATCCACACAGTCTCTTTTTCCGCTTCTCCAGCAGTTTTATTACTCGGCCTCCGTAGTAGAATCTGCGAGGATTGGTTACTTGAAGCTCTCCCAACTGAAAGCCCTTTAGGGATTTGGAGCGTTCAAGATCATCGAGATAGCGGAAGCATAAATAATAAGAACTCCAAAAACTGTCCAAGAATATGAACCATTAAATCTCAAGGCAAAATCTATTCCACAAGAGTTTACCTTTTAGTTTTGTTGAATCAAGAAAGAAAAACAAGATGATCTTCTTCTCTAGAGCAAGTCCACACCAAGAGGATGATCCTTATGATCCAACACACTTAGCCTACTAGAGCTAATGTGTGAAGAACAAGAGAGCAAAGAGAGGAGAGAGGAGGGGAGTGGCCGGCCAAGAGGTGAGAGGGAGAGAGTGAGTGAATTGTTTTGATCTTTGTCTACTTCATCAACTCATAAAGCATGATTGATTAAAGTAACAAATGATGAAGGCATGGGTTAAAGACAAGTCATTACCTAACCCCCTTAAATCACTCTCCTCTTAATCAACAACACCAACTAAGCATGGTGTGTGGCCCCAACACTTGGACCCAGCAAGTGGCCAGACATAAGAGGCTTATTGAGCCTTGTTGGGCCTTTGTTAGGCTGGCTAGGTGACCCTATGGGCCGAGCCCAATGGGCTCGCCCATGCGGTCGCGTGTCGTGTCCAAAAATTATCCGACCCTTTTGTCGTCACTTATTAAACAAAGTCCGACGCGACATCGACGAAAAACTCAGTTTTCTCGATTCGCTAATCATTTTTACAAAACCGAACCCATGGCCTAAAACCCTCAGTTTTGGCCATGTCTTGCTCCTCAAGAACTGACAATGTTTCCTTGTCTCAAGTTATCTATATTGTATATGTGTGACCCTCTAGGCTCATGCCACCGTTGGCAGATCGGCGCAAGAGATCTCTCTTGCCCGATCCATCATAAGTGGTCTCTAGTAAGACATTATGATTACCCAAGGTGCATGATGATCGATGAATCGATTTAACCTTGTGCGTACAAGTCACTATCCTATTATCTCTAGACATCCTGATTGATCACAAGGCATAGAGTCGTCATCCTTGTTTAATCAATCATCGTTACTTGATATGCGAGGCGACTGAGAACTGATAACTTGTATCACTGGCATGGCCATGCTCTTTCTCTCAGTCACTCTCGATCAAGCAGCCTAAACGGATATCTTTCCCGTACCGTAGTACGAGGGATAAATTCCTTATTCATCTTTCGTGTCACTCATGCAATCCGTTTCGCCACCCAATCATGCCCGTTATTGCAATCCTCTTACGGAAAGCATTAGGCTCAAGTCAAAACCGTACGTCGACTGCACAGCGATCACAAAGACTCCTTGGTCTAAGGATATTGTGACAAACTATCGCATTTGAATATGTTCATGGCTTAATCTATGAAACACTATTCAAAGCGGGTCGTCCAATACCAATCACCTCATGATATCTATGATATGATTCTGGGATCCCACATCCCTATGATAAGCAGAACTACATCATTGAGAACCATTCTCATACTGGTCGCTTCAATTGAAGCAAATATTGACTAGGGACTTGTTAAGTGTGATCCATACAGATTTAAGGTTCTACTACTTTAGTGGTCATAAATTAGATCATGCTCAACATATTACTTCAACACATAAGTAGTACAAAGCCGTTTTATTTATTACAAACGATGATTAATATACATACACATTTTTAGACTACTAGCAATTGGACTAGGGCACAAAAATGCCATCAATCTCCCACTTGCCCCTTGTTCCAATCTAAGTCCCAGTCTATCCCCATTGACCTTTGACGACTAGATCATCATCACTCCTTCCCCCGTATACAAGAAAAGCGTCCTTGGTTTTTCTCAAATTTTGACAATTGTAGTTACGACGTTTTTGGTGATTGGCTTATTTTTAAGGAACTAGAGAAAATGTCATAAAGAATTTCGAAGCATCGTATGCCACATCTTGTATGACATTGTTAACGACATCTCGGCAAACATCATGTTCGACGGAAATCAGGAAAGTCCATGTTCTGCAGAAAGTACGACTACGATTAGGAATTATGAAAAGTTCCAGAACGTCTCCGATTCTAGAAAGAAGAAAGACGGTGATAAAGAGGAAACCCATTAGGGTTAGTACTCATACACGATTTCTATAAAAGCTTAGGCTACCGCCTTAGCAATTTTGTGGTTCTTTTATTGTTTCCTAGCAATAATTTACAAAACTCTTAGACGTGAAGGTTTGCGGGCTGAGAGGTTGTAGATTGAGCTAAGAATATTGTGTATCACCATAACTATTGAGAGTTAGGTGATTGAGGGTTTACTGATCGCGTGAGTGAATACTGCACGCAACCACAACGTTCAACGTCGACTTGAATCGATAGAGCAAGGCGATTGCTCGAAGAGTGGAATCAAGACGGAGTCTTGGATTCAGGGGGAGACACTGAGATAAGTTGCACTGCAATAAGTAGCATTGGAAGGTCATAGGTACTTGTATGTTTTGACAAATTACTGATAAGTGAAACCTTTCCACTAGGCTGAGAGCCCCCAGACGTAGGTGACGTTGCACCGAACTGGATAAACAATTTGTTGTGTCGTTGTTTATTACGTTTTATATTTACTGTCCTGCGTTATCTACGCAAGTTGTCATACACGGTGTTATAACTTTATACATAACATTGTGTGTGGCATCTTGCACAACTACCTGATCAAAATTTCAATTGGTATCAGAGGGGGCTCCTACAACTTTAGGTGAGTTCCTAAACAAATATTTTGATCATCAAGATGGACAATACTAGAGAAGGAGGATCCATCAACCGACCACCTATTTTAGATGGAAGTAACTACGGCTATTGGAAGGCTCGCATGTGTGCCTTCATGAAGTCCCTTGACAACAAAACATGGAAAGCTGTGATCAATGGTTGGAATGCCCCACAATTCAGTGATAATGATGGTATTCCTATCGGCCCAAAACCAGAAAAAGACTGGACTGATAACGAAGACGAGGAATCACTAATCAACACATGCACCATTGCCAAATCCGCATGAGATATCCTTGTTGTTGCATATGAAGGAACAACCAAGGTTCGAGAACAAAAGCTGCAATACTTAACAACCAACTTCGAAGCCCTTGTCATGAAAGAGGACGAATCAATCGTCGAATTCAACGTTCGAATTTGAGATCTAGCCAATGAATCCTACTCTCTAGGCGAACCAATGTCTGATGCAAAACTGGTTAGAAAAACCCTGCGTGCTCTTAGCCCTAGATTTAAGATGAAGATCACCGCAATTGAGGAAGTTCATGACCTCAAGATCTTAAAATTTGATGAACTGATGGAATCTCTAATGACCTATGAGCTATCTTTGCCCAATATCGACAAAAGGACTAAAGGAGTAGCCTTCAAAGGCTCAACACACAAGAAACCAGATTCTGACTCTGACGAAGACATCGATGCTACAATGGCCCTTCTCACAAAAAATTACAATAAAGTCATGAGAAGAATCAGTCGAATTGGCGGAAGGAATGCTACAACAGATGCCAGAAACAAAGCTCCACAAAAAGCTGTGACAGGAGAAAGTCTTGACAAACCAAACAGAAGCAGAGAGGAAAACAGCAAGAACAAAGGACCTCAGTGTCATGAATGTGAAGGATTTGGTCATCTTCGCAGAGAATGTCCAATGAAGATAGTGGTTTTGAGGAGGTAAGCAATTTTGTTGCATTCAATAGTACTACTTCTGTATGTAACATTGATAACTCTGCCAATATCAATGATAATCTCCATCATCCAACTCCAAACGAGAATTGGACTAAAGAGCAACTAGTCGAGGCATACAAAAGCTTACATACCAGATGGGTTAAGGAAACTCTGATCCTTGATCAACAAGGAGAACGGATCATCATTCTTACCAACGATCAAGTCTAGATTTCTAGTGACGATTGTGGAGCTAAAACGCGAAATTACCAGACTTAATGGAGAAATTAATCTTACGACTAAATAAGTAAAGATGGTGAATCCTAGCACAAAAAGGCTTGACAAAATCCTATCAGTAGGAAAGCAGTCCAAAGATATGACGGGACTAGGGTACACACATAATACCGCCTCATCAGCACTCACAAAGTTTGTCCCACAACAAGCCATGGCTGACAATAAACTACAAGATAACACGACACATCCTATAGGACGACCTACAAGAAATGTCATGACATCTTCTATAACGTGTTCTTGTCAATCAACTGCGAAAAGACATCCTCCACGTAGAGATCGATATTCCAGAAATCCAGCATATCAATATCAATGGATATGTCATTACTATGGTCGAAGGGGTCACATCAGACCATTCTGCTTTCAACTCCATGGGAAGAAGCAAGCTCAGTTACCACAAAATCAAAGGAGATATCAAGGTCATCTCTCAACTCCTTAGAAAACATTCCGCCTTGAATGGAGACCAAGGAATCTAGTCTATCGAGCTAATGTTGCATATACCTCATAGAGTGCTTCAACCAACAAGTATTGGTATCTCGAT
The DNA here is from genome assembly GCA_963920655.1 of Geranium rotundifolium. Classification (NCBI taxonomy): domain Eukaryota; kingdom Viridiplantae; phylum Streptophyta; class Magnoliopsida; order Geraniales; family Geraniaceae; genus Geranium; species Geranium rotundifolium. Next base: position 22,470,000 of record OY987311.1, on the reverse strand, counting down.
AGTGGATGTTCTCGACACATGACAGGTATTCCAGAGTTTCTTTCCAATCTCAAATTATATACAAACTGCTATGTTACTTTTGGAGATGGGATTCGAGCTCAAACCCTTGGAAAATGACTACTCAAGCATCCAGGAGCTTCTTGCCTAACTGAAGCATTACTTGTAGAAGGACTCGAGGCAAATCTGATTAACATAAGCCATATTTGTGATCTGGGTTCGGAAGTAAAATTTACTAAAGAAGCCTGTATGGTAAAGGATCTCGATCAAGTAACTATCTAACAAGGAATCCGCTCAATGGATAATTGTTACATCTTGTCGCCCGATTCACATATCGAAGCAGCAAAGTGTCTTCTCTTCGAAGCAGAAGAAACCAAACTTTGGCATAGAAAGCTTGGACATCTAAATTTTAGGAGCATGTAGAAGGCAATCTCAGAGCAGGCAATTACTGGAATTCCGAATCTGAAAATCGTGGAAGGAAAGATCTGCGGAGAATGCCAGATTGGAAAGCAAACTAAGATGTCACAGAAGAAGTTGCAGCATATCACCACCCCTTGAGTACTTGAGCTAATACACGTTGACCTCATGGGGCCAATGCAAGTTGAAAGCCTTGGAGGAAAACACTACTTCTTTGTGTGTGTAGATGATTACTCACGATACACATGGGTTGATTTCCCTCGTGAAAAATCGGATACCTTTTCGATCTTCAAGAATCTATGCATCCATGCCAACCGAGAAAAAGGGGAGACAATTGGCAAAATAATTCGCCTTCGCAATGATCATGGTCGAGAGTTCGAAAATAATAAATTTGCAGAATTCTGCAACTCAGAAGGGATAGCCCATGAGTTCTCAGGAGATGGCTAGAGTTATGATGCTGGCCAAGGACATACTAACTCACTTCTGGGCAGAAACACTTAACACTGCCTGCCATATCCACAATCGAGTCACTCTCCGACCAGGTATGTCAGTAACTCATTATGAAATATGGAGGGGGAGAAAGCCTAATGTTAAGTACTTCCATATCTTTGGATCCACCTGTTATATTCTGGCTGATAGAGAACCTCATCGAAAACTTGATCCAAAGAGTGATGAAGGCATCTTTCTTGGCTACTCAAGGAATAGTCGCGCGTTCCGGGTCTTTAACAAACGAACCAAGACTATGATGGAATCAATCAATGTTGTTGTTGATGATGACTGTGTAGATGCGACAGACAAAGAAGGAGTTTATCCCAACAATGTTAGGAAGGATGCTATTACTGATATCAGTGAAGATGCTAGCAGCAAGCCAGAAGACAATGTTGCTAGTCCAAGTGTCAATAACGATAAGACAGTTCCTGAAGTCAGCTACAAGAACCCTTACGAAGAATCCAGGCTAATCACCCTATCTCTGGAGTAATTGGAGATCTAAATGAAGGCATACGAACTCGGACAAAAGCTCATGTGAACTAAAACGAGATGATAGGTAATATATGCTTCGTTTCAAAAATTGAACCTACAAATGTCAACGAAGCCATCAATGATGAGTATTGGGTCAATGTTATGCAAGAGGAACTGATTCAATTTGAGAAGAACCAGGTATGGGAACTAGTGCCCAAGCCAAGTGAAGGTAATGTCATTGGCATAAAATGGATCTTCAAAAATAAGTCCGATGAGCTTGGTAACATCACTCGCAATAAAGCAAGGTTAGTAGCTCAAGGGTACACTCAAATTGAGGGAGTAGACTTCGATGAGACCTTTGCTCCAGTAGCAAGGCTTGAAGCAATAAAACTCCTACTAGGGATATCATGCCATCTACAGATCAAGCTTTACCAGATGGATATCAAAAGTGCATTCCTGAATGGAGATCTCAACGAAGAAGTGTATGTTTCACAACCTAAAGAATTTGTTGATCCTCACTCCCCTGATCATGTGTATAAACTCAAGAAGGTCCTCTATGGATTGAAACAAGCACCAAGGGCTTGGTATGAAAGGCTCACAAAATTTCTTATTCAAAGCGGCTACACTAGAGTGGGAGTCGACCAGACTCTATTTGTGAAGAATGAGGACAGAAATTTGATGATAGCCCAAATATATGTTGATGACATTGTCTTTGGAGGGATGTCAGGAGAGATGGTAGAACAATTTATCCAACAAATGCAATCAGAATTCGAGATGAGCATGGGTTTTCAAATCAAACAGCTAAAAGATAGCATCTTCATCTCCCAAAGCAAATATGCAAAGAACATTGTCAAGAAATTTGAGCTAGAGAAAGCTTCACATAAACGGACACCAACAGCTACACACATCAAGCTAACTAAAGATGATCCAGGAGAAGCCGTCGACCAACACCTACATAGAAGCATTATTGGTAGTCTTCTCTACCTTACTGCCAGTCGACCTGACATTGTCTACTCTATGGGAGTATGTGCACGATATCAACCTAATCCTAAGGTTAGTCATCTATCCCAAGCTATAAGAATTATAAGATATATCTCTGGGATTACAGACTTAGGTTTACTATACTCATTCGACACATCCTCTACCCTGGTGGGGTATTGTGATGCTGATTGGGCTGGAAACACAACATATAGGAAGAGCACATCTGGAGGTTGCTTCTTCCTTGGCAATAACCTCATATCTTGGTTTAGTAAAAAGCAAAATTGTGTTGCCTTGTCCACTGTTGAATCTAAGTATATCGTTGCTGGGAGTAGCTGCACACAATTAATATGGATGAAGCAAATTTTAGTCGAATACAATGTCAGACAAGAAGCCATGACTTTGTATTGTGATAATGTCAGTGCAATCAACATCTCTAAAAAACCCGGTTCAACACAGTAAAACCAAGCATATTGACATTAGATATCACTTCATTCGCGAGCTGGTCGAAGACAAGAAGATCGTCCTAGAGCACATCCATATAGAGAAGCAACTTGCTTACATTTTTACTAAGCCATTAGATGCAAGCGGATTCGAGTACCTCAGGACGTCACTCGGTCTCTTCACCATCAGCAAGTAATTGAAGTTGCTAAACGGTTGAGAGGAGTTAGTTGATACCTCTTCATGAACCGGTTCAAAAATCCCAACACATACCATTTGGCCAAGTATGCCAAAAGGTCAAATAAAAAGAGGAAAGGTCGCGAGATACGATCTGTTACCAACAGATTTGATTTTGTTTTTAAAAACCTAGTCTGCCCATGTTTGAGTACTTCGCTCTCATCTCTCAAAATCTTGCGCAAAACACTACCACTCTCGGCAAAAATGGTGAAAACCGAGAGCAATCTGGCACCGAAGAAAGCCACTGACGGTCGAAAAACCAAACCCAATAAGACCGAGGCAAAGAGACCCAGCACCAATAAATATGGGGTACGAATCAAAGGACTGAAGCCACAGAAGTATGCCGAGGGATCCTCCAGAGAAATCCCACCGGAAGAAGCACCAATACCCGTTTTTCCCGAGTTCCCAAAAATACCCGAACAGGAAGCTCTGCTTTCACGATGACAGAACTGATAGCGTTTTTGTGCCCTAGTCCAATTGCTAGTAGTCTGTAACGACAAAAGGGTCGGGCGACTTTTGGACACGACACGAAACCACATGGGCGAGCCCATTGGGCTCGGCCAATGAGGTCACGTGACCGGCACAACAAGGGCCCATTTTGGGCCCAATAAGCCCAACATGGCAGACCACGTTGGTGGGTCCAAAGGTGGGGGCCACAATACACCATGCTTAGTTGGTGATTGTTGATTAAAGGTGAGTGATTTAAGGGGTATGGGTAATGACACCGTTAAGCCCATAAAAATCACCTTTTAGACCCATGCTTATGAGATTGATGAAGTAGAGAAATATCAAGGAATTAATAACACAATTCACATTCTCACATCTCCCTCTCTCTCCTAGTGGCCGGCCACTACATAGCTCTCTCTCTTCTTGCTCTCTTGTTCTTCACTTAATTGTTCTAGTAGGCATTAAGTGTAGGATCTTGAAGATCATCCCCTTGGTGTGGACTTGCTCTAGAGAAGAAGATCACAAAGTTCTTCTTTATTGGTTCAACAAAGACTTAAAGGTAAATTTCTTGTGGAATAGATTTTGCCTTGGGATTTAATGGTTCATGATTCTTGGACAAGGTTTGGAGTTGCTTTTGTTAAATACTTCCGCTATCTCGATGTTAAAGAACGCTCCAAAACCCAACAGGAACTTACAGGCCCTCAGCTTGGGACTGGAATTGACCAAGGGAATCAAGAAGCCTGCATGCAAAATCATCCCTGTGCCAGTTTCTGCAGTTTTCCCAAGTATCGATTCTTCTGTCGTATCGAATAGTGATACGTCTAGAAACAGTGACTTGTTAGAGTCACTACTGGAAAATCAGGACCCTCCTCAAGAAGGGGTGGTAGAGGATTTGATAAACACTGATGGGGAAAAGAATGACTTGACCCCGGTCAGTCATGGGTTAGAAAGGATTGCAGAAGGAGAGGGTGAAGAAGAAGGTGTGAAAGATGTTGTTACTGTACCCATTGATAAGGCTGTGGTAGAAGAAGAAGAAGTTGCAGACTCGGAAGAAGCTGAGGAAGAACCTGGTGACAAAAGTAATTCTGAGAAGGAGGAGACCGGAGACTGGGATACCAATCTGGAAGGAATAGAGAAGGAAAACAACCCTGCAAAAGGTGTAGAAGACAGTGTAACTATGGCTGCCACAGAGTTTGTTTCTGAAGACGGTGCAGCTAATGTCAGAGAAGAAGCGCCTCTGGTTGTCAGAGGAGATGTCACAGAGAATGCCACTGAAACAGCACACATAGTGCTCTCATCCCTGAAAAAGAATGTGTTAGAAGAAAATAAAAGTCTTGCAGTAATGGTAGGAAAGTTGAGAGAAACCAAGAAAAGGAAGGAAGTAAAGGATGCTGGAGGCCATGCAAAATGCGGAACTCATGAAGACCGTCACCGACATAGGTAATCACTATCGGAGGGAGTTTGTGTTCCAAAGGACGGCATATCCCGAGAAGACTCTGTTCTCGGAGATCCTTGGACTGAAGCCACCGTCAAGCTCCTGCAAAAGGCGGAACTCATGAAGACCGTCACCGACATAGGTAATCACTATCCTCTGTTGGTTAAAGAGTTTATTGCAAACTTGCCTGCTGGATTTGGTACTCCGGATGATCCGGATTGTGAGAAGGTCTATGTCAGAGGCCTACGCTACACCATTTCCTTTGACATCATTAATGCCTTCCTGGGGAGGAAGTGTGTCGGCTCTGTTCCACCACTTGACCGGAACAAGGTTCTCAAGGAGATTACTGGTGATAAGAGCATAATGTGGTCTACTAAGGGCACCGTGGCGGCCTCGGATCTCACATCAAAATACTACATACTGTTCCGTATCGGAGTAGCAAATTGGGCTCTCTGCACACATGCATCCTCCATCAAACCGGAGCTGGCAATTCTCATCTTCCAAATAGGTACTGGTTCCACACTTGATTTTGGCCAGTTTGTTATTGACCACCTTATTAGACATGCCAGATCACAAGCTGTGAAGATACCTATTGCTTTTCCCTCCCTTATATCTGAGCTACTAGTGCACCAACACCCTGGTGTGTTGAAGACAACCGATAAGGGAGGAAAGCGTGGAGGAATGATTGTGGTAAGCCACAAGTTGTTCGAGGGTAAGCATGCTCCTGATCTTGTCAGGACAGAATTCAAACCAACCAAGGCGACAACCAGTCGAGCTCTCGGTGCTGCCCCTCCAACAAAGACTACCAGCAGAGATGCAATAATGCTCAAGAGAGAGATAGTTGTACTTGACGAGGACATCGTCAACCTGAAGATGGCGCTGAAGCATCTGTCCCAGTGTAGATCCCACTGTGCTAACCTGCTGAAATTGATACCTCCTCAGGACTCTGACAACAGTGGTTCCTCCTCCCTACCTGATTCTACTGAAGACACAACTAAATATGCCTCTGCCAATGCTACAGAAGAAGATACTGCTAGTTCCAGCAGCAGTTTTGTTTGAATTTTAAGTACTTTCTAGATTCGCTAAAAAACTGAACAACTTTTATTTTGTATTTGCTCTGAACATGTTTCATACATATTCTCGACTGCTGATCGGGAATGTGTGTGAGTTAAGTTTGTGTTTTGTTATTTCCCTGTATTGTTATGCGAATTTTTCTTTAAGTTTGGCTCTTTTTGAGCCAGGAAGGGAGAGTAAGACGTAAGACGTACGTGCGCGATTGTGCGCGAAACGCAAGATACGCGATGGTGTGAGAAACGACGCGCAAACAAAGACTTGACGACTGCCAATCATTGCAAGTCAAAGATGACGACAAATGCAACGCAGAATGCGACGGAGAATGCAACGAAAAATGCTGACCTTAAAAATAGCCAAAGGGGGAATTGTAGTTACGACGTTTTTGGTGATTGGCTTATTTTTAAGGAATTAGAGAAAATGTTATAAAGAATGTCGAAGCATCGTATGTGACATCTTGTATGACATTGATAAAGACATCTCGGCAAACATCATGTTTGTCGGAAATCAGGAAAGTCCATGTTCTGCAGAAAGTACGATTACGATTAGGAATTATGAAAACTTCCAGAACGTCTCTGATTCTGGAAAGAAGAAAGACGGTGATAAAGAGGAAACCTATTAGAGTTAGTACTCATAGACGATTTCTATAAAAGCTTAGGCTACCTTCTTAGCAATAGTGTGGTTCTTTTATTATTTCCTAGCAATAATTTGCAAAGCTCTTAGACGTGAAGGCTTGCGGGCTGAGAGGTTGTAGATTGTGCTAAGAATATTGTGTATCACCATAACAATTGAGAGTTAGGTGATTGAGGGTTTACTGATCGTGTGAGTGAAGACTACACGCAACCACAATGTTCAACGACGACTTGAACCGACAGAGCAAGGCGATTGCTCGAAGATTGTAATCAAGACGGAGTCTTGGATTCAGGGGGAGACCCTGAGATAGGTTGCACTGTAATAAGTAGCATAAAGTATAGATCTTGGGATGATCATAGGTACTTGCATATTTTGACAAATTATTGATAAGAGAAACCTTTCAACTAGGCTGAGAGCCCCCAGACGTAGGTGACGTTGCACCAAAATGGATAAACAATTTGCTGTGTCGTTGTTTATTACGTTTTATATTTACTGTCATGCGTTATCTACGCAAGTTATCATACACGGTGTTATAACTTTATACATAACATTGTGTGTGGCATCTTGCACAACTACCTGATCAAAATTTCAACAATTGCCTTGACTGCAATCCAGTGTTCCTCACCGGATTTGGATTGATGTCTACTGGTACAGCTTAAGGCAAACGAGACATCTTGTCTCGTACATATGATGGCATACATTATGGACCCTATTGTCGAAACATATGGGATCTCATTCATTCTTTTTAGCTCTTCAGGTGTCTCAACACACTAATTCCTACTAAGCTTTATGCCATGACGCATGGGCAGCAGTCCTTTCTTGGAATTTGGCATTGAGAATCTTCTCAATACTTTGTCTATATAGGTGCTTTAACTTAAGCCCAATACCCGCTTGGAACGATCTCTATATATCTTGATCCCCAAGATATAAGAAGCCTCGCCTAAGTCCTTCATTGCGAAACACTCACCTAACCAAGCCTTTGTCAAGAGCAAGGTAGGGACGTCGTTTGCAATGAGCAATATGTCATCGACATAGAGCACCAAAAAGACTACCTTACTCCCATCTGCCTTTTTATACACGCAAGGTTCATCACCATTCTTGATGAAGCCAAACTGTTTGACAGCTTCATCAAAACATGGGTTCAACCTCCGTGATGCTTGCTTCAAACCGTAAATTGATTTGAGCAGCTTGCAAATCTTTCCCTTATTCTTTGGATCCTCAAAACCCTCAGGCTGGGACATATAAACGTCCTCAGCTAACCTCCCAGTAAGGAAAGTGGTTTTGACATCCATTTGCCATATCTCATAATTATGATAAGCTGCTATGGAAAGTAGAATGCGAATAGATTTGACCATAGCTACTGGAGAAAAGGTTTCTTCATAGTCAATTTCGTGGACTTGTCTATAACTTTTTGCTACCAGTCGTGCTTTATAGGTCTGAGGTTTACCATCCATGTCTATCTTTATTTTAAAGATCCATTTACACCCAATGAATTTTACGCTAGGGGTTTGATCTACCAAGTCCCACACTTGATTGCATTTCTTCCCTGATGGCTTCCAACTGTGTGAGCATTTCCATAAAACATGTTATTGCGCATAATATTAAAAAAACCCGTTCTTAATATCAAAATAATAACCTTCTTTTTCAAGAAGGGATATTGATACAATATTAATGCTGAAAGCAAGTACGCAAAACACATCTAGGAGTTCTATTACAAGCCCACTGGGCAAAACAAGATCAACTGAACCCAAAGCAGTTGCGGCAACACGAACGTTTTTCCCAACTCTTAGGTCCACCTCGTTTTCGACCACATCTCTTCTATTGCTCAGTACTTGCACATCCGTACAGATATAAGACTCAGCTCCAGTGTCTAGTACCTAAGTATTTATAGTAGAAATATTTAGCTCTAATTGAATACCTGACGAAGTAGCGGCCCCACCGCCCTTCTTCTAATCTTCCTTCAGCTACTGACAGTCCTTTTTCCAATGACCAGGCTTTTGGCAGTAGAAATAGACCGACTCCTTTACCTTCCCCTTGCCCTTCATGGGCTTGGAAGGTTTAGGAACAAATGGTCGTCTTTTCTTTCCTGCCAGGTGCATGGGGCCTTTACCCTTTTCACCACTAGCTTTGAAGTAGGATCCCTTCTTCACCATAAGAACACCTTTAGGCGCACTGCCCCTTATGCTCTTCTCGGCAGTCACTAGAATGTTGTGCAACTCCGATGCGGTCTTGTCCATGTCATACATGTGATAGTTCATGACGAATCCACCATATGCGTGAGGAAGGGATTCCAGAATGAAATCTGCAGCCATCTCCTTTTCCATAATCATTCCGAGACTAGTTAGATGATCGAGATGTCCCTTCATTCGTAGGACGTGTGGACCTACGGAGCTTCCTGCTAACATTTTGTAGGCAATGAGTTCTCGGAGAACAGTCTATTTTTCAATACGTACTTTCTCCTTGAACATATCCTTGATCTGTGCAAACATAGCAAAAGGATCATGGGATAGCTCTATAAACTGTTTCTTGAGGTCCGCCTCCATACATCCCAGCATGACACACGCAACGTCGATAGAGTCGCTAAGGTGTTTCTGGTATGCATCCTTAACGACCCTCGTTGCGTTGGCAGCTGGCTCCACCGGGATAGCCTTGTCTAGGACTGTAACGCCCCAAAATCCGGTTTCCCGAATTAAAGTCGTTACCCGAAGAATTAAAAACCTTTGAAATAACACGATGCGATATAGTTATGAAATAACTCGAGCGTCCTCAAATTACAACATAACTATCCTCGCACGAGGCCATCACATTTTGATTTAGGCGTCCCTAGTTCAAAATGGGTTTGCACGAGTCAAATAAAGAAACCTGTTTACAACAAATACATCAATACCATTTCTCCTTTTAAAATCTGTATTAAACCAACAAGTAACGCGTACAAAAGTGAGGCACGACATGGCCAGACAATCAAATATTTACATCAAAATATTTTAGACAAGCTGCGATACAGAAATATACATGGAAAATGACTCAGACCAGAGTCTACAAAAGTCAACAACAACAAAAAGAAACACAGTGCGTCGACACGACACATCCCCAAAAGCTCCCACCAAAAGTGTACTCAGGATCACCAACCTGCACAACTACAAGTAGGGGTGAACACGCTACCCAGAGACTAAAACAAACAGCAAGGATGAGAAAAACATACATGTAAGCACAAAGAATTCAGTAAAGTACGAATCACAACACTTCCACTACTCATCCACCAACCACGTCACAACTCCCGAGGTAACCGATTACGACCGGCGAGGGGTACCACCCTTGGTCGGTTCAACCTCCGAACGGGAATCGATTATGGCCAGGAGGGGTACCGCTCCTGCCTCGATTGCCCATCCAAACACAACCACACAATTGAGGTAACCGATCACGGCCAAGGGGTACCACCCATGACTCAGTTCAACCCCCGAATGGAAATCGATCACGGCCAGGAGGGGTACCGCCCCTGACTCGATTATCCATCCAACCACACAGCCATACAATTGAGGTAACCGATCACGGCCTAGGTGTACCACCCTTGACTCGATTCAACCTCCGAATGGAAATCGATCACGGCCAGGAGGGGTACCGCTCCTGACTCGATTATCCATCCAACCACACAGCCTCCCATCACCTTTCAACCCTTCCACATCACAACACCCTTACCAACCACACCCCAACACCCTTCGATACATTCACAGAAAACAAACCAAGTGCAAGAAACTAGTTCACAGAGAGGCATTTACATCCACACAAACAAGACAAGTGCGAGACGGAATAAGTCATCGTCTGAAAAGCAATAATATAACCATGCACAACTAGGTGCTCAAAAGCAGTTCAAGTTTGGTACTCAACTAATTCACAGAGAGGCATTTATATCAACACATCAACATCCTATTTAATTCACAACATCGCGCAAAAGGTGTTCAAACATTTCATTTTCCAACATAAGCTCCTAAGATTTTCGCGACGCCAAGCTATGCCTTTCCTTTCCCGCGGTCGTCAAAGGAATCTAAAAGTGACAAAATCACAAGTTTTAATAACTAACCGAAACCCGGATTTTCACGAAATTAAACCCAAGTGCCACCCCGACGAGTATCGCTCACTCCGACACTTCTTAATTAACCTAAGTTGTCAAAATGGGCCTGGAACGGCCCATTTTGCCCGTTAAGTCAAATCTGCCCGGTTGTGTGAACTTGTCCCTCAGGACTTCGAAAATTCCCAAATTTGTGTCTAAATTCCTAATTATATACGAGAAGACCAACGCAATTGACGGAATCGAATTCTGACACCCGAGCGATTTAATCGCGCAATTTAAAGTTTCGACACACATTTTCCAATTTTCGTAATTTAAATCCAAAAATCACCAAGGGTGCCAACTATCGATTCGAGGGTTACCCGAGACCTCCCAAATCTCACAAACCCGAATTCTGGGCTCGTGGGACCACCCGGGCCACTCACGGCCCGAGAGGCCCAAACTACCCACGACCGCCCACAGGCTGCCACGGCCAGCCATGGCAGGGCGTTGGCCATTGCCGGACCACCTCCGGCGCGCCACCACCCTGGATGGAGCTCCGGCGAACCCTCCGGCTGCCGGAAAATTCCAAAAACGTCCCAAAATGCTCCAAAACACCCCTACAACTCCAATCCATCATCATTTCACTCATTTCTCATTAAACCCACGACTCAAACTCATCACGATGAGAAAAAGTGAGTTGCTTACCGTAGCCAATGATGTTAGGAACCCGAATAAGCAAGAAAATGGTCGATCACGCGGCCGGATCGTCGGGAAATTGCCAAAATCTCTTCTCCTCTTCTTCCTTCTTCTTCTCTTGACCAAGCCCTCCTCTCTCTCTCCTTTTCTTTGTTTCTACCGAGTGTGGCTCCCTCCTCCCCCTCTTTATCACTTAAACTCTATTAATTAAATAATAAACTAATTAAATAATCCAATTTCCAATTTTTTCTAAATCTAAATTAACACATTTAATCTTAACCACTCATAAAGTCTCCCCCCCCCCTCTAGAATCATGCCATGTGTAAAGTAGGGGGGTCCCACAATCCACTTTTGTCATTTCGGACCCGAAATCGTCAGAAACGGACACGTTTTTCGAAACCGTCGGAACCGTGACGTTTCGCTAAATTTTAGCTTCCATATGAACCTAATATCCATAACATTACAATTTCAACTTCAAATTGCTCAAATTGTAGTCTTTGGTGACTCTTGGGTCAAAATTTGGTCAAATCGCGAATTTTTAAATTTTTCTCCATTTTTTACAAAATTGACCCAAATTGACCGGGAGCGGTCCTTACAAGGACGTACTCCCTGCGTTCCAACTTTAACACAAGTCGCAAATTTCTTTCCCTGTCCAGATAATTTGTTCCATTGAGTTTACACTTATCAAGTATATCCCTCAATGACAAATTAGACGAGTTTGTTGAATTACTAGCCATTTTCTACACGAAGAAAGTAAATTTAATCAAAAAATTTTAATAAATTTATGAAGATCCGAATTAAACTCCAACCATCTGATTCTAAGGATTAGAACCATTAAACCAAGATCCCTGATTTGTTAATTGAAGTACGCTAAGGTGCACCGCTCCAATTAACCCATTTGGGTAGGATGTTGAACCAATTAAAACCTGTGTAATTCTTGCTCAGTGTATGGGCAAAAGCACACGGCTTACCCTTCTGATGCCCCATCTCGACCTCAGGCCGAGAATCGTGGTCGAGTCAACCAACCTTCACATATGCATCTGGTTTGTGCAGATGCTCCGCTAAGGCGCACAACATCCCACAAGGTTGACCATTTCATATAGAACCCATTCTATCAGTGCTCCGCTAAGGCGCACGACACCGAGAGAATGTTTCTACATAGGTGTGAATTTGGGTGGCATCTCACATTACGCAAATTATGTTTTGATTGGTTGTGTTTAATAATTCGAAAGTATTTTGGTACAATTACGAACTCGTCATTAACAACCCGTGTTGTGACGTTTCTAGTTGTATCACATACTATCTTCTTTTCAAGCCGTCATTTGGAACCTGTGCAAAAACATGTTTCAGATTGACCTCATCGATCATAACCCGTGCGATGATGGTTCACAACGCTTTAAACATGCAAATAAATTAAAATCGTTTTGAATCTTTGCATGTGAGGGGATGGCTTATAATCTTATAAGCTAAGCATGCAAGCATATAAATTATCATATAATAATTCAAGCAAGCATTCTAAAGCGTTTAAACATGCATCAATTGCCCAACCTATTCTTAAGATTTTACGAGGCATAACATCTTCTCGTCTTCCCCATTCGGGCTCCCACTAGCTCTTGTATTTCCTCCAAGACCGTCATTATGCCCGATTTTCCATCATTCTCGACTTTGAGTAGAAATTACAATTAATACTTGGTTCGTAGACCGGATAAAAAATAATTACACTTTAAGGGCTTGAATGAAATAATAATTACACACTAACACTAACGGTGTACAAACCGTGAAAGCGATAAAATTCTAATGGGCTATTAATGCATCATACATTTCATCACATCATCCAACATGTTATCACACAAACATGTCATCAAATAATATGCAATATTCCGGTTTTAATTTTGCCAAGTTGCTTGGTCGGGTTTATCGAAACTAGACCTTTTCGAAAAACGATTTATCGAAACTGATCAAATTTGAATGTTTTCGAAATATTGGATCGTGGGTTCGTGCCACGGATCAAAAATCGCCGTTCACGAACCAAGTCGGGCCGAAGCCCATTGGTCCGAGCCCAAGCCCACGGCCTGGTTTGGGCTTTGGAAAGCCCAAACCCGGGCTTGCCTCCACTCTCGGCCTCGGCCAAGAGGGGGAACGGCCCCGATCACCGGCGACCAACCCCGGCCTCCGGTGACTTCCGTCCGGTATCTCCAATTCGGCTTCCCGAGAGTCTCGTCTCGGACCCGACAAATCCAATAAAAATCCGAAAATAACATATTTCATGCAATTAACCCAAAAAACATTAAATCATGTTATCAACAAATATGGCATGTAAAACATTATGAAACCGAAACAAGTTCAACAAAACGAATATTAAGAGGGTTAACCACCCTATGATACCACTGTAGGGATTTGGAGCACTCAAGATCATCGAGATAGCAGAAGCATAAACAATAAGAACTCCAAAAACTGTCCAAGAACATGAACCATTAAATCTCAAGGAAAAATCTATTCCACAAGAGTTTACCTTTTAGTTTTGTTGAATCAAGAAAGAAGAACAAGATGATCTTCTTCTCTAGAGCAAGTCCACACCAAGAGGATGATCCTTACGATCCAACACATGTAGCCTACTAGAACTAATGTGTGAAGAACAAGAGAGCAAAGAGTGGAGAGAGGAGGGGAGTGGCCGACCAAGAGGTGAGAGGGAGAGAGTGAGTGAATTGTTAAATGTGATCCGTACATATTTATGGTTCTACTACTTTAGTGGTCATAAATTAGATCATGCTCAATATATTACTTCAACACATAAGTAATACAAAGTCGTTTTATTTATTACAAACGATGATTAATATACATAGACATTTATAGACTACTAACAATTGGACTAGGGCACAAAAATGCTATCAAGCCTCACCGTTGAGCACGAACACGTATCCATGTTGCGACCCCGAATCATCCGGATTAGTTTGGAAGCTGGCGTCGACGTATCCCGTCAACTCGAGTTCCTCCTCTTTACCCCCATAGACCAAGAAGGCATCCTTAGTCCGCTTAAGGTACTTTAGGATCGTCTTCACTACTGTCCAGTGGTCCTCACCGGGGTTTGACTGGAATCTACTGACGGAAGATAGGGCGTAATAAACATCAGGTCTCGTGTAAATCATGGCATACATGATGGACCCTACTGCAGATGGATAAGGGATGCTACTCATGCGTTGTAGCTCATTAGGTGTTGTGGGACACTAAGTCTTGCTAAGCTTTACTCTATGTCTCATGGGGAGGAAACCCTTCTTGGCCTCGTGCATCGAAAATCTCTTCAAGATCTTGTCGATGTAAGTTCTTTGGCTTAGCCCAATGATCCTCCTCAGGTGATCTCAATATATCTTGATCCCCAGGATATACGCGGCTTCGCGTAAATCCTTCATCTCGAAACACTTCCCCAACAAAGATTTTGTGGCTTGCATGGTGGGGACGTCGTTTCCGATAAGGAGTATACCATCCACATACATCACTAAGAACACAACTGCACTCCCATTTTCCCTCTTATACACGTAAGGCTCGTCTTTATGGCCTCATCAAATCGACGATTCCAACTCCGAAAAGCCTGTTTCAATTCATAAATGGACCTCTGCAGCTTACAAAGCTTTCCGGTATTTTCTAGATCGACAAAACCCTGAGGTTGTGTCATATACACATCCTCAGTTAGCTTCTCATTGAGGAAAGCAGTCTTGACATCCATCTGTTTTATCTCATAATTGTGATATGCAGCAAATACGAATAGAATTCGGATCAATTTGACCAGGCCACTAGCGAGAAAGATTCATCATAATCTACTCCATAGATTTTCCTAAAACCTTCTACAACCGGTTGAACCTTATAGGTCTAAAGAACTCCATCCATGTCATGTTTGATCTTAAAGATCCATTTGCAACCGAAGGTCTTAACACTAGGGGTTGGATCCATCAAGTTTCACACTTGGTTGTCATGCATGGATTTCATCTCTTCCTTCATGGCTCTTACCCATTTCTCAGAATCAGAATTCCCAATGTCTCCTTGAAAGGTTTTCGGATTTTCAGAATCCATAATCTCCAAGTTACCACCCACAGTTACCATAAATCTATATCCGACGGGTGCCTCACGAGGCCTTTCATAACGCTGTGGGGCTTCAGGAACTATGTTGGGTGTAGGGTTTTGGAGTGTTCTAGATCGTCGAGATAGCGGACGCATTATAAGAAAATCTACTCCAAACCTTGTCCAAGAACATAAACCATTAAATCTCAAAGCAAAATCTATTCCACAAGATATTTACCTTTAAGTCTTGTTGAATCGATAAAGAAGAACTTTCGGATCTTCTTCTCTAAAGCAAGTCCACACCAAGGGGATGATCTTGATGATCCCTCACTTAATTGCCTACTAGAACAATTAAATGAAGAACAAGAGAGCAAGAACAAGAGGAGAGCTAGGGTGGCCGGCCACTATGAGAGAGAGAGAGAGTTTTGTGTGAGTTTTGTGATTAATGGAATAATGAATTAAAGTCTTGTGTTTGAATTCATCATCCAACTCACAAGTATGGGTTAAAAGTGATTGGTATGGGCTTAAAGGTGCTTTAACCCATACCCCTTAAATCGCTCACCTCTTAATCCACAATCACCAACTAAGCATGGTGTTGTGTGGCCCCCACACATGGACCCACCATGTGGGCCGGCCAAGAGGGTTTATTGGGCCCTTAATGGGCCCTTGTTTGGGCCGGCCATGAGGCCTCATGGGCCAAGCCCAATGGGCTCGCCCGTGTGGTCTCATGCCGTGTCCAAAAATCGCCCGACCCTTTTGTCGTTACTTATCAAACAAAGTCCGACGCGACATGGACGAAAAAACTCAGTTTTCTCGATTCGCTTAATTATTCTCTCAAACTGAACCCATGGCACAAAACCTCAAGTTTTTTCCATGTATTGCTCCTCAAGAAACGTTAAGGTTTCCTTGTCTCAAGTTATCCGTTTTGAATGTGTGTGACCCTCTAGGCTCATGCCACCGTTGGCAGATCGGCGCAAAAGATCGCTCTTGCCCGATCCATCATAAGTGGTCTCTAGTAAGACGTTCTGATTACCCAAGGTGCATGACGATCGATGATTCGACTTAACCTTGTGCGTACAAGTCACTATCCTATTATCTCTAGATATCCCGATTGATCACAAGACATAGATTCGTCACCCTTGTTTAATCATTCATTGTTACTTGATATGCGAGATGGCTGAGAACTGATAACCCGTATTATCGATATGGCCATGCTCTTACTCTCAGTCAGTCTCCATCAAGAGGCCCTTTTAACGGATATCTTTCCCATACCGTAGTATGAGGGATAAATCCCTTAGCC
Source organism: Geranium rotundifolium (assembly GCA_963920655.1). Lineage (NCBI taxonomy): Eukaryota > Viridiplantae > Streptophyta > Magnoliopsida > Geraniales > Geraniaceae > Geranium > Geranium rotundifolium. The sequence continues at coordinate 22,453,287 of OY987311.1, read as the reverse complement.
GTCTTTCGTGTCACTCTTGCAACCCGTTCCGCCACCCAATCATGCCCTTTATAACAATCCTGTCACAGAAAACGTTAGGCGCAAGTTAAAGCCGCACGTTCATTGCATAGTGATCACAAAGACTCCTTGGTCTAAGGATGTCGTGACAAGCTATCGCATTTGAATATGTTAATGGCTTAATCTATGAAAACACTATTCAAAGCAGGTCGTCCGATATCAATCACCTCATGATATCTATGATATGATTCCGGGGTCCCTCATCCCTATGACAAGTAGAACTGCGTCATTAAGAACCATCCTCATACTGGTCGCTTCTAAGGAAGCATAGGTTGACCAGGGACTCGTTAAGTGTGATCCGTACCGATTTATGGTTCTACTACTTTAGTGGTCATAAATCAGATCATGCTTAACATATTAATTCAACACATAAGTAATACAAAGCCGTTTTATATATATATATATATTACAAACGATGATATTGTACATTGGACTAGGGCACAAATGCTATCATTCTCCCACTTGCCCCTAGTTCCAATCTAAGTCCCAGTCTATACCCATTGACCTAACATGTTTATCATGTTTTGCTTTGTGGAAGAGCCTTGGTCAAGGGGTCGGCTGTGTTATCATCAGTTGTAACGTAGTGGATCTTAACGTCACCTCTAGCAACTATGTCGCGGATGATGTGATACTTTCTGAGTACATGTTTGGATCTGTCATGTGCCCTGGGTTCCTTAGCTTGCGCAATAGCCCCGTTGTTGTCACAATATAAGTCTACTAGGTTAGATGGGTTTTTAATTACACCTAACCCAGCCATGAAACTCATGATCCATACAGCCTCTTTTGCCGCTTTAGATGCGGCAATGTACTCAGCTTCGGTCGTAGAGTCGACAATGGTGTCTTGCTTCTTGCTTTTCCAGCTGAATGCTCCACCGTTCAACGTAAACACATATCCCAACAGACTCTTAAAGTCATCGGGGTCTGTCTGGAAACTAGCGTCGACATATCCTTTGACGACTAGATCATCATTTCTCCCCCCATATACAAGAAAAGCGTCTTTGGTTTTTCTCAAATATTTGAGAATCGCCTTGACGGCCATCCAGTGTGCCTCACCGGGTTTGGATTGATGTCTACTGGTACAGCTCAGGGCAAATGAGACATCCGGTCTCGTACATATCATGGCATACATTATGGATCCTATAGCCGAAGCATATGGGACCTCATTCATTCTTGCTAGCTCTGCAGGTGTCTCAGCACACTGCTTCTTGCTAAGCTTCATGCCATGACGCATGGGCAACAATCCTTTATTTGAATCTTGGATTGAGAATCGTCTCAACACTTTGTCTATGTAGGTGCTTTGACTTAAGCCCAAGACCCGCTTGGCACGGTCTCTATATATCTTGATCCCCAAGATGTAAGAGGCCTCGCCTACGTCCTTCATTGCGAAACACTCTCCTAAGCAAGTCTTTGTAAAGAGCAAGGTACGGATGTCGTTTCCAATGAGCAGTATGTCATCAACATAAAGCACCAAGAAGACTACATTGCTCCCATCTGCCTTTTTATACACGCAAGGTTCATCATCGTTCTTGACGAAGCCAAACTGTTTCACTACTTCATCAAAACGCTGATTCCAACTCCGAGATGCTTGCTTCAAACCATAGATTGATTTGAGCAACTTGCAAATCTTTCCCTTATTCTTTGGATCCTCAAAACCCTCAGGCTGGGACATATAAACGTCCTCAGCTAACCTCCCGTTGAGGAAGGCAGTTTTGACGTCCATTTGCCATATCTCATAGTTGTCATACGCTGCTATGACAAGTAGAATGCGGATAGATTTGACCATAGCTACTGGAGAAAAGGTCTCTTCATAGTCAATTCCGTGGATTTGCCTATAATCTTTTGCTACTAGTCTTGCTTTATAGGTCTGAGGTTTGCCATCCATGTCTATCTTTATTTTAAAGATCCATTTACACCAAATGACTTTTACGTCAGGGGTATGTTCCACCAAGTCCCACACTTGATTATCAGACATGGATTGCATTTCTTCCGTCATGGCTTCCAGCCATTTCTTAGAGTCGGTTCCTTCCAAGGCCTCTCGAAAGGTAGCTGGATCATTGTCCACTAATACTAAACCATCACCTTTAGTTACTATGAAACCGTATCTGACAGGTGCATGACTTATCCTTTTAGACCGCCTCGGACCGTCCCCATTAACTGTAGCTATTGGTTCTTGCTCAACGACCACTTCTGGCTCTACTTCTTCTAGTGGGTCGTCTAGTGGTTCCCAAGTGACCATCTCATCTAGAACTTCATCAAGATGAACAGCCCTCCCACTGACTGTCTTGGAAATGAACTCCTTTTCCAAGAATGTCCCACCTCGAGCGACAAAAACTTTATTTTCGCTCGGTTTGTAGAAGTAGTATCCTTTTGTTTCTTTTGGATATCCGACGAAAGTGCATTTATCTGATCTCAGTTCGAGCTTCGTTGCAAGCAACCGTTTTACATAAGCCTCGCAACCCCAGATTTTTAGGAATGACAAAACGGGTTCCTTCCCGTACCATTTCTCGAATGATGTCACTTCCACTGCTTTTGACGGAGCCCTGTTTATTATGAATGCGGCCGTTTGCAGAGCATAACCCCAGAAGGAGATCGGGAGATCAGTGAGACTTAACATCGATCGAACCATATCCAACAATGTCCTATTCCTCCGCTCGGACACACCATTAAGTTGCGGTGTTCCTGGCGGAGTCCACTGAGATAGTATTCCACCTTCAGTAAGATAACTAAGAAACTCCTCGGATAAGTATTCTGCACCCCGATCAGAACGGAGTGCCTTGATACTCTTTCCGAGTTTGTTTTCTACTTCAGTCCTAAACTCTTTGAATTTATCAAAAGCTTCGGACTTATGTCTCATGAGATAGACATAACCATATCTACTGAAATCGTCAGTAAATGTGACAAAGTAGCCTAAACCACCTCTGGCTGGTGTACTCATTGGTCCACATACGCCTGAATGTATTAGACCCAACAGATCACCTACCCTTTCACCTAAACCAGCGAAGGGCGCTTTAGTCATCTTGCCCATTAAACAAGCTTCGCATCTATCAATCGTTTGGAATTCGAATTGACTTAGAAGTCCGGCTTATGAAGCGCTGAGATGCGTTTCTCATTTATGTGACCTAGACGACAATGCCAGATAAGAGTTTGGTCTAAATCATTAGCTTTAAACCTCTTAGCATTTATATTATAGAGCATGTTGGATCTCGGGTTTTGCATATTCAATATGTATAAACCTCCAACAGTGTGAGCATTGCCATAAAACATGTTGTTGCGCATAATATTAAAAAACCCGTTCTTAATATTAAAATAATAACCTTCCTTTTCAAGAAGAGAAATTGAGATAATATTCCTGCTGAAAGCAGGTACGCAAAACACATCATTAAGTTGAATTACAAGCCCACTGGGCAAAACAAGGTTCACAGAACCCACGACAGTTGCGGCAACTCTGGTATTTTTCCCAACTCTTAGGTCCACCTCGCTTTCCCCCATATCTCTTCTACTGTGTAACACCTGCATATCCGCACAGACATGAGACTCAGCTCTAGTGTCTAGTACCCAGGTATTTATTGTAGAAAGATATAGCTCTAAGGGAATACCTGATGAAGTAGCGGCCCAACCGCCCTTCTTCTTATCCTCCTTCAGTTGCTGACAGTCTTTCTTCCAATGACCAGGCTTTTGACAATAGAAACAGACCGACTCCTTTGCCTTCTCTTTGCCTTGTACGGGCATGGGAGGTCTAGGAACAAATGGTCGTCTGTTCTTTGCTGCCAGGTGCTTTGGGCCTTTACCCTTGACACCACTAGCTTTGAAGCTGGGTCCCTTCTTGACCATAAAAACATTTTAGGGCGAACTGCCCCTTATGCTCTTCTCGGCAGTCACTATCATGCTGTGCAACTCCGACGCGGTCTTGTCCATATCATGCATGTGATAGTTAATGACGAACCCACCATATGCATGAGGAAGGGATTGCAGAATAAAATCCGCAGCCATTTCCTTTTCCATAGACATACCGATACTAGTCATATGGTCGAAATGTCCCTTCATTCGTAGGACGTGTGGACCTACGGAGCTGCCTGCTGACATCTTGCAGGCAATTAGTTCTCGGAGAACAGTGTATTTTTCAATACGTACTTTCTCTTTGAACATATCCTTGATCTGTGCAAACATTGCAAACGGATCATGGGATAGCTCCATAAACTGCTTCTGGAGGTCCGCCTCCATGCAGCCCAGCATGACACATGCAACGTCGATAGAGTCGCTAAGGTGTTTCTGGTACGCATCCTTAACGACCCTCGTTGCGTTGGAAGCTGGCTCCACCGGGATAGCCTTATCAAGGACGTACTCCCTGTGTTCCAACTTGAACACAAGTCGTAAATTTCTGTCCCAGTCCAGATAATTTGTCCCGTTGAGTTTACACGTTTCGAGTATAGTCCTCAACGACAAATTAGACGAGTTTGTTGAATTACTAGCCATTTCTACGCGAAGAAAGTAAATTTAATCAGAAAAGTTGAATAAATTTACGAAGATCCGAATTAAACACCAACCATACGATTCTAAGGTTTAGAATCTTAAACCAAGATCCCTTATTCGTCATTTGAAGTACGCTAAGGCACACCGCTCCAATTGACTTATTTAGGTAGGACGTCCGTCCAATTACAACCCGTGTAACTCTTAGTCAGGGTATGTGCAAAAACACATGGCTTACCCTTCCGATGCCCCAGCTCGACCTCAGGCCAAGAATCGTGGTCGAGTCCACCAACCTTCACTAACGAGTTAACTTTGTGCAGATGCTCCGCTAAGGCGCACGACATCCCACAAAGTTTACCATTCCCATCTAGAACCCATTCGATCGATGCTCCGCTAAGGCGCACGACACCGATAAAATTTTTCTACATGGGTGTGAATTTGGGTGGCATCTCACTTGACTCAAATTAGCTTGTAAATTGGTTGTGCTTAATAATTCGAAAGTATTTGGCACAATTACGAATCCGTCATCAACAACCCGTGTTGTGACGTTTGTAATTGTATCACATACTATCTTCATTTGAAACCGTCATTTGCAACCCGTGCAAACATGTTTCAAATTTGAACTCATCCATCACAACCCGTGCGATGATAGTTCACAACGCTTTAAACATGCAAACAATTAAAGTCGATTTTAATCTTTGCATGTGAGGTGATGGCTTATAAACTTATAAGCTAATCATTCAAGCATGTTATTAATTAAATAATTCAAGCAAGCATTCATAAAGCGTTAAATATGCATTTTATAGCCCATCCTAATCTTAAGATTCTACGAGTCTTCATATCTTCTCGTCTTTCTCATTCGGGCTCCCACTAGCTCTTGGACTTCCTCCAAGACCGTCATTGTGCTCGATTTTCCATCCTTCTCATCTTTGAGTAATAATTACAATTAATACTCGGTTCGTAGACCGGATAAAAAATAATTACACTTTATGGGCTCGAATAAAAGAATAATTACACGCTAACACTAACGGTATGCAAACCGTGAAAGCGATAAAATCTAATGGGCTACTAATGCATCATACATTTCATCACATCATGCAACATGTTATCAAATAATATGCAATAATTCCGGTTTCAATTTTGCCAAGTTGCTTGGTCAGGTTTATCGAAACTAGACCTTTTCGAAAAATGGTTTCTCGAAACCGATTAAATTTTGAAAGTTTTCGAAATATTGGATCGCGAGTTCGTGACACGGATCAAACACCACGCACGAACCAAGTCGGGCCAAGCCAATGGGCCGAAAGCCCATTGGGCCGAGCCCAACTTAACACGGCCCGGTTTGGGCCTTGGAAGGCCCAAGCCGGGCTTACCGCCACTCTCGGCCTCGGCTGAGAGTGGGGACGGCCCCGGTCACCGCCGGCCTCATCGGCCTCCGGTGACCTCCATCCGGTACCTCCAATCCGGCTCCCCGAGAGTGTCTTCTTGGACCCAACAAATCCAATAATTTCCGAAAAATTCCAAATTCAGTATATTTTTCAAAAATAACATATTTCATGCAAATATCCCAAAAAGCATTAAAATCATGTTATCAACAATTTTGGCATGCAAATAATCACAAAACCGAAATAAATTCAACAAGACAAAGATTAAGATGCTAACCAACCCTCTGATACCATATTTACCTTTGGAGCGTTCTAGATCGTCGAGATAGCGGAAGAATTATAAGAAAATCTACTCCAAACCTTGTCCAAGAATATAAACCATTAAATCCCAAAGCAAAATCTATTCCACAAGATATTTACCTTTAAGTCTTGTTGAATCGATAAAGAAGAACTTTCGGATCTTCTTCTCTAAAGCAAGTCCACACCAAGGGGATGATCTTAATGATCCATCACTTAATTGCCTACTAGAACAATTAAATGAAGAACAAGAGAGCAAGAACAAGAGGAGAGCTAGGGTGGCCGGCCACTATGAGAGAGAGAGAGAGAGAGAGTTTTGTGTGAGTTTTGTGATTAATGGAATAATGTATTAAAGTCTTGTATTTGAATTCATCATCCAACTCACAAGTATGGGTTAAAAGTGATTGGTATCAAACAAAGTCCGACGCGACATCGGCGAAAAAACTCAGTTTTCCCGATTCGCTTAATTATTCTCTCAAACCGAACCCATGGCACAAAACCTCCAGTTTTGTCCATGTATTGCTCCTCAAGAAACGTTAAGGTTTCCTTGTCTCAAGTTATCCGTCTTGAATGTGTGTGACCCTCTAGGCTCATGCCACCGTTGGCAGATCGGCGCAAAAGATCGCTCTTGCCCGATCCATCATAAGTGGTCTCTAGTAAGACGTTATGATTACCCAAGGTGCCTGATGATCGATGATTCGACTTAACCTTGTGCGTACAAGTCACTATCCTATTATCTCTAGATATCCCGATTGATTACAAGGCATAGAGTCGTCACCCTCGTTTAATCAATCATTGTTACTTGATATGCGAGATAGCTGACAACTAATAACCCGTATCACCGGCATGGCCATACTCTTACTCTCAGTCAGTCTCCATCAAGAGGCCCTTTTCACGGATATCTTTCCCATACCGTAGTATGAGGGATAAATCCCTTAGCCGTCTTTCGTGTCACTCATGCAACCCGTTCTGCCACCCAATCATGCCCTTTATAGCAATCCTGTCACAGAAAGCGTTAGGCGCAAGTTAAAGCCGCACGTTCATTGCATAGTGATCACAAAGACTCCTTGGTCTAAGGATGTCGTGACAAGCTATCGCATTTTAATATGTTCATGGCTTAATCTATGAAAGCACTATTCAAAGTGGGTCGTCCGATATCAATCACCTCATGATATCTATGATATGATTCCGGGGTCCCTCATCCCTATGATAAGTAGAACTACGTCATTAAGAACCATTATCATACTGGTCGCTTCTAAGGAAGCATAGGTTGACCAGGGACTCGTTAAGTGTGATCCGTACAGATTTATGGTTCTACTACTTTAGTGGTCATAAATCAGATCATGCTTAACATATTACTTCAACACATAAGTAATACAAAGCCGTTTTATATATATATTACAAACAATGATATTGTACATAGACGTTTACAGGCTAATAGCAATTGGACTAGGGCACAAATGCTATCATTGGCACTGCATGTGCCTCTTGTTCAAGCTCATGCTCTACCTTTACACTGTCTACGTGGGGATCTCGAAATTCTTCAGGATTCTCAATACTCGTGCCATCTCGGATCACTTCCAGATGCACTATACTTCCACTGGTTGTTTTGGAGAGAAATTCCGTCTCCAAAAAGACACCTTTCCGAGCAACAAATACTTTGTTCTCGTCGGGTTTGTAGAAGTAGTACCCAAAAGTCTGTTTTGTGTACCCTACGAAAATACATTGTCAGATCTTAGTTCGAGCTTGTCCGCCATAAGGCGTTTGACGTAAGCCTCGCAACCCCAAATCTTGATGAAGGATAACTTGGGACGTTTCCCACTCCACACCTTGTATGGTGTTGTCTCCACCGCCTTCGTAGGTGCTGGGTTCTGAATGAATGTAGCTGTCTCAAGAGCGTATCCCCAAAAGGATACGGCGAGATCTGTCTAACTCATCATATAGCGAGGGAGGTGTTCCAGGCAGAGTCCTCCTTTCGAACACACAGTTCAATTGAGGTGTTCCAGGCAAAATCCACTCAGACAATATCCCACACTCTCTTAGGTTGTCGATCAAGTCTAGGGTCAATTATTCGCCACCTCGGTTTAAGCAAAGTGCTTTAACTTTCTTCCCTAGTTGATTCTCACCTTCAGCGTAAAACTCTCTGAACTTGTCACAAGAGTACGACTTATGCCTCATAAGATACACATAACCATATCTACTGTAATCATCAGTAAATGTGATAAAGTATATGAATCCCCTTCTGTCATGTGTACTCATGGGACCACACACGTGTTAGGATTGTGCCCTAGTCCAATGTAATATCTTATGCCTCATAAGATACACATAACCATATCTACTGTAATCATCAGTAAATGTGATAAAGTATATGAATCCCCTTCTGTCATGTGTACTCATGGGACCACACACGTGTTAGGATTGTGCCCTAGTCCAATGTAATATCTTAATCTATATTGTAATGTTTATCAATTTTTCGATCTAATAAAAAAGGCAATATATTACTAATGTGTTGTAGTAATATATCGAATGTGATTTGATCTATGTCATTATGTGTATAACCACTAATAGGAGAACTGTAGATTAGAAAAAATTACATTAGATGAGTCCCTGATCAGCTAAGCTTCTATAAGAAGCGATTATTATGAGACTAACTCCTTGTGATCATGCTCTACTGATCAGGGAAAAGTGCGTGCCGAAGTTATATCATCGATATCATCAGCTCGATGATATCGGACGACCCGATTGTGAGTATGCTACATAGATACTGTCATGAGATACTCACAGATCGTAGCTTGTCATTATATCCTAAGACCAAGGAGTCTTTGTGTGCATTGTGTAATGAATATCTGAGTTTGACCTAGTCTAACGTTACTTGTAAAAGGGTAGCCATAACGGCTTTAATTGGCTTGGTTATTAATTGCATTAGTGAACTCGAAAGACGTATGAGGGATTTATCACTCATACTCATGTATGAGAAAATATCCGTTTAGGCCACTTGATGAGTATGACTGAAGGAATAGCATGGCCATGCAGGTGATACCTTAGTATCAGTTTTTAATTATCTCAGATATCAAAAAACCGTGATCGATAAATTAGGATGACGATTCTATGGGTATTGATCAATCTGGATATCCGTTTGATAAAAGGACAGTGACATGTACGATAATAGGTTAAGTCGAAAAATCGATAATTCCGGACGTTGGGTAATCATAATGTCTTTCTAGAAGCCACCACTTATGATGGAAATGGTAAAATAGTAATTTTACCAGTATGCCAACAGGTCGTGAGCCTAGAGGGTCACCCACTTTAAGTTCAATATGTGACAAACAAGCTTGGATGGTAATTGGGAGAATCCGCTTTTCAATTTAGTCAAATTGAAAACGATTTGGTTGATTTCTGTCCTAGGTTTATCAACCAAACGGTTGAAGAAATCAACTTAGAGTGATTGGACCGATTTAGCTAAACCCTATAATTAGAAGTCAATTAAATTGGTTTTAATTAGGTTTTAGCTAAGTGGGCTTAAAGCCCATTCTTGGTTTTAATTGAGAATGGGGCTTAAGTGCAATTAAGGGTTTTAAGGGGTTTATTGTGTAATTATAAAGAATATATTAAATATCAGATTTTTATTAATTACACAATTATTTTCCTAAAAACCCTGCACTCTTCTTCTCTCTCTCTCTCCTCTTTGGCCGACCCTCCCTCTCTCCATCTCAATTGTTGATTTGTTCAATTCTTCACACAACGCTAGCAAGAGTTTGTGTAGAAACCTCACCAAGGTGTTGCGCTTGTGTGGACTACCTAGAGAAACACATAGTTTTGTGTTTAATCGATTTTCAAAGGTATAAATTCATATGTATAAATTATTTTTGAATGTTGAAATTTTAACAATAAGATCTTGTTCCTTTTGATTCCCATGGTTAATTTCAGTCCGCTACATGAATTTAAATTCTATGGAACCCATGGGAATCTTTCAATACATCAGTGTGAATTAGGCTGAACAAAGTCACCCACCCTCTCACCCCTACCGGTGAAGGGCGACTTCGTCTTTTTCCCATCAAGCAAGATTCGCACTTTTCAATTTCTTCGAATTCAAACGAACTTAACAGTCCACACTTGTGAATGTATTATAGTCGTCTCTCGCTTATGTGACCCAGACGAAAGTGCAATAACCGAGTCTCACTCGATTCATCAACCTTGAGCCTTTTGGTATTCACATTGTATACCTCACTCTCGTTGATGTCACTAGTTTTCAAAACATAGAGACCATTAACTAGCAATGCTTCCCCATAACAAACATTCTTTCTACAAATCTTGTAAAGACCATTGTCAATAAAAAAAATTAAAACCTTCAATGTCTAAAACAGAGATAGAAATAATGTTTTTACGGAAAGGCACATAATAAACATTGTTTAAAACCAAAAGAAGTCCCGATGGGAGACTGAGACGAACGACCCCTACGGCTGTTGCCACGACACTCTTGCCATCAGGACCCTATATGTCCGCTTCATCCCCAGCCAAATCTTGTCTACTTTCCAGCACCTGCACATCAACACAAATGTGAGACTGAGATTCATAATCTAGCACCCACCCAGAGTTAGTAGACAGATTTACTTCAATGTAGTAAATACCTGAAGCGCCAGACGCGCCGGCCTTCTTCAGCTCTTCCAGGAACTTATTGCAGTCCCTTCTCTAATGACCACGCTAATTGCAGAAGAAGCAAACGACATCCCTCATGTCCAACTTGCCTTTTCCTTTGCCCTTCAGCTTAGGCTTTGCCACCTGGACCATGGAACCCTTTCCTCTTCCCTCATTCTGTGTGAAGGACTTGACTGAGCTCCAACTAGCTTTCTTGAAGCTAATGTCCCCCTTGTTAACCATCATTATCTCCTTGGTCTTACCCTTAAGGTTCACCTCGACAGATATGTGTTAGGATTATGCCCTACTCCAATGTAATTTCTTAATCTATATTGTAATGTTTATAATTTTTCGATCTAATAAAAGACATTATATTACTAATGTGTTGTAATAATATATCGTATGTGATTTAATCTATGTCATTATGTGTATAACCACTAATAGTAGAACTGTAGATCCAAAAGAATTACATTCAATGAGTCCCTGATAAACTAAGCTTCTATAAGAAGTGATCAGTATGAGACCAACTCCTTGTGATCATGATGTACTGGTCATGGCAAAGTATGTGCTGGAGTTATATCATAGATATCGTCAGGTCGATGATATCGGACGACCCGATTGTGAGTATGCAACATAGATACTGTCAAGAGATAGTCACACATCGTAGCTTGTCATTATATCCTAAGACCAAGGAGTCTTTGTGTGAATTATGTAATAAATATCTGAGATTGGCCTAGTCTAACGGTACCTGTAATAGGGTAGCCATAACGGCTTTGATTGGCTTGGTTATTAATTGCATTAGTGAACTCGAAAGATGTATGAGGGATTTCTCACTCATACTCCGATATGAGAAAGATATCCATTTAGGCCACTTGATGAGTATGACTGAAGGAATAGCATGGCCATGCAGGTGATACCTTAGTATCAGTTTTTAGTTATCTCAGATATCAAGAAACAGTGATTGATAAATTAGGGTGACAGTTCTATGCCTATTGATCAATCTAGATATCAGTTTGATAAAAGGACAGTGACATGTACGATAACAGGTTAGGTCGAATAATCTATAATCACAAACATTGGGTAATCATAATGTCTTGCTAGAGGCCACTTATGATGGAAAGGGTAAAATAGTAATTTTACCAGTCTGCCAACGGGTCGTGAGCCTAGAGGGTCACACACTTTAAGTACAATATGTGACAAACAAGCTTGGATGGTAATTGGGAGAATACGCTTTTCAATTTAGTAAAATTGAAAACGATTCGGTTGATTTCTAGCCTAGGTTTATTAACCTGACGGTTGAAGAAATCAAGTTAGAGAGATTGGACCGAAATAGCTAAACCATAAAATTAGAACTCAATAAAATGGGCTTTAATTAGGTTATAGCAAAGTGGGCTTAAAGCCCATTCTTGGTTTTAATTGAGAATGGGGCTTAAGTGCAATTAAGGTTATTAAGGGGTTTATTGTGTAATTATAAAGAAGATATTGAAAATCAGATTTTTTTATTAATTACACAATAATTTCCATAAAACCCTAAATCAATTTTCGACACTCTCCTTCTCTCTCTCTCTCTCTCTCCTCTTTGGCTAACCCTCCCTCTTCAACTCCTCCAATGTTCTTTTGTTCAATTCTTCACACAACACTGGCAAGGGTGTTTGAATAAACCTCATCAAGGTGTTGTGCTTGTGTGGACTACCTATAGAAACACATAGTTTTGTGTTTAATTGATTTTCAAATGTATAATTTCAAATATAGAAATTAATTTTGCATGCTGAAATTTTGACAATAAGATCTTGTTTTCTTTGATTCCCATGGTTAATTTAAGTCTGCTGCATGAAATTAAACTATTTGGAACCCATGGGAATCGTTCAGTGGTATTAGAGCATGATTATTTTTTGTTTACTTGGGCATGTATAGATCTGAATTTTTTGCTTTAATTCTTCATATGTTCATCGGTTTTAAATATGCAAGATAATTGAAAAAAATTATTTTGGGGTTGTTTTGGGTTAGCTATGACCGAGCCATGACTAACCAGGGTCGAGACCTTTGGTGGACCATGGAAACCCTTAGGACCGACCAGGTCGTTTACGGGCCACCTTGGTCGTTGCCGCGGACGACAAAGGTCTGCCCTCGCGGGCGACCATGGCAGCCCTCGCGGGCCACCATGGTTGCCTCGCGGGCAACCAGGGGTCTGCCTCAAGGGCGACCATGGCAGCCCTCGCGGGCCACCATGGATGCTCCGGTGGGTGACCACGGTCAATCCCGTGGGCCACCATGGTTGCATCCGCGGGCAACCTCGGTTGGGCCGGTTCGGCTCGACCAGATTCTAGCTGAACCGGCCGGTTCGCGAGAATATTTTGAAGCCCTAAAATTTTTAATTTTCAGATTCTGTTCGGTTTCGATAAACCGGCGTGAACTAGTTAAAATTCAATTAATTAATTTAAACCGTCCAGTTTCGATAAATTAGAAATTTTCCACACTTATGAAAGATAAAATTTGGAAAATTTGTTGTTTGATAAACATGATGAGTGAACACATGATATTTGATAACATGTTGTTTTCCACATGATGTATAGCTAAGCCCTCTAGACTTATATGTTTCCAAATTTCACTTTTGCAACCTGCGAGTTGCTAAGTTTTGGGTTGTAGTAAATACGACATGCGTGTCATGATTTGTATTTATTTTAGTTTTATTAAATTTGTAATTAAGAAGACCGACGCAAGATACAATTCAAGAGGGAGACTCGAAGTCTGGAGGAGACTCGAAGCCAGTAGAAGTCCACAAGAATGGTGCAAGTCTGGATCTTGAAGATCATGTCTTTAGGATCAGTTTTGCTAAAATCCTAGGAACCTAAGATGGGATTAGATGTGCATAATTTACTCTTCCATTTGTATGTTGAATATTTATGAATGTATGATAGTTTTTATATACAATATTATGTATGTTTAGCTATCACCAACACGCAAAGATTAAAAACTGGTATTTATTCAAAATTGCATGTAACTGGATAAGGGATCATCTTTGCATAGATTTGCAATTGATGATTCCAGATTAAGATTGTATCGATATACAATCAGATTGTAATAATTCACTTAAACGCAATTAATTACAAGTCAAGTGTGATACTATCCAAGTATGGGAACTCAAAAGGGCTTTGAGCCTATGGATGTCGGTACGCCTCCGCGTAACATTCATAGAGGGGAAGACTGGATGAGATGTGCAGTTTTATGTGGGTGCGTGCGCCTCCGCGTAGTAGCCACATTAGTTCTGTCCATAGTTCAAGCTTGGTAGTATAGGGTGTGCCATGTACTTTTAAGTACAAACTCTAGGGTATTAGTATAGGGTGTGCCATGTACTTTTAAGTACAAACTCTACCTAGGAACTACATGGTCTTGTAGATGGATGTATTCCTACCTTGATGCTCTCAATTGGAGCAGTAAGCCTCCGTTCACTTCAATTGAGGGTATGATAGGATCCTGGTTCAGATTCTAATGTTAGAATCAGAAAAGTATTTTGTAACTAAATCTCCAACTTCAATTTTAATTAATACTGATTAAAATTTTGTTTACTGTGTATATTAAATGTCACACACAAATCATTCAAGTAACAACACGCTTTGGTCGCTAATCGAGCAAGATAAGCTTAACGGCGTTAACTTCCTCCATTGGGACTGGAACTTGAGACTAGTTCTAAAGCACGAACTTAAAGATTATATCCTTTCCCAAGAACCACCTGCTAAGCCAGCACTGAACGCCGCAAGGGCACTAAGGGATACCTACGAGAAGTTCCTTAGCGACCGAATCGACGTGCAGTGCATTATGATGGGCAGTATGGTGCCTGACTAGCAGAAGCAGTTCTTTGACATATACGATGATCCCAAGGCCTTAATGGCAGAGATCGAGAAAATGTTCAAAGAGAAAGAGTGTGTCGAAAGATACAACACTTTCAGTGAACTGATGTCCTGCAAGCTGAAGGCTGGAGCTCCTGTCAGTCCCCATGTCCTTAAGATGAAACGTCTTTTGGAATACTTGACAAGACTCGGTCATGCTGTGGATAAGGAAATGGCTGCTGACTTTATGATGCACTCACTTCCATAGACACATGACATGGACAAGCCTGTGATAGAGCTTCATGGTATGCTCGTGACTATTGAAAAGAATTTCAAGGGCAAGTCCAAGGAGGTTCTCATGGTCAACAAGCAAGTGAGCTTCAAGAAAGCCAGCATAGGCAAGGATAAGGCCCCTATGCACCTAGCGGGGTAGATTCATCAACCTAAGGATACACCAGCTCCCAAGGCTGTTGAGAATCCTAAGAAGGATGTCGTCTGCTTCTATTACCAAGGGCATGGGCACTGGAAGAAGGATTGCAAGAATCACAAGCAGTTTCTTAGAAAGAGTGGAGCTTTCACATCTTCAGGATCAGGTATATATGTTATTGAGCTCAGTCTCAGCTTATCTACTTTAGATTCTTGGGTACTTGATACCGGTGAAGAATCTCACATTTGTGTTAATGTCTAGGCTCTGGGAAGTAGAAGAGATGTCGGAAGGGACAAGGAGGACCTACGGGTTGGTGATGGCAATCAAGTCTCAACAATTGCAGTAGGAAACATTAGCCTCCGTTTGCCTAGTGGGCTAGTTTTATTATTAAACAATGTGCATTGTGTACCTGCGTTTCGCAGGAATATTATTTTTGTTTCCTTGCTTGACAAGGAAGAATATTGTTTTTCTATTGATAATCGAGTATTCAATAATTTCAAGAATGATATTTTTTATTGCAATGCATCATTGGTTGGTGATTTATATATTCTTAATATTCAAGACACCGACACTAGCTCAATCTATAACATAAGTAATAAAAGGGTTAAATCCAAGTATTTAAACCAGACTGTGATATGGCACTACCATTTAGGTCATATAGGCCAGAAACGCATCTCAACACTTCACAAGTGTGGACTTCTAGTCCATTTGAATTCACTTCAATTGAGAGATGCAAGTCATGCCTTATGGGCAAGATGACAAAGGCACCTTTTGCCGGTTTAGGTTAAAGGTCTAGTTACTTATTAGATCTCATACATTTCGATCTCTGTGGACCTATGAGCACTCAGGCCAGAAGGGGTATTCACTACTTCGTTACATTTACTGATGACTTCAGTAGATACGGGTATATCTATCTTATGAGACATAAGTCGGAAACTTTTGACAAGTTCAAAGAGTTCCAGAGCGAAGCACAAAACCAGATTGGGAAAAGTATAAAAGCGAGGAGGTGAGTACTTGGACCAAGAGTTTCACAGTCTTTTAAAGGAGTGTGGGATCCACTCTGAATTGTCTCCATCAGGAACACCTAAGATGAATGGTGTATCTGAACGAAGAAATAGGACTTTTCTCGACATGGTTTGGTCAATGATGAGTCAGGATGACCTCCCTATCTCCTTTTGGGGCTATGCCCTAGAGAAGACCGCATTCATTTTGAATCGGGCTCCTACAAAGGCACTGAAAACCACTATGTACGAAGTATGGAACGGGAAGAAACCCTTATTAGCTTTCCTTAAGATTTGGGGATGTGAAGCTTATATCAAGCGCTTGCTAGGCGATAACCTCAAACCCAAATCAGATAAGTGTGTCTTTGTGGGGTACCCCAAGGAAACAAAGGGGTACTATTTCTACAAACCCAGCGAGAACAAAGTTTTTGTTGCTCGAGGAGGGGTATTCTTGGAAAAGGAATTTATTTCTAAAAGGGCTAGTGGGAGTGCCGAGCATCTTGAAGAAATTCAAGGTGATACCGAATAACCCACTATACAAGATGTAGAAATACAGGAGCCAGAAGTGGTCGTTGATAAAGAGCCAATCCCTACACCTATTCCAGAGGGTCCAAGAAGGTCTGAGAGATCTCGTCAAGTTCCCATCAGGTATGGCTTTCTAGACACTGAGGGAAATGACTTGATATTGGTGGATCCGGATGATCCAGAAACCTTCAGACAAGCTTTGGCCAGTCCAAACTCAGAAAAATGGCAGAACGCCATGGGTGAGGAAATGAAATCCATGTATGAAAACAAAGGATCAAATCCCTAGGATCAAACCCATCAGTTGTAAATGGTTGTATAAACTTAAGACCGACATGGATGGAAAACCTCAGACCAATGAAGCTAAATTGGTTGTAAAAGGTTATCGCCAGATCGAAGGGATCGATTATGATGAAACCTTCTCACAAGAAGCTATGGTCAAATCTATCCCGATTGTTCTAGCCATAGCAGCATACTACGACTATGAGATATGGCAGATGGATATCAAAACCGCCTTCCTTAACGATAACTTAAAAGAGGATGTGTATATGACACAGCCTGAGGGTTTTGTTGATCCAGAAAATCCCGAAAAGATTTGTAAGTTGATTAGATTCATTTATGGATTGAAGCAAGCTTCATGGAGTTGGAACCTACGGTTTGTATTCGGCTTTATCAAAAATTAAAGTGAGCCTTGCGTATATAAGAAAGCGAGTGGGAGTAATATTGTATTCCTAGTGTTGTCTGTCGATGACATATTGATCATTGAGAATGACATCCCAACCTTGCTTGAGGTTAAAGCTTGGTTAGGGAAATGTTTCTCGATGAAGGACTTAGGTGATGCTGCTTTCATTTTGGGCATCAAGATCTATCGAGATCATCCCAAAAGGATATTGGGTCTTAGTCAGAGCACTTACATAGATAAGGTGTTGAGAAGATTCTCAATGCTTGACTCTAAGAAGGGATACATACCTATGCGGCATGGCATTAAGCTCAGCAAGCAAAAGAGTCCTAGTACTCCTGATGAGCTGAGCAGGATGAGTAAGATCCCATATGCTTCGGCTGTGGGATCCATCATGTATGCCATGATATGCACGAGACCAAACGTCTCGTTTGCACTAAGTTGTTGATATCATTTTTGTGCCCTAGTCCAATTGCTAGTAGTCTATAAATGTCTATGTATATTTATCATCGTTTGTAATAAATAAAACGGCTTTGTATTGCTTATGTCTTGAAGTAATTTGTTAAGCATGATCTGATTTTTGACCACTAAAGTAGTAGAACCATAAATCTGTACAGATAACACTTAACGAGTCCCTAGTCAATATATGCTTCAATCGAAGCGACCAATATGAGGATGGTTCTCAATAATGTAGTTCTGCTTATGACAGGGATGTGGGATCCCGGAATCATATCATAGATATCATGAGGTGATTGATATCGGACGACCCGCTTTGAATAGTGTTTCATAGATTCAGCCATTAACATATTCAAATGCGATAGCTTGTTACGATATCCTTAGACCAATGAGTCTTTGTAATCGTTATGCGGTCCACGTACGGCTTTAACTTGCGCCTAACGCTTTCCATAACAGGATTGCAATATCGGGCATGATAGGTGGCGGAACGGATTGCATGAGTGACACAAAAGACGGCTAAGGGATTTATCCCTCGTGCTACGGTATGGGAAAGATATCCGTTAAGGCCGCTTGATCGAGAATGACTAAGAGAAAGAGCATGGCCATGCCAATGATACATGTTATCATATCTCAGCCATCTCACATATCAAGTAACAATGATTGAGTAAACAAGGATGACGACTCTATGCCTTGTGATCAATAGGATAGTGACTTGTACACACAAGGTTAAATCGAATCATCGATCATCATGCACCTTGGGTAATCATAATGTCTTACTAGAGACCACTTATGATGGATCGTGCAAGAGAGATCTCTTGCGCCGATCTGCCAACGGTGGCATGAGCCTGGAGGGTCACACACATACAAGATGGATAACTTGAGACAAGGAAACATTGACGTTTCTTGAGGAGCAAGACATGGACAAAACTGAAGGTTTTAGGCCATGGGTTCGGTTTGAGAGAATAATTAGCAAATCGAGAAAACTGAGATTTTCGTCGATGTCGTGTCGGATTTTGTTTGATAAGTAACGACAAAAAGGGTCGGATAACTTTTGGACACGGCACACGACCACATGGGCGAGCCCATTGGGCTCGGCCCATGAGGTCACTTAGCCGGCCCAACAAGGGCCCAAATAAGGCCCAACAAGCCTATATAGCCGGCCACTTGGTGGGTCCAAGTGTGGGGGCCACACACCATGCTTAGTTGGTGTTGTTGATTAAGAGGAGAGTGATTTAAGGGCATTAGGTGTTGACTTTTCTTTAACCCATGCTTTCATCATTTGTTACTTTAATGACCCATGCTTATGATTTGATGAACCCGCGATCCAATATTTCGAAAACTTTCAAATTTGATCGGTTTCGATAAACCGTTTTTCGAAAAGGTCTAGTTTCGATAAACCCGACCAAGCAACTTGGCAAAATTAAAACCGGAATATTGCATATTATTTGATAACATGTTTGTGTGATAATATGTTGGATGATGTGATGAGATGTATGATGCATTAGTAGCCCATTAGAATTTTATCGCTTTCACGTTTTGCATACCGTTAGTGTTAGCGTGTAATGATTCTTTCATTCGAGCCCTTAAAGTGTAATTATTTTTTGTCCGGTCTACGAACCGAGTATTAATTGTAATTGCTACTCAAAGTCGAGAAGGATGGAAAATCGAGCACAATGACGGTCTTGGAGGAAGTCCAAGAGCTAGTGGGAGCCCAAATGAGAAAGACGAGAAGATGTGATGTCTCGTAGAATCTTAAGGATAGGATAGGCTATTGATGCATATTTAAACGCTTTATAATGCTTGCTTGAATTATTAGATGATAATTGTATGCTTGCATGCTTATCTTATGAGTTTATAAGCCATCACCTCACATGCAAAGATTAAAAACGATTTTAATTGTTTGCATGATTAAAGCGTTGTGAACCATCATCGCACGGGTTGTGATGGATGAGTTCAATTTGAAATGTGTTTGCATGGGTTGCAAATGATGGCTTCAAAAGAAGATAGTATATGATAGAATTAGAAACGTCACAACACGGGTTGTTAATGACGGGTTCATAATTGTACCAAAATACTTTCGAATTATTAAACACAACCAAATCACAACATAATTTGAGTCATGTGAGATGCTACCCAAATTCTTACCCATGTAGAAACATTCTCTCGATGTCGTGCGCCTTAGCGGAGCATTGATATAATGGGTTCTATATGGAATGGTCAACCTTGTGGGATGTCGTGCGCCTTAGCGGAGCATCTGCACAAAACTGATGCATATGTGAAGTTTGGTTGACTCGACCACGATTCTCGGCCTGAGGTCGAGTTGGGTCATCAGAAGGGTAAGCCATGTGTTTTTGCACATACCCTGACCAAGAATTATACAGGTTGTAATTGGACGGACATCTTACCCAAATGGGTCAATTGGAGCGGTGCGCCTTAGCGTACTTCAATTGACAAATAAGGGATCTTGGTTTAAAGATTCTAAACCTTAGAATCGGATGGTTGGTGTTTAATTCGGATCTTCGTAAATTTATTCAACTTTTCTGATTAAATTTACTTTCTTCGTGTAGAAATGGCTAGTAATTCAACAAACTCGTCTAATTTACTTGATAAGTGTAAGCTCAATGGAAAAAATTATCTGGACTGGGACAGAAATTTGCGACTTGTGTTAAAGTTGGAATGCAGGGAGTACGTCCTAGACGACTCTATCGACATTGCGTGTGTCATGCTGGGATGCATGGAGGTGGACCTGCAGAAGCAGTTTATGGAGCTATCCCATGATCCTTTTGCAATGTTTGCACAGATGAAGGATATGTTAAAGGAGAAAGTACGTATTAAAAAATACACTGTTCTCCGAGAACTCATTGCCTGCAAAATGTCAGCAGGCAGCTCCGTAGGTCCACACGTCCTACGCATGAAAGGACATCTCGATCATCTAACTATTCTTGGAATGAGTATGGAAAAGAAGATGGTTGCGGATTTCATTCTGCAATCCCTTCCTCATGCATATGGTGGGTTCGTCATGAACTATCACATGCATGACATGGACAAGACCGCATCGGAGTTGTACAGCATGTTAGTGACTGCCGCGAAGAGCATAAGGGGCAGTACGCCCAAAGGTGTTCTTATGGTGAAGAAGGGATCCGGCTTCAAAGCTGGTGGTGATAAGGGTAAAGGCCCAATGCACCTGGCAGGGAAGAACAGACGACCTTTTATTCCTAAACCTTCCATGCCCATGAAGGGAAAAGGGGAAGGTAAAAGAGTCGGTCTATTTCTACAGCCAAAAGCCTAGTCATTGGAAAAAGGGCAGTCACCAGCTGAAGGAAGATCAGAAGAAGGGCGGTGGGGCCGCTACTTCGTCAGGTATTCCATTAGAGCTAAATTATCCTACTATAAATGCTTGGGTACTAGACACTGGAGCTGAGTCTCATGTCTGTGCGGATATGCAGGTACTGCGTAGTAGAAGAGATGTGGGAGAAAACGAGGTGGACCTAAGAGTTGGGAACAACGTGCGTGTTACCACAACTGCTTGTGGGTTCGGTTGATCTTGTTTTGCACAGTGGGCTTCTAATAGAACTCCTTGACATGTTTTGCGTACCTGCTTTTAGCAGGAATATTGTATCAGTATCCCTTCTTGAAAAAGAAGGTTATTATTTTGACATTAAGAATGAGTTTTTTAATATTATGCGCAATAACATGTTTTTTGGAAATGCTCACAAAGTTGGAGGTTTATACATATTAGATATGCAAAACTCGAGATCCAACATGCTCTATAATGTTAATGCTAAGAGGTTTAAAGCTAATGACTTAGACCAAACTCTAATCTGGCATTGTCGTCTAGGTCACATAAATGAGAAACGCATCTCAGCGCTTCATAAGCACGGACTTCTAAGTCAATTCGAATTCCAAACGATTGAAAGATGTGAGGCTTGTTTAATGGGCAAGATGACTAAAGCGCCCTTCGCCGGTATAGGTGAGAGGGAAGGTGATCTATTGGGTCTAATACATTCCGACGTATGTGGACCAATGAGTACACCAGCCAGAGGTGGTTTATGCTACTTTATCACATTTACTGATGATTTCAGTAGATATGGTTATGTCTATCTCACGAGACATAAGTCCGAAACTTTTGATAAATTCAAAGAGTTTAGGACTGAAGTAGAAAACAAACTCGAAAAGAGTATCAAGGCACTCCGTTCTGATCGGGGTGGAGAATACTTATCCGAAGAGTTTCTTAGTCATCTTACAGAAAGTGGAATACTATCTAAGAGGAATCCAACAGGAACACCGCAACTCAATGGTGTGTCCGAGCGAAGGAATCGGACATTGTTGGATATGGTTCGATCGATGTTAAGTCACACTGATCTGCCGATATCCTTCTGGGGTTACGCTCTACAAACGGCCGCATTAATAATAAATAGGGCTCTGTCGAAAGCAGTGGAAGGGACATAATTCGAGAAATGGTACGGGAAGGAACCCGTTTTGTCCTTCCTTAAAATCTAGGGTTGTGAGGCTTTTGTAAAATGGTTGCTTGCAACCAAGCTCGAACCAAGATCAGATAAGTGCATTTTCGTCGGATATCCAAAAGAAACAAAATGATACTACTTCTATAAACCGAGCGAAAACAAAGTATTCGTCGCCCGAGGTGGGATATTCTTGGAAAATGAATTTATTTCTAAGACATTCAGTGGGAGGACTATTCATCTTAATGAAGTTCTAGATGAGATTGTCTCCCAAGAACCACTGGACGACCCCTTAGAAGAAGTAGAGCCAAAAGTGGTCGTTGGGAAAGAACCAATAGCTACAGTTAATGAGGACGGTCCAAGGCGGTCTGAAAGGACAAGTCATGCACCTATCAGATACGGTTTCCTAGTAACTGGAGGTGATAATTTGGTGTTAGTGGACAGTGATCCAACTACCTTTCGAGAGTCCATGGACGGAACCGACTCTAAGAAATGGCTGGAAGCCATGAGGGAAGAAAAGCAATCCATGTCAGATAATCAAGTGTGGGACTTGGTGGATCAATCCCCTGGCGTCAAAAGTCATTGGGTGTAAATGGATCTTTAAAATAAAGATAGACATGGATGGCAAACCTCAGACCTATAAAGAAAGACTGGTAGCAAAAGGTTATAGGCAAGTCCATGGAATTGACTATGAGGAAATCTTTTCTCCAGTAGCTATGGTCAAATCTATTCGCATTCTACTTACCGTATCTGCTTATCAGAATTATGAGATATGGCAAATGGATGTCAAAACCGCTTTCCTTAATGGGAGGTTAGCTGAGGACGTTTATATGTCCCAGCCTGAGGGTTTGGAGGATAAGCTGTGAGGAAAGATTTGCAAGTTGCTCAAATAAATTTATGGTTTGAAGCAAGCATCTCGGAGTTGGAACCAACGTTTTGATGAAGCAGTGAAACAGTTTGGCTTCATAAGAATCGTGATGAACCTTGCGTGTATAAAAAGGCAGATGGGAGTAAAGTAGTCTTTTTGGTGCTCTATGTCGATGACATATTGCTCATTGGAAACGACGTCCCTACCTTGCTCTTAACGAAGGCTTGGTTAGGTGAGTGTTTCGCAATGAAGGACTTAGGCAAAGCTTCTTACATCTTGGGGATCAAGATATATAGAGATCGTGCCAAGTGGGTCTAGGGCTTGAGTCAAAGCACCTATATAGACAAAGTGTTGAGAAGATTCTCAATGCATAATTCAAAGAAAGGACTGATGCCCATGCGTCATGGCATAAAGCTTAGTAAGAATCAGTGTGTTGAGAGACACATGAAGAGTTAAAAAGAATGAATGAGATCCCATATGCTTCGGCTATAGGGTCCATAATGTATGCCATGATATTTACGAGACCGGATGTCTCGTTTGCCCTAAGCTGTACCAGTAGACATCAATCCAAACCCGGTGAGGAACACTGGATTGTAGTCAAGGCAATTCTCAAATATTTGAGAAAAACCAAAGACGCTTTTCTTGTATACGGGGGAAGAAATGATGATGATCTAGTCGTCAAAGGATATGTCGACGCTTGTTTCCAGACAAACCCTGATGACTTTAATAGTGAGTTGGGATATGTGTTTATGTTGAACGGTTGAGCATTCAGCTGGAAAAGCAAGAAGCAGGACACCATTGCCGACTCTACGACGGAAGCTGAGTATATTGCTGCATCGGAAGCAGCAAAGGAGGCTGTATGGATCAGGAGTTTCATTGTTGGGTTAGGTGTAATTCAAAACGCATCTAACCCAGTAGACTTATATTGTGACAACACCGGGGCCATTGCGCAAGCTAAGGAACCTAGGGCACATGATAGATCCAAGCATGTACTCAGGAAGTATCACATCATCCGCGACATAGTTGCTAAAGGTGACGTGAAGATCCACTACGTTGCTTCTGATGATAACACAGCCGACCCCTTGACCAAGGCTCTTCCTCAAGCAAAACATGATAAACATGTTAGGTCAATGGGGATAGACTAGGACTTAGATTGGAACTATGGGCAAGTGGGAGATTGATAGCATTTTTGTTCCCTAGTCCAATTTCTAGTAGTCTATAAATGTCTATGTATATTTATAATCGTTTGTAATAAATAAAACGGCTTTGTATTACTTATGTGTTGAAGTAATATGTTAAGCATGATCTGATTTGTGACCACTAATGTAGTAGAACCATAAATCTGTACAGATCACACTTAACGAGTCCCTGGTCAATACATGCTACAATCGAAGCGACCAGTATGAGGATGCTTCTCAATGATATAGTTCTGCTTATCATAGGGATGTGGGATCCCGGAATCATATCATAGATATCATGAGGTGATTGATATCGGATGACCCGCTTTGAATAGTGTTTCATAGATTAAGCCGTGAACATATTCAAATGCGATAGCTTGTCACGATATCCTTAGACCAATGTGTCTTTGCGGTCGCTATACAGTCAACGTACGGGTTTAACTTGCGCCTAACGCTTTCCGTAACAGGATTGCAATAACGGGCATGATTGGGTGGCGGAACGGATTGCATGAGTGACACGAAAGACGGCTATGGGATTTATCCGTTAAGGCCGCTTGATCGAGAGTGACTAAGAGAAAGAGCATGGCCATGCCAATGATACGGGTTATAAGTTCTCAGCCATCTCACATATCAAGTAACAAAGATTGATTAAACAAGGATGACGACTCTATGCCTTGTGATCAATCGGGATGTCTAGAGATAATAAGTTAGTGACTTGTACGCACAAGGTTAAATCGAATCATCGATCATTATGCACCTTGGGTAATCATAATGTCTTACTAGAGACCACTTATGATGGATCAGGCAAGAGAGATCTCTTGCGCTGATCTGCCAACGGTGGCATGAGCTTGGAGGGTCACACACAAACAAGATGGATAACTTGAGACAAGGAAACATTAACGTTTCTTGAGGAGCAAGACATGGACAAAACTGAAGGTTTTGGGCCATGGGTTTGGTTTGAGAGAATAATTAGAGAATCGAGAAAACTGAGATTTTCGTCGATGTCGCGTCCGACTTTGTTTGATAAGTAACGACAAAAAGGGTCGGATAACTTTTGGATACGACACACGACCACATGGGCGAGCCCATTGGGCTCGGCCCATGAGGACACTTAGCCGGCCCAACAAGGGCCCAAATAAGTCCCAACAAGCCTATATGGTCGGCCACCTTGGTGGGTCCAAGTGTGGGGGCCACACACCATGCTCAGTTGGTGTTGTTGATTAAGAGGAGAGTTATTTAAGGGCATTAGGTGATGACTTTCCTTTAACTCATGCTTTCATCTATTGTTACTTTAATGACCCATGCTTATGAGTTGATGAAGTAGACAAATGACAAATTAATTAACTCACTCTCTCATTCTCTCTCTAGTGCCCGGCCACCTTCCTCTCTCCTCTCTGTTTGCTCTCTTGTTCTTCACACATAAGTTCTAGTAGGCTTTTTGTGAAGGATCTGAAGGATCATCCTCTTGGTGTGGACTTGCTCTAGAGAAGAAGATCATTTAGTTCTTCTTTCTTGATTCAACAAAGATTAAAAGGTAAATTCTTGTGGAATAGATTTTTCCTTGAGATTTAATGGTTCATGTTCTTGGACAGTTTTTGGAGTTCCTTTTGATTTATGCTTTCGCTATCTCGATGATCTTGAACGCTCCAAAACCCTACAGTTGTGCCGGCAGATATCAGTCTAACCCAGACCAGGAGCACTAGACTGCTGTCAAGAGTATTCTCAAGTATTTGAGGAGAACTAAGGACGCATTCCTAGTGTATGGTGGGAAAGATGGAGAACTAGGAGTCAAAGGATATGTTGATGCTAGATTTTAGACAAATGCTGATGATTTCAAATCTCAAGCAGGATTTGTATTCGTGTTAATTGGTGGAGCATTCAGCTGGAAGAGCTTCAAGGAAGCTGAAAGATATCACCATGGGTTTCATTCGATAAATTTCATGCAGCGGAAGTTATGTATCCATGGTGATCGAGAAATAAGAAGATCTTAATGAAAAATTCATCATGCTATCAACCTTTTCAAATCTGAAAATTACCTTTATAAGTCGATGAAAACACAAAGGTAGTGTTTCTCTATTAGGTCCACACAAGCACAACAACCGAAATGGTTTTCTCTCACACTTTTGCTATGAATGTTCTTGAGAATTTTTGACGAAGAAATGATGGATGAAGAAGGAGAGAGGATTCAGCCAAAGGGAGGGAGAAGATGAGGGGAGTGGTTGCTAATGGTTGGAGAAAAAGATGGAAGATTTTTGGAATTTTAATTTGAAATAAAATTGAATTTCAAATTAATAATTGCATATCTAACCTTCTTAAACTCCTATTTGCACTTTTTCCCCATTCATCACTTAAAATCCCTAAATGGGCTTTAAGCCCGTTTAACTAAAACCCAAATTAAACCCATTAACTTGAGTTCTAATTTCGGTTTAGACAAAACGGTTCAATTTACTCGAATTGATTTCTTCAACCGTCTGGTTAAAACCTTAGGCTAGAAAACTACTGAATCGTTTTCAATTTCCATCCATAATAGATTGTCATGTATCGTGCTTAATGCGTGTGACCCTCTAGGCTCACAAACAGTTGGCAGACTGGTAAAATTACTATTCTACCCTTTCCATCATAAGTGGTCTCTAGCAAGACATTATGATTACCCAACGTTCGTGATTATCGATTATTCGATTTAACCTGTTATCGTACATGTCAATATCCTTTTATCAAACCGATATCCAGATTGACCAATAGGCATAGAATGGTCATCCTAATTTATCAATCACTGTTTCTTGATATTTGAGATGACCGAAAACTGATACTAAGGTATCACCTGCACGGTCGTGCTATTCCTTCAGTCATACTCATCAAGTGGCCTAAACGGATATCTTTCTCATACTGAAGTATGAGTGATAAATCCCTCAGACGCCTTTCGAGTTCACGAATGTAATAAATATCAAAGCTAATCGAAGCCGTTATAGTCACCCTTTTACAGATAACGTTAGACTAGGTCAAACTTAGGTATTCGTTACATAGTGTACACAAAGACTCCTTGGTCTTAAGATATAATGACACGCTACGATATGTGATTATCTCATGACTTGATCTATGCAGCATACTCACAATCGAGTTGTCCGATATCATCTACCTGATGGTATCTATGATATAACTCCGGCACACACTTTGCCATGAATAGTAGAGCATGATCGCAAGGAGTTAGTCTCATACTGATCGCTTTGAAAGAAGCTTAGCTGATCAGGGACTTTATCGAATTCAATTCTTTCTGATCTATAGTTCTATTATAAGTGGTTACACACATTATGACATAGATCAAATTACATTAGATATATTACTACAACACATTAGTAATAGATGCCGATTTATTTATTCGGAAAGATGATAAAACATTACATCTGTAGATCACTTATATATTGGACTGGGGCATAACTCTAGCAATCTCCCACTTGCCCCTGGTTCCAATTTAAGTTCTGATCTACTCCCATAGACCGTGCATGTTCCTCATGCCTAAGCTGCGGCTGAGCCTCTGTCAAGGGATCGGTCGTATTATCATCAGTCGAATAATGTTTAATCTCCACATCACCTCTATATGTGATAACTCTCACGAGGTGATGCCTACTTAGTATATGTTTGGATCTGTTGTGGAATTTGGGCTCTTGAGCAATAGCTACGACACCTGTGTTGTCCCACAACAAGCTTATCGATTAGACGCTCGCGGCGTTGCATCTAATCCGATCAGAAAGCTTCTAATCCATACGGCCTCTTTAGCGGCTTTTGTTGCAGCTAGATACTTAGCATCCGCTGTAGAGTTGTAAATTTTGGCTTGCTGAGCATACATGATGGATCCCACAGCCGAAGGATAAGTGATCTTACTCATCCTGCTCAGCTTATCAGGAGGTCAAGGACTCTGTAGTTTGCGGAGCTTAATGCCATGACGCATGGGTATGTATCCTTTACCTATGTACATATTCTAACTTAGCAACATGTCTTGACTTAGGCCCAAAATCCTTTTGGAATGATCTGTAGAGATCCGGATGACTTAGGCCCAAATACATGGATTTCATTTCCTCATTCACGGCGTTCTGACATTTTTCGGAGTCTGGACTGGTCAAAGCTTGTCTGAAGGTTTCTGGATCATCCTGATCCACAATCATCAAGTAATTTCCCTTAGTGGCTGTGAAGCCATATCTGTCTGGAAGATGACGAGATTGTCATACCACCTTGGACCATCTGGAATTTCTGTAGGGACTGATTCTTCATCTACGACCATCTGAGGCTCCATTACTTCTACATCTTGCATAGCATGCTCCTGAATTGCTTCAGGCTGTTCCGTATCCTCTCGAATTTCTTCGAGATGCACGGGACTCCCACTAGCTATTTTGGAAATAAAATATTTCTCCAAAAATACCCATTCTCGAGCAACAAAGACTTTGTACTCGCTGGGTATGTAGAAGTTGTATCTCTTAGTTTCTTAAGGATACCTTACGAAGACACATTTATCTGATTTGGATGCCTGCATCTCTGCTACCCAAATATTTTAGGAAAAACATACTAGGATGTTTCCCACACCATATATGACTATGGTCCATTTCTTATTTGGCTACTACGCAAAGGCGCAGGCATCCAAATAGAACTGACCATCTCATCCCGCTCCCATCCCAATGAATACTACGCGGAGGCGCACACATTGATAGTAACGGGAGACGTAACGAGTGTCATGTGGTGTACCTTCTATGACTTTGGTCCAACTCTTATTTGGCTACTACACCGAGGCGCACACATCCAAATAGAACTAATTACCTTATTCAGCTGGCATCCCAATGAATACTACGCGGAGGCGCACGCATCCACAGTAATGGGAGACAGAATGACTGTCACAAGGTGTATTATCGTTGTCTTCATCAGAGCCCGATTTAAAATGAATGCGGCCGTTTCCAGAGTCAAGTATTAGTTCAACTCTCTTCTGGCCTGAGTACTCATAGGTCCACATATATCGGAATGTATTAGACTTAATAAGTCATAAACATGGGAAAGGTGCCTTTGTCGTTTTGCCCATTAGGCGAGACTTGCATCTTTCAGTTTGAGTGAATTCAAACGGACTTAAAAGTCCACACTTGTGAAGTGTAGAAATGCCTTTCTCGCTCATTTGGCAAGACTTGCATCTTTCAGTTTGAGTGAATTATAACGGACTTAAAGTCCACACTTGTGAAGTGTTGAAATGCGTTTCTCGCCTATGTGCCTTAAATGACAATGCCAGATTATAACTTGGTTTAAATCATCATATTTAACCCTTTTCTTATTTACGTTATATCGATTAATCTTAGACACGTTAATATCTGATCTTGAAGACTTGGATACCCACTCTTCTTCACATGATCCTTGTATTGTTTACAATCCCTTATTCCTGTGTCCTGGCTCATTGCAATGATACAAATCTCCTCCAATTTGTCCTTAGAATTTACAGCAGCTTTGGGAGCTGCTTTAACCTTTGGACGCTTGGGGTGTTTGATCTGCCCTAGAAGGTGCTCAGGAGCCTTACCCTTACCCTGATCAGCTTTCTTGAAGCTGGCCTTCTTGTTGACCATAAGAACCTCCCTTGTCTTGCCCTTGAGGTTATTTTCAGCTCTCACAAGCATCCCATGAAACTCTGTTAAGGACCTGTCTATGTCTTGCATATTGTAATTTACTATGAAATCACTACATGTATCTGGAAGTGACTGCAACATAAAATCCGCAGCCATTTCCACCTGATTATCAAAACCGATTCTGATTAGATGTTCCTAAAGACATTAAATCTTCATGACATGGGGACTAACAGGGCTCCAGCCTTAACTTTGCAGGAGTTAAGTTCTATGAAAATATCATATCTTTAGACATGAGCTTTCTCCTTGAACATTTCTTTGACCTATGCCTTAGAGGTATGAGAGTCATCTAAAACGTTCCTGAACTGCTTCTGCAACTCTTGCATCCTACTGCCCACCATAATGCATGACACGTCGATTTGGTTACTAAGGAACTTTGATAAGTATCCTTAGTGCCCTAGGGGCGTTCAGCGGTGGCTTAGCAGGAGGTTCCTTGGTAAGGATATACTACTTGCGTTCGTGCTTGAGTACAAGCCTCAAGTTTCTATTCCAATCTGAGTAATTCACATTCTTGAGTCTGTCCTCAATCTAGACTCTCAGTGTGCTATTACTCATTTGTGTTGTGTTTGCCTTTTAGTTCTACATGGTGAACTTAATTAAAATTCAAGTTGGAGATTAAGTTATAAAACACTTGTCTAATTCTAACATTAGAATCTGAACCAGGATCCTATCATACCCTCAATTGAAGTGAACGGAGGCTCACTGCTCCAAGTGAGAGCATCAAGGTAGGAATACATTCAACTACAAGACTATGTTGTTCTTGGCTAGGGTCTGTACTAAAAGTACACGACATACCCTATACTGATACCCTAGGTCAGCCCTAGCTGACAATCGTAGACAAGTCTACCAAGCTTGAACTATGGATAGAACTAATTTGGCTACTACGCGGAGGCGCACGCACCCACACAGAACTACCCATCTCATCCAGACCTTTTCTCTATGAATGTTACGCGGAGGCGTACCGAAATCCACAGGGTCAAAGCCCTTTTGAGTGACCAAACTTGGATGGTATCACGCTTGACTTGTAATTATTTGCGTTTAAGTGAATTATAAAAGTTTGATTGTATATCGATTCAATCTTAATCTGGAATCATCAATTGCAAATTCATGCAAAGATGATCCCTTAGCAGGTTACATGCGAGTCTGATTAAATTCCGATTTTAATCTTTGCATGTGGGTGATAGCAAATCATACATGAACTTGTATATTTTGTTAGAGTTATGCCCCAGTCCAATATGAAAGTGATCGACAGATGTAATGTTTTATCATCTTTCCGAATAAATAAATCGGCATATATTACTAATGTGTTGTAGTAATATATCGAATGTAATTTGATCTATGTCATTATGTGTGTAAGCACTAATAGTAGAACTATAGATCAGAAAGAATTACATTTGATGTGTCCCTGATCAGCTAAGATTCTTCTGAAGCGATCAGTATGAGACTAACTCATTGTGATCATGCTCTACTGATCATAACAAAGTGCGTGCCGGAGTTATATCATAGATACCATCAGGTCGATGATATCGGACAACCCTATTGTGAGTATGCTGCATAGATCCAGTCATGAGATACTCACATATCGTAGCTTGTCATTATATCCTAAGAACAATGAGTCTTTGTGTACACTATGTAACCAATACCTAAGTTTGACCTAGTCTAACGTTATTTGTAAAAGGGTAACTATAACGGCTTCGATTGGCTTTGATATTGATTGCACTAGTGAACTGGAAAGGCGTCTGAGGGATTTATCACTCATACTTCGGTATGAGAAAGATATCCCTTTAGGCCACTTGATGAGTATGACTGAAGAAAGAGCACGACCGTGCAGGTGAAACCTTAGTATCGGTTTTCAGCCATATCAGATTTCAAGAAACAGTGATTGATAAATTAGGATGACCATTCTATGCCTATTGATCAATGTGGATATCGGTTTGATAAAAGGACAATGACATGTACGATAACAGGTGAAGTCGAATAATTTATAATCACGAACATTGGATAATCATAATGTCTTGCTAGAGACCACTTATGATGGAAAGGGTAAAATAGTAATTTTACCAGTCTACCAATTGTTCATGACCCTAGAGGGTCACACGCATTAAGCACGATACATGACAACAATTATGGATGAAAATTGAGAACAGTTCAGTAGTTTTCTGGCCTAAGGTTTTAACCAGACGGTTGAAGAAATCAACTCGAGGAAATTGACCCGTTTTGTCTAAACCGAAATTAGAACTCAAGTTAATGGGTATAATTTGGGTTTTAGTTAAACGGGCTTAAAGCCCATATAGGGATTTAAGTTATGAATGGGAACAAATGCAAATAATAGTTTATGAAGGATAGATATGCAATTTTAATTTTCAAATTAAAATCACATAATATCTTCCATTATCTTCTCTAATTTTCAGCAACTAATCCTATCACTCTCTCCCCCTCATTGCCGAATTCTCTCTCCCCTCTCATCCACCATTGTTGTCAAGCTTCTCTCAAAATTCATAGCAAAAATTTGAGTGAAAACCTTCTTCGGTTGTGGTGCTTGTGTGGACCTAATAGAGAACTACTAAGCTTGTGTTTTCATCGATTAGAAGATGTAATTTTCGTATTCAAAAAAAATATATATAATATGATGAATTTACATTAAGATCATAGCTTGCATCGATCACCACGGTTACATAACGTCCGCTGCATGATATGTATCGATTGGAACCCGTGGTGATCTCCTTTAGTGGTATCAGAGGCATGGTTGTTATGTATTCTTCTACATGTTTAAATCTGATTTTTTTTGAGTTTATATGTGTTCATCACCTTAGCATGCATGTGAATCAAAAAAAATTTCAGATTTGATTGATTTTGGAAAATTGGAAAATATTTTTTTTTTGGTGTTTCGGGTTAGCCTTGGCCGAGCCATGGCCGACCAGTTCGAGACCCTTGGTGGACCATGGAATTGTAGGGTTTTGGAGCGTTCTAGATCGTCGAGATAGCGGAAGCAATAAAAGATAATCTACTCCAAACCTTGTCTAAGAACATTTAAACCATTAAATCCCAAAGCAAAATCTATTCCACAAGATTTTTACCTTTAAGTCTTGTTTGAATCGATAAAGAAGAACGTTCGGATCTTCTTCTCTAAAGCTAGTCCACACCAAGAGGATGATCTTCAAGATCCTTCACTTAATTGCCTACTAGAACAATTAAATGAAGAACAAGAGAGCAAGATGATGAGGAGGAGAGGGGTGGCCGGCCACAATGAGAGAGAGAGAGGATTTTTGTGTGTTTTGTGACTTAATGAATTAATGAATTAAAGTCTTGCATTATAATTCATCATCCAACTCACAAGTATGGGTTAAAAGTGATTGGTATGGGCTTAAAGGTGCTTTAACCCATACCCCTTAAATCACTCACCTCTTAATCCACAATCACCAACTAAGCATGGCATTGTGTGGCCCCCACAATGGCCCCACCAAGTGGGCCAGCCATATGGCCTTATTGGGCCGGCCATGAGGCTTCATGGGCCGAGCCCAATGGGCCCTCCCGTGTTGTCTCATGCCGCGTCCAAAAGTTGCCCGGCCTTTTTGTCATTACTTATCAAACAAAGTCCGACGCGATATCGACGAAAAACTCAATTTTTCTCGATTCGCTAATTATTCTCTCAAACCGAACCTATGGCACAAAACCTCCAGTTTTGTCCATATACTTCTCCTTAAGAAACATCCATGTTTCCTTGTCTCAAGTTATCCGTCTTGTATGTGTGTGACCCTCTAGGCTCATGCCAGCGTTGGCAGATCAGCGCAAGACTCGCTCTTGCCCGATCCATCATAAGTGGTCTCTAGTAAAACATTATGATTACCCAAGGTGCACGATGATCGATAATTCGACTTAACCTTTGTGCGTACAAGTCACCATCCTTTTATCTCTAGATATCCCGATTGATCTCAAGGCATAGAGTCGTCTCCCTTGTTCAATCAATCATTGTTACTTGATATGCGAGATGACTGAGAAATGATAACCAGTATCATTTGCATGGCCATGCTTTTTCTCTTAGTCAGTCTCCATCAAGAGGCCTTCTAACGGATATCTTTCCCATACCGTAGTATGAGGGATAAATCCCTTAGTCGTCTTTCGTGTCACTCATGCAACCCGTTCCGCCACCCAATCATGCCCTTTATAGCAATCCTTCTACAGAAAGCGTTTGGCGCAAGTTAAAGCCGTACGTTCATTGCATAGTGATCACAAAGACTCCTTGGTCTAAGGACGTCGTGACAAGCTATCGCATCTGAATATGTTTATGGCTTAATCTATGAAAACACTATTCAATGCGGGTCGTCCGATATCAATCACCTCATGATATCTATTTTTCAAATGATGTCCCTTCCACTGCTTTCGACGGAGCCCTGTTTATTATGAAAGCGGCCGTTTGCAGAGCATAACCCCAGAAGGAGATCGGGAGATCAGTGAGACTTAACATTGATCGAACCATATCTAACAATGTTCGAGTCCTCCGTTCGGACACACCATTTAGTTGCGGCGTTCCTGGCGGAGTCCACTGAGATATTATTCCACCTTCAGTAAGATAACTAAGAAACTCCTCGGATAAGTATTCTCCACCCCGTTCAGAACGGAGTGCCTTGATACTCTTTCCGAGTTGGTTTTCTACTTCAGTCCTAAACTCTTTGAATTTATCAAAAGCTTCGGACTTATGTCTCATGAGATAGACATAACCATATCTACTGAAATCGTCAGTAAAAGTGATAAAGTAGCCTAAACCACCTCTGGCATGCGTACTCATTGGTCCACATACGTCTGAATGTATTAGACCCAATAAGTCACCTGCCCTCTCACCTAAACCAGTGAAGGGCGCTTTAGTCATCTTGCCCATCAAACAAGCTTCGCATCTTTCAATCGCTTGGAATTTGAATTGACTTAGAAGTCCGCGCTTATGAAGCGCTGAGATGCGTTTCTCATTTATGTGACCTAGACGACAATGCTAGATAAGAGTTTGGTCTAAATCATTAGTTTTAAACCTCTTAGCATTTACATTATAGAGCATGTTGGATTTCGAGTTTTGCATATTCAATATGTATAATCCTCCAACAGTGCGAGCATTGCCATAATATATGTTGTTGCGCATAATATCAAAAAACCCGTTCTTAATATTAAAATAATATCCCTCTATTTCAAGAAGAGAAATTGAGATAATATTCCTGTTGAAAACAGGTACGCAAAACACATCATTAAGTTCAATTACAAGCCCACTGGGCAAAACAAGGTTCACAGAACCCACAGCAGTTGCAGCAACTCTGGTATTGTTCCCAACTCTTAGGTCCACCTCGTTTTCCCTTATATCTCTTCTACTGTGTAACACCTGCACATCAGCACAGACATGAGACTCAGCTCCAGTGTCTAGTAGTACCCAGGTATTAATTGTAGAAAGATATAGCTCTATTGGAATAACTGATGAAGTATCGGCCCCACCGCCCTTCTTCTGGTCCTCCTTCAACTGCTGACAGTCTTTCTTCCAATGACCAGGCTTTTGACAGTAGTAACAGACCGACTCCTTTGCCTTGTACGGGCATGTGAGGTCTAGGAATAAATGGTCGTCTGTTCCTCCCTACGAGGTGTCTTGGGCCTTTACCCTTGCCACCAACAGCTTTGAAGCTGGGTCCCTTCTTGACCATGAAGACATTTTTGGACGAACTGCCCCTTATGCTCTTCTCGGCAGTTACTAGCATGCTATGCAACTCCGACACGGTCTTGTCCATATCATGCATGTGATAGTTCATGACGAACCCACCATATGCATGAGGAAGGGATTGCAGAACAAAATCCGCAGTCATTTCCTTTTCCTTAGACATACCGATACTAGTCATATGGTCAAAATGCCCCTTCATCTGTAGGACGTGAGGAGCTACGGAGCTGCCTGCTGACATCTTCCAGGCTATGAGTTCTCGGAGAACAGTGTATTTTTCAATACGTACTTTCTCCTCGAACATATCCTTGATCTGTGGAAACATTGCAAACGGATCATGGGATAGCTCCATAAACTGCTTTTGGAGGTCCGCCTCCATGCAGCCCAGCATGACACACGCAATGTCGATAGAGTCGCTAAGGTGTTTCTGGTACGCATCCTTAACGACCCTCGTTGCGTTGGCAGCTGGCTCCTCAGGGATAGCCTTATCAAGGACGTACTCCCTGCGTTCCAATTTCAACACAAGTCGTAAATTTCTGTCCCAGTCTAGATAATTTGTCCCGTTGAGTTTACATTTCTCGAGTATAGTCCTCAATGACAAATTAGACGAGTTTGTTGAATTACTAGCCATTTCTACACGAGAAAGTAAATTTAATCAGAATAGTTGAATAAATTTACGAAGATCCGAATTAAACACCAACCATTAGATTCTAAGATATAGAATCTTTAAACTAAGATCCCTTATTCGTCATTTGAAGTGCGCTAAGGCGCACCGCTCCAATTGACTTATTTAGGTAGGACGTCCGTCCAATTACAACCCGTGTAACTCTTAGTCAGGGTATGTGTAAAACACACGGCTTACCCTTCCGATGCCCCAGCTCGACCTCAGGTCAAGAATCGTGGTTGAGTCAACCAACTTTCACTAACGAGTTAACTTTGTGCAGATGCTCCGCTAAGGCGCACGACATCCCACAAAGTTTACCATTCCCATCTAGAACCCATTCGATCGATGCTCCGCTAAGGCGCACGACAGTGATAAAATGTTTCTACATGGGTGTGAATTTGGGTGGCATCTCACTTGACTCAAATTACCTTGTAATTTGGTTGTGTTTAAAAATTCGAAAGTATTTGGTACAATTACGAACCCGTCACCAACATCCCGTGTTGTGACGTTTCTAATTGTATCACATACTATCTTCATTTGAACCCGTCATTTGCAACCCGTGCAAATACGTTTCAAATTTGAACTCATCCATCACAACCCGTGTGATGATAGTTCGCAACGCTTTAAACATGCAAACAATTAAAGTTGATTTTAATCTTTGCATGTGAGGTGATCGCTTATAAACTTATAAACTAATCATGCAAGCATGCAATTAATTTAAATATTTCAAGCAAGCATCCATAAAGCATTAAATATGCATTTTATAGCCCATCCTAATCTTAGGAATCTACGAGTCTTCACATCTTCTCGTCTTTCTCATTCGGGCTCCCACTAGCTCTTGGACTTCCTCCAAGACCGTCATCGTGCACGATTTTCCATCCTTCTCGTCTTTGAGTAATAATTACAATTAATACTCGGTTCGTAGACCGGATAAAAAATAATTACACTTTATGGGCTCGAATAAAAGAATAATTACACGCTAACACTAACGGTATGCAAACCGTGAAAGCGATAAATCTAATGGGCTACTAATGCATCATACATTTCATCACATCATCCAACATGTTATCACACAAACATGTTATCAAATAATATGCAATAATTCTGGTTTTAATTTTGCCAAGTTGCTTGGTCGGGTTTATCGAAACTAGACCTTTTCGAAAAACGGTTTATCGAAACCGATTAAATTTTGAAAGTTTTCGTAATATTGGATCGCGGGTTCGTGACACGGATCAAACACCACGCACGAACCAAGTCGGGCCAAGCCAATGGGCCAAAGGCCCATTGGGCCGAGCCCAACATAGCACGGGCCGGTTTTGGCCTTGGAAGGCCGAAACCGCCTTGCCGCCACTCTCGGCCTCGCCCGAGAGTGGGAACGGGCTCGTTCACCGCCGGCCTCCTCGGCCTCCGGTGACCTCCGTTCGGTACCTCCAATCCGGCTCCCCGAGAGTCCCTTCTCGGACCCGACAAATCCAATAATTTCCGAAAAATTCCAAATTTAATATATTTTTTCAAAAATAACATATTTCATGCAAATCTCCCAAAAAGCATTAAAATCATGTTATCAACATTTGGCATGCAAATAATCACAAAACCGAAATAAATTCAACAAGACAAAGATTAAGAGGGTAACCAACGCTCTGATACCACTGTAGGGTTTTGGAGCGTTCTAGATCGTCGAGATAGCGGAAGCAATAAAACATAATCTACTCCAAACCTTGTCCAAGAACATTTAAACCATTAGATCCCAAAGCAAAATCTATTCCACAAGATTTTTACCTTTAAGTCTTGTTTGAATCGATAAAGAAGAACATTTGGATCTTCTTCTCTAAAGCTAGTCCACACCAAGAGGATGATCTTCAAGATCCTTCACTTAATTGCCTACTAGAACAATTAAATGAAGAACAAGAGAGCAAGATGATGAAGAGGAGAGGGGTGGCCGGCCACAATGAGAGAGAGAGAGGATTTTTGTGTGTTTTGTGACTTAATGAATTAATGAATTAAAGTCTTGCATTATAATTCATCATCCAACTCACAAGTATGGGTTAAAAGTGATTGGTATGGGCTTAAAGGTGCTTTAACCCATACCCCTTAAATCACTCACCTCTTAATCCACAATCACCAACTAAGCATGGCATTGTGTGGCCCCCACAATGGCCCCACCAAGTGGGCCAGCCATATGGCCTTATTGGGCCGGCCATGAGGCTTCATGGGCCGAGCCCAATGGGCCCTCCCGTGTTGTCTCATGCCGCGTCCAAAAGTTGCCCGACCTTTTTGTCATTACTTATCAAACAAAGTCCGACGCGATATCGACGAAAAACTCAATTTTTCTCGATTCGCTAATTATTCTCTCAAACCGAACCTATGGCACAAAACCTCCAGTTTTGTCCATATACTTCTCCTTAAGAAACATCCATGTTTCCTTGTCTCAAGTTATCCGTCTTGTATGTGTGTGACCCTCTAGGCTCATGCCACCGTTGGCAGATCAGCGCAAGACTCGCTCTTGCCCGATCCATCATAACTGGTCTCTAGTAAAACATTATGATTACCCAAGGTGCACGATGATCGATAATTCGACTTAACCTTTGTGCGTACAAGTCACCATCCTTTTACTTCTAGATATCCCGATTAATCTCAAGGCATAGAGTCGTCTCCCTTGTTCAATCAATCATTGTTACTTGATATGCGAGGTGAATGAGAAATGATAACCCGTATCATTTGCATGGCCATGCTTTTTCTCTCAGTCAGTCTCCATCAAGAGGCCTTCTAACGGATATCTTTCCCATACCGTAGTATGAGGGATAAATCCCTTAGCCGTCTTTCGTGTTACTCATGCAACCCGTTCCGCCA
Organism: Geranium rotundifolium; assembly: GCA_963920655.1. Lineage (NCBI taxonomy): Eukaryota > Viridiplantae > Streptophyta > Magnoliopsida > Geraniales > Geraniaceae > Geranium > Geranium rotundifolium. The sequence continues at coordinate 22,414,183 of OY987311.1, read as the reverse complement.
CCCAATCATGCCCTTTATAGCAATCCTTTTACAGAAAGCGTTTGGCGCAAGTTAAAGCCGTACGTTCATTGCATAGTGATCACAAAAACTCCTTGGTCTAAGGACGTCATGACAAGCTATCACATCTGAATATGTTTATGGCTTAATCTATGAAAACACTATTCAATGCGGGTCGTCCGATATCAATCACCTCATGATATCTATGATATGGTTCCAGGATCCCACATTTTTATGACAAGTAGAACTACGTCATTAAGAACCATCCTCATACTGGTCGCTTTTAAGGAAGCATAGGTTGATAAAAGATCGCTCTTGCCCGATCCATCATAAGTGGTCTCTAGTAAGACGTTATGATTACCCAAGGTGCCTGATGATCGATGATTCGACTTAACCTTGTGCGTACAAGTCACTATCCTATTATCTCTAGATATCCCTATTGATTACAAGGCATAGAGTCGTCACCCTCGTTTAATCAATCATTGTTACTTGATATGCGAGATGGCTGAGAACTGATAACCCGTATCATCGGCATGGCCATGCTCTTACTCTCAGTCAGTCTCCATCAAGAGGCCCTTTTCACGGATATCTTTCCCATACCGTAGTATGAGGGATAAATCCCTTAGCCGTCTTTCGTGTCACTCATGCAACCCGTTCTGCCACCCAATCATGCCCTTTATAGCAATCCAGTCACAGAAACCGTTAGGCGCAAGTTAAAGCCGCACGTTCATTGCATAGTGATCACAAAGACTCCTTGGTCTAAGGATGTCGTGACAAGCTATCGCATTTTAATATGTTCATGGCTTAATCTATGAAAACACTATTCAAAGCGGGTCGTCCGATATCAATCACCTCATGATATCTATGATATGATTCCGGGGTCCCTCATCCCTATGATAAGTAGAACTACGTCATTAAGAACCATTATCATACTGGTCGCTTCTAAGGAAGCATAGGTTGACCAGGGACTCGTTAAGTGTGATCCGTACAGATTTATGGTTCTACTACTTTAGTGGTCATAAATCAGATCATGCTTAACATATTACTTCAACACATAAGTAATATAAAGCCGTTTATATTTATACATTACAAACGATGATATTTGTACATAGACGTTTACAGGCTAATACCAATTGGACTAGGGCACAAATGCTATCAGGAATGCCCTAGGGCAGACCATGGTCAGCACCAAGGGCCGACGAGGGTCGCCTACAGGCGATCATGGCAGCCCTCGCGGGCGACCACGGTCTGCCCATGCGGGTGATCATGGCAGCCCGTGAGGGCCACCATGGTTGCCTCGCGGGCGACCAGGTTCTGCCCTAGGGGCGACCATGGCTGCCCTCGCGGGCTACCTTGGTCGTTCCCGTGGCCGACCACGGTCAGCCCCGCGGGCGACCTCGGCAGCACTCACGGGCCACCGTGGTTGCCTCCGCGAGCGACCTCGGTTGAGCTAGTTTGGCTAGACCAGATTCGAGCTGAACCGGTTGGTTAGCGGGAATATTATTAAACCCTAAAAATTAATTTTCAGATTTGGTTCGGTTTCGACAAACCAGCGAGAATCGGTTCAAAATTCAATTAATTAGTTAGACCGTCCGGTTTCGATAAACCGAAATTTTCCACACTTAAGAAAGATAAAATTTGGAAAATTTATTTGTTTGATAAGCATGTTGATTGTATACATGATCTTTGATAACATGATGTTTTCCACATGATGCTAGCTAAGCCCATTAGATTTGCATTTTAATTTCGGTTTTGCAACCTGCGTGTTGCTTAATTTTGGGTTGTAGTAAATACGGCCTGCGTGTCGTGATTTGTATTTCATTTTATTTATTTAAATTTGTAATCACGAAGACCGACACAAGAATCAAGTCAAGAGGAAGACTCGGATTGGAGGAGGCTTGAAGCCAGTGGGAGTTCACAAGAATGGAGCAAGTTTGGATCTTGAAGACTAGGTCTTTAGGATCAGTATTGCTAGATTCTTAGGAACTTAAGATGGGCTTACCTATGCATATTTTATCGTTACATTTATATGTTTGAATGTATGAATGTATGATAGTTTAAATATACAAGTGTATGTATGATTTGCTATCACCCACATGCAAAGATTAAAATCAAAATTTAATCAGACTTGCATGTAACCGGCTAAGGGATCATCTTTGCATGGATTTGCAATTGATGATCCCTGATTAAGATTGTATCGATATACAATCAGACTTTTATAATTCACTTAAACGCAAATAATTACAAGTCAAGCGTGATACCATCCAAGTTTGGGCACTCAAAAGGGCTTTGACCTTATGGATGTCGGTACGCCTCCGCGTAACATTCATAGAGAAAAAGTCTGGATGAGATGGATAGTTCTGTGTGGGTGCAAGCGCCTCCGCGTAGTAGTCACATTAGTTCTATCCATAGTTCAAGCTTGGTAGACTTGTCTACGATTGTCAGCTAGGGCTGACCTAGGGTATCAGTATAGGGTATGCTGTGTACTTTTACTACATACCCTAGCCAAGAATTACATGGTTTTGTAAATGGATGTATTCCTACCTTGATGCTCTCAATTGGAGCAGTGAGCCTCCATTCACTTCAATTGAGGGTATGATAGGTTCCTGGTTCAGATTCTAATGTTAGAATCAGACAAGTGTCTTATAAATAAATCTCCAACTTGAATTTTCATTAATTTTACCATGTAGAACTAAAAGGCAAACACAACACAAAGGAGTAATAGCGCACTGAGAGTCCAGATTGAGGACAGACTCAAGAGCGTGAATTACTCAGATTGGAATAGAAACTTGAGGCTTGAACTCAAGCATGAACGCAAGTAATATATCCTTACCAAGGAACCTCCTGTTGAGCCACCGCTGAACGCCGGTAGGGCACTAAGGATACTTATCAAAGTTCTTTAGTAACCAAATCGACGTGCCAAGCATTATGGTGGGCAGTAGGATGCCAGAGTTATAGAAGCAGTTCAGGAACGTTTCGGATGACCCTCATACCTGTAAGGCAGAGGTCAAGGAAATGTTCAAAGAGAAAGCTCGTGTCGAAAGATATGATACTTTCATAGAACTTAACTCCTGCAAACTTAAGGCTGGAACCCTGTTAGTCCCCATGTCACGAAGATTTAATGTCTTCAGGAGCATCTAACCAGACTTGGTTTTGATGATCAGGTGGAAACGGCTGCAGATTTTATGTTGCAGTCACTTCCAGATACATATAGTGATTTCATAGTAAATTACAATATGCATGACATGGACAAGTCCTTAACAGAGCTTCATGGGATACTTCTGACCACTGAAAAAAAAACCTCAAGGGCAAGACCAAGGAGGTCCTTATGGTCAACAAGAAGGTCAGCTTCAAGAAAGCTGATCAGGGTAAGGGTAAGGCTCCTGAGCACCTTCCAGGGCAGTTCAGACACCCCAAGCGTCCAAAAGTTCAAGCAGCTCTTAAAGCTGCTGTGATGATTAAGGACAAAATGGAGGAGATATGCCAGCACTGCAATGAGCCAGGACACAGGAATAAGGGATTGAAAACAAATACAAGGATCATGTGAAGAAGAGTGGGTATCCACATCTTCAGGATCAGATATTTACGTTGGTAATCTTTATCGGTATAACGTAAATAAGAAAAGGCTTAAATCTGATGATTTAGACCAAGTTATAATCTGGAATTGTCATTTAAGGCACATAGGCGAGAAACTCATTTCAACACTTCACAAGTGTGGACTTTAAGTCCGTTTGAATTCACTCAAACTGAAAGATTCAAGTCTTGCCTAATGAGCGAGAAACGCATTTCTACACTTCACAAGTGTGGACTTTTAAGTCCGTTTGAATTCACTCAAACTGAAAGACGCAAGTTTCGCCTAATGGGCAAAATGACAAAAGGCACTTTTCACAGGTTTATGTGAAAGGCGAGTGACTTGTTAAGTCTAATACATTCCGACGTGTGTGGACCTATGAGTACTCAGACCAGAAGAGAGCTCTACTTATACTTGACTTTGGAAATGGCCGTATTCATTTTGAATCGGGCTCCGATGAAGACAATGATAGTACACCTTGTGACAATCTTTCTGTCTCCCATTACTGTGGATGCGTGCGCCTCCGCGTAGTATTCATTAGGATGCGAGCTGAATAAAGTAATCAGTTCTATTTGGATGTGTGTGCCTCCGCGTAGTAGCCAAATAAGAGCTGGACCAGAGTCACAGAAGGTACACCATATGACACTCATTACGTCTCCCGTTACTGTGGATGCGTGCGCCTCCGCGTAGTATTCATTGGGATGGGAGCGGGATGAGATGGTCATTTCTATTTGGATGCGTGCGCCTTCGCGTAGTAGCCAAATAAGAAATGGGCCATAGTCATATATGGTGTGGAAAACATCCTAGTATGTTTTCCCTAAAAGATTTGCGTAGCAGAGATGCAGGCATCCAAATCAGACAAATGTGTCTTCGGAAGGTATCCTTAAGAAACTAAGAGATACAACTTCTACATACCCAGCGAGTATAAAGTCTTTGTTGCTCGAGGAGGGGTATTTTTGGAGAAATACTTTATTTCCAAAATAGCTAGTGGGAGTCCCGTGCATCTCGAAGAAATTCGAGAGGATACGGAATAGCCTGAAGCAATTCAGGAGCCTACTATGCAAGATGTAGAAGTAATGGAGCCTCAGATGGTCGCCGATGAAGAATAAATCCCTATAGAAATTCCAGATGGTCTTAGGAGGTCTGAAAGATCTCGTCATGTTCCAGACAGATATGGCTTCACAGCCACTGAGGGAAATGACATTATGCTGGTGGATCAGGATGATCCAGAAACCTTCAGACAAGCTTTAACCAGTCCATACTCCAAAAATGGTAGAATGCCATGAGTGAGGAAACGAAATCCATGTATTTCAACCAAGTCTGGTGCTTGGTTGATCAAACCTCTAGGATAAAACCCATCGGTTCTGAGTAGGTCTATAGGATCAAGACCGACATGGATGGAAATCCTCAGACCAATAAGACTAGGATGGTTGTAACAGGTTACCATCAGATTCAATGCATGGATTATGATGACACCTTTTCACCAGCAGCAATGGTCAGATTGATCCGGATTGTTCTTAGCCATAACTATGGCAGATGGATGTAAAAACCCATTCCTTACCAGGAACTTACTAGAGGGCGTGTATATCACACGACATGTGGGTTTTGTAGATCCAAAGAATCCCGGAAAGATAAGTAAGCTGCAAAGATCCATTTATCGATTGAAGCAAGCTTCAGGGAGTTGGAACCTTCATTTTGATAAAGCTGTAAATAAACTCGGCTTCATCAAAAACAAAAGTGAGCCTTGCGTACATGAGAAAGCGAGTGGGAGTAATATTGTATTCTTGGTATTTATTCATCGGGAATGACATCCCGACCTTGCCACCAAAGCTTGGTTAAGGAAGTACTTATCGATGAAGGACTTAGGTGATGCTACATTTAATGTAGGCATCGGGATCTCTACAGATCATTCCAAAAGGATTTTGGGCCTAAGTCAGGACATGTTGCTAAGTTAGAACATGTACATAGGTACAGTGTTGAGAAGATCTCAATGCTTGATTCTAAGAAAGGATACATACCCATGCGTCATGACATTAAGCTCAGCAAGCTACAGAGTCCAAGAACTCATGATAAGCTGAGCAGGATGAGTAAGATCACTTATGCTTCGGTTGTGGGCTCCATCATGTATGCCAGGATGTGCACGAGACTGGAAGTCTCGTTTGCACTAAGTTGTACCAGGAGATTCCAATCTAACCCCGACCAATTACACTGGATTACTGTCAAAGGTCATCCTCAAATATTGGAGGAGGACCAAGGATACATTCCCAGTGTGTGGGCATATAGATAGAGAACTAGCAGTCAAAGGACAAGTCGATGCTAGTTTTCAGACATATCCATATGACTTCCAAATTCTGTCAGGATATATTTTGTGTTCAGTTGTGGCGCTTTCAGCTGGATAAGCTTTAAGCAAGCCAAAATTGCAAACTCTACAACGGAGGCTGAGTATATAGCTGCAACAAAAGCAGCTAAAGAGGCCGTATGGATTACAAGCTTTCTAATCGGATTAGATGCAACACCGCGAGCGTCTGATTCGATAAGCTTGTTGTGGGACAACACAGGTGCCGTAGCTATTACTCAATAGCACAGATTCCACAACAGATCCAAACATATACTCAGCAGGCTTCACCTCGTGAGAGTTATGAAATATAGAGGTGATGTGGAGATTAAACACTATTCAACTGATGATAATATGGCCGATCCCTTGACATAGGCTCAGCCGCAGCCTAGGCATGAGAAACATGCAGGGTCTATGGGAGTAGATCAGAACTTAAATTGGAACCAGGGGCAAATGGGAGATTGTTAGAGTTATGCCCCAGTCCAATATAAAAGTGATCTACAGATGTAATGTTTTATCATCTTTCCGAATAAATAAATCGGCATATATTACTAATGTTTTGTAGTAATATATCGAATGTAATTTGATCTATGTCATTATGTGTGTAAGCACTAATAGTAGAACTATAGATCAGAAAGAATTACATTTGATGTGTCCCTGATCAGCTAAGCTTCTTCTGAAGCGATCAGTATGAGACTTACTCATTGTGATCATGCTCTACTTATCATGGCAAAGTGCGTGCCGGAGTTATATCATAGATACCATCAGGTCGATGATATCGGACAACCCGATTGTGAGTATGCTGCATTGATCCAGTCATGAGATACTCACATATCGTAGCTTATCATTATATCCTAAGACCAAGGAGTCTTTGTGTACACTATGTAACGAATACCTAAGTTTGACCTAGTCTAACGTTATCTGTAAAAGGGTAACTATAACGGCTTCGATTGGTTTTGATATTGATTGCACTAGTGAACTCGAAAGGCGTCTGAGGGATTTATCACTCATACTTCGGTATGAGAAAGATATCCGTTTAGGCCACTTGATGAGTATGACTGAAGAAAGAGCACGGTCGTGCAGGTGATACCTTAGTATCGGTTTTCAGTCATATCAGATATCAAGAAACAGTGATTGATAAATTAGGATGACCATTCTATGCTTATTGATCAATCTAGATATCGGTTTGATAAAAAGACAATGACATGTACGATAACAGGTTAAGTCGAATAATCGATAATCACGAACATTGGATAATCATAATGTCTTGCTAGAGACCACTTATGATGGAAAGGGTAAAATAGTAATTTTACCAGTCTGCCAATTGTTCGTGAGCCTAGAGGGTCACACGCATTAACCACGATGCATGACAACAATTATGGATGAAAATTGAGAACAATTTAGTAGTTTTCTTGCCTAAGGTTTTAACCAGACGGTTGAAGAAATCAATTCGAGGAAATTGACCCGTTTTGTCTAAACCGAAATTAGAACTCAAGTTAATTGGTATAATTTGGGTTTTAGTTAAACGAGCTTAAAGCCCATTTAGGGATTTAAGTTATGAATGGGAACAAATGCAAATAATAGTTTATGAAGGATAGATATGCAATTTTAATTTTCAAATTAAAATCACATAATATCTTCCATTATCTTCCTCTAATTTTCAGCAACTAATATTATCACTCTCTCCCCCTCATTGCCGTATTCTCTCTCCCCCCTCATCCACCATTGTTGTCAAGCTTCTCTCAAAATTCACAGCAAAAATTTGAGTGAAAACCTTCTTCGGTTGTGGTGCTTGTGTGGACCTAATAGAGAAACACTAAGCTTGTGTTTTCATCGTTTAGAAGAGGTAATTTTCAGATTCAAAAAAAAATATATAACATGTTGAATTTACATTAAGATCATAGCTTGCATCGATCACCACTGTTACATAACGTCCGCTGCATGATATTTATCGATTGGAACCCGTGGTGATCTCTTTCATATTTAAACTATCATACATTCGAACATTCAAACATATAAATGTAACGATAAATATATGCATAGCTAAGCCCATCTTAAGTTCCTAAGAATCTAGCACTAATGATCATAAAGACTTGGTCTTCAAGATCCAAACTTGCTCCATTCTTGTGAACTCCCACTGGCTTCGAGTCTCCTCCAATCCGAGTCTTCCTCTTGACTTGCTTCTTGTGTCGGTCTTCGTGATTACAAATTTAAATAAATAGAATGAATTACAAATCATGACACGCAGGCCGTAGTTACTACAACCCAAAATTAAGCAACACGCAAGTTGCAAAACCGAAATTTAAATGCAAGTCTAGAGGGCTTAGCTAGCATCATGTGGAAAACATCATGTTATCAAAGATCATGTGTACACTCAACATGCTTATCAAACAAATAAATTTTCCAAAATTTATCTTTCTTAAGTGTGGAAAAATTCTGCTTTATCGAAACCGGACGGTTTAATTGATTAATTGAATTTTGAACCGGTTCTCGGTGGTTTATCGAAACCGAACCAAATCTGAAAATTAAATTTTTAGGGTTTCAAATTATTCTCGCGAACCAGCTGGTTCAGCTCGAATCTGGTCGAGCCGAACCGGCCCAACCGAGGTCTCCCGCGGAAGCAACCACGGTGGCCCGCGAGGGCTGCCGAGGTCGCCTGCGGGGCTGACCGTGGTCGACCACGGGAGTGACCATGGTAGCTCGCGAGGGCTGCCATGGTTGCCCCTAGGGCAGACCTGGTCGCCTGCGAGGCAACCATGGTGGCCCGCGAGGGTAGCCATGGTCGACCGCATGGGCAGACCGTGGTCGGCCGCGGCAGCCACCATGGTCGCCCGCGAGGGCTGCCATGGTCGCCCGTAGGCGACCCTTGTTGGCCCTTGGTGTCGACCATGGTCTGCCTTAGGGCATTCCATGGTCAGCCAAGGGTCTCAACCATAGTCAGCCATGGCTCGGGCATGGCTAACCCGAAACACCAAAAAACTGTTTTCCACATTTTCCAAAAATCAATTAAATCTGAAAAAAAAAAATTCAATTTACATGCATGCTAAGGTGATGAACATATAAACTCAAAAAAATCAGAATTAAACATGTTGAATAAAGTTCATAACAACCATGCTCTGATACCATTGAAAGATATCACCATGGGTTCCATTCGATAAATTCCATGCAGCGGAAGTTATGTAACCATGGTGATCGAGGAATAAGAAGATCTTAATGAAAAATTCATCATGCTATCAACCTTTTCAAATCTGAAAATTACCTTTATAAGTCGATGAAAACACAAAGGTAGTGTTTCTCTATTAGGTTCACACAAGCATCACAACCGAAATGGTTTTCTCTCACACTTTTGGTACGAATGTTCTTGAGAACTTTTGACAAAGAAATGATGGATGAAGAAGGAGAGAGGATTCGGCCAAAGGGAGGGAGAAGATGAGGGGAGTGGTTGCTAAGTTGGAGAAAAAGATGGAAGATTTTTGAAATTTTAATTTGAAATAAAATTGAATTTCAAATTAATAATTGCATATATAACCTTCTTAAAAACCTATTTGGACTTTCTCAACATTCATCAATTAAATCCCTAAATGGGCTTTAAGCCCGTTTAACTAAAACCCAAATTAAACCCATTAACTTGAGTTCTAATTTCGGTTTAGACAAAACGGTTCAATTTCCTCGAATTGATTTCTTCAACCGTCTGGTTAAAACCTTAGGCTAGAAAACTACCAAATCGTTTTCAATTTCCATCCATAATAGATTGTCATGTATCGTGCTTAATGCGTGTGACCCTCTAGGCTCACGAACAGTTGGCAGACTGGTAAAATTACTATTTTACCCTTTCCATCATAAATCGTCTCTAGCAAGACATTATGATTACCTAACGTTCATGATTATCGATTATTCGAACCTGTTATCGTACATGTCAATATCCTTTTATCAAACCGATATCCAGATTAATCAATAGGCATAGAATGGTCATCCTAATTTATCAATCACTGTTTCTTGATATCTCAGATGACTGAAAATTGATACTAAGGTATCACCTGCACGGCCGTGCTATTCCTTCAGTCGTACTCATCAAGTGGCCTAAACAGATATCTTTCTCATAACGAAGTATGCGTGATAAATCCCTCAGACGCCTCTCGAGTTCACTAATGTAATAAATATCAAAGCCAATCGAAGACGTTATAGTCATCCTTTTACAGATAACATTAGACTAGGTCAAACTTAGGTATTCGTTACATGGTGTACACAAAGACTCCTTGGTCTTAGGATATAATGACAACCTACGATCTGTGAGTATCTCATGACTTGATCTATGCAACATACTCACAATCGGGTTGTCCGATATCAACGACCTGATGGTATCTATGATATAACTCCGGCACGCACTTTGCCATGATCAATAGAGCATTATCACAAGGTGTTCGTCTCATACTGGATATCGGTTTAATAAAAAGACAGTGACATGTACGATAACAGGTTAAGTCGAATTATCGATAGTCACGAATGTTGGATAATCATAATGTCTTGCTAGAGGCCACTTATGATGGAAAGGTTAAAATAGTAATTTTACTAGTCTGCCAACGGGTCGTGAGCCTAGAGATTGGACCGGTTTAGCTAAACCATATAATTAGAACTCAATTAAATGGGTTTTAATTAGGTTATAGCTAAGTGGGATTAAATCCCATTCTTGTTTTTAATTGAGAATGGGGCTTAAATGCAATTAAGGTTATTAAGGGGTTTATTGTGTAATTATAAAGAAGATTATGAAAATCAGATTTTTTATTAATTACACAATAATTTTCCTAAAGCCCCGAGTCAAATTTTGGCACTCTCCTTCCCTCTCTCTCCTCTTTGGCCGACCCTCCCTCTTCAACTCCTCCATTGTTGTTTTGTTCAATTCTTCACACAACGCTAGTAAGCGTGTGTGAAGAAACCTTGTGTGGACTACCTAGAGAAACACATCTTTTTAGATCTCGAAAATATATATGCATTCTAAATTTTAAGAATAAGATCCATGTTTCAATTTCTATTCCCATGATTTTTTCGAGTCCGCTGCATGAAATTAATCTATGCAACCCATGAGAATCCTTCAAGGTCAATGGGTATAGAATGGGGCTTAGATTGGAACTAGGGGCAAGTGGGAGATTGTAAGCTTTTTTGGGCCCTAGTCCAATTGTATTAGTCTATAAATGTCTATATATATCACTCATCGTTTGGAATATATAAAATCAACATTATATTACTTATGTGTTGAAGTAATAGGTTACGTCTGATCTGATATATGTCCACCAAAGTAGTAAAACCATATATCTATACGGATCACACTTAACGGGTCCCTGGTCAAATATGCTTCGATGAAGCGACCAAGTATGAGGATGATTCTTGATGGTATAGTTCTATTTACCATTGGGAGGGTTCCCGTAATCAGATCATAGATATCACTCGGGTGAGTTATATTGGACGACCCGCACTGAATGGTGTTGCATAGATACAGTAATGAACACATTAAATTGTGGTAGCTTGCTGGAGTATCCTTAGACCGAGGTCTTTGTGATCGCTATACAGTAGAGAACCGCGTTTGACTTGCTTGGCATAACGGAAAAGATTGGCACGGGGACGGATTGTATGAGTGATACGAAAGCTGGCTAAGGGATTTATCCCTCATACTATGGTATGAGATAGGTATCTATTTAGGCCACTCATTAGAGATTAAGTGAAGGGAGAGCATGGCCATGCCAACGATACGGGGTATCAGTATTCAGTAATCTCACAGATCGAGAAACACAAATTGATTAAATAAGGATGACATCTCTATGCCTTGTGATCGCTATACAGTAAAGAACCGCGTTTGACTTGCTCCTAACGTTGTCTGTAAAAAGACTACCATAACGGACAAGATTGGCACTTGGACGGATTGTATGAGTGAAACAAAAGGCGGCTAAGGGATTTATCCCTGATACTACGGTATGAGATAGGTATCTATTTAGGCCACTCATTAGAGATTAAGTGAAAGGAGAGCATGGCCATGCCAACGATATGGGGTACCAGTATTCAGTAATCTCACAGATCGAGAAACACAAATTGATTAAATAAGGATTACGTCTCTATGCCTTATGATCAATCTAGATACTGGGCGATAAAAGGATAGCGACATGTACTACATGAGGTTGAATCGAATCATCGATCATCGTGCGCGTCGGGTAATCATAACGTCTTACTAGAGGCCACTTATAATGGATCGGGTAAAATTAAATTTTACGGCGATCCGTCGACGTTGGCACGAGCCTAGAGGGTCACATACATAGGATATAAATTATGAGAGACAAAGAAAGGTCGGCGACACTTGAGAGAGAGGCATGGGCAAAACAAGACGTTTTGGGCCATGGAGATGTGTAATTAAATATGACAAACGAATCGAGAAAGACTAAATCTTTCGTCGATGCCGTGTCAGACTTTGTACGATATGTTCGGGGGTAAGTTGGACGCGGCACGGGACCTTATGGCCAAAGCATTGGGCTTCGTGCCAAGAGGCCCTAGTGGCCGGCCCAACCAAGGCCCAATAATGGAGCAAAGGGTGGGTCCCTTTCTCCACTAACTTTGGTTAAGTGGATGATGACTAGATACATACTTAACCTAATCCATGTTGGGTAAGTGTGATTAAAGGTGGCCACCCAATGACCATCATCATCTTCTCTTAAATCAAGACATATCAATTCATTTTGCAACAAAATATCAAAAAAAGAAGTTGGTGTTTCTTCCCCTCTCTCTTCAAGCTTTGCCGAGAGCTCCTTCCCCCCTCTTCTTGCTCTCTCTTCCTTATACTTCTATTATAGTAAAGTAGAGGAGTGTAGGATCCTCAAGGGATCATCCTATCCGTGTGGACTTGGCTGGTGTTGAAGATCCGAAGCGTTCTTCAAACCTATTCGAACAAATCGAAGGTAAACTTGTGATGGTTTTGCCTTGAGATTTAATGGTTTGATGTTCTTGGACAGATCTTGGGGTTTATATATGTTGCTTCCGCTGCCATATGAGTTCTTGATAGCCCCAAAGTTCCTACAATGGGCTTGTCAAGCACATATTCCTTTCTCTCGTGTTTGAGGACAATCCTCAAATTACGCTCCCAGTCGGGGAAGTTCGCGCCACTAAGCTTCTCCTTCTCCAGGATCGACCTTAGTGACACAACGTGTGTTTGGCTCCCTGCCATTATCTACACACATCAATAAATTCAAGTTAGACTTTGAATTTATCTATATAGATTTGTTGCATAATCTTGACAATTTTGATCATTCGCAAGAATCAAGAACAAAGACCCTTGATTCACCCACTTGAAGTGAGCTAATGCATCAACGCTTCAATTAGAATCAAGAACAAAGACACCATGTATGACTCTTGACTGGAACATATGTACAAAGTACATTGGTATTGTTCTGTCTGATGCTCTAGGTCGGCGCAATCATAGATATGTGGACCACATCTTGATTAGAAAGAGCTATTGCATCTACGCCCTGACCTAATCTCTACGCATCCTCTATCATAGCTTCCCTGAATGCTCTGCTAACACACACGACCTTCATGGCCTAGTTGAGTCAACAAATTAACGACTTGTGGACCAAAACTTGAATTGGAGAGAGCTAATGCATGTACGCCCCAAACAAAACTGTCCACAACTACGAGCTCTGTTTCCATGAATGCTCTGCTAAAGCACACGACGTTCGTGGTCACGCAGTCACGTTGAGTGTCAAAATTGGATAGCATCATCGCATGATTCAATTTCATTGCGATATGATTAAGTTTTGTGAGACATGCACCGAGTACATTCTCTACATGACAACTTTTCATCCATAACGGGTACGATGATATGTTTAATGCTTCACTTAGTTTTGTTTATTCAAATTTGGACATGCAAAACGTATGTACGTTTAAACTTATCATGCTCTCATGCATATAAAATAAACGTACATAACTAATCATGCAATTCTAAAAAGCACAATTTAAACATGTATAGCCTAAGCGAATATCTAAGTTCGATCTTTATGTGGCAAGTCCATACAGATCGGGGTCACATCCTAAGTGAAATTCTGAATCGTAGCCGAGTCAGGAAGTCGAACACAAAGTCTTTAACTTGTGTATCGACTTCTTGTGGAAACAGTAAGCAAAGTAATAGACAGATAATAATCACGACACCAGAGATGATTACCCAGTTCGGTGACTCCGCACCTACGTCTGGGGGCACTTTGCCAGTGGAAAGGTTTTTCACTATAGGTAGTCAATAGTACAACTTCAAGCCCAACTAGCTATCACACAAGCTATTGTCCTAAGCTACTATAGATCTCACCGTGAATCGCCTCGACCAGGAGCCTCTCCCCCTGTCTTTGAGATTCCCTCAATTCCACCCTTCGAGCACGTCCATGCTCGGTGTCGTTGTCTTCTTGAACGGAGTTGTGAATCTTCAATCACAAAAAAAAACCCTAACCGATCCAAACACTTAGTCTTCGCGACTCAAGGTTTGATCGGAGCAAAGATCCGTTCTAGCGAATATTCATCAGCCTCTCAACACGCCGATGGTGCACGGTTAAGAGCTCTGAGAAATCTTGCAGGTGTTAGAACAAGAACGGATACTGCTAATGGGAAGCCAAGGGCTTTTTATAGCAGCTCACATTCCTAATCCTTCTTGGATCAGGAACAGGAAAGTCAGGCAAGTTGTTGCCACCTTCCACGACAGCTGGAAGTAGTCTTGCCTGTTTCTGACTTCCTGAATAAATCAGGCAAGTATAGTTGCCGCCTTAGTTGCCTCTTTTCGCTGCCGTGTAACTGCCAGCTGGAAGTCGCCTAACTTGTCGACGTCACTCTCTTGCGCTCCAAGTCTTCGTGGCGCCTTTCTTCCTTCGCTCCAAGCTTTGTTGAAATCAGAAAGCTTCAGACTTTCCTAATCTGCGGCTCGTAACAAGTCGCTCCACATGTCATGCAATATGTTGCTCGACTTCTTACTTTTGCGCTAAAAAATCATGCCAACTATTAAACGTAGCAACAATCTCGCCCTTTGGCAAATTTTTAGGCAAACACCTTTTGTAAGCCCATCGTCATCTTGTGGCAGTTACGCACATCAAGTGATTTATCTTGTGGCAGTTATGCACAACAAGAGATGTGACTTCTTTACTCCAAGCAGGCACATCGTCGTCACCTTGAGGCAGTTACGCACACAGCAAGTTTCGTGACTTCCGATGCGACTTCTTGTGCGGCTTCTAGTTTAACTTCTGGAGCAGCTTCTGGAGCTTAACTTCTTGAGTGGCTTCTGGAGCGGCGACTTCTATGTACATCTTTCGGCGCGACTTCTGGTGTAACTTCTGGCGTACATATTTCGGCGCGATTTCTGGCGTCGTATCACATTTATCTCCCCCTATTTGTCTAATAATTTTGCCAAAGGCAATCTCATAACCTAAATTTGTCTAAACAGCAGGGTAAAAGAGAAATAGCTCACACCATGAGCAAATAAACAGCTCAAACACGAGCTCAAATCCAGCTCAATCAAGAGCAAATATCCCAAAAAAATAAACAGTCATAATGTGCGGAAAGTAACTCGAACAAACCCCAAGAATTTAATAGTGTGTGGGACAAAGTTATCATAGCAAATTTCAGAGAATTACTAAAACGACGTGGAGTCGTCAACATCTTCTTCAGCATGAATAGCAGTAGAGCGGAGGTCTTCCAGAAGGACTTCACAAGCGACTCTGCGAGTTGAGAGCGTGGCAATTGACTTCTCCAGATCAGCAATCACTTCCACCTGTTCTTCCTCCATCCTAGCGCCAATTGGTCCTGAGGGTCGAGAGCTTGGACCAGCTCCTGGAGTTTTGGCCATAGGAAGTCCGAAGTCCTTCAACTTCTTTCCTTCAAAGTTCTTGAGATTGATGGCTAGAGGCAGTGGCTTTTTACCCGGAATATCCAATTCTCGAACAATGTTAGGACATTGTTGTAGAAGGATACTGGTGATTAGCGAAGGAAACCCGATCGGAAGTTTGAGAGCACATGATTTGGCGTGCTTAACTAGATGGTCAATAATGTAAGCGCCAAAATCATTGGGAGACTGCGTATCTATTTGGTAAATGAGTTTTTCCAGCTCTGTTTTGATGCTTGACCCATGCGTAGAGGGTGCCCAGTTAGCCAGACCGATGCGGTAGAGAATAGAATATTTTGCTGTGAGCTCTGTTGCCGCAATGGTGTCCTTGACTGGCCAGCCCTTCCTACGTCCTCCGGTTATTTCGACCGCTACTCTGTCAAAGTGGGGGACTTCCGGAGTGACTTCTAGGTCATCTCTGCCAAGATAGGTGTTGATGGTTGAGGCAGAGACTTCGAAGCATTCCCCCCAAACAAACACCTTTTGGTATTCAGCATCTTCGGGGTCATCGAACTCGCTTGACAGATTGACGATAAACTCCTTAACCAAAGTCGGGTAGAATGGCCCAATATTTATGACCGTGTTGGTCAGGCCCGCTCTACGGATAAGCTCAACAATCGCATTTATCCCTTGTGCTTCTGTGGAGAGTTCTCTTTCTGGATAGATCTTCCTTTGATAGACATATTGCCACTTAACGGCATTGTCTACAGAGTGGAAAGAGACGTTTTCTGTAGGTGCCTTCGGTACATACTTAGGAAGTTTCTGCCCTCCTAATGTCTTCTTCACCTGTGGTAGCACAATTTGGGTGTCGTCATCTTCAGATTCTTCTTCTTCCGGAACAGCGGTTACTGCAGTGGTAAATGACTTCTTCCTAGACTTCTTCGGCTGTTTGGACGCCGAAGCTTCTCCTTTTTCTGTTGCCTTTCTCTTTGGGGTCAATCTTCTCTGATCTTGAGGTTCTTCTTCTTCATCAACCAACCTTCGTGTTGGTAGCTTCCTTCTCACAGCCCTTTTGGGCACAGCTTCTTCTTTTTCCATTGTTTAAATATCGACACTTTCTTTGACAGGTTCCTCTAAAAGTTGAGTGACTTCTGGAATGACTTCGGGATTATCATCACGCCCTGAATCACTGTTTGGGGCGACATGGGAACTTCCTTCTTTTTGCAGGTCCTCATTTAGAGGAGATTTCTCTGGTGCGGGTGTCGACTTAGAGAGGCAAGATTGGTCCTTTGTGCTAGCTCCATGGATTTCAGGAACAAGGGTTTCTAAACCCTCTACAGGCAGGCTTTCTTCTATGTTTTCTTCAGGGAGGATAGCAGATTTACCTCGTGTTGGAGTCGGAGTAGTGAGAGAAGCTACTTCTTCAATGTTCGCAGAACCGGCTAGAGCGTCGTCCTTCTCAACGACGGGGATTGTGTCATCCGGTGTGATAGATGGAGGCGAACTTGTTATTTCCTGAGGCGCTACCGAAGTTTCTCCTAAGCTTCTTCCTCCTCGGATCCTCACTCCATGCTTGGTTCTCGTCGATTTGGAGGCTGATAATTTCTTGGCAATGACTTTTGCCCTCATCTTTGCTCGAAGTACTTTTGAAGCAGATGGTATTCTACCGCTGCGAGTACCAACCATTTAGCTAGGATTTGTTCTTTGTGGGGAGAAAACAGATTCTTTGCTGAACTTTTTGATCTGAGAAACCCTAGCGATTTCAAATGGTGGAGGAGGTGTAGAGTCTGTGGGAGTTGAACAAAATGATTTCTGATAGGTGGATAGTCAGATCGTAACCATTCTCAAAATTCAAAACGACTAACGAGCTTTTGATAAAAGGATTTGGGCCCGGCTTGATTTTGTGGACACTGTTTGGTCCTGATCGAGAGAAAGAGTAAAATCAACTAAAAGCTCTTCCTCTTCTTGCTTGACTTCTGGCTATCCTAGACAGCAAAGTCCGAGGGTTGACCTCAGACTTTCAAACCTTTTGGCATCTAACGCCTTTGTAAATATGTCTGCGACTTGTTTCTCAGTGGGTAGGTATTCGAGCTTTATTTTCTTGTCTTCTACAAACTCTCGAATAAAGTGGTGCCTGATGTCAATATGCTTTGTCTTGCTATGGTGCACGTGGTTCTTCGAGATGTTGATTGCATTGATGTTGTGACAGAACAAAGTCATGACTTCTTGCTTGACTCCATACTCTGCCAACATTTGTTTCATCCAAAGAAGCTGAGTACAGCTACTTCCGGCTGCGATATATTCGGACTCAGCAGTAGACAAAGCAATACAATTTTGCTTTTTGCTGAACCATGATACAAGGTTGTTCCCCAGGTAGAAACAACCTCCAGAGGTGCTTCTTCAATCTGGTGTGCTTCCCGCCCAGTCAGCATCACAATATCCAAACAGAGTAGGAGAGGTATCAAAGGAGTATAGCAAACCTAATTCAGAGGTTCCCGAGATGTACCTTATGATCCTCTTTGCATGAGCCAAGTGACTGAATTTTGGATTGGCTTGATATCTAGCACAGACTCCCACAGAATAAGCAATGTCGGGTCGACTTGCTGTTAGGTAGAGGAGACTTCCTATTATGCTTCTATAAAGACTTTGATCGACTGGTTCTCCCATCCCGTCCTGTGTGCACTTGTCATGTGTGGCAATAGGAGTCCTTTTGTGCGAAGCCTTTTCTAACCCGAACTTCTTGACAATGTTCTTTGAGTATTTGCTCTGGGAGATGAATATTCCATCTGACATCTGCTTGATCTGGAAGCCTAGGAAATATGTGAGCTCACTGACCATACTCATCTCAAATTCAGACTGCATGTATTGAACGAAGCGTTTCACCATCTTGTCTGACTTCCCTCCAAATACAATGTCGTCGACATATATTTGAGCAATCATGATGTCCTTTCCTTCCTTCTTCACAAAGAGAGTTTTGTCTACTCCCCCTCGAATATAGCCATTCTGTACAAGGAATTGGGTAAGACGTTATACCATGCTCGTGGAGCTTGTTTGAGACCGTAGAGAGCTTTCTTTAGCTTGTAGGCATGGTGCGGAGAGTCATGGTCTTCGAATCCCTTTGGTTGGGCTACATAGACTTCTTCGTTCAGATTTCCATTGAGAAAGGCACTCTTTACATCCATCTGATAGAGTTTAAAGCGCAGATGACATGCGATGCCGAGAAGAAGTCGTATGGCTTCCAATCTGGCTACTGGAGCAAAGGTTTCTTCAAAGTCGACTCCTTCGACTTGTGTGTACCCTTGAGCCAGTAGTCTCGCTTTGTTTCGAGTGATGTTTCCTTGCTCGTCAGACTTGTTTTTGAATATCCATTTTGTCCCGATGATATTGACATTGTGAGGCTTGGGTACAAGTTCCCAGACTTCATTCCTTGCAAACTGAACCAACTCTTCTTGCATCGCGCAGACCCAGTATTCAACACTGATGGCCTCTTGTATATTCTTTGGCTCAATTTTGGAAATAAAGCACATGTTACCTATCAGCTCTTGGTGGTCAAGAGATGTCTTTTGTCGAGTCCGAACTCCCTCATTAATGTCTCCAATCACATCCTGGGGTGGATGATACTTCTGAATTCTTCTTGACGGAGCTTTTTGCCTTGTAGGAGTTGCCTCTTCATTCAGGATGATTTGGCTTTCGTCTTCAGACTCTTTGTTGCGCTCATCGTCCTTGACTTCTGGTCTGGCTTGTCCTCTGACTTCTGGTTTGACTTCTCCTGAGAGATTCAGGACTTCTTCGTCCTCGTCACTTGACTGCTCGTTATTGTCATCAATCACGACATTGATGGATTCCATGATAGTCCGGGTGCGTTTGTTGAATACACGAAAAGCCCGACTATTTCTGGAGTATCCGAGGAAGATGCCTTCGTCGCTTTTAGGATCCAACTTGCGTCGAGGTTCCCTATCTGCGAGTATGTAGCAGACCGATCCAAAGACATGGAAGTATTTGACATTCGGCTTTCTCCCCCTCCATATTTCATAAAGAGTGAGCGAAGTTCCAGGGCGAAGAGTCACTCTATTATGAATATGACATGCCGTATTCAAAGCTTCAGCCCAGAAGTGTTGTGGGATGTCTTTGGCTAACATCATGACTCTTTCCATTTCTTGAAGAGTGCGATTCTTTCTTTCAACGATTCCGTTTTGCTGAGGAGTGATGGGAGCAGAAAATTCGTGGGCAATTCCTTCAGCATCACAAAAGTTTGCGAAGCTAATGTTTTCAAACTCCTTTCCATGATCGCTCCGAAGTCGAACGACTTTCCCAATGACTTCTCCCTTTTCTCGTTGAACTCTTCTACATAAGGCTTCAAAGACTGAGAAGGTATTTGACTTCTCTCGAATAAAGTCTACCCATGTGTACCTTGAGAAGTCGTCTACACATACAAATATGTACTTCTTCCCTCCTAGACTTTCTACTTGCATGGGTCCCATAAGGTCAACATGAAGAAGTTCTAGAACACGAGAAGTAGTAAGATGTTGTACCTTCTTGTGTGACGTCTTGACTTGTTTCCCAATCTGGCATTCTCCACAGATTTTTCCTTCAATGATCTTAAGGTTGGGAACTCCGATGATAGCCTTTTCAGAGAGAATCTTTTGCATACTCAAATTTATGTGACCAAGTTTTTGATGCCATAATTTTGTCTCTTGAGCTTTGGATAAAAGGCACTTTGTTGGCAAAGTACTGACTGTTGGAGACCATAGATAACAGTTGTCAAGGGACCTGTGGCCTATCATGACTTCCTTTTGTTGTTCGTCTTTGACCGAGCACTTGTCACGAGTGAAGTGGACATCCAGATTTAAATCACATATTTGGCTTATGCTGATGAGGTTTGCTGTGAGGCCTTCTACTAGCACAACTTCTTTTAGACATGGAGAGTTCGGAAGATTGAGTTTTCCTTTCCCGAGCACTCTAGCTTTTACCCCATCTCCAAAAGTGACGAAGCTATTTGTGCATGGTATTAAAGTGACCAGGAAAGAGCTAGTACCCGTCATATGTCGAGATGATCCACTATCGAAGTACCAATCGTTGCTGGTTGAGGCCTTTAAAGCGGTGTATGCGATGTTAGCTCGATAGTTGACATCTTTGACTCGCCATTCTTTCCGAGGTTGGCTTTTCTTGATGGTGGTCCTTTTCTTGACCGAGCTCTTCCCATATAGCGGATAGCAGAAGGGTCGAATATGTCCTCTTCGTCCACAGAGACTTCTGGGAGACAGACTTCTGAGGAACGAAGATGGTGTGTGATGATGAGGCTTCTTTCGAATATCCAAGACCTTCCATATGTTAGGTCCCGGGGAATCCTAATTACGTTCATGGCAGCGGAAGCAACCTATAAACCGCCTCTAACCTGCGCAAGATCGACTACCAAGTTAGATCCTTAGGAAATCGAGTTTTCGGGTTTTACCAGAATCTGCCCGGCAGAAAACCGAGAGTTTGAAGCTCTATATCTCGCGCTACAGATCTCCAATTGCTTCGGTTCTTTGTGGAGATTAAACCTCAGCCAATTCCCTACATCTTTTGTGTTTTGCTCTAAACCCAGTTCGGACGAGAAGACCTCCGTCTGGAGCAAAACATTTTTCCCGTCTCGCTGGACAGACTCTTCGGACCAGTCTGCTTCTCGGCCTTGTATCTCCTAAACCAGAGCTCTTTTTGAAAATCAGTATTTCACAAAAGTTGTAGCCCTTGGACTTATCTTTCCAACGCCGCAAGTTTCAGGTCAATCGGAGCTCGGACAAAGCAGCTATGGCTCACGCATTGTCGGTCATCGGAACTGAACAATCTTGACAGTTTCTCCATTTTGCATTTAGTCTTCGTTGAATCGATAAAGAAGAACGTTCGGATCTTCTTCTCTAAAGCAAGTCCGCACCAAGGGGATGATCTTGATGATCCCTCACTTAATTGCCTACTAGAACAATTAAATGAAGAACAAGAGAGCAAAGAGAGGAGAGAGTGTTGTGAGAGTTGTGTGATTCTTGAATTAATGAATGAATGCTAGATATTTCAATTCATCATCCAACAAGCATGGGTCAAAAGTGATTGGTATGGGCTTAAAGGTGCTTTAACCCATACCCCTTAAATCACTCACCTTTTAATCCACAATCACCAACTAAGCATGGTGTTGTGTGGCCCCCACACATGGACCCACCATGTGGGCCGGCCATGAGGTCTTGTTGGGCCCTTAATGGGCCGGCCATGAGGCTTCATGGGCCGAGCCCAATGGGCCCTCCCGTGTTGTCTCATGCCGTGTCCAAAATTCGCCCGACCCTTTTGTCGTCACTTATCAAACAAAGTCCGACGCGATATCGACGAAAAACTCAATTTTTCTCGATTCGCTAATTATTCTCTCAAACCGAACCTATGGCACAAAACCTCCAGTTTTGTCCATATATTACTCCTCAAGAAACATCAATGTTTCCTTGTCTCAAGTTATCCGCCTTGTATGTGTGTGACCCTCTAGGCTCATGCCACCGTTGGCAGATCGGCGCAAAAGATCGCTCTTGCCCGATCCATCATAAGTGGTCTCTAGTAAAACATTATGATTACCCAAGGTGCATGATGATCGATGATTCGACTTAACCTTTGTGCGTACAAGTCACCATCCTGTTATCTCTATATATCCCGATTGATCACAAGGCATAGAGTCGTCTCCCTTGTTCAATCAATCATTGTTACTTGATATGCGAGATGGCTGAGAACTGATAACCCGTATCATTGGCATGGCCATGCTCTTTCTCTCAGTCAGTCTCCATCAAGAGGCCTTCTAACGGATATCTTTCCCATACCGTAGTATGAGGGATAAATCACTTAGCCGTCTTTCGTGTCACTCATGCAACCCGTTCCGCCACCCAATCATGCCCTTTATAGCAATCTTTTTACAGAAAGCGTTTGGCGCAAGTTAAAGCCATACGTTCATTGCATAGTGATCACAAAGACTCCTTGGTCTAGGGATGCCGTGACAAGCTATCGCATTTGAATATGTTTATGGCTTAATCTATGAAAACACTATTCAAAGTGGGTCGTCCGATATCAATCACCTCATGATATCTATGATATGGTTCCAGGATCCCTCATCCCTATGACAAGTAGAACTACGTCATTAAGAACCATCCTCATACTGGTCGCTTCTTAGGAAGCATGTTTTGACCAGGGACTCGTTCAGTGTGATCCGTACAGATTTATGGTTCTACTACTTTAGTGGTCATAAATCAGATCATGCTTAACATATTACTTCAACACATAAGTAATACAAAGCCGTTTTATATATATGTTACAAACGATGATAATGTACATAGACGTTTACAGGCTAATAGCAATTGGACTAGGGCACAAATGCTATCACCATATTTGTGGCTGGTTTCCCGATTGACAGGATTTGATCTAGTGTGTCCGTGCTTGGATTCATCATCTTCACTGACTTTGTGACCTGTTCTAACTCGCCTTTCAGTCGAGCAACTTCCTTTTTGAGATCAATAGTCGTCTCGAGAAGTCTTGACTTTTCTTCATTAAGAGTAAGAATTAGAGCGTTCTGTTTTTCGATTACCTGAGAGTCTTCAAGCCACTTGACATACCATTCGTTGTAAGCGTTGTTGAGAGTCTCATCGGATAGCTCATAATTAGAGTCATACTTCTTTGAGCTTTCAGCTGTTTGATCTATTGTGGAGGAAGTGAAAGCCACATAGTTACTTGTATGCTCAAGGTCACTGTCTTCCTCATCTTCATCGTCAGTTAGAGAGGCAATGAATCCCTTCTTTTGTTTCTTTAAGAAGTTGGGACATTCTCTTTGCATTTGTCCATACCCCTCACATTCAAAGCACTGAGCGCCTTTGCCTGATCGTTCTCCTCGTCCTCCATCGTTAGCTGTGTTGTCGAGCTTCTGAAACTTGTGCTGTGGCTTGTCTCCAACTTCTCGGGTGACTTTTCTTCCTGTCATCTGGCCAAATCTTTTCATGACTCTGTTGTAGTTTTTGGCCAGCATGGCGATAGTTTCTTCGATGTCACTATCCGACTCAGAGTGTGTTGAGTTCTTCTGATTAGAACTTTTGAAAGCCACACCTTTATGTTTCTTCTCAATAGGAGGTAGGGAGAGCTCGAAAGTCATTAGTGAGCCCATGAGTTCATCAAACTTCAGTGTCTTCAAGTCATGGACTTCTTGGATGGCGGTGATCTTCATCTTGAATCTGGGACTTAGGGCTCTCAGTGTCTTTCTGACCAAATCTTCATCAGTCATAGGCTTGCCAAGTGAATATGATTCATTAGCCAGATCCTTGATGCGCACATTAAACTCCGCAATAGTCTCGTCGTCATTCATGGTAAGAGCCTCAAAGTTAGTCGTGAGGTACTGTAACTTCTGCTCTTTGACTTTTGAAGTACCCTCGTAAGCAATCGCAAGTGTGTCCCAG
This sequence comes from Geranium rotundifolium, assembly GCA_963920655.1. Classification (NCBI taxonomy): domain Eukaryota; kingdom Viridiplantae; phylum Streptophyta; class Magnoliopsida; order Geraniales; family Geraniaceae; genus Geranium; species Geranium rotundifolium. Next base: position 22,390,001 of record OY987311.1, on the reverse strand, counting down.
GCAATCTTGGCACTTGTGCATGTGTTGATGAGTCGAAACACATTCTTGTCTACTCCATTAAAGATAGCATTGTGTGCACGAGAATTACCTAGGGCGGCTTCATCTTCTTCCATGCTCCACTCCTTTTCTGGTTTGATGCTGGTTTGATTTCCATGAGCATCAGCATAGTAAGGTTCCTCCCATCCATTGATGATAGACTTTCAGGTTTTGCTGTCGAGGGACTTCAGGAAAGCACACATCCGTGCTTTCCAATATCCATAGTTTGTTTCGTCGAGTACCGGCGTACGATATACAGATCCTCCTTCCTTCGAATCCATATTAGCTACTCAGATTTTTGCAGGAAAATCACCTAAGAGATTAAGGTGCCCCCTCTGATACCAATTGAAATTCTGAAATATAGCCGAGTCAGGAAATCGAACACAAAGTCTTTAACTTATGTATCGACTTCTTGTGGAAACAGTAAGCAAAGTAATAGACAGATATTAATCACGACACAAGAGATGATTACCCAGTTCGGTGACCCCGCACCTACGTCTGGGGGCACTTTGCCAGTGGAAAGGTTTTTCACTATAGGTAGTCAATAGTACAACTTCAAGCCCAACTAGCTATCACACAAGCTATTGTCCTAAGCTACTATAGATCTCACCGTGAATCGCCTCGACCAGGAGCCTCTCCCCCTCTCTTTGAGATTCCCTCAATTCCACCATTCGAGAAAGTCCATGCTCAGTGTCGTTGTCTTCTTGGACGGAGTTGTGAATCTTCAATCACAAACAAAAACCTTAACCGACCCAAACTCTTAGTCTTCGCGACTCAAGATTTGATCGGAGCAAAAGGTCCGTTCTAGCGAATATTCATCAGCCTCTCAACACGCCGATAGTGCACGGTTAAGAGCTCTGAGAAATCTTGCAGGTGTTAGAACAAGAACGGATACTGCTAATGGGAAGCCAAGGGCTTTTTATAGCAGCTTACATTCCTAATCCTTCTCGGATCAGGAACAGGAAAGTCAGGCAAGTTGTTGCCGCCTTCCATGACAGCTGGAAGTCGTCTTGCACGTTTCTGACTTCCTGAATAAATCAGGCAAGTACAATTGCCTCCTTTTGCTGACGTGTAACTGCCAGCTGGAAGTCGCTTGACTTGTCGACGTCACTCTCTTCCGCTCCAAGTCTTCGTGGCGCCTTTCTTCTTTCGCTCCAAGCTTTGTCGAAATAGGAAAGCTTCAGACTTTCCTAATCTGCGGCTCGTAACAAGTCGCTCCACATGTCATGTAACATGTTGCTCGACTTCTTACTTTTGCGCTAAAAAATCATGCCAACAATTAAACGTAGCAACATCGCTCCTTAGGCAATGAAAAAGATCACCACGGGTTCCAAATGATGAATATCATGCAGCGGACTTTATTTAACCGTGGTGATCGATACTAGCTAAGATCTTAATGTCATTTGAACATGTTATAAATATAAATAGAAATCTGATATTTACCTCTTGTAATCGACAAAAACACAAGTGTAGTGTTCTCTCTATCAAGTCCACACAAGCACCACAACCGAAATGATTTTTCACTCACAAATTTGTTAGAACAAGAACGGATACTGCTAATGGGAAGCCAAGGGCTTTTTATAGCAGCTCACATTCCTAATCCTTCTTGGATAAGGAACAGGAAAGTCAGGCAAGTTGTTGCCGCCTTCCACGACAGCTGGAAGTCGTCTTGCCTGTTTCTGACTTCCTGAATAAATCAGGCAAGTATAGTTGACGCCTTAGTTGCCTCTTTTCGCTGACGTGTAACTGCCAGCTGGAAGTCGCCTGACTTGTCGACGTCACTCTCTTGCGCTCCAAGTCTTCGTGGCGCCTTTCTTCCTTCGCTCCAAGCTTTGTTGAAATAAGAAAACTTCAGACTTTCCTAATCTGCGGCTCGTAACAAGTCGCTCCACATGTCATGCAACATGTTGCTCGACTTCTTACTTTTGCGCTAAAAAATCATGCCAACTATTAAACGTAGCAACACTAAGGGTGAAGATAACAACTAAACAAGTCTTCTTCATCCTTGGCGACGCTCCCACTGCCCCTTGACGTCTCCACGACTCAATTTCAACTCCAATACTCCTAACGTGCCATTTTCGGGAAGTGTGTTTACAAAATACAACAACAGCTCGCAGGCCAGCTATAAATATAATACATGTAATACTTATAATATACAACCAAAATCTTAAGATGGGACAAACCGCCATTTATATTTACAAATCAAATGCAATATAAACGGTTTTGTCTTGATGGGCTATGGCAATACATCATGTGAACTAACTTATGCATGTTGCAAGCATATCATGTTATCAAACATATATGTTGTCACACAATGCATGTTATCAATCACATCAAATCCTATTTTAGTCTTTATGATTTTAGTGTATCGATCTAACTCGGCACTCGAAAGTCCCGATATCAAAATCCTAAACCGAGACTCCCGCATTTCCCAATGCAAACCGGGAATCGGTCCTTCGAACTAATCGCAAGGACGCGCGCGGCCCGCCGCCGGTCGATGTAATCAGTCCATCAACCAGTATGTTGAAACTCTAGTGTATCGAGCAAAACCCCAATAGGTCGTTGGGCGATACAAAAAGTTCAACATAATGCGTCAACAATGTACCGAGTACATCGAACGACACAACTGTTAGAGTTGTGCCCTAGTCCAACGTAAAAGTTATCAATAGTTATAATATTTTATCATCTTTACGAACAAATAAATAGACATCATATTACTAATGTGTAGTAGTAATATATTAGATGTAATTTGAGCTGTAACATTATGGTGCATCACTAATAGTAGAATTGCATATCAGAAAGAATTACATTTAATGCGTCCCTCACATATTGGACGACCCGATGGTGAGTATGCGGCATAGATGTTTTCATGAGCTTACTCACATATCGTAGCTTGTCATTGTATCCTTAGACCAAGGAGTCTTTGTGATCACTATGTGATCAATTTCTAAGTTTTGCCTAGTCTAACTTTACTTGTAAAAGGGTAGCCATAAGGGCTTTGATTGGCTTAGTTATGAGTTACATGAGTGAACTCGGAATATGGCTAATGGATTTATCCCTCATACTCCGGTATGGGAATGATATCTTCTTAGGCCACCTGATGAGTATGACTGAAGAAAATTGGATGGCGATGCAGGAGATACTTAGTATCAGTTTTCAGTCGTCTCAGATATTTAGAATCAGTGATTGATGAATAAGGATGACAGGGTGATAAAAGGATAGTGACATGGATGATAAGAGGTTAAATCGAATCATCGATATTCATGGACTTGGGTAATCATGATGTCTTGCTAGGGGCGAATTATGATGGAAAGGACAAAATGGTAATTTTGCCAATCTGCCAACGGGTCGTGAGCCTAGAGGGTCACACAGTTTAAGAAAGGTATAGCAAAAGGGACTTGTATAAGTCCGTATTTTAGAAGTATGAGAATCAGGATAATTCTCCTTTCGATTTAATTAAATCGGAGCGAATTATGTTAAACCATAAATCGGTTTAAGGGAATTGGATCGGTCTAGCTAAATCATTCAACTGGAACCCAATTAAATGGGTTAAATTAATGATTAGCTAGTTGGGCTTTAAGCTCGTTCTTAATATGAATTATATTAAGATAAGGGGTAATTCCATGTCAATACCCTAACTTTGCTTCATTTCGAAATCAGTACCCTGACTTTAAAACTTTTTTTGCCGGTACCTGAAGTTTATTTACGTTGCAGTTAAGGTAACGACTGTTAAATATAACAGAATTTGTGAACAAAATGTCTAAAATGCCCTCAATAGCTTTGGTTTGTTAAACTGGTCTAATTGGTTCAATTGATATGATTATGAAATTACTACTTTACCCCTAATTGAATACTAATTTAACTGATAAATTAAGGGCATATCTGACTTTTCACTTACACAAATAATAAATATAATTATTTAATATTTAAATATATATAATAATATTATTAATTATATAATAATATTATTAGTTATTAATTAACCTAATTAACCCTAATTAAACCCTCCCCTCCCCACCACTCCCGTCTCCGCCACCACTCCCGCTCCGACCGCCTCCTCCCACCGCCTGCTCCGACCGCCTCCTCCCACTGCCTGCTCCGACCGCCTACTCCGTGGCCGTCGAATCGGAGGCCTCGCGACGGAGGTCGAATCGAATTGTTGGCGAGGAGGGCCGTAGCCGGAGAGGAGGGTCGTAGCCGTCGCGAGAAGGCCGTCGCAAATCGAAGGTGATGGAGGGCCATAGCCGTCGCGAGGAGGACCGTCCGCGAGGAGGGCCACCGCGAGGAGGCCGTCGAGCGGGTGTACGAGGTGTGGTCGAACCAGATGGTGGAGGTGGACTCGGCGACGCGCCTGGCCGGGTCCATGGTCATTCTCTTCCTACTGGCCCTGTACCTGGCGAAGCGGACCGGGCCGGTCTTCATGGTCGACTTCGCGTGCTACAAGCCGGACGCCAAGCTGGAGATGTCCAATGAAGCCTTCCTCAAAATGACACAAGACAGTGGGGCGTTCGACGAGGACACACTCCAGTTCCAGCGCCGGATCGCCACGCGCTTCGTCCTCTGGGACGAGACCTACCTGTCGCGTCGCATCCAGTCTCGCCCCGGATCGCCACGGCTACGGCCCTCCTCGCCGACGGCCTCCTCGCGGTGGCCCTCCTCACCGACGGCTACGGCCCTCCTCGCGACGCCGAAGCCGGGGCTGGTGGGACGGAGACGGGTGTGGGACTGTGGGACGGAGACGTTGCTCTCCGATTCGACCTCTGTCGAATCCGTCGCGAGGCCTCCGATTCGACGGCCACGGAGGAGGCGGTCGGAGCAGGCGGTGGGAGGAGACGGTCGGCGGCGGTTCATCGGCGACGGCCGGAGACGGGAGGGTGCCGGAGCGGGAGTGGTGGCAGAGACGGGAGTGGTGGGGAGGGGAGGGTTTAATTAGGGAGTTAGTTAGGTTAATTAGGTTAATTAGTGATTAATAATAATAATAATATATAATTAATAATAATAATATATAATTAATAATAATATTATATATATTTAAATATTAAATAATTATATTTAATATTTGTGTAAGTGAAAAGTCAGATTTGCCCTCAATTTATCAGTTAAATTGAGTATTCAATTGGGGGTAAAATAGTAATTTCATAATCATATCAATTGAACCAATCAGACCAGTTTAACAGACCAAAATTATTGAGGGCATTTTAGACATTTTTCACACAAATTCTGTTATATTTAACAGCCGTTACCTTAACTGCAACGTAAATAAACTTCGGGTACCGGCAAAAAAAGTTTTAAACTTAGGGTATTGATTTCGAAATGAAGCAAAGTTAGGGTATTGACATGGAATTACCCCTTAAGATAAATAAGAGACATTTTTGGGGAATAATTTTGGGGGAAATCAAATGTATTTTATTTTGATTTTTTCGGAAAACCCCTCCCTAATCTAATTCCCTCTTGGCCGAAAACCCTACCCTATTGCCGTCCCTCTCTCTTGCTCTCTCTCTCTCTCTTAAAAATTGCTTCTTCTTCCCTCAAAACTAGCATAATTTGTTGGAAGAAATCTCAAGGATTTGGGGTGCCTTGATTGTGTGGATACATCTAGAGAACACAATAGTTTTTGTGTTTTTTTGATTCAAGATTCAAAGGTAAAGTTTCAGATTTTTATTCATGTTCATATGCCTATTCCATTCACATGATGATCCTTATTGTTTATGTATTCAGGAATCCATGGTTATTTTCACGCTTTCGCATGTAATTAATTGGTATGAAACCCATGGAAACCCTTCAACAACAATGCGGTCCTCTGGTTTCTCGGGTCATCAATCCCATGGAAACTCGACAACGTACTTTATCTGGACGGAAAAACAGTTTTCAATATCGTTATATACTCGATCAAAACCATTTAATCCATATCGAGATAGTAAACAATCCTATTCAACCTCTCGATTTGCCTCAATGTCGAAATTTTGAATTAAACCGAACCCCTCTATCCATGGGTGTCAATCGCCACCCTTCATGGCCCGAGAGGTGTCGATCGAAACTAGGTGTCGATAGCCACCCCAAGCGACCAAGTGGTGTCGATCGACACTAGGTGTTGATTGACTTGGGTGGACAAAAAAGAAGGGGTTTCGATAGACACCCTCCTCGACCTGATCAAAAATCGGTCTTTCCCGAGCCCGATTCTCGATCTGATTTCACTCGGGTCGATTCCCGAATCCCATAAGCACATAGTGCACCGATACCCAATCGAAATAACACCCGAAATCAAATAAAAATCCCGACTTTATCCGAAAAATGATCAAGATCAGATTTTTAATTTGTCAAGAGACAAAATAAAGAGCAGAAATAGAGATTCATGCATCAAAGAATCATGGCAACAATCACATATCATCAAACATGCATTTTTACCAAGAAATCATGTACAAGAAATAAAGAGAAAACGGGTTTCTTCCCGTACCATTTCTAAAATGATTTTCCTTCCACTGCTTTCGACGGAGCCTTATTTATTATGAATGTGGCCGTTTGTAGAGCGTAACCACATAAGGAGATCGGGAGATCAGTGTGACTTAACATTGATCGAATCATATCCAACAATGTCTGATTCCTTCGCTCGGACACACCATTAAGTAGTGGTGTTCCTGGCGTAGTCCACTGAGATAGTATTTAACATTCTGTAAGATGACTACGAAACTCTTCGGATAAGTATTCTCCACCCCGATCAGAAAGGAGTGCCTTAATACTTTTTTCGAGTTGGTTTTCTACTTTAGTCCTAAACTCTTTGAATTTATCAAAAGTTTTGGACTTATGTCTCATGAGATAGACATAACCATATCTACTAAAATCATCAGTAAATGTGACAAAGTAGCCTAAACCACCTCTGGCTGGTGTACTCATTGGTCCACATACGTCTGAATGTATTAGACCCAATATATCACCTGCCCTTTCACCTGTACCGGTGAAGGGTGCCTTAGTCATCTTGCCCATTAAGCAAGACTCAAACCTTTCAATTGTTTGGAATTCGAATTGACTTAAAAGTCCGCGCTTATGAAGCGTTGAGATGCATTTCTCGTTTATGTGACCTACACGACAATGTCATATTAGAGTTTGATCTAAATAATCAGTTTTAAACCTCTTAGCATTAACATTATAGAGCATGTTGGATTACGAGTTTTGCATATTCAATATGTATAAACCTCCAACTGTGTGAGCATTTCCATATTATATGTCATTGCGCATAATATTAAAAAACATGTTCTTAATATCAAAATAATAACCTTCTTTTTCAAGAAGAGATATAGACACAATATTCCTGCTACGCAAAACACATCTAGGAGTTCTATTACAAGCCCACTGAGCAAAACAAGATCAACCGAACCCACAGCAGTTGCGGCAACACGCACGTTGTTACCAACTTTTAGGTCCACCTCATTTTTGCCCACATCTCTTCTACTACGTAGTACCTTCATATCCGCACAGACATGAGACTCAGCTCTAGTGTCCAGTACCCAAGTACTTTTAGTAGAAAGATTTAGCTCTAATGGAATACCTGACGAAGTGTTGCTACGTTTAAGTGTTGGCATAATTTTTTAGCGCAAATGTAAGAAGTCAGTATGACAAGTTACATGACATGTGGAGCGACTTGTTACGATCCAGATTAGGAAAGATCTGAAGCTTTCCTATTTCGACGAAACTTGGAGTAAAAGAAGAAAGACGCCACGAAGACCTGGAGCGCAAGAAAGTGACGTCGACAAGCCAGGCGACTTCCAGCTGGCAGTAACACGTCAGCAATAGGCGGCAACTCTACTTGCCTGATTTATTCAGGAAGTCAGAACTGGCAAGACGACTTCCTGCTGTAATGGAAGGCGGCAACAACTTGCCTGATTTAGTCAGGAAGTCTGAAACTTCCTGTTCCTGGTCCGAGAAGGATTAGGAATGTGAGCTGCTATAAAAAGCCTTGGGCTTCCCATTAGCAGATCATCCGTTCTTGTTCTAATAATTGCAAGATTTCTCAGAGCTCTTAACCGTGCACCATTGGCGTGTTGAGAGGCTGATTAAGATTCGCTAGAACGGTCTTTGCTCCGATCAAACATCAAGTCGTGAAGATTGAGTGTTTGGATCGGTTAGGGTTTTTGTTTGTGATTGAAGATTCACAACTCCGTCAAAGAAGACAACGACACCGAGCATAGGCTTGCTCGAAGGGTGGAATTGAGAGGATCTCAAAGATAGGGGGAGAGGCCCTTGTTCGAGGTTGTTCACGGTGAGATCTATAGTAGCTTAGGACAATAGCTTGTATGATATCTTGTTGGTGCTTGAAGTTGTACTATTGACTACCTAATAGTGAAAACCTTTCAACTGGCAAAGTGCCCACAGACGTAGGTGCGGAGTCACCGAACTGGGTAATCATCTCTGGTGTCGTTATTATTATCTGTTTACTGTTTAAGCTTACGGTTTACGTTTTAGGCAAGTAGTCGGTACGCAAGTTACGACTTTGTGTTCGACTTCGTGACTCGGCTACGATTCAGAATTTCAATTGGTATCAGAGGAGGCACCTTTTTCTTTTAGATGATTTTCTTGCAAAATTTATGAATAGCCAATATGGACTCAAAGGAAGGAGGTTCAATAAATCGACCACCAGTACTCGACGGAACAAACTATGGGTACTGGAAAGCACGGATGTGTGCCTTCTTGAAGTCCCTCAACGGCAAAACCTGGAAATTTGTCATCAATGGATGGGAGGAACCTCACTATGTTGATGCTCATGGAAATCAAACTAGCATCAAACCAGAAAAAGAGTGGACCGTGGAAGAAGATGAAGCCGCCTTAGGTAATTCTCGTGTACTCAATGCTATTTTAAATGGAATAGACAAGAATGTGTTTCGACTCATCAACACGTGCACAAGTGCCAAAATTGCTTGGGACACTCTTGCTGTTGCTTACGAGGGTACTTCAAAAGTCAAAGAACAAAAGTTAGAGTACCTCACGACCAACTTTGAGGGCCTTACCATGAATGAAGACAAAACTATTGCGGAGTTTAATGTGCGCATCAAGGATCTGGCCAATGAATCATATTCACTTGGCAAGCCTATGACCGACGAAGATTTAGTTAGAAAAACGCTGAGAGCACTAAGTCCCAGATTCAAGATGAAGATTACCGCCATAGAAGAAGTTCATGACTTGAAGATACTAAAGTTTGATGAACTCATGGGATCTTTAATGACCTTCGAGCTCTCCTTACCTCTCATCGAGAAGAAACATAAAGGTGTGGCTTTCAAAAGTTCTACCCAAAAGCAGAAGAACTCGATGCGCTCTGATTCGGATAGTGACATTGAGGAAACTATCGCTATGCTGGCCAAAAACTAAAATAAAGTCATGAAAACATTTAGCCAGATGACAGGAAGGAATGTCACCCGAGAAGTTAGAGACAAGCCGCAGCACAAGTTCCAGAAGCTCGAAAACACAAGTAGCGAAGGAAGACGAGGAGAACGATAAGGAAAAGGAGTCCAGTGCTTTGAATGTGAAGGGTATGGACACATGCAAAAAGAATGTCCTAACTTCGTAAAGAAACAGAAGAGGGGATTCAATGCCTCTCTAACTGACGATGAAGATGAGGAAGACAGTGACGTTGAGCATACAAGTAACTGTGTTGCTTTTACTTCCTCCACAATAGAGCGACCTTCCGAGAATTCAAAGAAGTATGACTCTGATGATGAGTTATCCGATGAGACTCTCAACAATGCATACAACGAATGGTATGTCAAGTGGCTTGAAGACTCTCAGGTAATCGAAAAACAAAATGCTCTCATTCTTTCTCTTAATGAAGACAAGTCACGACTTCTCGAAACCACTGTTGATCTCAAAAAGGAAGTTACTCGGTTAAAAGGAGAGTTAGAACATGTCACTAAGCCTGTAAAGATGATGAATCCAAGCACTGACACCCTAGACCAAATTCTCTCGATCGGAAAACCAGCCAGAAATATGGAAGGTCTTGGATATTCAAAAGAAGCCTCATCATCGCATACTGTCTTCGTCCCTTAGAAGGTTGTCCCCCAGAAGCCGCGTCAGAAGTCTCCTAACTTCACGGCTGACCAAGCAACCAAACAGCCTCTTACCTTGGTTGCTTCAAAGACGCAGAACAAAAGACATAACTGGGTATGTCACCACTGTGGACGAAGAGGACATATTCGACCTTTCTGCTATCATCTATATGGGAGGAGCTTTGTCAAGAAAAGGACCACCATCAAGAAAGCACAACCACGTAAGGAATGGCGAGTTAAGGAGGTAAACTATCGAGCTGATATCGCGTACACCGCTCTAAAGGCTTCAACTAGCAACGATTGGTTCTTTGATAGTGGATCCTCTCGACATATGACTTGTTATAGCTCATTCTTGGTCACTTTAATACCTTGCACAAATAGCTTCGTCACTTTTGGAGATAGAGTAAAAGCTAGAGTACTCGGGAAAGGAAAACTCAACCTTCCTAACTCACCATGTCTAAAAGAGGCTCTACTAGTAGGAGGTGTTACAGCAAATCTCATCAGCATAAGTCAAATATGCGATTTAAATCTGGATGTCAACTTCACTCGTGACAAGTGCTCGGTCAAAGATGAAAAGCAGAAGGAAGTCATGACAGGCCACAGGTCCCTTGATAACCGTTATCTATGGTCTCCAACAGTCACAACCTTGCCAACTTAGTGCCTTTTATCCAAAGCTCAAGAGACATAGCTATGGCATCAAAAACTTGGTCACATCAATTTGAGGAGCATGCAAAAGATTCTCTCTGAAAAGGTGATCATTGGAGTTCCCAACCTCAAGATCGTTGAAGGAAAAATCTGTGGAGAATGCAAGATTGGGAAACAAGTCAAGACGTCACACAAGAAGGTACAACATCTTACTACTTCTCCTGTTCTAGAACTTCTCCATGTTGACCTTATGGGACCTATGCAAGTAGAAAGTCTAGGAGGGAAGAAGTACATATTTGTCTGTGTAGACGACTTCTCGAAATACACCTGGGTAGACTTTATTCGAGAAAAGTCAGACACCTTCTTAGTCTTTGAAGCCCTATGTCGGAGAGTTCAACGAGAAAAAAGAGAAGTCATTGGAAAAGTCGTTCGACTTCGATGCGATCATGGAAAGGAGTTTGAAAACATCTGCTTCGCAAATTTTTGTGATGCTTAAGGAATTGCACACGAATTTTCTGTTCCCATCACTCCTCAGAAAAACGGGATCGTTGAAAGAAAAAATCGCACTCTTCAAGAAATGGCAAGAGTCATGATGTTAGCCAAAGACATCTCGCAGTACTTCTGGGCTGAAGCTTTGAATACGGCATGCCATATTCATAATAGAGTGACCCTCCGCCCTGGAACTTCGCTCACTCTTTATGAAATATGGAGGGGGAGGAAGCCGAATGTCAAATATTTCCATGTCTTTGGATCGATCTGCTACATACTTGCAGATAGGGAACCTCGACGCAAACTTGATCCTAAAAGCAACGGATCAGGATATTCCAGAAATAGTCGGGCTTTTCGTGTATTCAACAAACGCACCCGGACTATCATGGAATCCATCAATGTCATGATCGATGACAGTAACGAGCAACCCAGTGACGAAGACGAAGAAGTCCTAAATCTCTCAGGAGATGTCAGACCAGAAGTCAGTGGCGATGAGCACAACAAAGAATCTGAAGACGAAAGCCCAATCATCCCGGACAAAGAGGCATCTCTTATAAGACCAAAAGCTCCATCAAGAAGAATTCAGAAGAATCATCCACCCCAGGATGTGATAGGAGACATAAATGAGGGAGTGCGGACTCGACAATAGGCATCTCTTGACTACAAAGAGATGATAAGTAACATTTGCTTTATTTCCAAAATTGAGCCAAAGAATATACAAGAAGCCATCAATGATGAGTATTGGGTCTGTGCTATGCATGAAGAATTGGTCCAATTTGCAAGGAATGAAGTCTGGGAACTAGTACCCAAGCCTGACAATGTCAATGCCATCGGGACAAAGTGGATATTCAAAAACAAGTCTGACGAGCAAGGAAACATCACTCGAAACAAAGCAAGACTGGTGGCTGAAGGGTACACACAAGTAGAAGGAGTCGACTTTGAAGAAACCTTTGCTCCGGTAGCCAGACTGGAAGCCATACGACTTCTGCTCGGCATAGCATGCCCTCTACGGTTCCAACTCTATTAGATGGATGTAAAGAGTGCCTTCCTTAATGGAAATCTCAACGAAGAAGTCTATGTGGCTCAACCAAAGGGATTCGAAGACCATGACTCTCTTCATCATGTCTACAAACTAAAGAAAACCCTCTATGGTCTCAAACAAGCTCCACGAGCATGGTATGAACGTCTCACTCAATTCCTAGTTCAGAATGGCTATATTCGAGGGGGAGTAGACAAAACTCTCTTTGTGAAGAAGGAAGGAAGGGACATCATGATCGCTCAAATATATGTCGACGACATTGTATTTGGAGGAAAGTCAGACAAGATGGTGGAACGTTTCGTCCAACATATGCAGTCTGAATTTGAGATAAGTATGGTCGGTGAGCTCACATACATCCTAGGCTTCCAGATCAAACAGATGTCAGATGGAATATTTATCTCCCAAAGCAAATATGCAAAAAATATTGTCAAGAAGTTCGGGTTAGGAAAGACCTCACACAAGAGAACTCCTATTGCCACACATGTCAAATGCACAAAGGACGAGATGGGAGAATCAGTTGATCAAAGCCTCTATCGAAGCATAATAGGAAGTCTTCTCTATCTAACAGCAAGTCAACCCGACATCACTTACTCCGTGGGAGTCTGTGCTCGATATCAAGCCAATCCAAAAGTCAGTCACTTGGCTCATGCCAAGAGGATCATAAGGTACATCTCGGGAACCTCTGAATTGGGTTTGCTATATTACTTTGATAACTCTCCTACTCTTGTTGGATATTGTGATTCTGACTGGGCGGGAAGCACACCAGATCGAAGAAGTACCTCTGGGGGTTGTTTCTACCTGGGGAACAATCTTGTATCATGGATCAGCAAAAAGCAAAATTGCATTGCTTTGTCTACTGCTGAGTCCGAATATATTGCAGCTTGAAGTGGCTGTACTCAGCTTCTTTGGATGAAACAAATGTTGGCAGAGTATGGAGTCAAGCAAGAAGTCATGACTTTGTTCTATGACAACATCAGTGCTATCAATATCTTGAAAAAACCAGTGCAACACAGCAAAACAAAGCATATTGACATCAGGCACCACTTTATTCGAGAGCTTGTAGAAGACAAGAAGATAAAGCTCGAGTACCTACCCACTAAGAAACAAGTCGATGACATCTTTACCAAAGCATTAGATGCTAACAGGTTTGAAAGTCTGAGGTCATCCCTTGGACTTTGCTGTCTGGAATAACCAGAAGTCACGAAAGAAGAGGGAGAGCTTTTAAGTGATTTTACTCTCTCTCTCTCTGTCGGGACCAACAAGGGTCCACAAAATCAAGCGGGCCCAAATTCCTTTGTCAAAAAAGCCCAGATGAAATTTATTTGAAATTAAAAAGAGAAGAAGAATGATTGCATTCTGACGATCAACTAATCAGCAATCGCTCCTTTCAACTTCCATGCAGAAAAGGCTATGCACCTCCTCCACCTTGCGAAACCGCTAGGGTACCAGAAATCAAAAATCTGCAACTGTAAGATTTTTTTCTTCTCCTCTCAAGAGTAAATCCTATCAAGTTTTCTGCCAAATGGTTGGTACCCGAAGCGGACGAATACCATCTGCCTCAAAGACCCTACGAGCAAAAATGAGGGCAAAAGTGATTGCCAAGAAGTTGTCGGCCTCGAAATCGACAGCAAACAAATATGGAGTGAAGATTCGTGGAAGAAATCTCCCTGGGGAAGGATCGGCGAAACCTAAGGATGGACCAATGGAGGCGATTACCTCCACTGTAGAGAAGGACAAAGCTGCCAACCTATAAGAGGAAGGCCCTCACACCTCGCAGACGCCCCCACAAGGTACTTCTACTACTCCGTCTGTAGTAAACACCATAGACAAAGAGGTGTCTGAAGAGGCTCAAGGAACTTTCGGCCCTGAGGACCATGAGGCCGTCTGTGGAGATAAATCTAGCCCCAAAAAATCGGCACCTACGCCAGAGAAATCCCCACCAACAGAAGTCTTGCAAAAAGCCGACAGCCCACCTGTAGTCCAGGACAGTGAACCTAGGATAAATGAAGAAACTGAAGTCATCCCAGAAGTTGCTCAACCTGTAGAGAATATTATCAGTATAGATGAAGGAGATGTAGCAGAAGCCATGGAAGAAGAAGTTGTGCCTAAAAGGCTTGAGAGAAGGAAGCTACCAACAAGAAGGTTGGTCAATGAAGAAGAAGAATCCCAAGTACCAGGGAGATTGACCCCAAAGAGAAAAATCATAGAGAAAGGAGGAGCATCTGCTTCCAAGCAACCGAAGAAGTCTAGAAGGAAGTCACTAACTTCTGTAGCGACCTCTGCTCTAGAAGAAGAGGAATCTGAAGAAGAAGACACCCGCATTATACTACCACGGGTCAAAAAGGCAATGGGAGGGCAGAAACTCCCCAATAATGTTCCTAAAGCTCCTACGGATAATGTCTCATTCCACTCTGTAGACAATGCGGTTAAATGGCAGTATGTATACCAGCGCAATATCTATCAAGAAAGAGAGCTCTCCACAGAAGCGCAGGGGATAAACTCAGTTGTGGAACTACTCCGAAGAGCGGGCCTGAACAATACGGTCATAAACATCGGGCCATTCTACCCTGCGTTGGTCAAAGAGTTTATTGTCAACCTTTCAAATGAGTTTGATGACCCGGAAGATGCGGAGTACAGAAAAGTATTTGTTCATGGAGAATGCTTCGAAATATCTGCCGCAACTATCAATGCTTATCTTGGCAGAGAAGACACAAAAGTCACTCCAGAAGTCCCACACTTGAACAAAGTGGCGGTTGAGACCACTGGAGGACGGAAGAAGGTCTGGCCCGTCAAAGACACCATTGCGGCTACTAAGCTTACTGCCAAATACTCAATTCTCCACCGCATTGGCTTGGCAAATTGGGTGCCTTCTACACACGGGTCGAGCATCAAAACCGAATTGGCTAAACTCATATACCAAATAGGTACGCAATCTTCTCTTAATTTTGGCTCATATGTCATTGAACATCTAGTCAAGCATGCCAAATCATGTGCTGTCAAGCTTCCTATCGGGTTTCCTTCATTGATCACCGGTCTCCTTCTCCAACAATGTCCTCACATTGTTCGAGAGACGGATGTTCCGGGTAAGAAGCCACTGCCTCTTGCTATCAGCCTCAAGAACTTCGAAGGCAAGCATATAAGGGACCTCGCACCTCCTATGACCAAAGCATCAGAAGCTGGTTCAAGCTCCCGACCTTCAGGACCACTTGGCACTAGGATGGAGGAAGAGTTGGTGGAGATGATCAATGATCTGGAGAAGTCAATTGCTATGTTATCAACCCGCAAAGTCGAGTGTGAAGCTCTTCTCAATGACCTCCGCTCTGCTCCTGCTGCTGAAGATAATGTTGATGACTCCAACTCTTCCCAAACACACACTCTTCAATCGTCGGGGTATGTCCGAGTTACTTTTCTGCACACTATAACACTTGTTTTATTTGCTCATGTTTGAGCTGGATATTTGCTCATGTTTGAGCTGTTTATTTTGCTCATGGTGTGAGCTGGTTTTTACCCTGCTGTTTAGTCGAATTTCATTGTATGATTGCCTTTGGCAATATTGTTAGACAAAAAGGGGGAGATAGATAGGCTACGCCAGAAGTTGCCAGAGTTACGCCAGAAAGCCGCACTAGAAGCTGCGCGCAGAAGTTGCTCTAGAAGATAAACCAGAAAGACGCACAAGAAATCGCATCAGAAGTCACATACTTGCTGTGTGCGTAACTGCCTCAAGGTGACGATGTGCCTGAAATGTGTTTTAAGTCACATCACTTGCTGTGCGTAACTGCCACAAGTTAACTCACTTGCTGTGTGTAACTGCCACAAGGTGACGATGTGCTTAAAAATGTGTTTGCCTAAAAAATTGCCAAAGTGGGAGATTGTTGCTACGTTTAAGTGTTGGCATAATTTTTTCGCGCAAATGTAAGAAGTCAGTACGACAAGTTACATGACATGTGGAGTGACTTGTTACGATCCAGATTAGGAAAGATCTTAAGCTTTCCTATTTCGACGAAGCTTGGAGTAAAAGAAGAAAGACGCCACGAAGACTTGGAGCGCAAGAAAGTGACATCGACAAGCCAAGCGACTTCCAGCTGCAAGTAACACGTCAGCAATAGGCGGCAACTCTACTTGCCTGATTTATTCAGGAAGTCAGAACAGGCAAGACGACTTCCAGCTGTCATGGAAGGCGGCTACGACTTGCCTGATTTAGTCAGGAAGTCTGAAACTTCCTGTTCCTGGTCCGAGAAGGATTAGGAATGTGAGCTACTATAAAAAGCCTTGGGCTTCCCATTAGCAGATCATCCGTTCTTGTTCTAATAATTGCAAGATTTCTCAGAGCTCTTAACCGTGCACCATTGGCGTGTTGAGAGGCTGATTAAGATTCGCTAGAACGGTCTTTGCTCCGATCAAATATCAAGTCGTGAAGATTGAGTGTTTGGATCGATAAGGGTTTTTGTTTGTGATTGAAGATTCACAACTCCGTCAAAGAAGACAACGACACCGAGCATAGGCTTGCTCGAAGGGTGGAATTGGGAGGATCTCAAAGACAGGGGGAGAGGACCTTTGTCGAGGTTGTTCACGGTGAGATTTATAGTAGCTTAGGACAATAGCTTTTGTGATAGCTAGTTGGTTCTTGAAGTTGTACTATTGACTACCTAATAGTGAAAACCTTTCCACTGGAAAAGTGCCCCCAGACGTAGGTGCGGAGTCAACGAACTGGGTAATCATCTCTGGTGTCGTTATTATTATCTGTTTACTGTTTAAGCTTACGGTTTACGTTTTAGGCAAGTAGTTGGTACACAAGTTACGACTTTGTGTTCGACTTCTTGACTCGGCTACGATTCAGAATTTCACGAAGTATCGGCCCCACCGCCCTTCTTTTGATCATCCTTCAGCTGCTGACAGTCCTTTTTCCAATGACCTGGCTTTTGGCAGTAGAAACAGACCGACTCCTTTACCTTCATTCGTAGGACGTGTGGACCTACGGAGCTGCCTGCTGACATTTTGCAGGCAATGACTTCTCGGAGAATAGTGTATTTTTCAATACGTACTTTCTCCTTGAACATATCCTTAATCTGTGCACACATAGCAAAAGGATCATGGGATAGCTCCATAAACTGTTTCTGGAGGTCCGCCTCCATAAAGCCCAGCATGACAAACGCAACTTCGATTGAGTTGCTAAGGTATTTCTAGTACGCATCTTGAACGACCCTCGTTGCGTTGGCAGCTGGCTCCACCAGGATAGCCTTATCTAGGACGTACTCCCTGCATTACAATTTTAACACAAAAGTGGTAAAAATTTCTGTCTCAGTCCAGATAATTTGTTCCATTGAGCTTACACTTATTAACTATAGCCCTCAATGACAATTAGACGAGTTTGTTGAATTACTAGCCATTTTCTACATGAAGAAAGTAAATTTAATCAGAAAAGTTGAATAAATTTACGAATATCCGAATTAAAAACCAACCATTGGATTCTAAGGATTAGAATCTTTAAACCAAGATCCATGATTTGTCAATTGAAGTACGCTAAGGCGCACCGCTCCAATTGACCCATTTGGGTATGACGTTCATCCAATTACAACTTGTGTAATTCTTGCTTAGGGTATGTGCAAAAGCACACGGCTTACCCTTCTGATGCCCCAACTCGACCTCCGGCCGAGAATCGTGGTCGAGTCAACCAACGTTCACATATGCATCATTTTTGTGCAGATGCTCCGCTAAGGCGCACGACATTCCACAAGGCTGACCATTCCATATAGAACCCATTCTATCGGTGCTCCGCTAAGGTGCACGACACCGAGAGAATGTCCCTACATGGGTGTGAATATGGGTGGCATCTCACATGACTCAAATTAATGTGTGATTGGTTGTGTTTAATAATTCGAAAGTATTTTGGTACAATTGCGAACTCGTCATTAACAACCCGTGTTGTGACATTTCTAATTGTATCACACACGATCTTCTTTTGAAGCCGTCATTTGCAACCTGTGCAAAAACGTTTCAAATTGAACTCATCCATTACAACCCATGCAATGATGGTTCACAATGCTTTAAACATTCAAATAAATAAAATCGTTTTTAATCTTTGCATGTGAGGTGATGGCTTATAATCTCATAAGCTAAGGATGCTAGCATATAAATTCTCATCTAGTAATTCAAGCAAGCATTTTAAAGCGTTTAAATATGCATCAATAGCCCATCCTATCCTTAAGATTCTACGAGGCATAACATCTTCTCGTCTTCCTCATTCGGGCTCCCAGTAGCTCTTGGACTTCCTCCAAGACCGTCATTGTGCTCGATTTTCCATCCTTCCCGACTTTGAGTAAAATTTACAATTAATACTCAGTTCATAGACCGGATAAAAAATAATTACACTTTAAGGCCTCGAATGAAAGAATAATTACACGCTAATATTAACGGTGTGCAAACTGTGAAAGTGATAAAATTCTAATGGGCTACTAATGCATCATACATTTCATCACATCATCCAACCAGTTATCACATAAACATGTCATCAAATAATATGCAATATTCCGGTTTTAATTTTTCCAAGTTGCTTGGTCGGGTTTATCGAAACTAGACCTTTTCGAAAAAACGGTTTATCGAAACCGATCAAATTTGAAAGTTTTCAAATATTGGATCGCGGGTTCTTGCCACGGATCAAAAATCACCGTGCACAAACTATGTCGGGCCGAAGCCCATAGAGCCGAGCCCAAGCCCACGGCCCGGTTTGGGCTTTGGAAAGCCCAAACCGGGCTTGCCTCCTCTCTCGGCCTCGGCCAGGAGGGGGGACGGCCCCGGTCACCGCCGCCCAACCTCAGCCTCCGATGACCTCCGTCCGGTATCTCCAATTCGGCTCCTCGAGAGTACCGTCTCGGACCCGACAAATCCAATAAAATTTCGAAAAATTCCAAATTCAATATATTTTTCAAAATTAACATATTTCATGCAATTAACCCAAAAACCATTAAAATCATGTTATCAACAAATATGGCATGAAAATCATTATAAAAACGAAACAAGTTCAACAAAACGAAGATTAAGAGAGTTAACCAGGCTCTGATACCACTGTAGGGTTTTGGAGCATTCAAGATGATCAAAATAGCGGAAGCAATAACAATACACACTCCAAAATCTGTCCAAGAACATAAACCATTAAATCTAAAGGCAAAAACTATTCCACAAGAGTTTACCTTTTAGTTTTGTTGAATCAAGAAAGAAGAACAAGATGATCTTCTTCTCTAGAGCAAGTCCACACCAACAGGATGATACTTATGATCCAACACACTTAGCCTACTAGAACTAGAGTGTGAAGAACAAGAGAGCAAAGGAAGAGGGAGAGGGGAGTGGCCGGCCAAGTGCAACAAGAGAGAGAGAGAGATGATTTGTTTCAATTGTTGTGTTATTTTTGTCTACTTCATCATCTAATAAAGTTGATTGATTAAAGTAACAAATGATGAAGGCATGTGTTAAAAGGTAAGTCATCACCTAATCCCACAAATCACTCTTCATCATAATCAACAACACCAACTAAGCATGGTGTGTGGCCCCCACACTTGGACCCACCAAGTGGCCGGCCACCTTGTGCTTATTGGGCCTCGTTGGACCTTTGTTGGGCCGGCCTAGTGACATCATGGGCGAGCCCATTGGGCTCGCCCATGCGGTCGCGTGTCGTGTCCAAAAATTAGTTGACCCTTTGTCGTCACTTATCAAACAAATTTCGATGCGATATCGACTAAAAACCCAGTTTTCTCGATTTGCCAATCATTCTCACAAAACCGAACCCATGGCCTAAAACCCTTAGTTTTGGCCATGTCTTGCTCCTAAAGAAACGCCAATGTTTCCCTGTCTCAAGTTATCCATATTATATGTGTGTGACCCTCTAAGCTCATGCCATCGTTGGCAGATCGACATAAGAGACCTCTCTTAACCAATCCATAATAAGTGGTCTCTAGTAAGACATTATGATTACCCAAGGTGCATGATGATCGATAATTCGATTTAACCTTGTGCATAAAAGTCACTATCCTATTATCTCTAGACATCCTAATTGATCACAAGGCATAGAGTCGTCATCCTGTTTTAATCGATCATCGGTACTTGATATGCGAGATGACTGAGAACTGATAACTCTTATCACTGGAATGGCCATGCACTTCCTCTCAGTCACTCTCGATCAAGAGGCCTAAACGGATATCTTTCCCATACCGTAGTACGAGGGATAAATCCCTTAGCCGTCTTTCATGTCACTCATGCAATCCGTTCTGCCACCCAATCATGCCCGTTATTGCAATCATGTTACGGAAAGCGTTAGGCGCAAGTTAAAGTCGTACATTGACCGCATAGCGATCACAAAGACTCCTTGGTCTAAGGATATCGTGACAAGCTATCGCATTTGAATATGTTCATGGCTTAATCTATGAAACACTATTGAAAGCGGGTCGTCCGATACCAATCACTTCATTATATCTATGATATGATTTCGGGATCCCACATTCCTATGATAAGCAGAACTACATCATTTAGAACCATCCTCACATTGGTCGCTTCAATTTTAGCGTATCTGTTTAGTGGTCATAAATCAGATCATGCTCAACATATTACTTCAACACATAAGTAATACAAAGCCGTTTTATTTATTACAAACGATGACTAATATACATAGACATTTATAGACTACTAGCAATTGGACTAGGGTACAAAAATGCTATCACTCACCCCAAGACTTCCTTATATAGGCTTTGGTGATAGCCTAGGTCTTACCCCATCAGACATGGGTGTTGATCCACACCCTTCCAAAATGGAAGGTTTCGATCGACACCACCAACGTGTCGATCGACACCACCTACGTGTCGAGGCATTGATCGACACCACCAAGGTGTCGATTGACACCATACCTGTCATGTCTCCACCTGTTTTGGACCTCTCGAGTCGCATCGAGTTGCTCAGCTCTTGCCACAGGCGTGTGACCCTGTAGGCCCGTGACCCATAAGCAGTCTGGTGTAAAATATCATTTCTCCCGATCAATCACCAATGGCCTCTAGTAAGATGTAGTCATTACCCAATGTTCACGAGGTATCGATCGGTTCGATATCTCTTGTCTCTCATTTGTATCACTAACCCTTTGTTTGCTTTAAGGCGTGTGAGATCGAATGAGGCATAGAGCCGTCATCCTCATGTATTCGATCTAGTTCCTTGAATTCCAAGATGAATGACACGTAATTGGTGCGGCCACACATTTCAACAGTCATGCTCATCAAGGGACCCAGAACCATACCCTTCATCATGTCTCACCGTGGGGAAACAAATCCCTTTCGGACACAATGTGCACTCCCACTACAATCCGTCCAATAGCCAACGATACTCGTTATGACTACCCTATTACAGGCAACGTTGGAGCATGTCAAATTACTGGAGTGACGTGCATGTGAGCCACTTGCTCAATGGTCTTAAGGCAGTGACCACACGACCACGAAGTATGCATTGGTTACTTAATATATGAGCCATACTCCAAGTCGGGTCATCCAATACCATCTCCCAGATTATATTCATGATATAACTCTGGTAATCCCATTACCTAGATCAGCAGAATTTGATCTTAAGTCATCCTCACGCTAGTCACGTATGAGTAAGTATTCGACTAGGGATTCGTCAAGCATAATTTCATAGTATCTAAAGGTTCTTCTATTAGTGATGACACACTAAATTGCTTTACATGAAATTATCGCTTGACTCATTACTATAATACAATAATAATGAAAATGTCATTCATTGTTAAGCAGAAGATTACATAGAAAAGACATGGACTAGGGCACAAGCTCTTACAATTCTGAAACACCCATTTTGTACCAACGATATTCTTTTCTTTCGGAATTGGAACTAAATCCCATACTTCATTCCTTGTGAATTGATTGAGCTCTTCTTGCATTGCTTCAATCCAACTAGCATTTTGTAGTGCTTCACCAATATTTTTAGGCTCTATTTGAGAGATGAAGGTTGTCTCAACATCTATCTTGTGTTACATCCTTGTCTTTATTTTGTCTTCCACGTCTCCAATAGTTTGATCTTTTGGATGAGAAGACTTGTATTTGAAATCCTTGGGAAGCTCTTTTGGATTTTCCTTACCTTCTTTTTTATTTGAGCTCACCTTTTGAATTTCCTTTGTAATATCTACAACATCTTGATCTTCATCATCAGCACTTGCATCTTCAATTAGTGGTTGTCTTGGAAGTTTACTTTCATCATACTTGACATGGATGGATTCTTCAACCACTTGAGATCTTCAGTTATAAACACGATAGGCTTTGCTTCTTGTTGAGTAACCAAGAAATATGCCTTCATTGGATTTAGGATCAAGTTTATCCAAATGGTCCTTGGTGTTTAAGATATAACACCTACACCCAAATACTTTGAAATAACTTATATTAGGTGATAATTCATAAGGAGTCTTACCCGACATTTCCCCTAAGTGTACTCAATTTGTAATGTAGCATGAGGTGTTAACGGCTTCGGCTCAAAAATAATTTTGAAGATTGAACGCATTTAACATTGATCTACTCATCTCTTGCAAAGTTTAGTTCTTACTTTCCGCCACACCATTTTGTTGAGGAGCTCTAGGTGTGGATATTTCATGTTTGTATCCTTGTCCATCACAATACCTTTCAAGATCGCCCATAAATTCACCTCCTCTATCACTTCTCACCTTCATGATTCTATCACCTTCACCTTCATGACTCTCATTTTCTATCCTTCTACACAACTTAACAAACTCGTTAAAAGCATCACTTTTATGAGCAAGAAATAATGTTCAAGTAAAACGGGTATAATCATCTACAATGACAAAGGTATAATATTTTCCACTTAGATTAGCTACACCAATATCCCCATACAAATCCATATGAAGTAGTTGTAGAGGTTTGGTAGTGGAAATTTCACTTTTTGGTTTAAATGAGCTTGTAATATTTTTTCCTTTCATACAAGCATCACATAAAGTCATTTTGTCAACATTAATTGAGGGTAGGCCACGAACTAAAGATTGTTTTGAAAGCTTTTTCAAAAGCTTAGCTCCAACATGACCAAGTCTTCTATGCCATAAGGTTGGAAAATCATTTTCGACAATAAAACATTTAACATTTTGAATACGCATATATCCAAGATTGTGACATAAGCATTTTCAAATCTTTTTGCTTCAAAAATAACTTTATCAAAAGATTTAACAAAACATTTAAATGTATTTAATATAACCGTCAATCCAATGTCACAAAGTTGACTTATGCTAATAAGATTTGCATTTAAACCATCTACAAGTAAAACATGCTCGATTACGGGATTGAGATCCTTACCAACGGTACCAATACCGGTGATTTTTCCTTGCCCCTTGCCAAATTTGACCATTCCTCCAATATGGGTTGTAAGAGTATTGAATAATGTTCAGTCTCCAGTCATATGCCTTGAGCACCCGCTGTTCATATACCATCTTTCTTGTGCAGCTTCTCGTTTGATGCATGTTTACATCCACAAATGATCTTGATTGATATGGTACCCTTTCATTGAGTCCTTTGTGATTATATTTTCTTTGCCAATTTTTATGACCTTTCATTAGATCATTCTCTCTTTATATTACATTCGAAATTAGCATGCACAACAATACAACAATAAAAACATGTAATAACATTTTTCTTTACCTCGTTCTTGGCATGTGATGTACTAGGCATATCAACTTTGGTATGATTAGAAAAATCATTATAACCAACACCTTATCTTGAGTAGACTTTTGAGAAGGTAATATACTATCAAGTTTAGTGCTACTACAAGAAAATTTGTTAAAATCATTTTTAAACATAGCCTTCTCTTTTTAAAGTTTTATGCACTTATCTTTGTATTCATTCTCGACTAACACCTTGGTTAATTTTTCTTCCTTAAGAAGTCTTTTTAGCAATTTATTCTTATTTATTAATTTTTCAATTAACTCTTCTGAGTCAAAATCTTCAAGCGAGTTACAAGAACTTACCTCAACTTCGTCATCAATTTCCATGAGCGCCATAGCTCGTACTTCATCATCAGAGTTATCATACTCCGAGCCGAAAAGAAGATCGTCCCAAGTTTCCGCCTTCATAGCTTTTATTGGCTTCTTTTCCTGTCACCTCCGCTCTTTATTTTCTTCATCGTTCTTTGCCGAACAATCCGCAATGAAATGATCTTTGCTACCACACTTGTAGCATTTGGAGTTGTTATTTTCTCGTCAGTATTTTTTCTTGCCATCTTTTGAATTCCGAGTTGGAGGATATTTCTTTTGCATTCTCTAGTACTTCATATAGCTCATCACGAACATTGCAACTTCATCTTCTTCAGAGTCGTCTTTGGACTTTTCTACCAAGCCCAATGTTTTCTTTGGTTTGGGTTCTTCCAAGTTTTTCAAACCCATCTCATGGGTAAGAAGATTTCTCAAGAGTTCTTCAAATTCCACCGACTTGATATTTTTACTTCATTTATGGCTATCACCTTTGGTTGCGACTCCTTTGGTAGATTCCTAAGAATTTTGTCCAGTTTTTGCTTGTTAGTAAAAGTTGTATCAAGAAGAGAAAGACGACTTACAATGTTGTTGAATCTTTCACTCATTCAGTAAATGCTCTCTCCGGATTGCATTTTGAAATAATCATAGTCTTCAAGTAACATATGAATCTTTGCCTTTTTGACTTGAGAAGTTCCTTCGTGAGTGACTTGGAGTTTCTTCCAAACTTCATAAGCCGTTTTTGAACCAACAACTCTTGAATGCTCATTTTGATTTAATGAACATAAAGGAATAGCTAAAGACTTCTTGTTTTGAGAATCATCCTCTTCTCCTCTTTGTCGCAATCTTTGATTGATTTTTCTACTTCTTCTCCTTTTTCATTCTTCATGGTTGGAATGAATGGTCCTTCAAGAGTAATTTCTCAAAGATCGTAGTTAATACTTTTAAGATGTATCTCCATTCTATATTTCCAAGGGAGTAATTTGACCCATCAAATAATGGAGGCTTGTTTTGGGAAATTCCACAAAAGAAAGGAAGAGTTGTGTTGCTTGAGTTTGCCATTTGGATCCTTAACACTTAACCTGAAAATTCAACCAAGTATTAGAAGTGCAGAAGCTCTGATACCAATTGTTAGGTCCCAAATAATCAATCTAGAGGGGGTGGGGTGAATAGATTGAATCAAAATTATAGAAAATAAAAATTAATCTCGAAAAATAAATATCAAGTAAGATGATAAGGGAAAAGATAGTAAACACAACAATATAACATGGTTCACAACTCTTCTTAGAGTTGCTACGTCCACCCCTAAGAACTCATAAAGAGTTCGGCCTCTATACTGTTGCAACCAAACAACAACACCTAGCAAGAACTAATCTCACAACAACAAGATGAAGATATTGAGGTCAACTCACCAAGAGTAAACAATACAAGATGTTTAATCTTATGTAGAATATGTTGGGTTCTGAGGCATCCAAATCAGATTCATGGCAGTGGAAGCAACCTATAAACAGCCCCGAACCTGCACAAGATTGATTACCATGTTAGATCCTTTAGGAAATCGAGTTTTCGGGTTTTAACTTAAATCTGTTGAAAACAGATTTTGCAGAACCATCATCTTTCCGATCTTGTAGGTCCCAAACCATCTCTCTTTTGGGAAATCTATATTTCCAATAAGTTCTAGCCCTTTGAATTATCTTTCCAACGCTGCTGGTTTTAGGTCGATCAAAGCTCGGACGAGACAGCTAGGGCTCATGCCATTTCGGTCGCCGAAACTTTAAAATCTGGACAGTTTCTTCAATTCTTGCTTGAATCATCAAGAAACACCAAGAATGGAAAGAATGGGCTTGAACCTCTTCAAAGGCTCCTACATATCCTAACTGAGGAATCAAAGCCACGTAGTTCTTGCTAGAGAATCAAACACACAAAATCTATACAAGAATTTTGGTGTTTAAAGAACAAGAGATGGAGGGAGGGAAGGAACTTGGCCGGCCACCTCATTTTTGGAGAAGATGAATGAATAGCCAAAATGTTGTGTGAGAATGATTATATAATTTGGGTGATGGTGGTAATGATATGATGAGAGTATAGCCCAAGCATTCCTAGCCCAAGCTTGCCCATACCTTGCCCATAACTCTCTAACTCATCATAAAACCTCATTTTAGCCTCATAAAACCTCATTTTACCTGATCCATCAGTAATGGCCTCATGTATACCATTATGATTACCCAATGTGCATGATAATCGAACTAATCGACTTAAACTCTTGTAGTACATGCCGCTATCCTTTTATCGCCCAGTATCTAGATTGATCATAAGGCATTGAGACATCACCCTTATTTAACCAATCTATTTTTCTCGATCTGTGAGATTACTGAATACTGATAACCCGTATCGTTGGCATGCCCATGCTTGCCCTTAGGTCAATCTCTATCGAGTGGCCTAAAAAGATACCTATCTCATACCATAGTATGACGGATAAATCCCTTACCCGCTTTTCGTATCACTCATACAGTCCGTCTCCGTGTTAATCATGTTCGTTATGGTTGTCTTGTTACTGGCAACATTAGGAACAAGTCAAACGCGATTCTTTACTATATACCGATCACAAAGACTCCTTGGTCTAAGGATACGACGACAAGCTACCATAATTGAACGTGTTCATGACTGTATCTATGCAACACCATTCAGAGCGGGTCGTCCAATATCACTTCCCAAGTGATATCTATGATTTGATTCCGGGATCCTATCCCTATGGCAAATAGAACTATACCATAAAGAATTATCCTCATACTTGGTCGCTTCATTAACGCATATTCGAACAGGGACCCGTTAAGTGTGATCCGTACAGATATATGGTTCTACTACTTTGGTGGACATATATCAAATCATACTTAATATAATGCCAATTTTATATATTGCAAATGATGATTAATATATACAGACATTTAACACCTAATACGGCTGGACTAGGGCACAAAAGTGCTTACAATCTCCCTTTTGCCCCTAGTTCCAATCGAAGCCCCAATCTATACCCATTGACCTCACATCATTTTCATGCTTAGGTTGAGGAAGATCTTTGATAAAAGGGTCGGCTGTGTTATCATCGGATGCAATGTAAGTGATCTTCACATCACCCCTCTCAACAATTTCTTGTATCAGGTGATAATTTCTTGGTACATGTTTGGATCTGTTATGTGCTCTAGGCTCATTAGCTTATGCAATGGGCCTTGTGTTGTCACAAAATAAGCCTACTGGTTTAGACGCGTTTGGCATTACGCCTAACCCAGTTATGAACCTTATGATCCATACAACCTTCCTTCCTACTTCTGAAGCAACAATGTACTCAACCTCCTCTGTAGAATCAGCAATGGTGTCCTACTTCTTGCTTTACTAGCTGAAAACTTCACCATTCAACATGAACACAGATCCTGACTGACTCTGATAGTCATTAGGATCCGTTTGGAAACTAGCATCAATAAAACCTTCGATGACTAGCTCATCATCATTCTTTCCCCGTATACAAGTAAAGCGTCCTTCGTTCTCCTCAAAATTTTGAGGATTTCCCTGGCTGAAGTCCATTGTTCCTCACCGGGGTTGGATTGATGCCTACTGGTACAACTAAAGGCAAACGAGACGTCCGGTCTCGCACATGTCACGGCATACCTGATCGATCCAATAGCCGAAGCGTATGGAATTCCATCCATCCTTTTTCCCGGTCATCAGCTGTCACCAGACATTGAATCTTGCTAAGTTTTATGCCATGACGGATGGGTAAGAATTCTTTCTTGGAATCAAGTATTGAGAACCTACTCAATAACTTGTTCACTTGGTGCGACCTGTATATATCTTGATCCCCAAGATGTAAGCAGCATCGCCTAAGTCCTTTATTTGGAAAGACTATCTTACTTCCATCCGCCTACTTGTAAACGCAAGGCCCATCTTCGATCTTGATAAAGTCGAACAAATTATCAGCTTTATCAAAACTTAGATTCCAATTCCGCTCCATGGCATCCAACCTTGTCTCAGAATTGGTACTGTCTATTGCTTCTCAAAAGATGGTGGGTTTATTAACTTGATCCACCAATACCAGCTTGTCACCTTGAGTCACACAAATTCCATATCTCACAGGTGGATGACTGGTCCTTTCAGATCGCCTTGGACAGTCCTGAAGACGTGGATGCCCACCCTTCTTCATATGATCCTTGTGTTGCTTGCAATCCCTTGTTCCCGTGTCCTGGCTCATTGCAGTGATAGCAGACCTCCTCCATTTTGTCCTTAGCCTTCACAGCAGTTTTGGGAGCTGCTTAAACTCTTGGACCTTTGGGGTGTCTGATCTACCCTGGAAGGTGCTCAGGAGCCTTACCCTTACCCTGATCAGCTTTCTTGAAGCTGACCTTCTTGTTGACCATAAGGACCTCCTTGGTCTTGCCCTTAAGGTTCTTTTCAGCGGTCAAAAGCATCCCATGAAGCTTAGCTAAGGACTTTTCCATGCCATGCATATTGTAAGTTACTATGAAATCACAATATGTATCTTTAAGTGACTGCAACATAAAATCGATTTTGTCACTAAGGAATTTTGATGAGTATCCTTAGTGCCCTAGCGGTGGCTCATCAGGTGGTTCCTGGGTAAGGATATACTACTTGCGTTCATGGTTGAGTACAAGCCTCAAATTTCTATCCCAATCTAATTAATTCACGCCCTTGAGTTTGTCCTTCTCAATCTGGACTCTCAATGCGCTATTACTACTTAGTGTTGTGTTTGTCATTTAGTTCTACATGGTAAAATTAATTAAAATTCAAGTTGGAGATTTAGTTATAAAACACTTATCTGATTCTAACATTAGAATATGAACCAGGATCCTCGCATACCCTCAATTGAAGTGAACGGAGGCTCACTGCTCCAATTGAGAGCACCAAGGTAGGAATACATCTATTTACTAAACCATGTAATTCCTGACTAGGGTCTGTACAAAAAGTACACGGCACACCCTACACTAAAACCTGGGTCAGCCCTAGCTGACAATCGTAGACAAGGCTACCAAGTTTGAACTATGGACAGAACTAATGTGGCTACTAAGTGGAGGCGCACGCACCCACATAGAACTGCCCATCTCATCCAGACTTCTCCTCTATGAATGTTACGCGTAGGCGTAGCGACATCCATAGGCTCAAAGCCCTTTTGAGTGCCCAAACTTGGATTGTATCACTCTTGACTTTTAACTATTTTCCTATAAGTGAATTATTACTGCCTGATTGTATATCGATACAATCTTAACTGGAATCATCAATTGCAAATCCATGCAAAGATGTTCCCTTAACCAATTACATGCAAGTCTGATTAAATACCGTTTTTAATCTTCGCATGTTGGTGATAGCTAAACATACATAAACTGATGCATATAATAACCATTCATACATTCATAAATTCTCAATATATAAATGTAACTGTAAAACATACATAGCTAAGTGTACGGTTTTGGAGCGTTCAAGATCATCGAGATAGCGGAAGCATAAACAAAAGCAACTCCAAACCTTTTCCAAGAACATGAACCATTAAATCTCAAGGCAAAATCTATTCCACAAGAAATTTACCTTTTAGTCTTTGTTGAATCAAGAAAGAAGAACTATGTGATCTTCTTCTCTAGAGTAAGTCCACACCAAGAGGATGATCTTCAAGATCCTTCACAAAGAGCCTTCTAGAACAGTTATGTGAAGAACAAGAGAGCAAGAAGAGAGGATAGCAAGGGGTGGCCGGCCAAAGGAGAGAGAAAGTGAGAGTTTGAGTTATGTAAATAAATTCTTCATTTGTCTACTTCATCAACACATAAGGCATGGGTTACTAAAGTGACAAATGATGAAATTATGGTTACAGGCAAGTCATTACCCATACCCCTAAAATCACTCACCTCTTAATCAACAACACCAACTAAGCATGGTGTGTGTGGCCCCAACCATTGGACCCACCAAGGTGGCCGGCCACTTGGGCTTATTGGGCCTTATTTGGGCCCTTCATGGGCCGGCTAGGTGACCTCATGGGCCGAGCCCAATGGGCTCGCGCATGTGGTCGCGTGCCGTGTCCAAAAGTTGTCTGACCCTTTTTGTCGTTACTTATCGAACTATGTCCGACGCGACAACGGCGAAAATCTCAGTTTTCTCGATTCCCTAATTATTCTCTCAAACCGCACCCATGTTCAAAACTTTCAGTTTCGTCCATGTATTGCTCCTCAAGAAACGTTAAGGTTTCCTTGTCTCAAGTATCATGCCACCGTTGTATGTGTGTGATCCTGCAGGCTCATGCCATCGTTGGCAAATTGGCGCAAGAGATCTCTCTTGCCCGATCCATCATAAGTGGTCTCTAGTAAGACATTATGATTACCCAAGGTGCACGATGATCGATGATTCCATTTAACCTTGTGCGTAAAATTCACTATCCTAGTATCTCTAGACATCCCGATTGATCACAAGGCATAGAGTCGTCATCCTTGTTTAATCAATCATTGTTACTTGATATGTGAGAGAACTGATAACCCGTATCACTGGCATGGCCATGCTCTTTCTCTCAGTCACTCTCGATCAAGCGGCCTTAACGGATATCTTTCCCATACCGTAGTACGAGGGATAAATCCCTTAGCCGTCTTTCGTGTCACTCATGCAATCCGTTCCACCACCCAATCATGCCCGTTATTACAATCCTGTTACGGAAAGCGTTAGGCGCAAGTTAAAGTCGTACGTCCACTGCATAGCGATCACAAAGACTCCTTGGTCTAAGGATATCGTGACAAGTTATCGCACTTGAATATGTTCATGGCTTAATCTATGAGACACTATTCAAAGTGGGTCGTCCGATATCAATCACCTCATGATATCTATGATATGATTCTAGGATCCCACATCACTATGATAAGCAGAACTAAATCATTGAGAACCATCCTTATACTGGTCGCTTCGATTGAAGCATTTATTGACCAGGGAATCGTTAAGTGTGATCTGTACAGATTTATGGTTCTACTACTTTAGTGGTCATAAATCGGATCATGCTTAACATATTACTTCAACACATAAGTAATACAAAGTCGTTTTATATATAACAAACGATGATAAATATACATAGACATTTATAGACTACTAGCAGTATGGACTAGGGCACAAAAATGCTATCACTAAGCCAACCCTAAGGATCCTAGGATTCTAGCAAAACTGATCCTAAAGACTAGGTCTTCAAGATCCAGGCTTGCTCCATCCTTGTGGACTCCCACTACCTCCGAGTCTCCTCCCTCTTGACTTGTATCTTGTGTCGGTCTTCGTAATTACAAATTTAAAGTAAATAAACAATGTACTCAGCCTACTCCGTAAAATCGACAATGGTGTCCTACTTCATGCTTTAGTAGCAAAAAATTTCCCAATTCAACACGAACACATATCCTGACTGACTCTAATGGTCATCACGATCTGTTTGGAAACTAGCATCAATAAAACCTTCGATGACTAGCTCATCATCATTCCTTCCCCGTATACAAGAAAAGCATCCTTCATTCTCCTCAAAATTTTGAGGATTTCCTTGACTGCAGTCCATTGTTCCTCACCGGGGTTGGATTGATGCCTACGGGTACAACTTAAGGCAAACGAGACGTCCACTCTCGTACATGTCATGGCATACATGATGGATCCAATAGCCGAAGCATATGGAATTCCATCCATCATTTTCTTGCTCATCAGCTATCATCGGACACTGAGTCTTGCTAAGTTTTATGAAGGAATTCTATGGGTTCCAAACAATTAAATTCATGCAACGGACTTGAAAATAACCATGGAATTCAAAGATTAAGATTTTATGTGAAAATTTCAGTATGCAAATAATAAAATCAAATCTTAAAATATCTTTTGCAAATCGATCAAAACACAAAGTTTATGTGCTCTCTAGATCGTCCACACAAGCACAACACCTTTACCAAGGTTTCTACGCACAAGTTTACTGGTGTTGTGTGTAGAAGAAAAGCAAGAACTCAACATTGGAGGAAGAGGGAAGGGGAGGCTAGAGAGAGAAGAGGGGCTGAAAATTAGGAGGTTTTAGGGTTAGAATTATTTGGAAAAATCTGATTTTTAATATATTTTAATTCACATAATTAAATCCCTTTAAAACCTCTTATTTACACTTAAGCCCCATTCTTAATTGAAATCAAGAATGGGCTTTAGGCCCGATTAGCTAAAACTTAATTAAACTCATTTGAGTTGGGTTCTAATTAAATGGTTTAGCTAAACAGGTCCAATCTCTTAATTTGATTTCCTCAACCGTATGGTTAATAAACCTAGGCAAGAAATCAACCAAATCATTTTCAATTTGACTAAATCAAAAGCGGATTCTCCCAATTTCTATCCAAGCTTGTTTTGCTATATAGTGTACATAAAGTGTGTGACCCTCTAGGCTCACGACCCGTTGGCAGACTGGTAAAATTGCTATTTTACCCTTTCGATCATAAGTGGCCTCTAGCAAGACATTATGATTACCTAACGTCCGTGATTATCGATGATTCGACTTAACCTATTACCGTACATGTCACTATCCTTTTATTAAACCGATATCCAGATTGGTCAATAGGCATATAACCGTCATCCTAATTTATCAATCACTATTTCTTGATACTTAAGATGACCAAAAACTTATACAAAGGTATAACCTGGATGGCCATGCTATTCCATCAATCATACTCATCAAGTAGCCTAAACGGATATCTTTATCATACCGGAGTATGAGTGATAAATCCCTCAGCTGTCTTTCGAGTTCACTAATGTAATTCATAACCAAGCCAATAAGAGACATTATGACTACCTTTTTACAGGTAACGTTAGACTAGGTCAAACTTAGAGATTCATTATATAGTGCACACAAAAACAACTTGGTCTTAGGATATAATGACAAGCAACGATCTATGAGTATCTCATGACAGTATCTATGGTGCATACTCACCATTAGTTCGTCCAATACCATCTCCCTGATGATATTTATGAGATAACTCTGGCACTTAATTTTCCATGATCAGTAGAGCGTGATCACAAGGAGTTAGTCTCATATTGATCGTTTCTTAAAGAAGCTTAGCTGACCATGGACACATCAAATGTAACTCTTTCTGATCTACAGTTCTACTATTATTGATTATACACACAATGATATAGAACAAATTATATTCGATATATTACTACAACACTGTTAGGATTATGCCCTAGTCCAATGTAATTTCTTAATCTATATTGTAACGGGCATCATTCTTCTACATAATAAAAGGCACAATATTACTAATGTGTTGTAGTAATATATCTAATGTGATTTGATCTATGTCATAATGTGTGTAACCACTTATAGTAGAACTATAGATAAGAAAGAATCGCATTCAATAAAGTCCCTGATCAGCTAATCTTTTTCGGAAGCGATCAGTGTGAGATTAACTCCTTATGATCATGCTCTACTGATAATGGCAAAGTGTGTGCCGGAGTTATATCATAGATACCATCAGGTCGATAATATCGGACAACCCGATTGTGAGTATGCTGCATAGATCCAGTCATGAGATACTCACAGATCGTAGCTTGTCATTATATCCTAAGACCAAGTAGTCTTTGTGTACACTATGTAACGAATACCTAAGTTTGACACAGTGTAACATTATCTGTAAAAGGGTAGCTATAATGGCTTCGATTGGCTTGGATATTGATTGCATTAGTGAACTCGAAAGGCGTCTGAGGGATTTATCACTCACACTTCGGTATGAGAAAGATATCAGTTTAGGCCACTTGATGAGTATGACTGAAGGAATAGCACGGCCATGCAGGTGATATATTAGTATCAATTTTCAGTCATCTCAGATATGAAGAAACAATGATTGATTAATTAGGATGATGATTCTATGCCTATTGATCAATCTGGATATCGGTTTGATAAAAGGACAGTGACATGTACGATAACTGGTTAAGTCGAATAATCGATAATTACGAACGTTGGGTAATCATAATGTCTTGGTAGAGACCACTTATGATGGAAAGGGTAAAATAGTTATTTTACCAGTCTGCCAACTGTTCGTGAGCCTAGAGGGTCACACACATTAAGCACGATACATGAAAAATAAGCATGGATGGAAATTGAGAGAATCAGGTTTTCAATTTAGTCAAATTGAATACGATTCGGTTGATTTCTGGCCTAGAGTTTTAACCAGACGTTTGAAGAAATCAAGTTAAGGAAATTGAACCGATTTATCTAAACCGAAATTAGAACTCAATTTAATGGGTTTTAGTTAAACGGGCTTAAAGCCCATTTAGGGTTTTAAGTGATGAATGGGGAATAGTGCAATATAGAGTTTAAGAGGGTAAGATATGTAATAAATTTATTTTGAATTTCAAATTAATTGCAAAAGATTTTCCCTTATTTTTCTCTCTAATTTTCGGCAACCTCCCCCTATTCCCTCTCTACTTTGCCGACTCCCTCATCAACCATTCCTCCATAGTTTTTGTCAAAATAATTCTCAAAACATTCATTAGCAAGAGTGTGAGAGAAAACTTATTTGTGGTTGTTGTGCTTGTGTGGACTCAATAGAGAAACACTACGTTGTGTTTTAATCGATTGACAAAGGTAAATTTTCAGATTGAAAAGCTTTAGAACATGCTTAATTTTTCATTAGGATCTTCTTCTATTTCGATCACCATGGTTACATAAGCCTCCGCTGCATGAAATTAACGTTTGGAACCCATGGTGATCTCATTCAGTGGTATCAGAGGATGGTTGTTATGAATTTTATTCAACATGTTTAATTCTCGAATTTTATTTTTGTTTATGTGTTCATCACATGAGTATGCATGTAATTGAAAAATATTCAGATTTAATTGATTTTGAAAAATTGGGAAAATAATTTTTTTTGGGTTGTTTCGGGTTAGCCATGGCTAACCAGGGTCGAGACCCTTGGTGGACCATGGTATGCCCTAGGGCAGACCATGATCGGCACCAAGGGCCGACTAGGTCGCCTACGGGCGACCATGGTAGCCCTCGCGGGTGACCACGGTCTGCCCACGCGGGCGATCATGGGAGCCCTCGCGGGCCACCATGGTTGCCTCGCGGGCGACCAGGGTCTGCCCTAGGGGCGACCATGGCAGCCCTCGCGGGCCACCGTGGTTGCTTCCGTGGACGACCTCGGTTGGGCCAGTTCGGTTCGACCAGATTCGAGCTGAACCGGCCAGTTCGCGAGAATAATTTGAAGCCCTTAAAATTTTATTTTCAGATTTGGTTCGGTTTCGATTAACCAGCGAGAACCGGTTCAAAATTCAATTATTAAATTAAACCGTCCGGTTTTGATAAACCGGATTTTTTCCACAGTTAAGAAAGATATAATTTGGAAAACTTTGTCAAGAACTACATGGTTTTGTAGATGGATGTATTCCTACCTTGATGCTCTCTATTGGAGCAGTGAGCCTCCGTTCACTTCAATTGAGAGAATGATAGGATCCTGGTTCAGATTCTAAAGTTAGAATCAGAAAGTGTTTTATAACTAAATCTCCAACTTCAATTTTTATTAATACTGATTAAAATTTGTTTACTGTGTAGATATAAAATGGCAAACACGATTGAAGTGTAAAATTTGTTTCACGTGTTTGCCGGTTTAGGTGAAAGGGCTAGTGACTTATTGGGTCTCATACATTTTAATGTGTGTGGGCCTTTGAGCACTCAGGCAAGAAGAAGTTTTCACTACTTCTTTATATTTACTGATGACTTTAGTAGATACGGGTCTGTTTATCTTATGAGACATAAATCGGAAACCTTTGACAAGTTCAAAGAGTTCAAGAACAAAGCACAAAACCAGCTTTGTAAAAGTATAAAGGCGCTTCGATCTGACCGAGGCGGTGAGTACTTGGACCATGAATTTCACAGTCATTTAAAGGAGTGTGGGATCCTCTCTGAATTGATTTCGCCTGGAACACCTTAAATGAATGGTGTATCCGAACGGAGAAATCGGACCTTGCTTGACATGGTTCGATCAATGATGAGTCAGGCTGACTTCCCTATCTCCTTCTGGGGCTATGCCCTAGAGACGGCCATATTCATATTGAATCGGGCTCCTACAAAGGCAGTGGAAAGCACTATGTACGAAGTATGGAACGGGAAGAAACCCTTATTAGCTTTCCTTAAGATTTGGGGATGTGAAGCTTACGTCAAGCTTCTACTGGGCGATAAGCTCGAACCAAAATCAGATAAATGTGTCTTTGTGGGGTACCCCAAAGAAACAAGGGGGTACTATTTCTACAAACCCAGCGAGAATAAATTTTTTGTTGCTCGAGGAGCGATATTTTTGGAAAAATAATTTATTTCCAAAAGTGCTAGTTGGAGTGTCGTGCATCTTGAAGAAATTCACGAAGATACGCAACAACCCACTATGCCGGATGTAGAAATACGGGAGCCAGAAGAGGTCATTGATCAAGAACCAATCCCCACACCTATTCCAGATGATGCAAGAAGGTCTGAAAGATCTCGTCAAGCTCCTATCAGATATGGCTTTCTAGCCACTGAAGGAAATGACTTGATGTTGGTGGATCAGGATGATCTAGAAACCTATAGACAAGCTTTGGCCAGTCCAGACTCCGAAAAATGGCAGAACGCCATGAATGAGGAAATGAAATCCATGTCCGACAACAAAGTCTGGTGCTTGGTGGATCAAACCCCTGGGATAAAACCCATCAGTTTCAAATGGGTCTATAAACTTTAGACCGACATGGATGGAAAACCTCAGACCTATAAAGCTAGACTGGTTGCGAAAGGTTATCGCCAGATCGAAGGTATCGATTATGACAAGACTTTTTCACCTGTGGCTATGGTCAAATCTATCCGGATCATTTTAGCCATTACCAGCATACTACGACTACGAGATATGGCAGATGGATGTCAAAACCGCCTTCCTTAACGGGAACTTAAAAGAGG
Source organism: Geranium rotundifolium (assembly GCA_963920655.1). Classification (NCBI taxonomy): domain Eukaryota; kingdom Viridiplantae; phylum Streptophyta; class Magnoliopsida; order Geraniales; family Geraniaceae; genus Geranium; species Geranium rotundifolium. Next base: position 22,352,805 of record OY987311.1, on the reverse strand, counting down.
ATGTGTATATGACACAGCCCGAGGGCTTCGTTGATCCAGGGAATCCCAGAAAGATTTGTAAGCTGCTTAGATCCATTTATGGATTAAAGCAAGCTTCATGGAGTTGGAACCTTTGTTTTGATGAAGTCGCAAGGGAATTCGGTTTTATCAAAAACGAAAGTGAACCTTGCGTATATAAGAAAGCGAGTGGGAGTAATATTGTATTCCTAGTGCTATATGTCGATGACATATTGATCATCGGGAATGACATCCCAACCTTGCTTGAGGTTAAAGCTTGGTTAGGGAAATGCTTCTCGATGAAGGACTTAGGTGATGCTGCTTTCATTCTGGGCATCAAGATCTACAGAGATCGACTCAAAAGAATATTGGGCCTAAGTCAGAGCACTTACATAGATAACGTGTTGAGAAGATTCTCAATACCTGATTCTAAGAAGGGATACATACCCATGCGGCATGGCATTAAGCTCAGCAAACAACAGGGTCCTAAGACTCGTGATGAGCTAAGCAAGATGAGTAAAATCCCATATGCTTCGGCTGTGGGATCCATCATGTATGCCATGATTTGCACGAGACCAGACATATCAATCTAACTCAGGCCAGGAGCACTGGATTGCTGTCAAGAGTATCCTTAAATATCTAAGGAGAACTAAAAACCCATTCCTAGTGTATGGTGGGAAGGATGGAGAACTAGCAGTCAAAGGATATGTTGATTCTAGTTTTCAGACAAATCCTGATGATTTTAAATCTCAGGCAGGATTTGTATTCGTGTTAAATGGCGGAGCATTCAGCTGGAAGAGCTTCAAGGAAGCCACAACTGCCGATTCTACAACAGAGGCTGAATACATAGCTGCAGTAGAAGCAGCTAAGGAGGCCGTATGGGTTAGAAGCTTTCTAACCGGATTAGATGTAATGCCGCGAGCATCTGATCCGGTAAGCTTGTTGTGTGACGACACGGGGGCCATAACATTAGCTCAAGAGCCCAGATTCCACAACATAACTGAACACATACAGAGGAAGTATCACATTATCAGAAAATATATCGATAACGGTGATGTGGAGATTACTTATGTACCGAATGATGACCACGTTGCTGATCCCTTGACAAAGGCTTTACCGCAGCACAAGCATGAGGCGCACGTAAAGTCTATGGGGGTAGATTGGAACTAGGGGCAAGTGGGAGATTGTTAGGATTATGCCCTAATCCAAAGTAATTCCTTAATCTATATTGTAACGGACATCATTCTTCTACATAATAAAAGGCACAATATTACTAATGTGTTGTAGTAATATATCTAATGTGATTTCATCTATGTCATAATGTGTGTAATCACTTATAGTAGAACTATATATCAGAAAGAATTGCATTCGATAAAGTCCCTGATCAGCTAAGCTTCTTCTGAAGCGATCAGTATGAGATTAACTCCTTGTGATCATGCTCTTTTGATCATGGCAAAGTGTGTCCCGGAGTTATATCATAGATACCATCAAGTCGATGATATCGGACAACTCGATTGTGAGTATGCTGCATAGATCCAATCATGAGATACTCACAGATCGTAGCTTGTCATTATATTCTAAGACCAAGGAGTCTTTGTGTACACTATGTAACGAATACCTAAGTTTGACCTAGTCTAACGTTATCTGTAAAAGGGTAGCTATAACGGCTTCGATTGGCTTGGATATTTGTTGCATTAGTGAACTCGAAAGGCGTCTAAGGGATTAATCACTCATACTTCGGTATGAGAAAGATATCCGTTTAGGCCATTTGATTAGTGAAATTCTGAATCATAGCCGAGTCAGGAAGTCGAACACAAAGTCTTTAACTCGTGTATCGACTTCTTGTGGAAACCATAAGCAAAGTAATGAACAGATAATAATAACGACACCAGAGATGATTACCTAGTTCGGTGACTCCGCACCTACGTCTGGGGGCACTTTGTCAGTGGAAAGGTTTTTCACTATAGGTAGTCAATAGTACAACTTCAAGCACCAACTAGCTATCACACAAGCTATTGTCCTAAGCTACTATAGATCTCACTGTGAATCACCTCGACCAGGAGCCTCTCCCCCTGTCTTTGAGATTCCCTCAATTCCACCCTTCGAGCAAGCCTATGCTCGGTGTCGTTGTCTTCTTGGACGGAGTTGTGAATCTTCAATCACAAACAAAAACCCTAACCGATCCAAACACTTAGTCTTCGCGACTCAAGGTTTGACCGGAGCAAAGATCCGTTCTATCGAATCTTACTCAGCCTCTCAATACGCCGATGGTGCACGGTTAAGAGCTCTGAGAAATCTTGCAATTTAGAACAAGAACGGATGATCAGCTAATGGGAAGCCAAGGGCTTTTTATAGCAGCTCACATTCCTAATCCTTCTCGGATCAGGAATAGGAAAGTCAGGCAAGTCGTTGCCGCCTTCCATGACAGCTGGAAGTCGTCTTGCCTGTTCTGACTTCCTGAATAAATCAGTCAAGTCGAGTTGCCGCCTATTGCTGACGTGTAACTGCCAGCTGGAAGTCGCCTGACTTGTCGACGTCACTCTCTTGCGCTCCAAGTCTTCGTGGCGCCTTTCTTCTTTCACTCCAAGCTTCGTCGAAATAGGAAAGCTTCAGACTTTCCTAATCTTCGGCTCGTAACAATTCGCTCCACATGTCATATAACATGTTGCTCGACTTCTTACTTTTGCGCTAAAAATTATGCCAACAAATAAACGTAGCAACAATCTCCCCCTTTGGCAATTTTTTAGGCAAACACTTTTTTTAAGCCCATCGTCATCTTGTGGCAGTTACGCACAGGAAGTGATTTATCTTGTGGCAGTTACGCACAGCAAGTGATGTGACTTCTTTACTCCAAGTAGGCACATCGTCTTCACCTTGAGGGAGTTACGCACACAGCAAGTTATGTGACTTCTGATGCGACTTCTTGTGCGGCTTCTGGTTTATCTTCTGGAGCGGCGACTTCTATGCATAGCTTCTGGCGCACGACTTCTGGCGTAACTCTTGGCGTAACTTCTGGCGTGGCTTTTGGCGTAGCCTATCTATATCTCGACCTGTTTGTCTAACAATATTGCCAAAGGCAATCATACATTGAATTTCGAGTAAACAGCAGGGTAAAAACTAGCTCACGCCATGAGCAAAATAAACAGCTCAAACATGAGCCAATATCCAGCTCAACCAAGAGCAAATATCCCAAAAATAAAAAGTCATAATGTGCGGAAAATAACTCGGAAAGACCCCGAGGATTTAAGAGTGTTGTGGAACAAAGTTATCATAGAAAATTCAGAGAAATACTTAAAATGACGTGGAGTCGTCAACATCTTCTTCAGCAGCAGCAGCAGAGCGGAGGTCATCGAGAAGGGCTTCACAGGCGACTTTGCGGGTCGATAGCATCGCAATGGACTTCTCCAGATCATCGATCATCTCCACCAATTCTTCCTCCATCCTAGTGCCAATTGGTCCTGAGGGTCGAGAGCTTGAACTAGCTCCTGATGTTTTGGCCATAGGAAGTCTGAGGTCCTTCAACTGCTTCCCTTCGAAGTTCTTGAGGTTGATAGCAAGGGGCAGTGGCTTCTTGCCCGGAATATCCGATGCTCGAACAATGTGAGGACATTGTTGGAGAAGGATACCGGTAATCAGTGAAGGAAACCCGATAGGAAGTTTGATAGCACATGATTTGGCGTGCTTGACTAGGTGTTCAATTACATAAGCGCCAAAATCAAGAGAAGACTGCGTACCTATTTCTAAATGAGTTTAGCCAGCTCGGTTTTGATGCTTGACCCATGCGTAGAAGGTGCCCAATTAGCTAGACCAATGCGGTAGAGGATTGAATATTTTGTTGTAAGCTCAGTAGCCGCAATGGTGTCTTTGACGGGCCAGACCTTCTTTCGTCCTCCAGTGATCTCGACCGCTATTTTGTTCAAGTGCGGGACTTCTGGAGTGACTTATGGGTCTTCTCTGCCAAGGTAGGCGTTGATGGTTGAGGCAGAGATTTTGAAGCATTCTCTCCGAACGAACACTTTTCTGTATTCAGCGTCTTCTAGTTCATCAAACTCGCTTGACAGGTTGACAATAAACTCCTTGACAAAAGCTGGGTAGAATGGCCAAATATTTATGACGGTGTTGGTCAGGCCTGCTCTTCGGATAAGTTCTACAATCGAGTTTATCCCCTGCGCTTCTGTGGAAAGTTGTCTTTATGGATAGATCTTGCGTTGGTAGACATACTGCCACTTAACTGCGTTTTCTACAGAGTGGAAGGAGACATTGTCTGTAGGTGCTTTAGGCACATACATGGGGAGTTTCTGCCCTCCCATCGCCTTTTTGACTCGTGGTAGCACAATCTGGGTGTCTTCTTCTTCAGATTCCTCTTCTTCAGGAGCAGAGGTTACTGCAGTAGCCAGTGACTTCCTTCTTGACTTCTTCGGCTGTTTGGACGCCGATGCTCCTCCTTTCTCTGTGGCTTTCCTCTTTGGGGTCAATCTCCTCGGAATTTGGGGTTCTTCTTCTTCATCAACCAACCTTCGTGTTGGTAGCTTCCTTCTCTCAGCCCTTTTGGGCACAGCTTCTTCTTCTTCAATGGCTTCTGCTGCATCTCCTTCTTCTATACTGGTAGTGTTCTCTTTAGGTCGAGCAACTTCTTGGATGACTTCAGTTTCTTCATTTATCCCAGGTTCACTGTCCTGGACTACAGGTGGGCTGTCGGCCTTTTGCATGACTTCTGTTGGTGGGGATTTTTCCGGCGTAGGTGCAGATTTTTAATTGCTAGACTTATCTCCACAGACGGCCTCATGGCTGGCCCAAACAAGGGCCCGTTAAGGGCCCAATAAGCCCTCTTGGCCGGCCCACATGGTGGGTCCATGTGTGGGGGCCACACAACACCATGCTTAGTTGGTGATTGTGGATTAAGAGGTGAGTGATTTAAGGGGTATCGGTTAAAGCACCTTTAAGCCCATACCAATCACTTTTGACCCATGCTTGTGAGTTGGATGATGAATTGAAATATCTAGCATTCATTCATTAATCCAACAATCCTACAACTCTCACAATTCTCTCTCTCCTCTCTTTGCTCTCTTGTTCTTCATTTAATTGTTCTAGTAGGAAATTAAGTGAAGGATCTTCAAGATCATCCCCTTGGTGTGGACTTTCTCTAGAGAAGAAGATCCGAAAGTTCTTCTTTATCGATTCAACGAAGACTAAATGCAAAATGGAGAAACTGTCCAGATTGTCCAGTTCCGGCGACCGACAATGCGTGAGCCATAGCCGCTTTGTCCGTTGGAAAGATAAGTCCAAGGGCTACAACTTTTGTGAAATACTGATTTTCCAAAAAAGCGCTGGTTTGGGAGATACAATGCCGAGAAGCAGACTGGTCCGCAGAGTCTGTCCAGCGAGACGGGAAAAATGTTTTGCTCCAGACGGAGGTCTTCTCGTCCGAACTGGGTTCGGAGCAAAACACAAACGATGTAGGGAATTGGCTGAGGTTTAACCTCCAACAAGAACCGAAGCAATTGGAGATCTGTAGCTCGAGATATAGAGCTTCAAAGTCTCAGTTTTCTGCCGGGCAGATTCTGGTAAAACCTGAAAACTCGATTTCCTAAGGATCTAACTTGGTAGTCGATCTTGCGCAGGTTAGGGGCGGTTTATAGGTTGCTTCCGCTGCCATGAACGTAATTAGGATGCCCCGGAACCTAACAGTGGTATCAGAGCCGGTCTACCACTCCGAGATCCTTGTTTGTTATTTCGGTTTTGTATTGATACAAATGCCAAAATTGTTGATAATAACATGATTTTAATGTTTTTTGGAATATTTGCATTAAATATGTTATTTTTGAAAATATATTGAATTTGGAATTTTTCGGAAGTTATTGGATTTGTCGGGTCCGAGAAGGGACTCTCGGGGAGCCGGATTGGAGGTACCGGACGGAGGTCACAGGAGGCCGGGGAGGCCGGCGGTGACCGAGCCCGTCCCCACTCTCGGGTGAGGCCGAGAGTGGCGGCAAGGCCGGTTTGGGCCTTCCAAGGCCCAAAACCGGGCCGTGTATAGTTGGGCTCGGCCCAATGGGCTTTCGGCCCATTGGCTTGGCCCGACTTGGTTCGTGCGTGGTGTTTGATCCGTGTCACGAACCCGCGATCCAATATTTCGAAAACTTTCAAAATTTAATCGGTTTCGATAAACCGTTTTTCGAAAAGGTCTAGTTTCGATAAACCCGACCAAGCAACTTGGCTAAATTAAAACCGGAATTATTGCATATTATTTGATAATATGTTTGTGTGATAACATGTTGGATGATGTGATGAAATGTATGATGCATTAGTAGCCCATTAGATTTTATCGCTTTCACGGTTTGCATACCGTTAGTGTTAGCGTGTAATTATTCTTTTATTCGAGCCCATAAAGTGTAATTATTTTTTATCCGGTCTACGAACCGAGTATTAATTGTAATTATTACTCAAAGACGAGAAGGATGGAAAATCAAGCACAATGACGGTCTTGGAGGAAGTCCAAGAGCTAGTGGGAGCCCGAATGAGAAAGACGAGAATATGTGAAGACTCGTAGAATCCTAAGTTTAGGATGGGCTATAAAATGCATATTTAACGCTTTTTGAATGCTTGCTTGAATTATTTAATTAATAACATGCTTGCATGATTAGCTTATAAGTTTATAAGCCATCACCTCACATGCAAAGATTAAAATCAACTTTAATTGTTTGCATGTTTAAAGCGTTGTGAACTATCATCGCACGGGTTGTGATGGATGAGTTCAAATTTGAAACGTGTTTGCACGGGTTGCAAATGACGGATTCAAATGAAGATAGTATGTGATACAATTAGCAACGTCACAACACGGGTTGTTGATGACGGATTCGTAATTGTGTCAAATACTTTCGAATTATTAAGCACAACCAATTTACAAGCTAATTTGAGTCAAGTGAGATGCCACCCAAATTCACACCCATGTAGAAACATTTTATCGGTGTCGTGCGCCTTAGCGGAGCATCGATCGAATGGGTTCTAGATGGGAATGGCAAACTTTGTGGGATGTCGTGCGCCTTAGCGGAGCATCTACACAAAGTTAACTCGTTAGTGAAGATTGGTTGACTCGACCACGATTCTTGGCCTGAGGTCGAGCTGGGGCATCGGAAGGGTAAGCCGTGTGTTTTTGCACATACCCTGACTAAGAGTTACACGGGTTGTAATTGGACGGACGTCCTACCTAAATAAGTCAATTGGAGCGGTGCGCCTTAGCGTACTTCAAATGATGAATAAGGGATCTTGGTTTAAGATTCTAAACCTTAGAATCTTATGGTTGATGTTTAATTCGGATCTTCGTAAATTTATTCAACTATTCTGATTAAATTTACTTTCTTCGTGTAGAAATGGCTAGTAATTCAACAAACTCGTCTAATTTGTCGTTGAGGACTATACTCGAAAACTGTAAACTCAACGGGACAAATTCTCTGGACTGGAACAGAAATTTACGACTTGTGTTAAAGTTGGAACGCAGGGAGTACGTCCTTGATAAGGCTATCCCGGTGGAACCAGCTGCCAACGCAACGAGGGTCGTTAAGGATGCGTACCAGAAACACCTTAACGACTCTATCGACGTTGCGTGTGTCATGCTGGGCTGCATGGAGGCGGACCTCCAGAAGCAGTTTATGGAGCTATCCCATGATCCGTTTGCAATGTTTGCGCATATCAAGGCTATGTTCAAAGAGAAAGTACGTATTGAAAAATACACTATTCTCCGAGAACTCATTGCCTGCAAGATGTCAGCAGGCAGCTCCGTAGGTCTACACCTCCTACGTATGAAGGGATCCAGCTTCAAAGCTGGTGGTGGCAAGGGTAAAGGCCCAATGACCTGGCAAGGAAGATTAGACCATTTGTTCCTAAACCTTCCATGCCCGTAAAAGGCAAGGGGAAGGCAAAGGAGTCGGTCTGTTTCTACTGCCTAAAGCCTAGTCACTGGAAGAAAGACTGTCAGCAGCTAAAGGATGATCAGAGGAAGGACGGTGGGGCCGCTACTTCGTCAGGTATTCCATTAGAGCTAAATCTTTCTACTATAAATGCTTGGGTACTAGACACTGGAGCTGAGTCTCATGTCTGTGCGGATATACAAGTATTGAATAGTAGAAAAGATATGAGGAAAAGCGAGGTGGACCTAAAAGTTGGGAACAACGTGAGAGTTGCCGCAACTGCCATGGGTTCTGTTAACCTTGTTTTGCCCAGTGGGCTTGTAATTGAACCTTTTGATGTGTTTTGCGTACCTGTTTTCATCGGGAATATTATTTAAATATCTCTTCTTGAAAAGGAAGGTTATTATATTAATATTAAGAACGGGTTTTTTAATATTATGCGCAACAACATGTTTTAAGGCAATGCTCACACTGTTGGAGGTTTATACATATTGAATATGCAAAACTCGCTATCCAACATGCTCTATAATATAAATGCTAAGAGGTTTAAAGCTAATGATTTAGACCAAACTCTAATCTGGCATTGTCGTCTAGGTCACGTAAATGAGAAACGCATCTCAGCGCTTCATAAGCGCGGACTTCTAAGTCAATTCGAATACCAAATGATTGATAGAAGCGAAGCTTGTTTAATGGGCAAGATGACTAAGGCGCCATTCACTTGTCTAATACATTCAAACGTATGTGGACCAAATAAGTACACCAGCCAGATGTGGTTTAGGCTACTTTATCACGTTTACTGATGATTTCAGTAGATATGATTATGTCTATCTCATAAGACATAAGTCCAAAGCCTTTGATAAATTCAAGGAGTCTAGGACTGAAGTAGAAAACCAACTCGGAAAAAGTATCAAGGAACTCCGTTCTGATCGGGGTGGAGAATACTTATCCGAAGAGTTTCTTACAGAAAGTGGAATACTATCTCAGTGGACTCCGCCAGGAACACCGCAACTCAATGGTGTGTCCGAGCGAAGGAATCGGACATTGTTTGATATGGTTCGATCGATGTTAAGTCTCACTGATCTCCCGATCTCCTTCTGGGGTTACGCTCTGCAAACGGCCGCATTCATAATCGAGGTGGGACATTCTTGGAAAAGGAATTTATTTCCAAGACAGTCAGTGGGAGGGCTGTTCATCTTAATGAATTTCTAGATGAGATGGTCACTCAGGAACCACTGGACGACCCACCAGAAGTAGTCGTTGAGCAAGAACCAAAAGCTACAGTTAATAAGGACGGAACCGACTCTGAGAAATGGCTGGAAGCCATGAGGGAAGAAATGCAATACATGTCAGATAATCAAGTGTGGGACTTGGTGGATCAAACCCCTGACGTAAAAGTCATTGGGTGTGAATGGATCTTTAAAATAAAGATGGACATGGATGGCAAACCTCAGACCTATAAAGCAAGACTTGTAGCAAAAGGTTATAGGCAAGTCTACGGAATTGACTATGAAGAGACCTTTTTCCTCCAGTAGCTATGGTCAAATCTATCTGCATTCTACTTGCTGTAACAACTATGAGATATGGCAAATGGACGTCAAAACCGCCTTCTTCAACGGGAGGTTAGCTGAGGACTTTTATATATCCCAGCCTGAGGGTTTTGAGGATCCTAAGAATAAGGGAAAGATTTGCAAGTTGCTCAAATCAATTTATGGTTTGAAGCAAGCATCTCGGAGTTGGAATCAACGTTTTGATGAAGTTGTGAAACAGTTTGGCTTCATCAAGAACGATGATGAACCTTGCGTATATTAAAGGGCAGATGGGAGCAAAGTAGTCTTCTTGGTGCTTTATGTTGATGACATACTGCTCATTGGAAACAACGTCCCTACCTTGCTCTTAACAAAGACTTGGCTAGGTGAGTGTTTCACAATGAAGGACTTAGGCGAGGCCTCTTACATCTTGGGGATCAAGATATATAGAGACCGTGCCAAGCGGGTCTTGGGCTTAAGTCAAAGCACCTACATAGACAAAATATTGAGAAGATTCTCGATGCAAGATTCAAAGAAAGGACTGTTGCCCATGCGTCATGGCATAAAGCTAAGCAAGAAGTAGTGTGCTGAGACAGCTACAGAGCTAGCAAGAATGAATAAGATCCCATATGCTTCAGCTATAGGGTCCATAATGTATGCCATGATATGTACGAGACCGGATGTCTCGTTTGCCCTAAGCTGTACCAGTAGACATCAGTCCAAACCCGGTGAGGAACATTTGATTGCCGTCAAGGCGATTCTCAATTTTTGAGAAAAACCAAAGACGCTTTTCTTGTATACGGGGGAAGAAATGATGATCTAGTCGTCAAAGGATATGTTGACGCTAGTTTTCCAGACTAATCCCGATGACTTTAAAAGTCAGTTGGGTTATATGTTTATGTTGAACGGTGGAGCTTTCAGCTGAAAAGCAAGAAGCAGGACACCATTGCCGACTCTACGACCGAAGCTGAGTACATTGCCGCATCTGAAGCGGCAAAAGAGGCTGTATGGATCAGGAGTTTCATGGCTGGGTTAGGTGTAATTAAAAACCCATCTAACCCAGTAGACTTATATTGTGACAACACCGGGGCCATTGCGCAAGCTAAGGAACCCAGGGCACATGACAGATCCAAACATGTACACAGAAAGTATCACATCATCCGCGACATTCTTGCTAGAGGTGACGTGAAGATCCACTACGTTGCAACTGATGATAACACAGCCGACCCCTTGACCAAGACTCTTCCCAGAGCAAAACATGATAAACATGTTAGGTCAATGGGTATAGATTGGAACTAGGGGCAAGTGGGAGATTGATAGCATTTGTGCCCTAGTCCAATTGCTATTAGCCTGTAAACGTCTATGTACATTATCATCGTTTGTAACATATATATAAAACGGCTTTGTATTACTTATGTGTTGAAGTAATATGTTAAGCATGATCTGATTTATGACCACTAAAGTAGTAGAACCATAAATCTGTACGGATCACACTTAACGAGTCCCTGGTCAAAACATGCTTCCTTAGAAGCGACCAGTATGAGGATGGTTCTTAATGACGTAGTTCTACTTGTCATAGGGATGAGGGATCCCGGAATCATATCATAGATATCATGAGGTGATTGATATCGGACGACCCGCTTTGAATAGTGTTTTCATAGATTAAGCCACGAACATATTCAAATGCGATGGCTTGTCACGACATCCTTAGACCAAGGAGTCTTTGTGATCACTATGCAATGAACGTGCGGCTTTAACTTGCGCCTAACGCTTTCTGTGACAGGATTGCAATAAAGGGCATGATTGGGTGGCGGAACGGGTTGCATCAGTGACACGAAAGACGGCTAAGGGATTTATCCCTCATACTACGGTATGGGAAAGATATCCGTTAAAAGGCCTCTTGATGGAGACTGACTGAGAGTAAGAGCATGGCCATGCCGATGATACGGGTTATCAGTTCTCAGCCATCTCACATATCAAGTAACAATGATTGATTAAAGGGATAATGACAGTTGGCTACACCCAACTATGTCACGTTTCAAATTTAATACCCCAACTTCCAGTTTTTCGAATAACATACCTCAAGTTTCAATAAGCGACACTTAACCCAATGTCTGTTAAATCTAATTGAATTGGTTTGTTAACAAGTCTAAAATACCCTCAATGGTTCTGATTTAAAATTTAATTGGTCTGACCAATTAAAACCGGTTAGACCGGTTCAAATTAACTACAATTTTTGATAAGTGAAATGACTATTTAACCCTCATTTAAAAATCAATTGAAGCTTATAGATAAAGGGCATAATTTTCTTTTAAGTTAAACAAAATAAAATTATTAATTAATCAATTTTATTAAAATGTGAAATGTCTAAAATACCCTTTACTATTTATCAAATTCTCATTAGTGTGCCATCATACTATTTTCCCCAACTCCTTCATTTTTTTTCTCACATTAACCACACCATCTCCTTCATCGACACAAAACACACAGTTCAAACAAATTCAAAAATTCAAACCAACAAGAACAATCAAGATCATTTATCAACTATTAAATCACAAAACCCAGAATTATCAGCAAAATTACAACACAAAATTATCAGCTCTTGAGAATCGATTTATATAACCAAAATTACTACCTATAATCGATTTCGTGCCCAAACCTCAAGCCACAACCCAGTCTCAAATCGGAGACTGGCGCTGAAAATCCCGAACGCGTAGTCGGAGCCGTTGACGGATCTGGACTGGGGCGGTTCGAGGAGGTGCTCCACGGCGGAGACAAGCACCACGCGCGGTGGACCAAGTCAGATCTGAAGGAGAAGCGAGGTGGAGATGGGGAGCGAGAACGTGGACACACGAGGAGGAGCGAGGTGGAGACGGCGAGGAGAAGGACCTGCGCCAGGAGCGCGGCGGAGATGGTGAGGAGAAGGACCTGCGCCAGGAGCGCGATGGAGATGACGAGCCTGCGCCTAGGATCGATCTCCGGCGGGCTAGGGTTCGCTCCGGTGGGATGGGCTCCAGCGACTCAGGTTCTCCACGTCCTTGACGGCACCGGCGCCGGAGGTCTATCAATAAAATTTGAGGGTCGGCGGCGGAGACAAGGAAGAGGGATTGAGCGTGAGGCGTGGGCGTGAGGAAGAAGAAGACTGATTTTGGTATTCTGTAATTTTAACAATTTTTATTTTGTAATAATTTTTTTCCAAAGTTTATAAAATGTTTGTTATTATAATTTTTACAATTATAACAATCAGAAAATTATTATTATCATGAAATTAAATGATTTAGAATATAATTTATTATTATTATTAATATAATATGATATAATATAATATAATGTAATATATTAATTAGCAATATAATATAATTATATATTAAATAATTATAATTATTATTTGTGCAAGTGAAAAGTAAAATTTGTCCTCAATCTATTAGTTCAATTTGGTATTCAATTAAGGGTAAAATAGTCATTTCAAAATAATATCAATTGAACCAATCAGACCAAAACCATTGAGGGCATTTTAGACTTTTTGAAAGACGAAATCAGTTAGATTTCACAGACGTTGGGCTAACTGTCGCATATTTAATCTTTGGGTATCCCAAATGAAAATTTGCAAGTTGGGGTATTAAATTTGAAACGTGACATAGTTGGGTGTAACCAACTGTCATTATCCCTTGATTAAACAAGGGTGACGACTCTATGCCTTGTGATCAATCGGGATATCTAGAGATAATAGGATAGTGACTTGTACGCACAAGGTTAAGTCGAATCATCGATCGTCATGCACCTTGGGTAATCATAACGTCTTACTAGAGACCACTTATGATGGATCGGGCAAGAGCGATCTTTTGCGCCAATCTGCCAACGGTGGCATGAGCCTAGAAGGTCACACACATTCAAGACGGATAACTTGAGACAAGGAAACCTTAACGTTTCTTGAGGAGCAATACATGGACAAAACTGGAGGTTTTGTGCCATGGGTTCGGTTTGAGAGAATAATTAGCGAATCGAGAAAACTTAGTTTTTCGTCGATGTCGCGTCAGACTTTGTTTGATAAGTAACGACAAAAGGGTCGGGCGACTTTTGGACACGGCATGAGACCACACGGGCGAGCCCATTGGGCTCGGCCCATGAGGCCTCATGGCTGGCCCAAACAAGGGCCCGTTAAGGGCCCAATAAGCCCTCTTGGCCGGCCCTCATGGTGGGTCCATGTGTGGGGGCCACACAACACCATGCTTAGTTGGTGATTGTGGATTAAGAGGTGAGTGATTTAAGGGGTATGGGTTAAAGCACCTTTAAGCCCATACCAATCACTTTTGACCCACGCTTGTGAGTTGGATGGTGAATTGAAATATCTAGCATTCATTCATTAATCCAACAATCCTACAACTCTCACAATTCTCTCTCTCCTCTCTTTGCTCTCTTGTTCTTCATTTAATTGTTCTAGTAGGCAATTAAGTGAAGGATCTTCAAGATCATCCCCTTGGTGTGGACTTTCTCTAGAGAAGAAGATCCGAAAGTTCTTCTTTATCGATTCAACGAAGACTAAATGCAAAATGGAGAAACTGTCCAGATTGTCCAGTTCCGGCGACCGACAATGCGTGAGCCATAGCCGCTTCGTCCGTTGGAAAGATAAGTCCAAGGGCTACAACTTTTGTGAAATACTGATTTTCCAAAAAAGCGCTGGTTTGGGAGATACAAGGCCGAGAAGCAGACAGGTCCGCAGAGTCTCTCCAGCGAGACGGGAAAAATGTTTTGCTCCAGACGGAGGTCTTCTCGTCCGAACTGGGTTCAGAGCAAAACACAAACGATGTAGGGAATTGGCTGAGGTTTAACCTCCAACAAGAACTGAAGCAATTGGAGATCTGTAGCTCGAGATATAGAGCTTCAAAGTCTCGGTTTTCTGTCGAGCAGATTCTGGTAAAACCCGAAAACTCGATTTCCTAAGGATCTAACTTGGTAGTCGATTTTGCGCAGGTTAGGGGCGGTTTATAGGTTGCTTCCGCTGCCATGAACGTAATTAGGATGCCCCCGAACCCAACACCTCAAGGGGAAGAGTTCCTTGAGCCTCTTCAGACGCCTCTTTGTTTATGATGTTTTCTACAGGAAGGGTAGTAGAAGTACCTTGTGGTGGCGTCTGTGAAGTGTGAGAGCCTTCCTCTTCTAGGTTGGCAGCTTTGCCCTTCTCTTTAGTGGAGGTAATCCCCTCCATTGGTCCATCCTTAGGTTTCGTCGATCCTTCCCCAGGCAGATTTCTTCCTCGAATCTTCACTCCATATTTGTTTGTCGTTGATTTGGAGGCCGACAACTTCTTGGCAATCACTTTTGCCCTCATTTTTGCTCGAAGCGTCTTGGAGGCAGATGGTATTCGTCCGCTTCGGGTACCAACCATTTGGCAGAAAGCTTGATAGGATTTGCTCTTGAGAGAAGAAAACAAAATCTTTCTAATGCAGAATTTTTTGATTTGTGGTGCCCTAGCGGTTTCAAAAGGTGGAGGAGGTGCAGAGCCTTTTCTGCGTGGGAGTTGAACAGAACGATTTCTGATTGGTTGATTGTCAGAGTGTAATCATTCTTAAAATTCAAATAAGACTAACGGGCTTCTGATAAAAAGATTTGGCCCGGCTTGATTTTGTGGACCCTGGTTGGTCCTGATTGAGAGAGAGAGTAAAATCAACTAAAAGCTCTCCCTCTTCTTGCTTGACTTCTGACTATTCTAGACAGCAAAGTCCAAGGGTTGACCTCAGACTTTCAAACCTGTTGGCATCTAGTGCTTTTGTAAAGATGTCAGCGACTTGTTTCTCGGTAGGTAAATACTTGAGCTTTATCTTCTTGTCTTCTACAAGCTCTCGAATAAAGTGGTGCCTGATGTCGATATGCTTTGTTTTCTTGTGTTGACTGGATTCTTCGAGATGTTGATTGCACTGATGTTGTCAAAGAACAAAGTCATGACTTCTTGCTTGACACCATATTCTGCCAAAATTTGTTTCATCCAAAGAAGCTGAGTACAGCTACTTCCAGCTGCGATATATTCGGACTCAGAAGTAGACAAAGCAATACAATTTTGCTTTTTGTTGAACCACGATACAAGATTGTTCCCCAGGTTGTAAGGACCGCTCCCGGTCAATTTGGGTCAATTTGGGTCAATTTTGTGAAAAATGGATGAAAATTTAATAATTCGCGATTTGACCAAATTTTGACCCGAGAGTCACCGAGGGCTACTATTTGAGCCATTTTAAGTTGGAATTGTAATATTATGGATATTAGGTTCATATGGAAGCTAAAATTTAGCGAAACATCACGGTTCCGACGGTTTCGAAAAACGTGTCCGTTTCGGACGATTTCGGGTCCGAAATGACAAAAGTGGCTCGTGGGACCCCTCTACTTTACACTTGTCATGTATCTAGAGGGGGGGAGACTTTTGAGTGATTAAAAAAAGTTAATTGTTTTAATTTAGATTTAAAAGAAAATGGAAAATAGGTTTATTTTATTAGTTTAATGTTTAAATAATTATATTTAAGTTATAAGAGAGGGGGAGGGAGTTGATTCTCGGCAGAACACAAGGAAAGGAAAGAGAAAGAGAAAGAGAAAGAGAAAGAGAAAGAAGAAAGAAGGAATAAGAAGAGAAAAGATTGTGGCGATTTCCCGACGTTCCGACCGTCCAAACGTCTTGATTTTTGCGTATTCGGGTTCTCCTCGTCGTGGGCTACAAGAGGTATGTTTTGGATTCTCATTTCCTTGAGTTTGGATTTATGGAGTTGTGGAATATGGTTTGATTGAGGTTGGATTAGTGTTAAGGGGGTAATTTGGAGCGTTTTGAGACAAACGGGAGGTTTGTCCGGTGACCGGGAGCTCGCCGGAGCTCCGGCCGGTCACCGGAGGTGGGCCCCGCGTGCCCGGAGTTCGGGTTTTTACGTGTTATGCAATCCCGGAAAATCCCTAGAACACTAATTCGTGACTTTGGAAGAAATTGGAATTAATTTGGCTAAAATGTGTTTGTTTCGCTAAACTTTAAAGTCGAGATTAAATCCCCCGGAAGTCGGAACGTAATTCCGTCAATTTTATTGGTGATCTCGAATTTAATTATGCGCGTAGAATAAATTTGAGAATTGTTGGAATTGAATTGTGGGAAAAGATTATTTATTATTTGAGGAACCTTAATGACGGGATTGAGTCGCTCGGGCGTCGGAATTTGGTTCCGTCGATTGCGATGGACCCCTTGAATATAATTATGATTTGTTGATGCGAAAATGGAATTTTTCGGGGTCCCGAGGTCATTTTAGCGTTTCCGGGCAGATTCGGGAAAGTGCGCGAATTGGGCCGTTCCGGGTCCTTTTTGGCAACTCGGTGTAATTAGGAAGTATTGGAGTGATCGGGACTCATTGGGGTGTACTTGGGCATTAGTTTCGTTAGAATCGGACTTCGATCAATTGCTAAAGTTTGTGCGTTTGTCGTTATTAGATTCTTCCATCGCTCGTGGAAAGGGAAGGATTTAGACGTGGTGTCGCGAGAGACTTGGAGCTAACGTTGGATAATTATCGAGGTAGGGAAAAGTAGCCGTATATCCGTACATGACTTGGGAAAGTTACTAGTAATTGCATGTGGGCACCTTTTGTGTTCTTAGTATATGTATGTGTAGAATTGCATGTGGGCACCTGGTTGTGTCTATAGGTTGATTATACTACAGCGACGTGCCATTCCGCTGTATGCTTTGTTGGGGGTGTTACCGCTTTACTCGTTGCGTTTGGTTTGAATGTGTTATGCTTGTTCAATTGTGAGTAATGGTAAATTGTGATTTGACGTGTTTGAAGATGTCGTGCCTTAACATGTAAATTGAAATGATTTGAGTTGAGTATATTCTTCACTATGGTTGAACTGTATTGTGAGTAAATGGTAAATGCGATTTGATGTGTTTGAAGATGTTGTGCCTTAACATGTAAATCGAAATGACTTGAGTTGATTATTTCTCTCCTGTGGTTGAAATGTTTTGTGGATGATGGTTACGGGCGGGAGCCCAGTGTGTGTGGATGTTGGTTACGGGCGGGAGCCCAGTGTGCGTGGTGGTTTGTGTTTGTTGCTGGTTGACGCCCAGGTGGGAAAGATACGTCCGTGATCTCCGTTCGGGTGGGGTAGATTTGCGCTCTTACCGCGCTTCTCCATCCATGCCGCGAAGAGGCGTCCACGCCTTTCGATTAGCAATCGAAGAAGTGGGGGGCAGACCAGGCCCAGACAGCTAGCCACTGTAAACTGGCGGCCGCGAAGAGGTTTCACGCCTACGACTAGCTATCGAAAAGTGGGAGGCAGACCAGGCCCAGACAGCTTGCGACTGTAAACTGGCGTGTTATAGGTTGCATCACCTGGTCGTGTAGACCTTGTCCAACACCGTGCGTGTTTGGCAAGATGGACTCGACGAAGTACCCGGATTGTTGCCTTTCCTTGAGTGAAAGGTTTGTTTGATTGATGTGGCTTGGTTGATTGTGTGATGATTTGAGTATTGAGAATGAGACGAAATGTTTGGATAATGGTTGAGTTTTACTATTGATCTTTTTCGAACTGTGCTTATGTATCACCCTGTCAATTACTTGTATGCCGTTGTCAGTCGGGTATCCGTTGCGGTGAGCGTCAATGCTCACCCCCTGCTACTCTTCCTGCAGACAGGTGAGGATCGTGATTGTGGATAGGAGGATATCTCGAAGCTGGAGGAGCTGGAGAGTCCGGGTTGTTTTGGGCGTGTTAGTTGACGTACAATTTAGTGTCGACGTTTTGTTGTTTCTTGATCATACTTTGAGTCTCTGACTCGTGTTGTATATTCTTTTGAGCAGTTATAAAATTCGCGGTTCATTGTATTTGTGTTCTTTTTATTTGGTTACTATTATTGTTTCAGTTGTTTCGGACACTGATTCCTCGTTCGCGTTCCGGGCTCGGTCTCTACCGAATTTGGGGCGTGACAGTTTGGTATCAGAGGTTAGGTTTAACACCTCTGGCCGTACGTCAACTAGGTGGGTAGAGTTAGTCCATTAGGCTCCTGTCGTGTGTTGGTTGTGCAAGGTCAGAAATCGTGCGTGATTTTTCCGTGAGATATTTTCACCGTCGCGACTTGACTCAGGGGCGCCCCTGGGTCGAACGTGACGGTAGTGATGTCCGATCGTTACCTCTTAGTTCGGGGACGCCTGGACCGGGTTGTGACGACGTGATATCAAAATGGGGTTTTGTGATTGAAAAGGGAAATTGTTGAAAATATGGGCAAGTTCGAAATTGATGTTGACCTTACTAGTCATGTTCAAAAAAAAATCTTACATGTTGAATAAGTTTTAAAATGCGAGATGTAGCTAAGTATGCGGGGTGATTGTGACTGTGGTAGGTTGTGTGATGCCATGTGTGGTGATTGTGTGAGCATATGTTGATTGCGAGCATGTGAAATATGTATGATAATACGTTGTTTGTAGACATGTGTGTCCAGAGTATATGAACGCCCGTATAATGAGCGTGCTCGTTGTGTTGTGAGTTCTGGAACTGAGTGTGTACGTGTATTTGTGCAGTAGATACATACGACATGGCACCTAGACCTAGGAGAGGTAGGTCGGCCGGATTGCCGACGCAACCGCCCACCGTCGAGCCAGTTGAGGCGACGGGTGGACCGGCAGCTCCCGCTGGGGAAGATCGGAGGAACGACACGGGACCATCGGTGGTTCCGCCTAACGTTCCGCCAGTTGCGGACCCACCTACTGCGGCCATTCTAGGAGAGCTGACCCGCACAGTGCAGAGTTTAGTGGCAATCATTGCGCAGAGAGAGTCTGCATCGCCAGCCCCGCAGACTCCGCCGACTGCTGCTACTACTATTCCAGCGAGGTCCGTTCAGGCCGAGGGCCATACGGCACATGCGCTGAGGGATTTTCTGAGGTTGGATACACCCTCATTCTACGGGGAGCCAGACCCTGATATGGCGGAGCGATGGCTGGATCAGATTACGCGGAACCTGGACACGTCCGGGATCATGGACGAGCACACCAGGGTGTCCTTTGCAGCTCATCAGCTGAAGGACAACGCCTACCATTGGTGGAGGCGCGTGCAGGACCGAGTCGGGGGTGACTACCGAGTATTCGAGACGGTCTTCCTGGAGCAGTACTTTCCGGAGTCTGCTAGGGAGGAGCGACAGCAGCAGTTCCTGGAACTGCGACAGGATGGTTTGTCGGTGGCAGAGTACGAGGCTAGGTTTACGACGTTGTCTCGCTTTGCACCAGAGATGGTGGTGACTGAGGCTCACCGATGCAGGAGGTTTGAGAGGGGACTTAGGACCTCGATTCTGGATCGAGTCCTCGCCCTGAGGATTCGAGTGTACTCTGAGCTAGTCGACACGGCAGTGGCCGTAGAGCGAGGTATTAGGGAGGCCGCGAGAGCCCGTGAGAGTAGACCGCGACCGAGCAGCGTCGCAGGTCTGTCCGAGTCCCGAGACTCGAGGAGGCAGAGGATCGTGGGGTCTTTCAGACCACAGTCTCAGTTTAGCGGACCGAGACAGTCGGGTTCAGTGGCATCAGTGGGGTCCGTCGTTGCAGACCAGAGGCCAGTATGTTTTCTCTGCCAGCAGCCAGGCCATATGAGGCGCGATTGCCCGCGCAATAGAGGACCCGCAGCACTACCGGCGACGAGTAGTCGGTTCAGTCAGGGGAGTCGACCGAGCGGCAGCGAGGTTAGGTGCTACCTATGTGGCCAGACAGGACACATAGCTAGGGAATGCCCCGGTCAAGGTGGGGGAACGTCAGTGCAGCGACCGCAGCAGTCGCACACGGCACAGTCGCCGCAGGCTCGCCAGCGTCAGGGCCAGCCGTTGAGATTTTCGCAGCCATCTACGAGCGCACCAGTTCCGAGGCAGCAGTTGAGGTCCGCACAGCCGGCATCTGGCGCGTCAGCTCCGAGACAGGGAGCGCAGGCGCCGCAAGGCAGAGTGTATGCTGTCGGCGACTCACGTGCTGCAGGACCGTCCCCAGACCCTTCGGTCGCTCACGGTACGTTACTGTTGTATAACTCTTGGGCGTCATTTCTGTTCGATACGGGCGCATCGCATTCCTTTATTTCTGCTGCTTGTGCTGAGATGCTGGGGCTAAGCAGTGAGCCGTTGAGTCCACCTCTGTGCCTTGACACACCAGTCGGAGGTGAATTTGTGTTGACTAGAGTGTGCCGAGCCTGCGAAGTTAGAGTAGCAGACCTTTCTTTCCTTTGTGACCTAATCGTGCTGGGTATGACTGCCTTCGACGTGATCTTAGGCATGGATTGGCTTGCGAGGTACCGTGCGTACATCGACTGTTATCGGCGACGGGTGACAGTGTCAGCAGGCAGCACGACCGTTTCGTGTTCGCTGGGCAGCAAGAGCGGAATTCTCCTATCGGCATTATACACCGTTGATGAGGTGTCGATCGTGCAGAGCCGAGAGTTACCGCGAGTAGTATGCGAGTTTCCAGAGGTCTTTCCCGAGGAGTTGAGTGGGTTGCCGCTAGTTCGCGAGGTAGAATTCAGGATCGACCTGATGCCGGGGACGGCGCCGATATCAGTAGCGCCTTACAGATTCGCGCCAGCAGAACTGACCGAGCTGAAGACTCAGCTCGAAGAACTCCGAAAAAAGGGGTTTATACGTCCGAGCACATCACCGTGGGGAGCGCCAGCACTCTTCGTGAAGAAGAAGGGTGGAGCGCTGAGGATGTGCATAGATTACCGGAAACTGAACCGGGTCACGGTGAAGAACCGGTACCCGATGCCGAGAATCGACGATCTATTCGACCAGTTGAGAGGGTCGACGTGCTTTTCGAAGATCGATCTACGTTCGGGATACCACCAGTTGCGAGTCCGGGAGGAGGACGTCGCAAAGACCGCGTTTCGGACGCGGTATGGGCATTACGAGTTCCTAGTAATGCCCTTCGGGTTGACAAACGCGCCTGCAGCGTTCATGGATCTGATGAACCGCATATTCCGGCCGTTCTTAGATCAGTTTGTAGTGGTTTTCGTAGACGACATCCTGGTCTACTCTCAGAGTGAGGAAGCGCACGTGGTGCATTTGAGGGCTGTCTTGACTTTACTGCGCACGCATCAGTTGTATGCCAACCTGGAGAAGTGCGAGTTTTGGCTCGCCGAGGTGAAGTTCCTCGGACATGTCGTTTCGGCCGACGGCATACTGGTCGATCCGGCGAAGGTCGACGCGGTCTCGAAGTGGGCGCAGCCCACGAACATCTTCGAGATTCGTAGCTTCTTGGGTTTGGCGGGTTATTATCGACGGTTCGTACAGGACTTTGCGCGCCTAGCCGCGCCTTTGACTTTCCTTACGCGCAAGGGAGTCAAGTTTGCGTGGACTGAGGACTGTGAGCGTTCATTTACAGAGCTGAAGGCTCGCCTGACTACCGCTCCAGTGTTGATAGTGCCAGAACGCAGAATTGGCTATGAGATTTATTGCGACGCGTCCGGTGAGGGACTAGGCTGTGTATTGATGCAGACAGGTAGGGTAGTTGCATATGGCTCCAGGCAGCTGAAGACGCACGAGCGCAACTATCCTACACACGACTTGGAGTTGGCAGCAGTCGAGTTCGCACTGAAGATCTGGCGCTATTATCTGTACGGTGAGGGATTTCAGGTTTTCTCGGACCATAAGAGTCTCAGATATATCTTTACCCAGAAAGACCTGAATATGCGCCAGCGGCGATGGATGGAGCTACTTGATGATTACGACTTTGAGCTACTCTATCACCCGGGCAAGGCGAACGTGGTCGCCGACGCCCTGAGTAGGAAGTCGATCCATTGCCTTGCTAGCATAGCAGTCCGGGAGTGGGACATGATGGGAGAGCTTGGCACGTTTGGGCTTGAGCTAGAGGAGGTAACAGATCGGGTATCTATGTGCTCGTTGGTGGCGCGGCCCACACTACTTGCCCGAGTTTTGGAGGCGCAGTGTGAGGATGCCGAAGCAACGGCGATCTGGGCGAGGGTTGCTTACGGCATTGACGCAGAGGGTTGGGAGCAGAGCGCAGATTGGGGTTTGCGGTACCGAGGAGGGTTGTTTGTGCCACGTAGCTGTAGAGACGACGTGCTACGAGAGTCACATCATTCGCGTCTTACGGTGCATCCTGGTGGCACTAAGATGTACCGCGACATCAGACGTTATTTCTGGTGGAGCGGAATGCGGAGAGCGGTCGCGGAGTACGTATCGAGATGCCTTACCTGTCAGCAGGTGAAGGCCGAGCATCAGCGTCCCTCTGGTTTGTTACAGCCCCTGTCCATTGCTCAGTGGAAGTGGGAGCACGTCACGATGGATTTCGTGAGTGGTTTACCGAGATCGCCGAAGGGGCGTGATGCAGTATGGGTAGTGGTCGATCGGTTGACGAAGTCGGCCCATTTCCTGCCCATGAGGATGACTGACTCAGTCGACGTGTTGAGCACCCTATACATCCGTGAGATCGTCCGTCTCCACGGAGTTCCCGTATCGATAGTGTCTGATAGGGATCCTCGATTCACTTCCAGGTTCTGGCCGAGTCTTCAGACGGCTTTGGGTACTGAGGTCCTACTGAGTACAGCATACCACCCTCAGACAGACGGCCAGTCAGAGCGCACTATCCAGATTTTGGAGGACATGCTGCGTGCATGCGTATTAGATTTCAGAGGCTCGTGGGAAGACCATCTACCGTTGGTCGAGTTCGCCTACAACAATAGCTTCCAGTCCAGTATTGGGATGGCGCCTTTTGAAGCATTGTATGGGAGGCCGTGTAGATCGCCCGTGTGTTGGGCAGAAGTGGGGGACAAGAGTTTGATCGGTCCCGAACTTGTTCGAGAGACGACTGAGAAGGTCGCACTGATACGTGAGCGGTTGAAGACCGCACAGAGTCGGCAGAAGAGTTATGCTGACAGACGGCGCCGACCTCTTGAGTTCGCAGTTGGTGACCACGTATTTCTCAGGGTGAGTCCGAAGAAGGGACTGATACGGTTTAGCCGCGGCGGAGGCAAGCTAGCCCCGCGCTACATTGGGCCATTCGAGGTGTTAGGCAGAGTCGGAGCAGTTGCTTACCATCTGGCTCTGCCACCGCAGCTTGGAAATGTGCATAACGTCTTCCACGTTTCCCAACTGCGGAAGTATCACGCAGACCCCTCTCACGTCATTGAGTGGGCGGATGTTGAGGTTGCTGATGATGTCTCATACGAGGAGAAGCCGGTGCTGATTGTAGATTCACGGGAGCAAGTCTTGCGTGGCAAGACTATCCGGCTAGTACGTGTACTTTGGCAGCGTCACGGAGCTGAGTCGACATGGGAACGCGAGGACGAGATTCGCACGAAGTACCCAGACCTATTCAACTCTTGAGGTACGTTTTAATTTCGCGGACGAAATTCTTTAAGGAGGGGAGGTTGTAAGGACCGCTCCCGGTCAATTTGGGTCAATTTGGGTCAATTTTGTGAAAAATGGATGAAAATTTAATAATTCGCGATTTGACCAAATTTTGACCCGAGAGTCACCGAGGGCTACTATTTGAGCCATTTTAAGTTGGAATTGTAATATTATGGATATTAGGTTCATATGGAAGCTAAAATTTAGCGAAACACGGTTCCGACGGTTTCGAAAAACGTGTCCGTTTCGGACGATTTCGGGTCCGAAATGACAAAAGTGGCTTGTGGGACCCCTCTACTTTACACTTGTCATGTATCTAGAGCGGGGGAGACTTTTGAGTGATTAAAAAAAGTTAATTGTTTTAATTTAGATTTAAAAGAAAATGGAAAATAGGTTTATTTTATTAGTTTAATGTTTAAATAATTATATTTAAGTTATAAGAGAGGGGGAGGGAGTTGATTCTCGGCAGAACACAAGGAAAGGAAAGAGAAAGAGAAAGAGAAAGAGAAAGAAGAAAGAAGGAAGAAGAAGAGAAAAGATTGTGGCGATTTCCCGACGTTCCGACCGTCCAAACGTCTTGATTTTTGCGTATTCGGGTTCTCCTCGTCGTGGGCTACAAGAGGTATGTTTTGGATTCTCATTTCCTTGAGTTTGGATTTATGGAGTTGTGGAATATGGTTTGATTGAGGTTGGATTAGTGTTAAGGGGGTAATTTGGAGCGTTTTGAGACAAACGGGAGGTTTGTCCGGTGACCGGGAGCTCGCCGGAGCTCCGGCCGGTCACCGGAGGTGGGGCCCGCGTGCCCGGAGTTCGGGTTTTTACGTGTTATGCAATCCCGGAAAATCCCTAGAACACTAATTCGTGACTTTGGAAGAAATTGGAATTAATTTGGCTAAAATGTGTTTGTTTCGCTAAACTTTAAAGTCGAGATTAAATCCCCCGGAAGTCGGAACGTAATTCCGTCAATTTTATTGGTGATCTCGAATTTAATTATGCGCGTAGAATAAATTTGAGAATTGTTGGAATTGAATTGTGGGAAAAGATTATTTATTATTTGAGGAACCTTAATGACGGGATTGAGTCGCTCGGGCGTCGGAATTTGGTTCCGTCGATTGCGATGGACCCCTTGAATATAATTATGATTTGTTGATGCGAAAATGGAATTTTTCGGGGTCCCGAGGTCATTTTAGCGTTTCCGGGCAGATTCGGGAAAGTGCGCGAATTGGGCCGTTCCGGGTCCTTTTTGGCAACTCGGTGTAATTAGGAAGTATTGGAGTGATCGGGACTCATTGGGGTGTACTTGGGCGTTAGTTTCGTTAGAATCGGACTTCGATCAATTGCTAAAGTTTGTGCGTTTGTCGTTATTAGATTCTTCCATCGCTCGTGGAAAGGGAAGGATTTAGACGTGGTGTCGCGAGAGACTTGGAGCTAACGTTGGATAATTATCGAGGTAGGGAAAAGTAGCCGTATATCCGTACATGACTTGGGAAAGTTACTAGTAATTGCATGTGGGCACCTTTTGTGTTCTTAGTATATGTATGTGTAGAATTGCATGTGGGCACCTGGTTGTGTCTATAGGTTGATTATACTACAGCGACGTGCCATTCCGCTGTATGCTTTGTTGGGGGTGTTACCGCTTTACTCGTTGCGTTTGGTTTGAATGTGTTATGCTTGTTCAATTGTGAGTAATGGTAAATTGTGATTTGACGTGTTTGAAGATGTCGTGCCTTAACATGTAAATTGAAATGATTTGAGTTGAGTATATTCTTCACTATGGTTGAACTGTATTGTGAGTAAATGGTAAATGCGATTTGATGTGTTTGAAGATGTTGTGCCTTAACATGTAAATCGAAATGACTTGAGTTGATTATTTCTCTCCTGTGGTTGAAATGTTTTGTGGATGATGGTTACGGGCGGGAGCCCAGTGTGTGTGGATGTTGGTTACGGGCGGGAGCCCAGTGTGCGTGGTGGTTTGTGTTTGTTGCTGGTTGACGCCCAGGTGGGAAAGATACGTCCGTGATCTCCGTTCGGGTGGGGTAGATTTGCGCTCTTACCGCGCTTCTCCATCCATGCCGCGAAGAGGCGTCCACGCCTTTCGATTAGCAATCGAAGAAGTGGGGGGCAGACCAGGCCCAGACAGCTAGCCACTGTAAACTGGCGGCCGCGAAGAGGTTTCACGCCTACGACTAGCTATCGAAAAGTGGGAGGCAGACCAGGCCCAAACAACTTGCGACTGTAAACTGGCGTGTTATAGGTTGCATCACCTGGTCGTGTAGACCTTGTCCAACACCGTGCGTGTTTGGCAAGATGGACTCGACGAAGTACCCGGATTGTTGCCTTTCCTTGAGTGAAAGGTTTGTTTGATTGATGTGGCTTGGTTGATTGTGTGATGATTTGGGTATTGAGAATGAGACGAAATGTTTCGATAATGGTTGAGTTTTACTATTGATCTTTTTCGAACTGTGCTTATGTATCACCCTGTCAATTACTTGTATGCCGTTGTCAGTCGGGTATCCGTTGCGGTGAGCGTAAATGCTCACCCCCTGCTACTTTTCCTGCAGACAGGTGAGGATCGTGATTGTGGATAGGAGGATATCTCGAAGCTGGAGGAGCTGGAGAGTCCGGGTTGTTTTGGGCGTGTTAGTTGACGTACAATTTAGTGTCGACGTTTTGTTGTTTCTTGATCATACTTTGAGTCTCTGACTCGTGTTGTATATTCTTTTGAGCAGTTATAAAATTCGCGGTTCATTGTATTTGTGTTCTTTTTATTTGGTTACTATTATTGTTTCAGTTGTTTCGGACACTGATTCCTCGTTCGCGTTCCGGGCTCGGTCTCTACCGAATTTGGGGCGTGACACAGGTAGAAACAACCTCCAGAGGTGCTTCTTCGATCTGGTGTGCTTCCCGCCCAGTCAGCATCACAGTATCCAACCAGAGTAGGAGAGGTATCAAAGGAATATAGCAAACTCAATTCAGAGGTTCCCGAGATGTACCTTATGATTCTCTTTGCATGAGCCAAGTGACTGACTTTTGGATTGGCTTGATATCGAGCACAGACTCCCACAGAGTAAACGATGTCAGGTCGACTTGCTGTTAGATAGAGGAGACTTCCTACTATGCTTCGATAGAGACTTTGATTAACTGATTCTTCCATCTCGTCCTTTGTGCACTTGTCATGTGTGGCAATAGGAGTCCTCTTATGCGAAGCCTTTTCTAACCCGAACTTCTTGACAATGTTCTTTGCGTATTTGCTTTGGGAGATAAATATTCCATCTAACATCTGCTTGATCTGGAAGCCTAGGAAGTATGTGAGCTCACCGACCATACTCATCTCAAATTCAGACTGCATATGTTGGACGAAACGTTCCACCATCTTGTCTGACTTCCCTCCAAATACAATGTCGTCGACATATATGTGGGCAATCATGATGTCCCTTCCTTCCTTCTTCACAAAGAGAGTTTTGTCTACTCCCCCTCGAATATAGCCATTCTGTATAAGGAATTGGGTAAGGCGTTCATACCATGCTCGTGGAGCTTGTTTGAGTCCGTAGAAAGCTTTCTTTAGCTTGTAGACATGGTGCGGAGAGTCATGGTCTTCGAATCCCTTTGGTTGGGCTACATAGACTTCTTCGTTCAGATTTCCATTAAGGAAGACACTCTTTACATCCATTTGATAGAGTTTGAACCGCAGATGACATGCGATGCCGAGAAGAAGTCGTATGGCTTCCAGTCTGGCTACCGGAGCAAAGGTTTCTTCAAAGTCGACTCCTTCGACTTGTATGTACCCTTGAGCCACCAGTCTCGCTTTGTTTCGAGTGATGTTTCCTTGCTCGTCAGACTTGTTTTGGAATATCCATTTTGTCCCGATGACATTGACATTGTCAGGTTTGGGTACAAGTTCCCAGACTTCATTCCTTGCAAACTGAACCAATTCTTCTTGCATCGCGCAGACCCAGTACTCATCATTGATGGCCTCTTGTATATTCTTTGGCTCAATTTTGGAAATAAAGCAGATGTTACCTATCATCTCTTGGTGGTCAAGAGATGCCTTTTGTCGAGTCCGAACTCCCTCATTAATGTCTCCAATCACATCCTGGGGTGGATGATTCTTCTGAATTCTTTTTTACGGGGCTTTTTGCCTTATAGGAGATGCCTCTTTATCCGGGATGATTGGGCTTTCGTCTTCAGACACTTTGTTGCGCTCATCGTTTTTGACTTCTTGTCTGACTTCTCCTCTAACTTCTTGTCTGACTTCTCCTGAGAGATTTAGAACTTCTTCGTCCTCGTCACTTGGTTGCTCGTTATTGTCATCAATCACGACATTGATGGATTCCATGATAGTTCGGGTGTGTTTGTTGGATACACGAAAAGCCCAACTATTTCTGGAGTATCCGAGGAAGATGCCTTCGTCGCTTCTAGGATCCAATTTGCATCGAGGTTCCCTATCTGCGAGTATGTAGCAGACTGATCCAAAGACATGGAAGTATTTGACATTCGGTTTTCTCCCCCTCCATATTTCATAAAGAGTGAGCGAAGTTCTAGGGCGGAGGGTCACTCTATTATGAATATGGCATGCCGTATTCAAAGCTTCAGCCAAGAAATGCTGCGGGATGTCTTTGGCTAACATCATGACTCTTGCCATCTCTTGAAGAGTGCGATTCTTCCTTTCAACGATCCCGTTTTGCTGAGGAGTGATGGGAGCAGAAAATTCGTGTGCAATTCCTTCAGCATCACAAAAGTTTGCGAAGCTAATGTTCTCAAACTCCTTTCCATGATCGCTCCGAAGTCGGACGACTTTCCGAATGACTTCTCTTTTTTCTCGTTGAACTCTTCTACATAAGGCTTCAAAGACTGAGAAGGTATATGACTTTTCTCGAATAAAGTCTACCCAGGTGTACCTCGAGAAGTCGTCTACACATACAAATATGTACTTCTTCCCACCTAGACTTTCTACTTGCATGGGTCCCATAAGGTCAACATGAAGAAGTTCTAGAACACGAGAAGTAGTAAGATGTTGTACCTTCTTGTGTGACTTCTTGACCTGTTTCCCAATCTGGCATTCTCCACAGATTTTTACTTCAATGATCTTGAGGTTGGGAACTCCAATGATCGTCTTTTCAGAGAGAATCTTTTGCATGCTCCTAAAATTGATGTGACCAAGTTTTTGATGCCATAGTTTTGTCTCTTGAGCTTTGGATAAAAGGCACTTGGTTGGCGAGGTACTGACTGTTGGAGACCATAGATAACAATTGTCAAGGGACCTGTGGCCTGTCATGACTTCCTTCTGTTGTTCGTCTTTGACCGAGCACTTGTCACGAGTGAAGTGGACATCCAGATTTAAATCACATATTTGGCTTATGCTGATGAGATTTGCTGTGAGGCCTTCTACTAGTAGAGCTTCTTTCACACATGGAGAGTTGGGAAGATTGAGTTTTCCTTTCCCTAGCACTCTAGCTTTTACTCCATCTCCAAAAGTGACGAAGCTATTTGTGCATGGTATTAAAGTGACCAAGAAAGAGCTATTACCCGTCATATGTCGAGAGGATCCACTATCAAAGTACCAATCGTTGCAGGTTGAGGCCTTTAAAGCGGTGTACGCGATGTTAGCTCGATAGTTGACCTCTTTGACTCGCCATTCCTTCTGTGGTTGGCTTTTCTTGATGGTGGTCCTTTTCTTGACCAAGCTCTTCCCATATAGCTGATAGCAGAAGGGTCGAATATGTCCTCTTCGTCCACAATGATGACAAACCCAGTTGTGTCTTTTGGTCTGGTTTTTGAACCGGCCAGAGTAAGAGGCTTTTTGGTTGCTTGGTCAGCCGTGAAGTTAGGTGACTTCTGACGGGGCTTCTGGGCGGCGGACTTCTGAGGGACGTAGATGGTGTGTGATGATGATGCATCTTTTGAATATCCAAGTCCTTCCATATTCCTGGCTGGTTTCTCGATTGAAAGGATTTGATCTTGAGTGCCAGTGCTTGGATTCATCATCTTCACTGACTTCGTGACCTGCTCTAACTCGCCTTTTAGTCGAGCAACTTCCTTTTTGAGATCAACAGTCGTCTCGAGAAGTCTTGACTTGTTTTCATTAAGAGTAAGAATGAGAGCATTTTGTTTTTCGATTACCTGAGAGTCTTCAAGACACTTGACATACCATTCGTTGTAAGCGTTGTTGAGAGTCTCATCGGATAGCTCATCATCAGAGTCATACTTCATTGAGCTTTCAGCTTGTTGATCTATTGTGGAGGAAGTGAAAGCCACATAGTTACTTGTATGCTCAAGGTCACTGTCTTCCATATCTTCATCGTCAGTTAGAGAGGCATTGAATCCCTTCTTCTGTTTCTTTAAGAAGTTGGGACATTCTCTCTGCATGTGTCCATACCCCTCACATTCAAAGCACTGAGCTCCTTTACCTGATCGTTCTCCTCGTCCTCCATCGTTGGCTGTGTTTTCGAGCTTCTGAAACTTGTGCTGTGGCTTGTCTCTGACTTCTCGGGTGACTTTTCTTCCTGTCATCTGGCCAACTCTTTTCATGACTTTGTTGTAGTTTTTGACCAGCATGGCGATAGTTTCCTCAATGTCACTGTCCGACTCAGAGTGTGTTGAGTTCTTCTGCTTTTGATTAGAACTTTTGAAAGCCACACCTTTATGTTTCTTCTCGATAGGAGGTAGGGAGAGCTCGAAAGTCATTACTGAGCCCATGAGCTCATCAAACTTCAGTGTCTTCAAGTCATGGACTTCTTCGATGGCGGTGATCTTCATCTTGAATCTGGGAGTTAGAGCTCTCAGCGTTTTTCTGACCAAATCTTCATCGGTCATAGGCTTGCCAAGTGAACATGATTCATTGGCCAGATCCTTGATGCGCACATTAAACTTCTTTGTCATTTTATCCATTAGGCAAGACTTGCATCTTTCAGTTTGAGTGAACTCAAACGGACTTAAAAGTTCACACTTGTGAAGTGTTTAAATGCGTTTCTCGCTCATTAGGCAAGACTTGCATCTTTCAGTTTGAGTGAATTCAAACGGACTTAAAAGTCCACACTTGTGAAGTGTTGAAATGCGTTTCTCGCTCATTAGGCAAGACTTGCATCTTTCAGTTTGAGTGAATTCAAACGGACTTAAAAGTCCACACTTGTGAAGTGTCGAAGTGCGTTTCTCGCTCATTAGGCAAGACCTACATCTTTCAGTTTGAGTGAATTCAAACGGACTTAAAAGTCCACACTTGTGAAGTGTTAAAATGCGTTTCTCACTCATTAGGCAAGGCTTGTATCTTTCAGTTTGAGTGAATTCAAACGGATTTAAAAGTTCACACTTGTGAAGTGTTGAAGTGTGTTTCTCGCTCATTAGGCAAGACTTGCATCTTTCAGTTTGAGTGAATTCAAACGGACTTAAAAGTCCACACTTCTGAAGTGTTGAAATGCGTTTCTCGCTCATGAGGCAAGACTTCCATCTTTCAGTTTAAGTGAATTCAAACGGACTTAAAAAGTCCACACTTGTGAAGTGTTGGAATGCGTTTCTCGCCTATGTGCCTTAAACGACAATGCTAGATTATAATTTGGTTTAAATCATCATATTTAAGCCTCTTATTACTTACGTTATAGCGATTAAGCTCAACAACGTAAATACATGGTCCTAAAGACGTGGATGCCTACTCTTCTTCATATGATCCTTGTGTTGTTTGCAATCCCTTATTCCCGTGTCCTGGCTCATTGAAGTGATAGCAGACCTCCTCCATTTTTAACTTAGCTTTCATATCAGCTTTGGGAGCTGCTTGAACCCTTGGATCTTTGGGGTGTCTGATCTGCCTGCAAGGTGCTCAGGAGCCTTACCCTTACCCTGATCAGCTTTCTTGAAGCTGACCTTCTTGTTGACCATAAGGACCTGTGTGGTCTTGCCCTTAAGGTTCTTTTCAGCGGTCATAAGCATCCCATGAGGCTCTGCCAAGGACTTTTCCATGTCATGCATATTGTAATTTACTACGAAATCACAGTATGTATCTTGAAGTGACTGCAACATAAAATCGGTTTGGTCACTAAGCAATTTTGATGAGTATCCTTAGTGCCCTAGCGGTGGCTCAGCAGGTGGTTCCTGGGTAAGAATATACTACTTTCGTTCATGCTTGAGTACAAGCCTCAAGTTTCTATCCCAATCTAAGTAATTCACGCCCTTGAGTTTGTCCTTCTCAATCTGGACTCTCATTGCGCTATTACTACTTAGTGTGGTGTTTGTCATTTAGTTCTACATGGTAAAATTAATTCAAATTCAAGTTGGAGATTCAGTTATAAAACACTTGTCTGATTCTAACATTAGAATCTGAACCAAGAACCTCGCATACCCTCAATTGAAGTGAACGGAGACTCACTGCCACAATTGAGAGCACTAAGGTAGGAATACATCTATTTACTAAACCATGTAATTCCTGACTAGGGTCTGTACTAAAAGTACACGACACACCCTATACTGAAACCTGGGTCAGCCCTAGCTGACAATCGTAGACAACTCTACCAAGTTTGAACTATGGACAGAACTAATGTTGCTACTACGTGGAGGCGCACACATCCACATAGAACTACCCATCTCATCCAGACTTCTCCTCTATGAATGTTACGCGTATGCGTACCGACACCCACAAAGCCCTTTTGAGTGCCCAAACTTGGATGCTATCACTATTGACTTATAACTATTTGCCTATAAGTGAATTATTACAACCTGATTGTATATCGATACAATCTTAACTGGAATCATCAATTTCAAATCCATGCAAAGATGATCCCTTAACCAATTACATGCAAGTCTTATTAAATACCGTTGTTAATCTACACATGTGTGTGATAGCTAAACATACATAAACTGATGCATATAATAACTATCCATACATTCATACATTCTCAATATATAAATGTAACTATAAAACATGCATAGCTAAGCTCACCCTAAGGATCCTAGGATTCTAGCAAAACTGATCCTAAAGACTTGGTTTTCAAGATCCAGGCTTGCTCCATCCTTGTGGACTCCCACTGGCTCCGAGTCTCCTCCAGACATCGAATCTCCCTCTTGACTTGTATCTTGTGTAGGTCTTCATAATTACAATCTTAAGGTAAATAAACAATGTACTCAGCCTCCACCGTAGAATCGACAATGGTGTCCTACTTCATGCTTTACTAGCTGAAAACTTCACCATTCAACACGAACACATATCCTGACTGACTCTGATAGTCATCACGATCCGTTTGGAAACTAGCTTCAATAAAACCTTCGATGACTAGCTCATCATCATTCCTTCCCCGTATACAAGAAAAGTGTCCTTCATTCTCCTCAAAATTTTGAGGATTTCCCTAACTGTAGTCCATTGTTCCTCACCGGGGTTGGATTGATGCCTACTGGTACAACTGAAGGCAAACGAGACGTCCGGTCTCGTACATGTCATGGCATACCTGATGAATCCAATAGCCGAAGCATATGGAATTCCATCCATCCTTTTCCCGCTCATCAGCTGTCACCGGACACTGAGTCTTGCTAAGTTTTATGAAGGAATTCCATGGGTTCCAAACAATTAAATTCATGCAGCGGACTTGAAAATAACCTTGGAATTCGAAGATTAAGATCTTATGTGAAAATTTCAGCATGCAAATAATAAAATTAAATCTTAAAATACCTTTTGCAAATCGATCAAAACACAAAGTTTATATGTTCTCTAAATCGTCCACACAAGCACAACCCCTCTACAAAGGTTTCTACACACAAGTTTACTAGTGTTGTGTGTAGAAGAAAAGCAAGAACTCAACAATGGAGGTAGAGGGAAGGGGCGGCTAGAGAGAGAAAAGGGGCCAAAAATTAGAATGCTTTAGGGTTAGAATTATGTGGAAAAAATCTGATTTTTAATATCTTTTTATTCACATAATTAAAAACACTTAAAACTTGTTATTTACACTTAAGCCCCATTCTTAATTAAAACCAAGAATGGGCTTTAAGCCCAATTAGCTAAAACTTAATTAAACCTATTTGAGTTGGGTTCTAATTAAATGGTTTAGCTAAACCGGTCCAATCTCTTTAATTTGATTTCCTCAACCGTCTAGTTAATGAACCTAGGCCAGAAATCAACTTAATCGTTTTCAATTTGACTAAATCGAAAAACGGATTCTCACAATTTCCATCCAAACTTGTTTTTCTATACACTGTACTTAAAGTGTGTGACCCTCTAGGTTCACGATCCGTTTGCAGACTTGTGATATTACTATTTTACCCTTTCCATCATTAGTGGCCTCTAGCAACACATTATGATTACCCAACGTCCGTGATTATCGACGATTCGACTTAACCTGTTATCGTACTTGTCACTAACCGTTTATCAAACCGATATCCAGATTGATCAATAAGCATAAAACCGTCATCCTAATTTATCAATCACTTTTTCTTGATATGTGAGATGAGACCTGCATGGCCATGCTATTCCTTCAGTCATACTCATCAAGTGGCCTAAACGGATATCTTTCCCATACCGGAGTATGAGTGATAAATCCCTCTTCCGTCTTTCTTGTTCACTAATGTAATTCATAATAAAGCCAATCAGAGCCATAATGGCTACCCTTTTACAAGTAAGGTTAGATTAGGTCAAACTTAGAGATTCATTACACAGTGCACACAAAGACTCGTTGGTCTTTGGATATAATGACAAGCTACGATCTGTGAGTATCCCATGACAGTATCTATGCTGCATACTCACCACCGGGTCGTCCAATACCATGGCCCTAATGATATCTATGATATAACTCCGGGACTTACTTTGCCATGATCAATAGAGCGTGATCACAAGAAGTTAGTCTCATACTGATCGCTTCTTAAAGAAATTTAGCTGATTAGGGACACATCAAATTTAATTCTTTCTGATCTATAGTTCTACTATTAGTGATTATACACATAATGATATAGATCAAATTACATTCGATATATTACTACAACACATTAGTAATATTTGCCAATATATTTTTTTCGAAAAGATAATAAAACATTACATCTGTAGATCAGTTTTATATTGGACTGGGGCATAACTTTAACATTTTATGCCATGACGGATGGGTAAGAATTCTTTCTTGGAATTAAGCATTGAGAACCTACTCAATAACTTGTTCACATAGGGTCTCTGACTTAAACCCAAGACCCACTATGTGGGACCTCTATATATCTTGATCCCCAAGATATA
The DNA here is from genome assembly GCA_963920655.1 of Geranium rotundifolium. Lineage (NCBI taxonomy): Eukaryota > Viridiplantae > Streptophyta > Magnoliopsida > Geraniales > Geraniaceae > Geranium > Geranium rotundifolium. The sequence goes on along the minus strand of OY987311.1, from coordinate 22,317,837 downwards.
AGCAGCATCGCCTAAGTCCTTCATTGGAAAACTATTCCCTTAACCAAGCCTTTGTAAAGCTCAAGGTTGGGATGTCATTTCCAATGAGTAAAATGTCATCGACATACAACACCAGAAAGACTATCTTACTTTCATCCGCCTTCTTGTAAACGTAAGCCCCATCTTTAATCTTGATAAAGTCGAACTAATTTTTAGCTTTATCAAAATATAGATTTTAATTCTGCTAAATGGCACCCAGCCTGGCCTCATAATTGGTACTGTCCACGACTTCTCGAAAGGTGGTGGGTTTATCAACTTCATCGACCAATACCTTTCAGATCGCCTTGGACCGTCCTGAAGAACTGCAGTGGGTGGTTCCTGCTCTACAAGGTTATCAAGCGGTTACTGAGAAACTGTGCCACCCATATTACCATCTAGATGTACATTCCTCCCGTTGACTTCGTCAGAGCCCGATTCATAATGAACACGACTATTTTTAGAGCATAACTCCAGAAAGAGATTGGAGGATTAGAGTGACTCATCATGGAACGAACCATATCCCACAACGTTCGATTCCAGCCTTTGGACACACCATCCTGTTGCGGTTTTCCTAGCGGAGTCCATTCTGATAAGATCCCATATCCCTCAAGATGATCATGAAACTATGTGGACAAGTATTCTCCACTTTTATATAAACGAAGTACCTCAATACTTTTCCTGAGCTGGTTTTGTACTTCAGTCTTAAACTCTTTGAATTTATCAAAAGTGTCAGACTTATGTCTTATTGAATAGATATAATCAAATCTACTACAATCGGCAGTAAAAGTGATAAAGTAACTTAAACCACTCATTGCAAGTGGACTCATTAGCCTAAATACATCCCGTTGCGCATTAGGTCAAATAGGTCACCCGCCTTTCACCTCTGCCAATGAAGGGCGCTCTAGTCATTTTTCCCATCAAACAAGCCTCGCACCCTTCATCGAATAGAATTCGAATGGACTTAGAAGTCTGCACTTGTTAAGTGCTGAAATGCGCTTCTCATTTATGCGACCCAAATGAATATTTGAGTATTGTTTAAATCATCAGATTTAAACCTCTTATTATTAACGCTATATTCTGAGCTTAAGTTTTCATATTCAATATGTATAAACCATAGACTTTATAAGAACTTACATAAGTATGTAATACACATTATAAAGTACTAATGCAAGTCTACTACGCAAAACAAGAATAATGGAGATTATAGAAGTTGCGGAAACCCTAATTATGTTCTTCTACTTTCGAGTTTCTTTTCATCCGTACAGATTCATGCCCGGTATAAATACCCATGAATCAGAAGTAGAATGATTAAGCTCAATAACGAGAATATTAGAAGGTATAGATCCACCACCCTTCTTTAGATCATCCTTGAACTTCTTGCAATCTCTTTTCCAATGACCGGCCCGTTGGCAGTAGAACCAGACTGATTCCCTTTGTTTTTAGCCTCCCCGAGTTTAGGAGGTTTAGGAATTCGGGCCAGTCTCATCTTTTTTGTCGCGTGCATAGGGGCTTTACCCTTATAACCTCCAGCTTTAAAGTTAGATCCCTTCCTGACCATTAGAACATCCCCTGGTATAAGCTAGATGTTCTTCTCAGCTGTTACACGCTTTCATTGCAACTCTAAGATGATTTTGTCCATATCATGCATATTATAGTTCATAAAGAAATTATCATAAGCACGGGGAAGGGATTGTAGAGTGAAGTCTACAATGCCATCTCCTGTCCCATCCCAAGACTCGGTCTTGTCAGGTGTTCAAGATGTCCCTTCAGCTTTAGGACGTAGGGACTAACAGAGCTTAATGCTGATATTTTGCAGGAGAGTATTTTCTTGAGAATGACGAATCTTTCGAGTCGAGTCTTGTCCTTCAACATAACCCTTATCTGCGGCATCATGGCACAAGGGTCCTCGAACAGTTCCATAAACTGCTTTTGGAAGTCTCCCTCCAAGAAGCCCAACATCACATACGCCACATCCCCATAATCGCCAAGGTTCTTCCTAAATGCATCCTTAACGGCCCTAATGGCGTTGAGTGTTGGTTCCCCAGGGATAGCCCGGTCAAGGACGTATTCCTTGCGTTCCAACTTGAACACAATAGTTCCTTTCCTAGTCCAGATAGTTTACTTCATTGAGCTTAACCTTCTCTAAGATAGGCCTCAACGATAAACTTTTCGTGTTTATTAGCCATTTATCTACGCGAGGAAAAAAAAATTTAATCAGAAAGTTGAATAAATTTACGAGGATCCTGAATGAACATCAACCATCCGATTCTATTTTAATAGAATCTAAAACCAAGACCCATGATTCGGGAATCGAAGTACGCTAAGGCGCACCGCTCCGACTCACTTATTTAGGTAGGACATGTATCCAATTACAACCAATGCAATTGAGTCCAATTACAACCCACGTAATTCTTGGAAAGGGTATGTGCTGTTGCACACGGCATACCCTTTCTAACACCGTAGCTCGACCTTGGCCGAGAATAGCAGTTAAGTCAACCAAATCAAGTATGCTTAATTCGATAAAGATGCTTCGCTAAGGCGCACGACATCAATAGAGTGGGGAACTATACAAGCTTATGATTTTGGGTGTGTGTCTCACTTGACTTAAAAATTTTTGTGATCGGTTGAGTTTAAATAATTTATGTTTGATAAAATTATGAACCCGTCATAAAAAAATCCGTACTGTGACGTTTCCAATTTATCTCACATTATCTTCTTCGAAACCCTCATTTACAACCTGTGCAAAGACGTTTTCAAATTTGAACATATCCATTACAACCCGTGCGACGATGGTTCACAACGCTTTAACATGGAAACAATAAATCCGATTTTAATATTTGAATGTTGGTGATAGCTTAAACTAAAATTAAATAAATTCTAGCATGCATCAAAGCATTAAATATGCATAAATAGCCCAAGCTAAGGTCCTTAGTATTCTATGAGACGAAGACTCCTTGAGCTCTTCTCGTCATCACTGATAGCATTTTTGTGCCCTAGTCCAATTGCTAGTAGTCTATAAATGTCAATGTATGATTATCATCGTTTGTAATATATAAAACGGCTTTGTATTACTTATGTGTTGAAGTAATATATTAAGCATGATCTAATTTATGACCACTAAAGTAGTAGAACCATAAATCTGTACGGATCACACTTAACGAGTCCCTGGTCAATATACACTTGAATAAAAGCGACCAATATGAAGATGGTTCTCAATGATGTAGTTCTGCTTGTCATAGGGATGAGGGATCCCGGAATCATATCATAGATATCATGAGGTGATTGATATCGGACGACCCGCTTTGAATAGTGTTTCATAGATTAAGCCATGAACATATTCAAATGCGATAGCTTGTCACGATATCCTTAGACAAAGGAGTCTTTGTGATCGCTATGCAATGTACGTGCGGCTTTAACTTGCGCCTAACGCTTTTCGTAATAGGATTGCAATAACGGGCATGATTGGGTGGCGGAACGGGTTTCATGAGTGACACGAAAGACGGCTAAGGGATTTATCCCTCGTACTACGGTATGGGAAAGATATCCGTTAAAGGCCTCTTGATCGAGAGTGACTGAGAGAAAGAACATGGCCATGCCAGTGATACGGGTTATCAGTTCTCAGCCATCTCACATATCAAGTTACAATGATTGATTGAACAAGGATGACGACTCTATGCCTTGTGATCAAACGGGATATCTAGAGATAATCGGATATCCTCAAACGGGATAAGGTTAAATCGAATCATCGATCATCATGCACCTTGAGTAATCATAACGTCTTACTTGAGACTACTTATGATGGAGCGGACAAGATAGATCTTTTGTGCCAATTTGCCAACGGTGGCATGAGCCTGGAGGGTCACACACATACAAGACGGATAACTTGAGACAAGGAAACCTTAACGTTTCTTGAGGAGCAATACATGGACAAAACTGAAGATTTTGGGCCATGGGTTCGGTTTGAGAGAATAATTAGCGAATCGAGAAAACTGAGATTTTTCGTCGATGTCGTGTCGGACTTTGTTTGATAAGTAACGACAAATAGGGTCGGGCGACTTTAGGACACGGCACGAAACCACATGGGCGAGCCCATTGGGCTCGGCCAATGAGGTCACGTGACCGGCCCAACAAGGGCCCATTTTAGGTCCAATAAGCCCAATGTGGCCGGCCACCTTGGTGGGTCCAAGGGTGGGGGCCACACACACCATGCTTAGTTGGTGATTGTTGATTAAGAGGTGAGTGATTTAAGGGGTATGGGTAATGACACCTTTAAACCCATGCTTTCACATTTTAACCCATACTTTCACCTTTTGACCCATGCTTATGAGTTAATGAAGTAGAAAAGATCAAGAGATCAATTTTCACTCACTCACATCCTCTCTCTCTCTCCTTGGCCGTCCAAGTCCCTCTCCCCTCTCTTCTTGCTCTCTTGTTCTTCACTTAATTGTTCTAGTAGGCATTAAGTGAAGGATCTTGAAGATCATCCCTTTGGTGTGGACTTGTTGTAGAGAAGAAGATCACAAAGTTCTTCTTTATCGATTCAACAAAGACTTAAAGGTAAATTTCTTGTGGAATAGATTTTGCCTTGGGATTTGATGGTTCATGTTCTTGGACAAGGTTTTGAGTTGCTTTTGTTAAATGCTTCCGCTATCTCGATGTTAAAGAACGCTCCAAAACCCTACAATCACCACTTAGGTCCCTCCCACTAGCTCGTGTACGTCCTCCAAGATAGTCACCGTTCTCGGTTTCAATCCTTGTCGACTTGACCAATTAATTACAATTAATACTCGGTTCGTAGACCAGATGAAAGAATAATTACACTTTATCGCTAGCGGTCCGCAGTCCGCATAAAAGAATAATTACACGTTACAATTTAACGGTTCACAGACCGTATTAAAGTGATAAAGAATTAAACGCTCTATTGGGGTATCTATATATTTATGCATTTCATCACATCACACAAAATGTTTTCACACAAGCATGTCGTCAAACAAGATACATTTCCGGTTTTAATTTTCATGCCCAAGTTGCTTGGTCGGGTTTATCGAAACTAGACATTTTCGAAAAATCGGTTTATTGAAACCGATCAAATCTGAAAATTTTTCAAAATATTTGATTGTGGGTTCATGCCACGGATCAAACATTGTGCACAAACCAATTGGGCCCAAGCCCATTGGCCGAGCCCTAATCACCGACTAGCTAGGGTTTGAAAAGTCTAGCCTCTGTGTCGCCACCACCGGCTTCCGGCCACCACACACCGCTGCCGGGGCAGAGACGGGTTGGTCACATGACCGGGGCCAACCCATGGCCACGGACCAGCCTAGCGCCGGCTTTCCGGCGCCCCCTACATGTATCTCCAATCCGGCTCTAGGAGAGTCCCGTCTTGGACCCGACAAATGCAATAATTTTCGAAAAAATCCAAATTGAACATATTTTCAGAAATTACATTTTTCATGGCATAATTAAACCCATATACAAAAAATAAATAATGTAAACACTCAGGCATGTTAAACATCAAATAACCGAAAACACACAAGGATCTCGAAGAGGTAGACCGCCTCTGAAACCACTGTTGGGTTCTGGGGTATCCAAATCAGGTGCATGGCAGCGGAAGCAACCTATAAACAGCCCCGAACCTACACAAGATTGACTACCCTGTTAGATTCTTAGAAAATCGAGTTTTCGGGTTTTACCTTGAATCTGTTCAAAAACAGATTTTGCAGAACCGTCATCTTTCCACCCTTGTAGCTCCCATACCAGCGCTCTATTGGAAAATCTGTATTTTCCAGACATTGTAGCCCTTTGAATTATCTTTCCAACGCTGCCGGTTTCAGGTTGATCAGAGCTCGGACGAGGCGGGTAGGGCTCACGCCATTTTGGTCGTTGGAACCGGAAAATCTGGATAGTTTCTTCAATTCTTGCTTGAATCACTAAGAAACACCAAGAATGGAAAGAATGGGCTTGAACCTCTTTAAAGGCACCTACGTATCCTCCCCGAGAAATCAAAACCACGTAGTTCTTGCTAGAGAATCAAACACACAAAATCTATACAAGAATTTTGGTGTTTAAAGAACAAGAGATGGAGGGAGGGAAGGAGCTTGGCCGGCCACCTCATTTTTGGAGAAGATGAATGAATAGCCAAACTTTTAGGTGATAATGATTATATAATTTGGGTGATGGTGGTGATGATATGATGAGAGTATGGCCCAACCATGCCCATACCTTGCCCATGCCTCTCTAACTCATCATCCTTATCACAAATGCCACATAATCACCAACACCTAATAGGCATCGCCATGGGCCCACAAGTGGGCCAACTATATTGGGCCATAAATGGGACGGCCATCTTGGCCTCATGAGCCGAAGCCCAATTGCTCCGGCCATGTGGTCTCGTGTCGCGTCCAATTATTATCCGACCCCTTTTCCGAACTTATCAAACAAAGTTCGATGCGATAATGACAAAAACCTTAGTTTTTCTCGATTCGCAAACAATTCTCACCTACACGAGCCCATGGCCCAAAACTCCCGGTTTTGGACATATCTCGTGTCTCAAGAATTGCCGACCTTCCCTTATCTCCCAAAACCCATATCCTTGGTGTGTGACCCTTTTAGGCTCATGCCACATTGGCAGATCGGCATAAAACCCACTTTTACCCGATTCATCATTAATGGCCTATAGTATACCATTGTGATTACCTAATGTACATGATAATCGAACTAATCGACTTAACCTCTTTTAGTACATGTCGTTATCCTTTTATCGCCCAGTATCTAGATTGATCATAAGGCATAGAGACGTCACCCTTATTTAATCAACCTCTGTTTCTCGATCTGTGAGATTACTAAATACTGATAACCCGTATCGTTAGCATGACCATGCTCTCCCTTAAGTCAATCTCTATCGAGTGGCCAAAACAGATACCTATCTCATACCGTAGTTAGAGGGATAAATCCCTTAGCCGCCTTTCGTATCACTCATACAGTCCGTTATGGTTGTCTGGTTACGGAGTACGTTAGGTGATAGCATTTGTGCCCTAGGTTCCAATTGTAATAGTCTGTAAATGTGTTTAATAGTTTATCATCGTTTGCAATGATTAAAACAAGCTTTATATTACTTATGTGTTGAAGTAATATGTTAAAGTATGATCTGATCTATGACCACTAAAGTAGTAGAACCATAGATCTGTACGGATGAAACTTAACAGTCCCTGGTCAAATATGCTTCAATAGAAGCGACCAGTATGAGGATGATTCTTTATGATATAGTTCTACTCGTCATTGGGATGCGGGATCCCAGAATAATATCATAGATATCATCAGGGGTTTGATATCAGACGACCCGACCTCAATAGTGTTGCATAGATATAGTCATGAACATATTCAGTGTCGTAGATTGTCATTCTATCCTTAGACCGAGGAGTCTTTGTGATCGCTATGCAATTGACGTCCGGCTTTGACTTGCGCCTAACACTATCCGTAACAGGATAACAATAACGGGCATGATTTGGTGGGGGACAGATTGCATGAGGGACAAGAAAGACGGCTAAGGGATTTATCCCTCATACTGCGGCATGAGAATGATATCCGTTTAGGCCACTTGATCGAGAGTGACTGAAAGAAAGTGCATGGCCATGCCAGTGATACGGGTTATCAGTTTTCAGTCATCTCACATATTAAGAAACATGATTGATCAAAATAAGGATGACGACTTTATGCCTTATGATCAATCGGATATCTAGCGATAAAAGGATAATGACTTGGACGACAGACAGGTTAAGTTGATTAGTTCGACTATAATGCACATTCGGTAATCATAATGGTATACTAGAGGTCATTAATGATGGATCGGGTAAAATGAGGTTTTATGCCGATCTGCCAACGTGGCCTAAGCCTAAAAGGGTCACACACCAAGGATATGGGTTTCGGGAGATAAGGAAATGTCGGCATTTATTGAGACACGAGACATGGCCAAAACTGCGCGTTTTGGGGTCGTGGGCCTGTGTAAGTGAGAATGGTTTGCGAATCGAAAAAAATGGGTTTTTTCGTCATTGTCGCATCGGACTTTGTTTGATAAGTTCGGAAAAGGGGTCGGATAATATTTGGACTCGACACGGGACCACATGGCCGAAGAAATTGGGCTTCGGCTTCATGAGGCCCAAATATGGCCGGCCCATTTAGGCCCATTTTATGGCTTGGCCCATTAAGGGCCCAAAACCATGTTTTGGTGTTATGGATTAGGATGATGAGATTGAGTTGGTGGTGAGCCCATACCTCCCATACCTCCCATACCTCTCATCATTTCATCATGACCATCACCATGACCATGACCATATATTATATTCATTCTCACTACAACACATTCTATTAATCTTCTTCTTTCCTCATGGAGATGGCCATGGCTCCTCCCCCCTCTCTCCATCACTTTTGTTCTACACACCAAATTCTTGTAGAATTGTGTGTGTATGAATATCTAGCAAGAATTACGTGGCTTTGATTCCTCGGGGAGGATACATAGGCGCCTTTGAAGAGGTTCAAGCCTATTCTTCCCATTCATGACGTTCCTGGTGTTTTCTTGGTGATCCAAGCAAGAATGGAGAAACTGTCCAGATTGTCCAGTTCTAGCGACCAATATTGCCTAAGCCATAGCTGCTTCTTCCGAGCTCCGATTGACCTGAAGCTGGAAGCGTTAGAAAGAAAAGGCAAAAGGCTACAACTTTTGTCAAATACGAATTTTCCAAAAGATCGCTGGTTTGGGAGATACAATGCCGAGAAGCTGACTGCTCCGTAGAGTCTGTCCAGCCAGATGGGGAAAATATTTTGCTCCAAACGGAGGTCTTCTCTTCCGAACTGGGTTTAAAGAAAAACACAAAAGATGTAGAGAATTGGCTGACGTTTAATCTCCAAAAAGAACCGAAGTAATTGGAGATTTGTAGCTCGAGATATGAAGCTTCAAAGTCTCGGTTTTCTGCTGTGTATATTTTGGTAAAACCCGATAGCTCGATTTCCCTAAGGATCTAACTTGGTAGTCGATCTTGCGCAGGTTCGGGGCGGTTCATAGGTTGCTTCCGCTGCCATGAACGTTATTAGGATGCCCCGGAACCCAACAGTGGTATCAGAGGCGGTGTACCACTTCGAGATCCTAGTTTGTTATTTCGGTTTTTCCGATGTTTAACATTCCCTTGTGTTTCCATTACTTATTTTCCGTATATGGGTTTAATTAAGTCATGAAAAATGTAATTTTGGAAAATATGTTAAATTTGTATTTTTTCGAAAATTATAGAATTTGTCGGGTCCAAGACGGGACTCTCGGGGAGCCGAATTGGAGGTATTGGACGGAGGTCACCGGATGCCGGCGTTGGCCGGCGGTGACCGGGGCCGTCCCTGCGGTGGCCGAGGCCGAGGGTGGCGGCAAGCCCGGTTTGGGTTTTCCAAACCCCAATCCGGGCCGTGAGTTTGGGCTCGGCCCAAATGGGCTTTGGCCCATTGGGCTTGGGCCCAATTAGGTTTGTACACGGTGTTTGATCCGTGGCACAAACCCGCGATCCAATATTTTTAAATTTTTCAAATTTGATCGGTTTCGATAAACCGTTTTTGGAAAAGGTCTAGTTTCGATAAACCCGACCAAGCAACTTGTCAAAGTTAAAACCAGAAAATTGCATTTTGTTTGATAACATGCTTGTGTGATAACATGTTTGATGATGTGATAAAATGTATGATGCATTAGTAGCCCATAAGAATTTTATCGCTTTCACGGTTTGCACACCGTTAATGTTAGCGGGTAATTATTCTTTTATTCATGCCGTAAAAAGTATAATTATTTTTTATCCGGTCTGCGAACCGAGTATTAATTGCAAATTATATTCAAAGTCGAGAAGGATGGAAAATCAAGAACGCTGAGGGTCTTGGAGGAAATCCAAGAGCTAGTGGGAGCCCGAATGGGGATGACGAGAAGATGTTATATCTCGTAGACTCTTAGGGTTAGGATTGGCTATTGATGGATATTTAAACGCTTTAAATGCATGCTTGAATTGTTAGATGATAATTTGTATGCTAGCATGCTTAGCTTATGAGATTATAAGCCATCACCTCACATGCAAAGATTAAAAACCGTTTTTATTTATTTGCATGTTTAAAGCGTTGTGAACCATCATCGCACAGGTTGTGATGGATGGGTTCATTTGGAAACGTGTTTGCACGGGTTGCAAATGACGGCTTCAAAAGAAGATAGTATATGATACAATTAGAAACGTCACAACACGGGTTGTTAATGACGGGTTCGTAATTGTACCAAAGTACTTTCGAATTATTAAACACAACCAAATCACAACATAATTTGAGTCATGTGAGATGCCACCCAAATTCACACCCATGTAGAAACATTCTCTCGGTGTCATGCGCCTTAGCGGAGCATCGATAGAATGGGTTCTATATGGAATTGTCAACCTTGTGGGATGTCGTGCGCCTTAGTGGAGAGTCTGCACAAAACTGATGCATATGTGAAGGTTGGTTGACTCGACCACGATTCTCGGCCTGAGGTCGAGCTAGGGCATCAGAAGGGTAAGTCGTGTGCTTTTGCACATACCCTGACCAAGAATTACACAGGTTGTAATTGGATGAACGTCCTACCCAAATGGGTCAATTGGAGCGGTGCGCCTTAGCATACTTCAATTGACAAATCAGAGATCTTGGTTTAAAGCTTCTAAACCTTAGAATCGAATGGTTGGTGTTTGATTCGGATCTTCGTAAATTTATTCATCATATGTGATTAAATTTACTTTCTTTGTGTAGAAAATGGCTGGTAATTCAAGAAACTCGTGTAATTTGTCATTGAGGGCTATACTTGATAAGTGTAAGCTCAATGGAACAAATTATCTGGACTGGAACAGAAATTTACGATTTGTGTTAAAGTTGGAACGCAGGGAGTTCGTTCTTGACCAGGCTATCCCTGAGCCGTTAAGGATGCATTTAAGAAGCACCTTAGCGATTATGGGAATGTGGCGTATGTGATGTTGGGCGGCTTGGAGGGAGGCCTCCATAAGCAATTTATGGAACTGATCGAGGCGCAATTAAGGGATATGTTCAAGGAGAAGGCTCGGATCGAAAGATTCGAAATACTCAAAGAACTCTTCTCCTGCAAAATGTCAGCAGGCGGCTCTGTTAGTCCTCGTGTTCTAAAGTTGAAGGGACATCTCGAACACCTGACAAGACCGAGTCTTGGAATGGGACAGGAGATGGCAATGTAGACTTCGTTCTGCAATCCCTTCCTCGTGCTTATGTTGGGTTCTTTATGATAGCATTTTTGTGCCCTAGTCCAATTGCTAGTAGTCCTTAAATGTCTATGTATATTTATCATTGTTTGTAATAAATAAAATGACTTTCTATTACTTATGTGTTGAAGTAATATGTTAAGCATGATCTGATTTATGACCACTAAAGTAGTAGATCCGTAAATCTGTACGGATCACACTTAACGAGTCCCTGGTCAATATACGCTTCAATTGAAGCGACCAGTATGAGGATGGTTCTCAATGATATAGTTCTGCTTATCATAGGGATGTGGGATCCCGGAATCATATCATACATATAATGAGGTGATTGTTATCGGACGACCCGCTTTGAATAGTGTTTCATAGAACAAGCCATGAACATATTCAAATGCGATAGCTTGTCACATATCCTTAGACCAAGGAGTCTTTCTGATCGCTATGCAGTCGACGTGCGGATTTAACTTGCGCCTAACGCTTTCCGTAACAGGATTGCAATAACGGGCATGATTGGGTGGCGGAACGGATTGCCTGAGTGACACGAAAGACGGCTAAGGGATTTATCCCTCGTACTACGGTATGGGAAAGATATCCGTTAAGGCCACTTGATTGAGAGTGACTGAGGGAAAGAGCATGGCCATGCCAGTGATACGGGTTATCAGTTCTCAGCCATCTCACATATCAAGTAACAATGATTGATTGAACAAGGATGACGACTCTATGCCTTGTGATCAATCGGGATGTCTAGAGATAATAGGATAGTGACTTGTACGAACAAGGTTAAATCGAATCATCGATCATCATACACCTTGGGTAATCATAATGTTTTACTAGAGACCACTTATGAAGGATCGAGCAAGAGAGATCTCTTGCGCCGATCTGCCAACGGTGGCATGAGCCTGGAGGGTCACACACATACAAGATGGATAACTTGAGACAAGGAAACCTTAACGTTTCTTGAGGACAACTACATGTACAAAACTGAAGGTTTTGGGCCATGGGTTCGGTTTGAGAGAATAATTAGCGAATCGAGAAAACTAAAATTTTCGTCGATGTCGCGTCGGACTTTGTTTGATAAGTAACGACAAAAAGGTTCGGACAACATTTTGACGCGGCACGCGACCACATGGGCGAGCCCCATAGGCTCGGCCCATAAGGTCACATGGTAAGCCCAACAAGGGCCCATATTAGGCCCAATAAGCCCAAGTGGCCGGCCACCTTGTTGGGTCCAAGGGTGGGGGCCACACACCATGCTTAGTTGGTGCTTGTTGATTAAGAGGTGAGTGATTTAAGGGGTATGGGTAATGACTTACCTTTAAACCCACGCTTATGAGTTGATGAAGTAGACAAATATCATTTTGAATTAATTATTCACTCACACTCTCAACCTCACTTTCTCTCTCTATTGGCCGACCACTCCCCTTGCCTCCTCTCTCTTTGCTCTCTTGTTCTTCACTTAATTGTTCTAGTAGGCTTTTAGTGAAGGATCTTGAAGATCATCCTCTTGGTGTGGACTTGCTCTAGAGAAGAAGATCACATAGTTCTTCTTTATTGATTCAACAAAGACTAAAAGGTAAATTTCTCGTGGAATAGATTTTGCCTTGAGATTTAATGGTTCATGTTCTTGGACAAGGTTTGGAGTTGCTTTTGTTTATGCTTCCGCTATCTCGATGATCTTGAACTCTCCAAAACCTTATAGTGGTATCAGAGGGTGGTTAACCCTCTTAATCTTCGTCTTGTTGAACTTGTTTCGGTTTGATGATGATTTGCATACCATATTTGTTGATAATATGTTTTTAATGTTTTTTTGGGTAAATTGCGTGAATTATGTTATTTTTGAAAAATATATTGAATTTGGAATTTTTTGGATTTTTATTGGATTAGTCGGGTCCGAGAAGAGACTCTCCGGGAGCCGGATTGGAGGTACCGGACGGAGGTCACCGGAGGCCGGGGGAGGCCTACGGTGACCGGGGCCGTCCCCCTTCTTGGCCGAGGCTGAGAAGGGAGGCAAGCTCGGTTTGGGCTTTCCTAGGCCCAAACAGAGCAGTGGTGTTGGGCTCGGCCCAATGGGCTTGGGCCCATTGAGCTGGGGCCCGACTTGGTTCGTGCACGTTGATTTTTTGTCCGTGGCATGAACCTGCGATCCAATATTTCGAAAACTTTCAAATTTGATCGGTTTCGATAAACCGTTTTTCGAAAAGGTCTAGTTTCGATAAACCCGACCAAGCAACTTGGCAAAATTAAAACTGGAATAATTGCATATTATTTGATAACATGTTTGTGTGATAACATGTTGGATGATGTGATGAGATATATGATGCATTAGTAGCCCATTAGAATTTTTATCGCTTTCAGGGTTTGCATACCGTTAGTGTTAGCGTGTAATTATTCTTTCATTCGAGCCCTTAAAGTGTAATTATTTTTTGTCCAGTCTACGAACCGAGTATTAATTGTAATTTCTACTCGAAGACGAGAAGGATGGAAAATCAAGCACAATGACGGTCTTGGAGGAAGTCCAAGAGCTAGTTGGAGCCCGAATGAGAAAGACGAGAAGATGTGATGTCTCGTAGAATCTTAAGAATAGGATGGGCTATTGATGCATATTTAAATGCTTTATGCTTGCTTGCTTGAATTATTAGAAATAATCGTATGCTTGAATGCTTAGCTTATAAGTTTATGAGTCATCACCTCACATGCAAAGATTAAAATCAATTTTAATTATTTGCATGATTAAACGCTTTATGCTTGCTTGCTTGAATTATTAGAAATAATTGTATGCTTGCATGCTTAGCTTATAAGTTTATAAGCCATCACCTCACATGCAAAGATTAAAATCGATTTTAATTGTTTGCATGATTAAAGCGTTGTGAACCATCATCGCACGGGTTGTGATGGATGAGTTTAATTTTGAAACGTGTTTGCACGGGTTGCAAATGACGAGTTCAAAAGAAGATTGTATATGATACAATTAGAAGCGTCACAACACGGGTTGTTGGTGACGGGTTCATAATTGTACCAAATATACTTTCGAATTATTAAACACAACCTAATCACAACATAATTTGAGTCAAGTGAGATGCCACCCAAATTCACACTATAGTTACGATGATTTTCGAGATTGGCTAATTTTGAAGGAAATGAAGAAACATGTTACAAAGAATGTCGAAGCATCTTCTACGACATCTTGTGTGACATTGTTGACGGCATCTCGACAAGCATCCTGATCGACAGAAATCAGGAAAGTGCAGGTTCGGCAGTACAGCAAGAAAACGATTAGGAAAGTGCAGAACGACTCCTAATCTGAAAAGAAGAAAGACGGTGATTAAGAGGAAACCCTTTAGGGTTAGTACTCATCCACGATTGCTATAAAAGCTTAGGCTACCCCCTTAGCAATCGTGTGGTTCTTTATTTTGTTTCCTAGCATCAATTTGCAAGGTTCTTAGACGTGAAGGTTTGCGGGCTGAGAAATTGCTGATTGTGCTTAGGACATTGTGTATCACATAACTATAGAGAGTTGAGTGATTGAGGGTTTACTGAAAGTCGTGAGTTGAAGACTGCACGCAACCACCAAGCTTGAAGAAGACTTGAAGACGACAGAGCAAGGTCATTGCTCGAAGAGTGGAATCAAGACGTTCTTGGATTCAGGGGGAGACCCTAAGATAGATTGCACTGTAAGACGTAGCATAAAGTATAGATCTAGGAGGGATCACAGGTACTTGTATGTTTTGACGGATTGCTGATAAGTGAAATCTTTCCACTAGGCTGAGAGCCCCCAGACGTAGGTGACGTTGCACCGAACTGGGTAAACAATCTGCTGTGTCATTACTTAGAGCTTTATATTTACTGTCCTGCTTTATCTACGCAAGAAGTCAGACACAACGTTATAGCATTCTGTGTAACTTTGTGTGTGGCATCTTGCTCGACTAGCTGATCAGAATTTCAATTGGTATCAGAGGGGGCACCTATAGCTTTAGGTGAGTTCCTAAACAAATATTTTGATCAAAGATGGACAATACCAGAGAAGGAGGATCCATAAATCGACCACCTGTTCTAGACGGAAGCAACTATGGCTATTGGAAGGCTCGAATGTGTGCCTTCATGAAGTCGCTAGACAACAAGACATGGAAGGCTGTACTCAATGGTTGGAATGCACCACAACTCAGTGACAGTGATGGCAATCCTATCGGCCCAAAACCAGAAAAAGACTGGACCGATGATGAAGATGAAGAATCACTGGGAAATTCTCGAGCTCTGAATGCTATCTTCAACGGTGTTGACAAGAACGTGTTCAGACTAATCAACACATGCACAATTGCCAAATCAGCATGGGACATCCTGGCCGTAGCATATGAAGGAACAACTAAGGTTAGAGAACAGAAACTGCAATACTTGACTACAAACTTCGAAGCCCTCATCATGAAGGAAGACGAATCAATTGCAGATTTCAATGTTCGCATTCGCGATCTAGCCAATGAATCCTATTCTCTGGGAGAACCAATGTCTGATGAAAAATTGGTAAGAAAGACCCTACGTGCTCTTAGCCCTAGGTTCAAGATGAAGATCACAGCAATTGAAGAAGTTCATAACCTCAAGGTATTGAAATTTGATGAGCTGATGGGGTCTCTAATGACCTATGAGTTGTCTCTACCCAACATCGACAAAAGGAACAAAGGAGTTGCTTTCAAGAGCTCAACACACAAGCAACCAGATCCTGAAGATTCGGATTCTGATGAAGACTTCGAGGCTACAATGGCTCTTCTCACAAAAAAATACAACCAAGCCATGAGAAGATTTAGTCAAATGGGTGGACGGAATGTCACAGCAAATGCCAGAAACAATGCTCCACAAAAAGCTCAAGCTGGAGGTAGTCTTGACAAACCAAACAGGAGTGGGGAAGAAAACAAAAAGGGGCTTCAATGTCATGAATGTGAAGGATTCGGCCACCTCTGTAGAGAATGTCCAAATTTCCTCAAACAACAAAAACGAGGATACAATGCCACTCTATCAGATGATGACAATGAAGATAGTGGATCTGAAGAGGTAAGCAACTTTGTTGCATTCACTACTATTACTCCTACATGTAATGTTGATAATGCTGTCGACATCAATAATGATCCAACTCCAAATGAGAATTGGACTAAAGAGCAACTAGTCGAGGCATACAAAGGCTTGCACACCAGATGGATCAAGGAAACTCTGATACTTGATCAACAAGGCGAAAGGATCATTAGTCATACCAACGACAAGTCTAGATTTCTAGAGACGATCGTGGAGCTGAAACGAGAAATCACCAGACTTAATGGAGAAATTAGTCTCATGACTAAATCGGTAAAGATGATGAATCCAAGCACAGATAGCCTTGACAAGATTTTATCAGTGGGAAAACAGTCCAAAGATACGACGGGACTAGGGTACACACATGCTGTCCCCTCAACAACAGGGAAAAAGTTTGTCCCACAACAAGCCTTGGCTGACAAGAAACAACAGGATGCCCCAACTCATCCTACAGGACGACCTACAACAAAAGCCATAACATCATCTACAACCTGTCGTCGGAACTGAAGAAACATGTTACAAAGAATGTCGAAGCATCTTCTACGACATCTTGTGTGACATTGTTGACGGCATCTCGACAAGCATCCTGATCGACAGAAATCAGGAAAGTGCAGGTTCGGCAGTACAGCAAGAAAACGATTAGGAAAGTGCAGAACGACTCCTAATCTGAAAAGAAGAAAGACGGTGATTAAGAGGAAACCCTTTAGGGTTAGTACTCATCTACGATTGCTATAAAAGCTTAGGCTACCCCCTTAGCAATCGTGTGGTTCTTTATTTTGTTTCCTAGCATCAATTTGCAAGGTTCTTAGACGTGAAGGTTTGCGGGCTGAGAAATTGCTGATTGTGCTTAGGACATTGTGTATCACATAACTATAGAGAGTTGAGTGATTGAGGGTTTACTGAAAGTCGTGAGTTGAAGACTGCACGCAACCACCAAGCTTGAAGAATACTTGAAGACGACAGAGCAAGGTCATTGCTCGAAGAGTGGAATCAAGACGTTCTTGGATTCAGGGGGAGACCCTGAGATAGATTGCACTGTAAGACGTAGCATAAAGTATAGATCTAGGAGGGATCACAGGTACTTGTATGTTCTGACGGATTGCTGATAAGTGAAATCTTTCCACTAGGCTGAGAGCCCCCAGACGTAGGTGACGTTGCACCGAACTGGGTAAACAATCTGCTGTGTCATTACTTAGAGCTTTATATTTACTGTCCTGCTTTATCTACGCAAGAAGTCAGACACAACGTTATAGCATTCTGTGTAACATTGTGTGTGGCATCTTGCTCGACTAGCTGATCAGAATTTCACACACCCATGTAGAAACATTCTCTCGGTGTCGTGCGCCTTAGCGGAGAATCGATAGAATGGGTTCTATATAGAATGGTCAACCTTGTGGGATGTCGTTCGCCTTAGCTGAGTATCTGCACAAAACTGATGCATAAGTGAAGGTTGGTTGACTCAACCACGATTCTCGGCCTGAGGTCGAGCTGGGGCATCGGAAGGGTAAGTCGTGTGCTTTTGCTCATACCTTGACCAAGAGTTACACGGGTTGTAATTGGATTGACGTCCTACCCAAATGGGTCAATTGGAGTGGTGCGCCTTAGCGTACTTCAATTGACAAATAAGGGATCTTGGTTTAAAGGTTCTAAACCTTAGAATCAGATTGTTGGTGTTTAATTCGGATCTTCGTAAATTTATTCAACTTTTCTGATTAAATTTACTTTCTTCGTGTAGAAATGGCTAGTAATTCAACAAACTCGTCTAATTTGTCATTGAGGACTATACTTGACAAGTGTAAACTCAATGGAACAATTTATCTGGACTGGGACAAAAATTTACGACTTGTGTTAAAGTTGGAACGTAGGGAGTACGTCCTACACAAGGCTATCCCGGTGGAGCCAGCTGCCAACGCAATGAGGGTCGTTAAGGATGCGTACCAGAAACACCTTAGCGACTCTATCAACGTTGCGTGTGTCATTCTAGGATATGGAGCTATCCCATGATCCGTTTGCAATGTTTGCACAGATCAAGGATATGTTCAAAAAGAAAGTACGTATTGAAAAATACACCGTTCTCCGAGAACTCATTACCTGCAAAATGTCAGTGGGCAGCTCCTTAATTCCATACGTCCTACGAATGAAGGGACATCTCGATCATATGACTAGTCTCGGATTGACTATGGAAAAAGAGATGGCTGCGGATTTTATTCTGCAATCCCTTCCTCATGCATATGGTGGGTTCGTCATGAACTATCACATGCATGACATGGACAAGATCGCATCGGAGATGCACAGCATGTTAGTGGCTGCCGAAAAGAGCATAAGGGGCAGTGCGCCTAAAGGTGTTCTGATGGTCAAGAAAGGATCCGGCTTCAAAGTTGATGGTGATAAGGGAAAAGGCTTAATGCACCTAGCGGGGAAGAACAGACGACCTTTCATTACTAAACCTTCCATGCCCATGAAGGGCAAGAGGAAGGTAAAGGAGTCGGTCTGTTTCTACTGCCAAAAGCCTGGTCATTGGAAGAAGGACCGTCAGCAGCTGAAGGAAGATCAGAAGAAGGGCGGTTGGGCCGCTACTTCGTCAGGTATTCCAGTAGAGCTAAATCTTTCTACTATGAATGCTTGGCTACTAGACACTGGAGCTGAGTCTCATGTCTGTGCGGTTGTGCAGGTACTGCGTAGTAGAAGAGATGTGGGGGAAAACGAGGTGGACCTAAGAGTTGGGAACAACGTGCGAGTTACCGCAACTGTTGTGGGTTCAGTTGACCTTGTTTTGCCCAGTGGGTTTGTAATAGAACTTTTAGATGTGTTTTGTGTACTTTCTTTTATTAGGAATATTGTATCAATATCCCTTCTTGAAAAAGAAGGTTATTATTTTGATATTAAGAACGGGTTTTTAATATTATGCCCAATAACATGTTTTATTGAAATGCTCACACTGTTGGAGGTGTATACATATTAAATATGCTCTATAATGTTAATGCTAAGAGGTTTAAAGTTAATGATTTAGACCAAACTCTAATCTGGCATTGTCGTCTAGGTCACATAAATGAGAAACACATCTCAGCGCTTCACAAGAGCGGACTTCTAAGTTAATTCGAATTCCAAACGATTGATAGATGCGAGGGTTGTTTGATGGGCAAGATGACTACAGCGCCCTTCACTGGTATAGGTGAGAGGGCAGGTGATCTATTGGGCCTAATAAATTCAGACATTTGTGGACCAATGAGTACACCAGCCAGAGGTGGTTTAGGCTACTTTATCACATTTACTGATGATTTCAGTAGATTTGGTTATGTCTATTTCACGAGACATAAGTCGGAAGCCTTTGACAAATTCAAGGAGTTTACGACTAAATTAGAGAACCAACTCGGAAAGAGTATTAAGGCACTCCGTTCTGATCGGGGTGGAGAATACTTATCCGAAGAGTTTCTCAGTCATCTTACTTAAAGTGGAATACTATCTAAGTGGACTCCGCCAGGAACACCGCAACTCAATGGTGTGTCCGAGCGAAGGAATGGGACATTGTTGGATATGGTTCGATCGATGTTAAGTCATACTGATCTACAAACGGCCGCGTTCATTATAAATAGGGCTCTGTCGAAAGCAGTGGAAGGGACATCATTCGAGAAATGGTACGGGAAGGAACCCATTTTGTCCTTCCTGAAAATCTGGGGTTGCGAGGCTTTTGTAAAACGGTTGCTTGCAACCAAGCTCGAACCTAGATCAGATAAGTGCACTTTCGTCGGATATCCAAAAGAAACAAAATGATACTACTTCTACAAACCGAGCGAAAACAAAGTTTTTCTCGCCCGAGGTGGGATATTCTTGGAAAAGGAATTTATTTCCAAGACAGTCAGTGGGAGGACTATTCATCTTGATAAAGTTCTAGATGAGATAGGCACTCAGGAACCACTGGACGACCCCTTAGAAGAAGTAGAGCCAGAAGTGGTTGTTGAGCAAAAACCAATAGCTACAGTTAATGAGGACGGTCCAAGGCGGTCTGAAAGGACAAGTCATGCACCTATCAGATACGGTTTCCTAGTAACTAGAGGTGATGATTTGGTGTTAGTGGACAATGATCCAACTACCTTTCGAGAGGCCCTGGACGGAACCGACTCTAAGAAATGGCTGGAAGCCATGAGGGAAGAAATACAATCCGTGTCAGATAATCAAGTATGGGACTTGGTGGATCAAACCCCTGGCGTAAAAGTCATTGGGTGTAAATGGATCTTTAAAATAAAGATAGACATGGATGGCAAACCTCAGACCTATAAAGCAAGACTGGTTGCAAAAGGTTATAGGCAAGTCCACATAATTGACTATAAAGAAACCTTTTCTCCAGTAGTTATGGTCAAATCTATCTGCATTCTACTTGCCGTAGCAGCTTATCATAATTATGAGATATGGAAAATGGATGTCAAAACCGCTTTACTTAATGGGAGGTTAGCTAAGGACGTTTATATGTCCCAGCCTGAGGGTTTTGAGGATCCAAATAATAAGGGAAAGATTTGTAAGTTGCTCAAATCAATTTATGGTTTGAAGCAAGCATCTCGGAGTTGGAATCAGCGTTTTGATGAAGTAGTGAAAGAGTTTCGCTTCATCAAGCACGATCATGAACCTTGCGTGTATAGAAAGGCAGATGGGAGCAAAGTAGTCTTTTTGGTGCTCTGTGTCGATGACATATTTCTCATTGGAAACGACGTCCCTACCTTGCTCTTAACAAAGACTTGGTTAGGTGAGTGTTTCGCAATGAAGGACTTAGGCAAGGATTCTTATATCTTGGGGATCAAGATATATAGAGACCGTGCCAAGCGGGTCTTGGGCTTAAGTCAAAGCACCTACATAGACAAAGTATTGAGACGATTCTCAATGTAAGATTCAAAGAAAGGATTGTTGCCCATGCGTCATGGCATTAAGCTTAGCAAGAAGCAGTGTGCTGAGACACCTGCAGAGCTACAAGAATGAATGAGATCCCATATGCTTCGGCTATAGGGTCCATAATGTATGCCATGATATGTACGAGACTGGATGTCTCGTTTGCCCTAAGCTGTACCAGTAGACATCAATCCAAACTCGGTGAGGCACACTGGATTGCCGTCAAGGCGATTCTCAAATATTTGAGAAAAACCAAAGACGCTTTTCTTGTATACGGGGAAAGAATTGATGATCTAGTCGTCAAAGGATATGTCGACGCTAGTTTCCGGACAGACCCCGATGACTTTAAAAGTCAGTTGGGATATGTGTTTACGTTGAACGGTGGAGCATTCAGCTAGAAAAGCAAGAAGCAGGACACCATTGCCGACTCTACGACCGAAGCTGAGTACATTGCTGCATCGGAAGCGGCAAAAGAGACTGTATGGATCAGGAGTTTCATGGCTGGGTTAGGTGTAATTCAAACCCATCTAACCCAGTAGACTTATATTGTGACAACACCGGTGTCATTGCGCAAGCTAAGGAACCCAGGGCACATGACAGATCCAAACATGTACTCAGAAAGTATCACATCATCCGCGACATAGTTGCTAGAGGTGACGTGAAGATCCACTATGTTGCGTCTGATGATAACACAGCCAACCCCTTGACCAAGGCTCTTCCTCAAGCGAAACATGATAAACATGTTAGGTCAATGGGGATAGACTAGGACTTAAATTGGAACTAGGGGCAAGTGGGAGATAGATAACATTAAAGTTCCCTAGTCCAATTGCTAGTAGTCTATAAATGTCTATGTATATTTATCATCGTTTGTAATAAATAAAACGGTTTGGTAATATGTTAAGCATGATCTGATTTATGACCACTAAAGTAGTAGAACCATAAATCTGTACGGATCACACTTAACAAGTCCCTGGTCAATATACGCTTCAATTGAAGCGACCAGTATGAGGATGGTTCTCAATGACGTAGTTCTGCTTGTCATAGGGATAAGGGATCCCGGAATCATATCATAGATATCATGAGGTGATTGATATCGGACGACCCACTTTGAATAGTGTTTTGTAGGTTAAGCCATGAACATATTCAAATGTGATAGCTTGTCACGATATCCTTAGACCAAGGAGTCTTTGTGATCGCTATGTAGTCGACGTGCGGCTTTAACTTGGGTCTAACGCTTTCCGTAACAGGATTGCAATAACGGGCATGATTGGGTGGCGGAACAGATTACATGAGTGACACGAATGAGGGCTAAGGGATTTATCCCCCGTTCTACGGTATGGGAAAGATATCCGTTAAGGCCTCTTGATCGAGAGTGACTGAGAGAAAGAGCATGGCCATGCCAGTGATACAGGTTATGAGTTCTCAGCAATCTCACATATCAAGTAACAATGATTGATTGAACAAGGATGACAACTCTATGCCTTGCGATCAATCGGGATGTCTAGAGATAATAGGATAGTGACTTGTATGTAGGGTTTTATAGCATTCTAGATCATCGAGATAGCTGAAGCATTTAACAAAAGCAACTCCAAACTTTGTCCAAGAACATGAACCATTAAATCTCAAAGAAAAATCTATTCCACTAGAAATTTACCTTTAGGTCTTTGTTGAATCAATAAAGAAGAACTATGAGTTCTTTTTCTCTACAGCAAGTCCACACCAAGGGGATGATCTTCAAGATCCTTCACTTAATGCCTACTAGAACAATTAAGTGAAGAACAAGAGAGCAAGGGGAAGTTGCCGGCCAAAGGAGAGAGAGAGCTAGTGCGTGAGTGAATTAATCCCTTAGATATTTCTCTACTTCATCAACTCATAAGCATGGGTCTAAAAGGTGAAAGCATGAGCTTAATGTTGTGATTATCCATACCCCTTAAATCACTCATCTCTTAATCAACAATCACCAACTAAGCATGGTGTGTGTGGCCACACCCTTGGATCCACAAAGGTGGCCGGCCATGTTGGGCTTATTGGGCCCAAAATCGGCCCTTGCTGGGCCGGTCACGTGACCTCATGGGCCTAGCCAGATAGGCTCCCCATGTGGTTTCGTGCCGTGTCCAAAGGTCACCCGACCCTATTTGTCGTTACTTATCAAACAAAGTCCGACACGATATCGACGAAAAATCTCAGTTTTCTCGATTCGCTAATTATTCTTGAAATTCTGAATTGTAGCCAAGTTAGGAAGTCGAACACAAAGTCTTTAACTTGTGTATCGACTTCTTGTGGAAACAGTAAGCAAAATAATAGACAGATAATAATCACGACACCAGAGATGATTACCCAGTTCGGTGACTCCGCACCTACGTCTGGGGGCACTTTCAAGTGGAAAGGTTTTTCACTATCAGGTAGTCAATAGTACAACTTCAAGCCCAACTAGCTATCACACAAGCTATTGTCCTAAGCTACTATAGATCTCACCGTGAATCGCCTCGACTAGGAGCCTCTCCCCCTGTCTTTGAGATTCCCTCAATTCCACCCTTCGAGCAAGTCCATGCTCGGTGTCGTTGTCTTCTTGGACAGAGTTGTGAGTCTTCAATCACGAACAAAAACCCTAGCCGATCCAAACACTTAGTCTTCGCGACTCAAGGTTTGATCGGAGCAAAAGGTCCGTTCTAGCGAATATTCATCAGCCTCTCAACACGCCGATGGTGCACGGTTAAGAGCTCTGAGAAATCTTGCAAGTGTTAGAACAAGAACGGATTACTGCTAATGGGAAGCCAAGGGCTTTTTATAGCAGCTCACATTCCTAATCCTTCTCGGATCAGGAACAGGAAAGTCAGGCAAGTTGTTGCCGCCTTCCACGAACAGTTGGAAGTCGTCTTGCCTGTTCTGACTTCCTGATGAAATCAAGCAAGTCGAGTCGCCTGACTTGTCGATGTCACTCTCTTGCGCTCCAAGTCTTCGTGGCGCCTTTCTTCTTTCGCTCCAAGCTTCGTCGAAATAGGAAAGCTTCAGACTTTCCTAATCTGCGGCTCGTAACAAGTTGCTCCACATGTCATGTAACATGTTACTCGACTTCTTACTTTTGCGCTAAAAAATCATGCCAACTATTAAACGTAGCAACAATCTCCCCCTTTGGCAATTTTGTAGGCAAACACCCTTTTGTAAGCCCATCGTCATCTTGTGGCAGTTACGCACAACAAGTGACTTATCTTGTGGCAGTTACGCACAACAAGTGATGTGACTTCTTTACTCCATGTAGGCACATCGTCGTCACCTTGAGGCAGTTACGCACACAGCAAGTTTCGTGACTTCTGATGCGACTTCTTGTGCGGCTTCTAGTTTGTTTTCTGGAGCAGCTTCTGGAGCGGCTTCTGGAGTAGCGACTTCTATGTACATCTTTCGACGCGACTTCTGGCATAACTCCTGGTGTACATCTTTCGGCGCGACTTCTGGCGTCGTATCACATATATCTCCCCCTGTTTGTCTAATAATATTGCAAAAGGCAATCTCATAACCTAAATTTGACTAATCAGCAGGGTAAAAGAGAAATAGCTCACACCATGAGCAAATAAACGGCTCAAACATGAGCACAAATCCAGCTCAATCAAGAGCAAATATCCCAAAAATAAACAGTCACAATGTGCAGAAAGTAACTCGGACAAACCCCGAGAATTTAATAGTCTGTGTGGGACAAAGTTATCATAGCAAATTTCAGAGAATTACTAAAACGACGTGGAGTCGTTATCTTCTTCTTCAGCAGTAGCAGCAGCAGATCAGAGGTCTTCTAGAATGACTTCACAGGCGACTTTGCGAGTTGAGAGCGTGGCAATTGACTTCTCCAGATCAGCAATCACTTCCACCAATTCTTCCTGCATCCTAGCGCCAATTGGTCCTGAGGGACGAGAGCTTGATCCAGCTCCTGGAGTTTTGGCCATAGGAAGTCCAAGGTCCTTCAACTGCTGCCCTTCAAAGTTCTTGAGACTGATGGCTAGAGGCAGTGGCTTTTTACCCGGAATATCCGATTCTCGAACAATGTTAGGACATTGTTGGAGAAGGATACCGGTGATTAGCGAAGGGAACCCGATTGGAAGTTTGATTGCACATGATTTGGCGTGCTTAACTAGATGGTCAATAATGTAAGCGCCAAAATCAATGGGAGACTGCGTACCTATTTGGTAAATGAGTTTTGCCAGCTCTATTTTGATGCTTGACCCATGCGTAGAGGGTGCCCAGTTAGCCAGACCGATGCGGTAGAGAATAGAGTATTTTGCTGTGAGCTCGGTTGCCGCAATGGTGTCCTTGACTGGCCATCCCTTCTTACGTCCTCCGGTTATTTCGACCGCTACTTTGTCCAAGTGCGGGACTTCTAGAGTGACTTCTGGGTCATCTCTGCCAAGGTATGTGTTGATGGTTGAGGCAGAGACTTCGAAGCATTCCCCCCGAACAAACACCTTTCGGTATTCAGCATCTTCAGGGTCATCGAACTCGCTTGATAGATTGACGATAAACTCCTTAACCAAAGTCGGGTAGAATGGACCAATATTTATGACCGTATTGGTCAGGCTAGCTCTACGGATAAGCTCTACAATCGCATTTATCCCTTGTGCTTCAGTGGAGAGTTCTCTTTCTGGATAAATCTTCCGTTGATAGACATACTGCCACTTGGCATTGTCTACAGAGTGGAAAGAGACGTTGTCTGTGGGTGCCTTTGGTACATACTTGGGGAGCTTTCTCCCTCCTAATGTCTTCTTCACCTGTGGTAGCACAATCAGGGTGTCTTCTTCTTCGGATTCTTTTTCTTCAGGGACAGAGGTTGCTGCTGTGGTTACTGACTTCTTTCTTGACTTCTTCGGCTGTTTGGACGCCGAAGCTTCTCCTTTTTATGTGACCTTCCTCTTTGGGGTCAATCTTCTCTGAACTTGAGGTTCTTCTTCTTCATCAACCAACCTTTGTGTTGGTAGTTTCCTTCTCACAGCCCTCTTGAGCACAGCTTCTTCCTTTTCCATGGTTTCAATATAAATACTTTCTTTGACATGTTCCTCTAAAAGTTGAGTGACTTCTGGAATGACTTCAGGATTATCATCACGCCCTGAATCACTGTTCGGGGCGACATTGGAACCTCCTTCCTTTTGCAAGTCCTCGTTTAGAGGAGATTTCTCTGGTGCTGGTGTCGACTTAGAGAGGCTAGGTTGGTCCTCAGTGCTAGTGTCGTGTACTTCAGGAACAAGGGTTTCTATACCCTCTTCAGGCAGGCTTTTTTCTAAGTTTTCTTCAGAGAGAATAGCAGATTTACCTCGTGTTGGATGCCTTCTTCGCTTTTAGGATCCAATTTGCGTCGCGGTTTCCTATCTACGAGTATGTAGCAGACTGATCCAAACACATGGAAGTATTTGACATTCGGCTTTCTCTCCCTCCATATTTCATAAAGAGTGAACAAAGTTCCAGGGCGGAGAGTCACTCTATTATGAGTATGGCATGCCGTATTCAAAGCTTCAGCCCAGAAGTGTTTCGGGATGTCTTTGGCTAACATCATGACTCTTGCCATCTCTTGAAGAGTGCGATTCTTTCTTTCAACGATTCCGTTTTGCTGAGGAGTGATGGGAGCAGAAAATTCGTGGGCAATTCCTTCAGCATCACAAAAGTTTGCGAAGCTGATGTTTTCAAACTCCTTTCCATGATCGCTCCGAAGTCGAACGACTCTCCCAACAACTTCTCCCTTTTCTCGTTGAACTCTTCGACATAAGACTTCAAAGAATGAGAAGGTATCTAACTTCTCTCAAATGAAATCTACTCATGTGTACCTTGAGAAGTCGTCTACACATACAAATATGTACTTCTTCCCTCCTAGACTTTCTACTTGCATGGGTCCCATAAGGTCAACATGAAGAAGTTCTTGAACACGAGAAGTATTAAGATCTTAGGATCAAGTTTGCGTCGAGGTTCCCTATCTGCAAGTATGTAGCAGATCGATCCAAAGACATGGAAATATTTGACATTCGGCTTTCTCCCCCTCCATATTTCATAAAGAGTGAGCGAAGTTCCAGGGCGGAGGGTCACTCTATTATGAATATGGCACGCCGTATTCAAAGCTTCAGCCCAGAAGTGATGCGGGATGTCTTTGGCTAACATCATGACTCTTGCCATTTCTTGAAGAGTGCGATTTTTCCTTTCAACGATCCTGTTTTGCTGGGGAGTGATGGGAGCAGAAAATTCGTGTGCAATTCCTTCAGCATCACAGAAATTTGCGAAGCTGATGTTCTCAAACTCCTTTCCATGATCGCTTCGAAGTCGAACGACTTTTCCAATGACTTCTCCCTTTTCTCGTTGAACTCTCCGACATAGGGCTTCAAAGACTGAGAAGGTGTCTGACTTTTCTCGAATAAAGTCTACCCAGGTGTACCTCGAGAAGTCGTCTACACATACAAATATGTACTTCTTTCCTCCTAGACTTTCTACTTGCATTGGTCCCATAAGGTCAACATGAAGAAGTTCTAGGACACGAGAAGTAGTAAGATGTTGTACCTTCTTGTGTGACGTCTTGACTTGTTTCCCAATTTGGCATTCTCCACAGATTTTTCCTTCAATGATCTTGAGGTTGGGAAGTCCGATGATAGCCTTTTCAGAGAGAATCTTTTGCATACTCCTCAAATTGATGTGACCAAGTTTTTGATGCCATAATTTTGTCTCTTGAGCTTTGGATAAAAGACACTTGGTTGGCAAGGTACTGATTGTTGGAGACCATAGATAACAGTTATCAAGGGACCTGTGGCCTATCATGACTTCCTTGTTTTGTTCGTCTTTGACCGAGCACTTGTCGCGAGTGAAGTGGACATCCAGATCTAAATCACATATTTGGCTTATGCTGATGAGGATTGTTGTGAGGCCTTCTACTAGCAGAGCTTCTTTCAGACATGGAGAGTTGGGAAGATTGAGTTTTCCTTTCCCGAGCACTCTAGCTTTTACTCCATCTCCAAAAGTGACGAAGCTATTCGTGCATGGTATTAAAGTGACCAAGAAAGAGCTATTACCCGTCATATGTCGAGAGGATCCACTATCGAAGTACCAATCGTTGCTGGTTGAGGCTTTTAAAGCAGTGTAAGCGATGTTAGCTTGATAGTTGACCTCTTTGACTCGCCATTCCTTCTGAGGTTGGCTTTTCTTGATGGTGGTCCTTTTCTTGACCGAGCTCTTCCCATATAGCTGATAGAAGGGTCGAATATGTCCTCTTCGTCCACAGTGATGACAAACCCAGTTGTGCCTATTGGTCTGGGTTTTTGAAGCAGCCAGAGTAAGAGGCTTTTTGGTTGCCTGGTCAGCCGTGAAGTTAGGTGACTTCTGACGAGACTTCTGGGGGACAGACTTCTGAGGAACGAAGATGGTGTGAGATGATGAGGCTTCTTTTGAATATCCAAGACCTTCCATATTCCTGGCTGGTTTCCCGATCGACAGGATTTGATCTAGTGTGTCCGTGCTTGGATTCATCATCTTTACTGACTTTGTGACCTGCTCTAACTCGCCTTTTAGTCGAGCAACTTCCTTTTTGAGATCAACAGTTGTCTCGAGAAGTCTTGACTTGTCTTCATTAAGAGTATGAATGAGAGCATTCTGTTTTTCGATTACCTGAGAGTCTTCAAGCCACTTGACATACCATTCGTTGTCAGCGTTGTTGAGAGTCTCATCGGATAGCTCATCATCAGAGTCATACTTCTTTGAGCTTTCAGCTGGTTGATCTATTGTGGAGGAAGTAAAAGCCACATAGTTACTTGTATGCTCAAGGTCACAGTCTTCCTCATCTTTATCGTCAGTTAGAGAGGCAATGAATCCCTTCTTCTGTTTCTTTAGGACATTCTCTCTGCATATGTCCATACCCTTCACATTCAAAACACTGAGCTCCTTTACCTGATCGTTCTCCTCGCCCTCCATCGTTGGCTGTGTTTTCGATCTTCTGAAACTTGTGTAGTGGCTTGTCTCTGACTTCTCGGGTGACTTTTCTTCCTGTCATCTGGCCAAATCTTTTCATGACTCTGTTGTAGTTTTTGGCCAGCATGGCGATAGTTTCCTCGATGTCACTATCCGACTCAGAGTGTGTTGAGTTCTTCTGATTAGAACTTTTGAAAGCCACACCTTTATGTTTCTTCTCAATAGAAGGTAGGGAGAGCTCAAAAGTCATCAGTGAGCCCATGAGTTCATCAAACTTCAGTGTCTTCAGGTCATGGACTTCTTCGATGGCGGTGATCTTCATCTTGAATCTAGGACTTAGGGCTTTTAGTGTCTTTCTGACCAAGTCCTCATCGGTCATAGGCTTGTCAAGTGAATATGATTCATTGGCCAGATCCTTGATGCGCACATTAAACTCCGCAACAACGGTGGCATGAGCCTGGAGGGTCACACACACACAAGACGAATAACTTGAGACAAGGAAACCTTAACGTTTCTTGAGGAGCAACACATAAACAAAACTGAAGGTTTTGGGTCATGGGTTTGGTTTGAGAGAATAATTAGCGAATCGAGAAAATTGAGATTTTCGTCGATGTCGCGTCGGACTTTGTTTGATAAGTAACGACAAAAAGGGTCGGACAACTTTTGGACGCGGCACGCGAGCCCATTGGGCTCGGCCCATGAGGTCACATGGCCGGCCCAACAAGGGGCCATATTATGCCCAATAAACCCAAGTGGCCGGCCACCTTGGTGGGTCCAAGGGTGTTGGCCACACACTATGCTTAGTTGGTGATTGTTGATTAAGAGGTGAGTGATTTAAGAGGTATGGGTAATGACTTACCTTTAAACCCATTCTTTCACTTTTTGACCCATGCTTATGAGTTGATGAAATAGACAAATATCATTTTGAATTAATTACTCACTCACACTCTCAACCTCACTTTCTCTCTCTATGGGCCGACCACTCCCCTTGCCTCCTCTCTCTTTACTCTCTTGTTCTTCACTCAATTGTTCTAGTAGGCTTTTAGTGAAGGATCTTGAAGATCATCCTCTTGGTGTGGACTTGCTCTAGAGAAGAAGATCACATAGTTCTTCTTTATTGATTCAACAAAGACTAAAAGGTAAATTTCTCGTGGAATAGATTCCGCTATCTCGATGATCTTGAACGCTCCAAAACCTTACACTTTATGAACTATAATATGCATAATTTGGACAAGATCATCTCAGAGTTGCAATAAAAGCATGTAACGGCGGAGAAGAACGTCAAGCTTATACCAAGGGATGTTCTAATGGTCAGAAAGGGATCTAGCATCAAAGCTGGAGGTGACAAGGGTAAAGCCCCTATGCACGCGGCGGTAAAGATGAGACTGACTCGGGTTCCTAAACCTCCTAAAGTCAGGGAAGCTTAAAGGAAAGGGAATAAGTCTGCTTCTACTGCCAACAGTCCGGTCATTGGAAAAGAGACTGCAAGAAGATACAGGATGATCTAAAGAAGTGTGGTGGATCCATGCCTTCTGGTATTCTCGTTATTGAGCTTAATCTTTCTACTTCCGATTCATGAGTATTTATACCGGGCATGAATCTTTACAGATGAACAGAAACTGGAAAGTAGAAGAGATTATGGGAAACACGAGGTGGACCTAAGAGTTGGGAACAGAATCAGGGTTGCCGCAACTGCTGTAGGCTCCATTACTCTTGTTTTGGCCAGTAGACTTGTATTAGTCCTTCATAATGTGTATTACATACTTTTTGTAAGTTCTAATAAAGTCAGTGGTTTACACATATTGAATATGAAAACTTAAGCTCATAATATAACATTATCATTAAAAGGTTTAAATCCGATGATTTAAACCAAGCTCTAATATGGCACTGTCGTTTGGGTTGCATAAATGAAAAAGTGCATTTCAGCACTTTACAAGTGCGGACTTCTAAGTCCTTTCGAATTCCATTCTGGAAAAATGTGCGAGACTTGTTTGATGGGAAAAATGACTAGAGCGCCCTTCATCGGGAGAGGTGAAAGGGCGGGTGACCTATTGGGCCTGATACAGCGGAAATGTGTATGGGCCAATGAGTTCACTTGCTTGGAGTGGTTTTCGCTACTTCGTCAATCTTACCATTGATTACAGTAGAGTTGATAATGTCTATTCAATAAGACATAAATCGGATGCTTTTGATAAATTCAAAGAGTTTAGTACTGAAGTACAAAACCAACTCGGGAAAAGTATTAAAACGCTTCGTGTCGGATCGAGCTGGAGAATACTTGTCCATAGAGTTTCATGATTATCTTGTGAGAAGTGGGATATTATCAAAGTTACTCTGATCTCCCAAACTCATTCTAGGGTTATGCTCTAGAAACAGCCGCACTCATTTTGAATCGGGCTCTGACGAAAACAGTCGGAGGAATGTACATCCTGATGGTATTCGGGATGGTACATTTTCTCAGGAACCACTGGACAACCCTGTAGAAGTGTTTGAGCCAGAGCTGGTAGTAGAGCAAGAACCGCCTATTGCAATTATTCTGGACGGTCCAAGGCGGTCTGAAAGGACCAATCGTACACCTGCTAGATACATGTTTCTCGTATCTAAAGGTGACGATTTGGTTATAGTGGATCGGGATGGTCCAGCTACCTTTCAAGAAGCCCTGGGCGACCCTAACTCTGAGACATAACTGGGTGCCATGTATTGGAATTGGAATCTAACGTTTTGATGAAGTTCGGCTTTATCAAGAACGTAGTTGAGCCATGTGTTTCAAAGAAGGCAAATGGGTGTAAGATTGTCTCTCTGGTGCTGAATGTGAGAATGACATTGGAAACGACATCCTATCCTTGCGCTTGACAAAGGCTTGGTTAAGGGAGTGTTTCTCAAAGGAAGGACTTAGGTGATGTTGCTTATATTCTTGAGATCAAGATATAGAGAGATCGTACCAAGGGGGTCTTGGGATTAAGTCAGAGCACCTATGTAAACAAGATTTGAGTGGGTTCTCAAATGCTTGATTCCAAGAAAGCATTCTTACCCATTCGATATGGCATAAAGCTCAGCAAGATTTAGTGTCCGACGACACTTGATAAGCTGAAAAGAATGAGTGAGATCCCATATGCTTTAGCTATAGGATCCATCATGTATGCCATGATATTGTAGGGTTTTGGAGCGTTCTAGATCATCGAGATAGCAGAAGCATTAACAAAAGCAACTCCAAACCTTTTCCAAGAACATGAACCATTAAATCTCAAGGAAAAATCTATTTCAAAAGAAATTTACCTTTTAGTCTTTGTTGAATCAATAAAGAAGAACTATGTGATCTTCTTCTCTAAGGCAAGTCCACACCAAGAGGATGATCTTCAAGATCCTTCACTTAAAGCCTACTAGAACAATAAAGTTAAGAACAAGAGAGCAAGAACAGAGGAGAGAGGGGAGTGGCCGGCCAAAGGAGAGAGAAGAGAGAGTTGTGAGTTGTTATTAATTCTAAAGATATTTTCCCTACTTCATCAACTCATCAGCATGGGTCTAAAAAGGTGAAAGCATGGGTTTAAAGGTAAGTCATTACCCATACCCCTTAAATCACTCACCTCTTAATCAACAACACCAACTAAGCATGGTGTGTGGCCCCTACCCTTGGACCCACCAAGGTGGCTGGCCATATGAGCTTATTGGGCCCAATATGGGCCCATGTTGGGCCGGCCATGTGACCTCATGGGCCGAGCCCAATGGGCTCGCCTATGTGGTCGAGTGTCGTGTCCAAAAGTTTCCCGACCCTTTTTGTCGTTACTTATCAAACAAAGTCCGATGCGACATCGACGAAAAATCTCATTTTTCTCGATTCACTAATTATTCTCTCAAACCGAACCCATGGCCCAAACCCTTCAGTTTTGTCCATCTATTGCTCCTCAAGAAACGTTAAGGTTTCCTTGTCTCAAGTTATCCGTCTTGTATGTGTGTGACCCTCCAGGCTCATGCCACCGTTGGCAGATCGGCGCAAGAGATCTCTCTTGTCCGATCCATCATAAGTGGTCTCTAGTAAGACGTTATGATTACCCAAGGTGCATGATGATGGATTATTCGATTTAACCTTGTGCGTACAAGTCACTATCCTATTATCTCTGGATATCCCGATTGATCACAAGGCATAGAATCTTCATCCTTGTTCTTGCAATCATTGTTACTTGATATGTGAGATGGCTGAGAACTGATAACCCGTATCACTGGCATGGCCATGCTCTTTCTCTCAGTCACTCTCGATCAACAGGCCTTAACGGATATCTTTCCCACACCGTAGTACGAGGGATAAATCCCTTAGCCGTCTTTCATGTCACTCACGCAATCCGTTCCGCCACCTAATCATGCCCGTTATTGCAATCCTGTTACGGAAAGCGTTAGGTGCAAGTTAAAGTCGCACGTCGACTACATAGCGATCACAAAGACTCCTTGGTCTAAGGATATCGTGACAAGCTATCGCATTTGAATATGTTCATGGCTTAATCTACGAAACACTATTCAAAGCGGGTTGTCCGATATCAATCACCTCATGATATTTATGATATGATTCTGGGATCCCTCATCCCTACGTCATTGAGAACCATCCTCATACTGGTCGCTTCAATTGAAGCGTATATTGACCAGGGACTCGTTAAGTGTGATCTGTATAGATTTATGGTTCTACTACTTTAGTGGTCATATATCAGATCATGCTTAACATATTGCTTCATCACATGAGTAATACAAAGCCGTTTTATTTATTACAAACGATGATAAATATACATAGACATTTATAGACTACTAGTAATTGGACTAGGGCACAAAAATGCTATCAGATATGCACGAGACCGGATGTCTCGTTCGCGTTAAGTTGTGCCAGAACTTTAGACCCCAGTGGAAAACACTAGATTGCGGTCAAAGCTATCCTCAAGTTCTTGAGGAGAACTTTAGACGCCTTTCTTGTGTGCGGGGGCAACGATGATGTTTAGCTAGTAGTCATAGGTTATATTGACACTAGTTTCCAGACGAATCCTAATGATTGTAGAGTCAGTCAGGATACGTGTTCATGTTGAATGGTGGAGCTTCAGCTGGAAGAGCTGGAAGCAGGACCAATTGCCAATTCTATGATGGAAGCTGAGTATACAGCTGCGTTGGAGGCAGCAAAGAAGGCTGTATAGATTTGGAGCTTCATGACTGGATTAGATGTAATTAAAAACCGGTCTAACCCAGTAGGCTTATGTGGTGACAACACTAGGGCCATTGCGTAAGCTAAAGTGCCCAGATCACATAACAAATCCAGATATATACTCAGATGTTACAGAGATAACAAATCTATGACCACTAAAGTAGTAGAACCATAGATCTGTAAGGATCAAACTTAACGGTCCCTAATCAAATATGCTTTAATAGAAGTGACCAGTATGAGGATGATTTTTTATGATATAGTTCTACTCGTCATTCGGATTCGGGATCCCAGAATCATATCATAGATATCATCAGGGGTTGCATATCAGATGACCCGACCTGAATAGTGTTGCATAGATACAGTCATGAACATATTCAGTGTCGTAGCTTGTCATTCTATCCTTAGACCGAGGAGTCTTTGTGATCGCTATGAAATTGACGTCTGGCTTTGACTTGCGCCTAATATTATCCGTAACAGGATAGCAATAACGGGCATGATTGGGTGGGAGACAGATTGCAAGAGTGACACGAAAGACGGCTAAGGGATTTATCCCTCATACTGCGGTATGCGAATGATATCCGTTTAGGCCTTATGATCGAGAGTGACTGAAAGAAAGTGCAAGGCCATGCCAGTGATACGGGTTATCAGTTTTCAGTCATCTCACATATCAAGAAACATGATTGATCAAAATAAGGATGACGACTCTATCCCTTATGATCAATCGGATATCTAGCGATAAAAGGATAATGACTTGGATGACAGATAGGTTAACTCGATTAGTTTGACTATAATGCACATTGGGTAATCATAATGGTATACTAGAGGCCATTAATGACGGATCGGGTAAAATGAGGTTTTACGCCGATCTGCAAACGTGGCATGAGCCTAAGAGACTCACACACCAAGGATATGGGTTTCGTGAGATAAGGATATGTCGACATTTATTGAGACACGAGCCATGGACAAAACTGGGCGTTTTTGGCCGTGGGTACGTGTAAGTGAGAATGGTTTGCGAATCGAGAAAAACGGGTTTGTTCGTCGATGTCGCATCGGACTTTGTTTGATAAGTTCGGAAAAGGGGTCGGATAATATTTGGACTCGGCACGGGACCACATGGCCGAAGAAATTGGGGTTCGGCCCATGAGGCCCAAATATGGTCGGCCCATTTAGGCCCATTTTATGACTTGGCCCATTAAGGTCCCAAAACCATGGTTTGGTGTTATGGATTAGGATGATGAGATGGAGTTGGTGGTGAGCCCATACCTCCCATACCTCTCATCATTTCATCATGACCATCACCATCACCATCACCATATATTATACTCATTCTCACCACAACACGTTCTATTCATCTTCTTCTTTCCTCATGGAGATGGCCATGGCTCCTCCTCCTTCTCTCCATCACTTTTGTTCTACACACCAAATTCTTGTAGATTTGTGTGTGTATGATTCTCTAGCAAGAACTACGTGGCTTTGATTCCTCGGGGAGGATACGTAGGCGCCTTTGAAGAGGTTCAAGCCCATTCTTCCCATTCATGACGTTCTTGGTGTTTTCTTGGTGATCCAAGCAAGAATGGAGAAACTGTCCAGATTGTCCAGTTCCGACGATCTATATTGCGTGAGCCATGGCCGCTTAGTCCGAGCTCTGATTGACCTGAAACTGGCGGTGTTGGAAAGATAAATCAAAGGGTTACAACTTTTGTGAAAACTGATTTTCTAAACGAGCGCTGGTTTGGGAGATACAATACCGAGAAGCTGACTGCTCTGCAGAGTCTGTCCAGCTAGATGGGAAAAATGTTTTACTCCATACGGAGGTCTTCTCGTCCGAACTGGGTTCGGAGCAAAACACAAAAGATGTGGAGAATATGCTGAGGTTTTCTCTCCAAAATTAACTAAAGTGATTGGAGGTCTGTAGCTTGAGATAAGGAGCTTCAAAGTCTCGGTTTTCTGCTGGACAGATTCTGGTAAAACCCGAAAACTCGATTTCCTAAGGATCTAACTTGGTAGTCGATCTTGCGCAGGTTCGGAGCGGTTTATAGGTTGCTTCCGCTGCCATGAACGTGATTTGGATGCCCTAGAACCCAACATTAGGAACAAGTTAAACGCGGTTTTTTACCGTATAGCGATCACAAAGACTCCTTGGTCTAAGGATACGACGACAAGCTACCATAATTGAACGTGTTCATTATTGTATCTATGCAATACCATTCATAGCGGGTCGTCAAATATCACTTCCCAAGTGATATCTATGATCTAATTCCAGGATCCCATCCCAATGGAAAATATAACTATACAATAAAGAATTATCCTCATACTTGGTCGCTTCGTTGAAGCATATTTGACCAGGGATCCGTTAAGTGTGATCCGTACAAATATATGGTGCTACTACTTTGGTGAACAAATATCGGATCATAATTAACCTATTACTTTGGTCGCTTCGGTAAAACCCCATTTTACCTGATTCATCATTAATGGCCTATAGTATACCATTATGATTACCCAATTTGCATGATAATCGAACTAATTGACTTAACCTCTTTTAGTACATGTCGTTATCCTTTTATCCCCCGGTATCTAGATTGATCATAAGGTATAGAGACGTCACCCTTATTTAATCAATCTCTGTTTCTCGATATATGAGATTACTAAATACTGATAACCCGTATCGTTGGCATGACCATGCTCTCCCTTAAGTCAATCTCTATCGAGTGTCCTAAACATATACCTATCTCATACCGTAGTATGAGGGATAAATCCCTTAGCCGCCTTTCCTATCACTCATACAGTCCGTCTCCGTGTCAATCATGTCCGTTATGGTTGTCTTGTTACGGACAACGTTAGAAACAAGTCAAACGCGGTTCTTTACTGTATAGCGATCACAAAGACTCCTTGGTCCAAGGATACGACGACAAGCTACCAAAATTGAACGTGTTCATGACTGTATCTATGCAACACCATTCATAGCGGGTCGTCCAATATCACTTCCCAAGTGATATCTATGATCTGATTCCGGGATCCCATCCCAATGGAAAATAGAACTATACAATAAAGAATTATCCTCATACTTGGTCGCTTCGTTGAAGCATATTTGACCAGGGATCCGTTAAGTGTGATTCGTACAAGTATATGGTTATACTACTTTGGTGGTCATATATCGGATCATACTTAACCTATTACTTCAACAATAAGTAATATAATTCCGATTTTATGTATTTCAAAAAATGATTTATATATACAGACATTTACATAATAATACAATTGGATTAGGGCACAAAAATGCTTATAGAATAAACACAATGCCTCAATCATAAAGATCAAAAATAAGTACAAGCAAGATATCTATGATTTCAAGATATGTAAGGCTTAGCTCAACGTGATGTTAAAAACATATGATTTCAAAATAAGTTTAAAAGAGAGTACAACATGTTCAAGAAATGATTTGACAATAAGAGTGCATGTTTTTCAAAGATCAAAATACATTTAACTCTTAGATCATGATTTTGGAAAACACTTTCAAGAACAAGAAATATAAGAGCTATCAAAATGACTTTTCTCTTAATGATGAAGAACTTGTGCTAGAATTTTTTTTGTAGAGAAAGAGTAGAATGTTGTGTTGTGTCAACTGATGAACCAAAAGAGGGTATTTTTAGAAAAACATTTTGGTCTTGAAAATTCAAAATTAGAGTTTTTGAAATATACTTGAATGCAAATACAAGTTGCAAGACTTGACAAGAGAATAGCTCCAAACACATATTTCAAAATGAAGATTACTTGTCATTCTTATCTGGCTCTATTTTAAAAATAAATATATATAATAATGAATAAAAATAGTATTTTAAAAATAAGTGAGTAAAGATGAAATGTAGAGCTAGCCAAACATATTTTAAAATCATACTTACAAGAATCCTTATTGCTATGACTTAAACCAATCCATATAGTCATTCTTAATCTTCCATAATATGTCTTGATCATCATTATAGGTCTGAAAATTTCTTGGATAACGTAAATTCGTAAAAGACTTCATTGGATGCAAAGATTTAATGAGCATGCTTGTTGCCCCATAATTTCAGCTCTTACATTTGCTTGCTCAAATGACCATAACTTTTTCTTCAAGACTCCAAATCACTCCTAATCAGTTGGGCTAAAAACTAGACTTATATATCTTTCAATGGTGTATAATATGCTTGCTAAAACACTCCCAATAAAGTCAATTTTAACAAGAAAGTTAAGCCATAAAATCTGTCTTTTCAGTTTTGGCAGATTTGATATCTTGTCACCATTTCTTCAATATCTCTCTAGAAACGTGTGATAATATAAAAAAATTTACATTGAAAAATAGATTCTTCAAGGTTTTCATAAAATTAAATAAATCTCAATTTGATAAAGAAATGAATTTTATATGATTTTTCAAAGTTTGCACAAATGCTAAAAAATTTACTGTTTTGCACAAATGCTGAAAAAGTTACTGTTTTGCACAAATCCGAAAATCCATTTATCGACCTTGAAGTAACTTTGGAAAGCTTGTATTATACAACATTTAATAATTGGAATAAAGTATTTGATCTTGATTCATAATAAAGATTTTTATTATCATCAAAACACCAAGATTAAAATGTTCACAACAACTTTGACGAATAACACTTTACTAGAATTTTTTTCATAAATCATATCTAATTAGCTACTAACCATATCTGGAATTTTAGGAGAATTTATAATGTTGCGAATCTCGCATTAGTCTTAAACTAAACTGTTGCAACATATTTATAGACTTAGGGTTAGAATCTTTTTTCCAATAAATACTACCATTTTTCCAAACTCTAAAAATACTCAAAATTCGTATTTCTAAATTGCCTTTTTCTAGTTGGTTTTAGATTTCCAAAATCCAAAACCAAAAGGAAATTCTGCCCAGAGGCAGGTTGCTATGGCTACATTCTTTGTGGATGGGGTTAGGGCTTCTTCTCCTAATCGTATCGATGAGCTTCCAAATTCAATCTTTGCTTCGGGCTTGCTCTTTGTGTGTGACCCTGTAGGCTCATGACTCATTCTCAGATTACCCATATAACCATCCTGTTTATTCCTCGTAAGTGGTCTCTAGTAAGACATTATGATTACCCAATGATCATGATGATCGGTGATTCGACTTAACTTTTGTTGTAACTATCATAGTCTCTTTGTCACAAGATATCTTGTTTGAACATATGGCATAGAGCCGCCATCCTTATTTCATTCAAACCTGTTTCTTGATCCCGAGATGACTGATAATGATAAGTACCTTTATCACTGGTGCGGTCGCACACTTCCTCTCAGTTCTTCTCATCAAGTGGGCTAAACATATATCGTTCCCATTATTGTGTGAGGGACAAATCATTTGACCGTCAACCGTATCCCTCATATGATTCATCACAGAGCCAATCATACCTCTTTTGTAGCCAGTTACAGATAACTTAGATGAGCATGTCAAACTATGTGAATTATCATACAGAAATCCACGAAGACTTCAACTCCTATAAGGATTAAATGATACTACAACAAGTTGAGTATGTTCATGACCGAATCTATGTCCCATACTCAGGTCGGGTCGTCCAATATCACTTCCCAATTTGTATCTATGTTTTGACTTTGTAAACCTATACCTATGATCAGTAGAGCGTGATCAAGAGTCATCCTAATACAGGTCGCTTTATAAGCTTTTGACCAGGGACCTGTCAAGTATAATTACGTGCGAATCTAAGGGTTCTACTATTAGTGATGACACACTCGATGACCTTACGTGAAATTATGCTTGATTTATTATCACAACACATTGATAATAAAATGTTGCTTTATTGGTTCTAATGATGATATAACATTATTACATAGAAATGTGATTGAACTAGGGCATATTTCCTACATCAAATATTTGAGCTATGGCGGCGCTCGACATCAGTCGCTGTTGGGATGTTTAATTTAGAGTACGCGGTACGGAGCCATGGTTTTGTGTAATGGGAGAAATGGTGTTTGTAAAATGAGAAATGATAAAAATAAGGTTTTCATTTTGGTATTGATTACATTTACCCATATGCCCATTTCCCATTTTACCTATTATTTCACTAATAAATAAATAAATTATTGAGAACCATCGATTACTATTATCCTATGGATAATAATGGTTTTTGTGCTCTTTTATAAGGTATGGTTTTATTGGAGTGCATCTCCAAAAATGTTTGGACTTCAAATTAAACTCTTTGAACATATTAATAACATTCAAAACACTTATAAATTTTACATATTTAACACCACAAGAATCATATGAATTTCATTCGAAAAATTACAGTATATGAGCCAAATTAAAATTAAAATTTATTTCACTTCGACCAAATTAGGAAACTAATACCTCTCTACGAGGTAATTATATTTTGAAAGCAGCACTTAAAAATGCACAATTACTTACTTGTCCGGCAGGTGTATACGTGAATAATATTCAGTTTGTGATTACAAATTTTGTCGTTCACGGGTTCATTTGAAACTCCAAAAAGTAGTTTTTACCACAGTATCAACAAACCCCAAACCTCAATCCGGAGCCCAACAATAATTAATGGCTTGTCAATAGTTTTCTTCTCTTGTAACCATACCATCAAAGAAACTTGTCCAAACAATTTTTATCATAAAACTAAGGGATGCACTCCGCTGGAAACTAACATTCAAATAGAAAAATAGGAATAGATATCAGCCATTGGATGAAATATGATCAATGGATCTCATAAATAACTAATCTTTGTTGAAAACTAATCGAATAAACATGATAAAGGGCAAATCTGTCATTCTGCACTCACCAATTCTGCGCAAAAACTGTTCGCGATTAACGATTATGCGCACGATTCGTGACTCTGCACGCAATTGATGGCGAAACTACACGCGATTCTGCAGCAACTCAGTATCTGGTCGCGATTTTGGAGTAGGTGGTTGTGATTATGCAGAAATTGGTCTCGATTCTACATCAACAATGACGATTATTCAACCGGTCGATCAATACTCAACAATCGATCGTTGGAAATTGAATTTACTCTTGTCAATGTTGTGTTTCTTCGTGATCGTTCTTGGTTATTGTTCTTCGTGATATCTCATCAATAAATGACAAATCTCACGATTTTAGTTTCTTGAATTTATCTCACAAATAATCTAGAGTTTCTGGAAAATTGGTGAATTCAAACATTTGATAGTCTGAAACGTGTTTCGAGCCTGAAATGTGTTTAGAGTCAGAAACATGTTTTGATAGTAGTAATATGTAATCTTGATATTTTCACACTTAGTGTGTTGATCGAGCAGTCACTCAACCATTGTTGATTGTTCTTCGTGATTTATCAGCAATACCGTGATTTCACCCGATCATGTCAACTTTTAACTTTTGCAATTTAATCACGTGTTTGAAACATGTTTCGAACAGAGAGTTTCTTAAACATCAGTGCATGATTTCACCATATTCTATCAAATTTTAGCTTTTGCAACAGAATAAATGTATTTGGAGAGATCGTTTCACCAAAATGAGCATATATCTAGATTAAAAACAACTTACATCAATATTTTACTAAACTTAAACACAAATATGAAATTCTAGGTAGTCTGAAACACTTTATTAGCAGTAACTGAAAAACTATATATCCATGAGTAAAGAACACTGAAAACGGGTTTTGGAGAGAATATTTCACAAAAATGATCACATATCAAGAGAGATAAGCAATTGACAACCATCTATTCAACAATAATTTCCCATAAATCAGAGAGTTTGAGCAGTCTGAAAAATTTTCTGAACACTAATTGGGAAACTATATATCCATAAGGAAACAACATTGAAAGATCACTACTCAAACAGAAAACTTGTGACAATAAAAATGACCACTTGCTTACAAAAACAATATTGATCATTCATCCACAAAGATTTGAGAAGTCTAAACATGTCTCCGGGTGTAACGAGAGTTACCTAAGAGTAACGAGGGTTCTCTTACTGTAACGTGGGGACCGAGTTTCATACTATACCATAGGGGGGAAAGGTGAACCCTGTCGGGGGAAAAGTGTAACGAGGGTTCCCAGACTGTAACGAGAGGACCGAGTTCTATACTATACCCTTGGAGAGAAAGGTGAACCCCATCGGGGAAAAGGTGTAACGAGAGTTCCCCGATTATATCGAGGGGGGAAAGGTGAACCTAGTCAGGGAAAAGGTGTAACGAGGGTTACCCAATTGTAACAAGGGGACTGAGTTCCTTACTATACCCTAAAGGGGGGGGGAAGTGAACCCTGTCGGGGAAAAGGCATAACGAGGGTTCCCCGACCGTAACCAAGGTTCCTAGGGTGTAACGAGGGGACCGAGTTCCATATTATATCCTGGGGGGGGGGGGGGGGTAAAGTGAACTCTGTCGGGGAAAAGGTGTAACGAGGGGACCAGATTCCATATTTTACCCTTTGGGGGAAAGGTGAACCCTGTTGGGGAAAAGGTGTAACGAGGGTTCTGAAGGAGTCCATTGGGTCAAAATCTAGTAATTTCATGCATAGCAGAAGCAATTTAACCATGTATTCTCAAGCAAACAAATAAGGATTGTAAGGACCGCTCCCGGTCAATTTGGGTCAATTTTGTGAAAAATGGATAAAAATTTAAAAATTCGCGATTTGACCAAATTTTGACCCGAGAGTCACCAAAGACTACTATTTGAGCCATTTTAAGTTGAAATTGTAATGTTATGGATATTAGGTTCATATGGAAGCTAAAATTTAGCGAAACGTCACGGTTCCAACGGTTTCGAAAAACGTGTCCGTTTCTGACGTTTTCGGGTCCGAAATGACAAAAGTGGATTGTGGGATCCCCCTACTTTACACATGGCATGATTCTAGAGGGGGGGAGACTTTATGAGTGGTTAAAAATTAATTGGGTTAATTTAGATTTAAAAGAAAATGGGAAATATGTATATTTAATTAGTTTAGTGTTTAAATATTATAGTTTAAGTGATAAAGAGGGGGAGGGGGAGCCATACTCGGCAGAAACAAAGAAAAGGAGAGAGAGAGAGGAGGGCTGGCCGAGAGAAGAAGAAGAAGGAAGAAGAGGAGAAGAGCTTTTGGCGAATTCCCGACGATCCGGCCGCGTGATCGACCATTTTCTTGCGTATTCGGGTTCCTCACATCATTGGCTACGGTAAGCAACTCAATTTTTCTCATCGTGATGAGTTTGAGTTGTGGGTTTGATGAGAAATGAGTGAAATGATGATGGAGTGGAGTTGTAGGGGTGTTTTGGAGCATTTTGGGACGTTTTTGAAATTTTCCGGCGGCCGGAGGGTTTGCCGGAGCTCTGGCCGGTCACTGGAGCTCCGGCCAGTGTGGTGGCGCGCCGGAGGTGGTCCGGCAGTGGCCAGCCCCTGCCTTGGCGACCGTGAGCCGTTTGGGACTCTCGGGCCGTGAGTGGCCCGGGTGGTCCCACGAGCCCGGAATTCGGGTTTGTGAGTTTCGGGAGGTCTCGGGTAACCCTCAAATCGATAGTTGGCACCCTTGGTGATTTTTGGATTTAAATTACGAAAATTGAAAAATGTGTGTCGAAATTTTAAATTACGCGATTAAATCGCTCGGGTGTCGGAATTCGATTCCGTCAATTGCGTTGGTCCTCTCGAATATAATTAGGAATTTAGACACAAATTTTGGAATTTTCGGAGTCCCGAGGGACAACTTCACACAACCGGGCAGATTCGAATTAAAGGGCAAAATGGGCCATTCCGGGCCCATTTTGACAACTTAGGTTAATTAAGAAGTGTTGGAGTGAGCGATACTTGTCGTGGTGGCACTTGGGTTTAATTTCGTGAAAATCCGGATTTCGGTTAGTCATTAAAACTTGTGATTTTGTCACTTTTAGATTCCTTTGACGACCGCGGGAAAGGAAAGGCATTGCTTGGCGTCGCGAAAATCTTAGGAGCGTACGTTGGAAAATTTGAGGTAGGGGGACATAGCTTACCTAGACTCATTCTCTTGATGCATTGATTGAATTTATTTGAGTATTTAGTAGAGATAAAATGAAATGTTTGAACGCCATTTGCTCGATGTTGTGAATTAAATAGCATGTTGATGTGTTGACATGAATGCCTCTCTGTGAATTAGTTGAGTACCAAACTTGAACTGCTTGTGAGCACCTAGTTGTGCATGGTTACATTATTTCTTTTCAGACGATGACTTATTCCGTCTCGCACTTGTCTTGTTTGTGTGGATGTAAATACTTCTCTGTGAACTAGTTTCTTGCACTTGGCTTGTTTTCTGTGAATGTATCGAAGGGTGTTGGGGTGTGGTTGGTAAGGGTGTTGTGATGTGGAAGGGTGGAAAGGTGATGGGATGCTGTGTGGTTGGATGGATAATCGAGTCAGGAGCGGTACCCCTCCTGGCCCTGATCGATTTCCATTCGGGGGTTGAACCGAGTCAAGGGTGGTACCCCTTGGCCGTGATCGGTTACCTCAATTGTATGGCTGTGTGGTTGGATGGATAGTCGAGTCAGGGGCGGTACCCCTCCTGGCCGTGATCGATTTCCATTCGGGGGTTGAACCGAGTCAAGGGTGGTACCCCTTGGCCGTGATCGGTTACC
Organism: Geranium rotundifolium; assembly: GCA_963920655.1. Classification (NCBI taxonomy): domain Eukaryota; kingdom Viridiplantae; phylum Streptophyta; class Magnoliopsida; order Geraniales; family Geraniaceae; genus Geranium; species Geranium rotundifolium. The sequence continues at coordinate 22,272,941 of OY987311.1, read as the reverse complement.
TCAACTGTGGGGTTGTGTTTGGATGGGCAATCGAGGCAGGAGCGGTACCCCTCCTGGCCTTAATCGATTCCAGTTCGGAGGTTGAACCGACCAAGGGTGGTACCCCTCGCCGGTCGTAATCGGTTACCTCGGGAGTTGTGACGTGGTTGGTGGATGAGTAGTGGAAGTGTCGTGATTCGTACTTTACTGACTTCTTTGTGCTTACATGTATGTTTTTCTCATCCTTGGTGTTTGTTTTAGTCTCTGGGTAGCGTGTTCACCCCTACTTGTAGTTGTGAAGGTAGGTGATCCTGAGTACACTTTTGGTGGGAGCTTTTGGGGGCGTGTCGTGTCGACGCACTGTGTTTTTTTTGTTGTTGTTGACTTTTGTAGACTCTGGTCTGAGTCATTGGCCATGTATATTTTTGTATCGCAATTTTTCTAAAATATTTTGATATAATTATTTGATTGTCTGGCCATGTCGTGCCTCACTTTTGTACGCGTTATTTGTTGGTTTAATACAGATTTTAAAAGGAGAAATGGTATGAATGTATTTTTTGTAAACAGGTTTCTTTATGTGATGGCCTCGTGCGAGGATAGTTATGTTGTAATTCGAGGACGCTCGAGTTATTTCATAACTATATCGCATCGTGTTATTTCAAAGGTTTTAACTCTTCGGGTAACGACTTTAATTCGGGAAACCGGATTTCGGGGCGTTACAAGGATCATCATGTGAAAAATTTAAGGATATAAACATCATGAAAATCTGGAAAATTACATATTTTCTTTGATCAAATCACCAAGCACAAAGTCTTATGCTCTCTAGGTGTATCCACACAAGAAAGGTTCCTCATTCAAGGTTTCTACACTAAAATTATGCTAGTATTAAGTGATGAAGAAAACAAAAAAAATTGAGAAGAAGAAGTTAGAGATAGAGGGACGAATTGGATGGGGGATTTTCGGCCAAAATGGGAGAAAAATATGGGGAAATAATTGAAAATCAATTTAATTTGATTTTCAAATTATTTCCTTTATTAAAGCCCACTAAACTAAACTTTAATTAAACCCATTTACATTGGGTTCTAGTGAGGTTTAGCTAGACAGATCCAATTCCCTTAAGCCGATTTCTGGTTTAAACTAATTCGCTCCGATTTAACTAAAGCGAAAAGCGAATTTTCCCGATCCTCTTACTTCTCGATTACTGACTTTTCATGTCCCTTTTACTATACCTTGCTTAAAGTGTGTGACCCTCTTGGCTCATGACCTATTGGCAGACTGGCAATATTACCATTTTGCCATTTCTATCATAAGTGGCCTCTAGCAAGACACTATGATTACCCAACGTCCATGATTATCGTTGATTCGATTTAACTTCTTATCGTCCATGTAGCTATAATTTTATCACCCGATATCCAGATTGATCATAAGACATAGAATCGTCATCCTTATTTATCAATCAATGTTTCTTGATATCTTAGATGACTTAAAACAAATACTAAGTATCTCCCGCATGGTCATGCAATTTTCTTCAGTCATACTCATCAAGTGGCCCAAACATATATCATTCTCATACCGGAGTATGAGGGATAAATCCCTTAGCCGTCTTTCGAGTTCACTCATGTAATTTATACCTAAGCCAATTAGAGCCCTTATGGCTACCCTTTTACAGGTGACTGTAGACTAGGTCAAACTTAGATACTTATTACATAGTGATCACAAAGACTCCTCGGTCTAAGGATACAATGACAAACTACGATATATGAGTATGCTCATGACATCATCTATGCTACATACTCACCATCGGGTCGTCCAATATCATTCCCCTGATGATATCTATGATCTAACTCCGGCACTCGCCTTGCCATGATCAGTAGAGCGTGATCATAAAGAGTTAGCATCATACTGGCCGCTTCTGATAAAGCTTAACTGACCAGGGACGCATTAAATATGATTCGTTAAGATCCACAGTTCTACTATTAGTGATGACACGCCTAATGATACAGATCAAACCATATTTAATATATTACTACGACACATTAGTAATACAATGCCGATTTATTTATTCGAAAGATGATAAAACATTACAACTGTAGATCACTTTTACATTGTACTAGGGCACAACTCTAATAGGTTCCTCAGATTTAACGAGGAGACCAGTTCAATACTCCCTAGGGGGAAAGGTGAACCCTGTAGGGGAAAAGGTGTAACGAGGGTTCTCTGATTGTAACAAGAGGATCAGGTTCCATACTATGCAGTCTATTTACAGAAAATTCCAACCAAATCAGAGAGTTTAAGTTGTCTGAAACACCTCTCTAATAGTAACCGATAACCTATGAATCCATGAGAAAAGAACACTGAAACATGTTTTCCAGATATCATTTCACCAAAATGAACACATATCAATAGAGAGAAGCAATTGGCGTTAGTCTATTTACAGAAATTCTACCAAAAAATGAGATTTTGAGTGGTCTGAAACATCTTCCTAATAGTAACTTTGAACATGTGGAGCCATGAGAAAAGAATAATGAGACAAGTTTTGCAGAGACCACTTCAACAAATTTAACACATATCAACAGAGAGAAGCAACTAACATCAGTCTATTTACAGAAAATCAACACAAAGCACAAAGTTTGGGTGGTCTGAAACACCTTCCTAATAGTAATTGAGAACCAATAAATCCATGAGAAAATAACATTAAAACAGGTTTTAGAGAGTCCATTTCAACAAATTCAGCACATATAAACAGAAAGAAGCAACTAACATCAATCTATTTATAGAAAGTCTACAAAAATAAGAGAGTTTGAGCAGTATGAAACACCATCATAACAGTAACTTAGAACAAGTTCATCCATGAGAAAAGAACACTGAGTCAGGTTTTGCATAGACAATTTCACCAAAATGAGCACAAATCAATAGAACAAAGCCACTAAAATCAGTCTATTTACAGAAATTTCACAAAAATAAGAGAGTTTGAATGATATGAAACACATTCCTAGTAATTACTTAGAACATGTGGAGCCATTAGAAAAGAACACTAAAACATGTTTTGGATAGACCATTTCAACAAAATGAGCACATATCAACATATGAAAGCAACTGACATTAGATTATTCACAGAAATTCCACAAAAATCAAAGATTTTGAGTGGTGTGAAACACATTCCTCACAATAACTAAGAACCTATAAATCCATTGGATAAGGTCATTGAAATAGGTTTTATAGAGACCATTTCACAAAAATGAGCACATATCAACATAATAAAGCACCTAACTGTTAGTCCTAGTGCCCTCTTTCAATTGTAAAAAATCTGTAAATGACTATATTGTACTTATCATCGTTTGCAATGAATGTAAAGTGGCTTTATATTTCTTATGTGTTGAAGTAATATGTCGAAGTGTGTTTTGATCTACACCCCCCATGTGAAGTAGAACCAAAGATCAGGATAAATCACACTTGACGGGTCCCTGGTCAATTACGATTTTCAGAAGCGACTAGTATGAAAGACGACTCTTTATGACTCACGTTCTATTAGTCATTGAAATGAGATTATGGAGTATGATCATAGATATCATGTGGGACATGATATTGGACGACCCGGCCTAAATATGTGCCATATTTATTGTCGTAGCTTGTCATGTGTCTTTAGATCAAGGAGTCTTTGTGATTACTATGCGGTAAACAACTAAGTTTGACCTAGGCCTAACGTTGTCCGTGACTGGCTTTCCATAACGGCAAGATTGGATTGGGGATGGACCGCATGAGTGACGCGAAAGACGGTTAAGGGATTTATCCCTCATACTATGGTATAGGAATGATATACGTTCAGGCCACTTGATCGAGAGTGACTGAAAGTAAAGCATGGCCATGCATTTGATACTAGGTATCAATTTTTAGTCATCTCATATATCAAGAAATAGTGATTGAGAATAGGAAGGATGACGACTTTGTGGCTTACCTCAATCAGGATATCTAGCGATAAAAGGATAGTGACATAAACAACAGAACTGTTAAATCGACAAGGGTCGATTTATTATGCACGGTCAGAAGATTCAAGAGTCTAACTAGTCGCCACTTATGTAGGATCCGGTAAAATGAGATTTTATGCTGATCTACTGACGCGCATGAGCCTAAGGGTCACACCGGAGGAAAATCTCAAAGAACAATATGGAGGAGATCGGCCAAGGGAGAATGACACGAGACATGACCAAAACAGGGTTTTGGGTCATGTGCCTGTTAGTGATGATATGTAAAGGGATCGGGACAAGACCAAGGTTTCTGGGAATGATCAAGACGGGTGATGTCAGACATACTCGGGATGAAAGGGCCCGGGCATCGAAGGGCGCGGCACGTAACCTCGCGGGCGTGGCCGAGGGCCACGGCCCATAAGGTCCATGGTCAGCCCAAGCCCCACTAGCCCATCTGACCATTTGGTCATTGGGTGACTAAGTGGCTCCACTTAGTTAGTTTAGTTGGTTGATTAGTAATAAGATTGGGACCACACCTATCACATCTCACCAATTAATCCACTCACTCTCTTCATCCTCATCCATAAGATATGATTATTATATTTAGTTAGTGGGATTAATATAATAAATCAACATTATCACTTCATTCATTCCAACACAACACAAGAAGAAGAAAAAGATCTCTCTCTCCCTTCGTTTCTTCTTGCTCTCGACAAAGCCCTTCCCCTCCTCCATCTTTGTGTTCTTGAGTCCTCAACTCAAGAACTACATGGCTTTGATTCCTAGTGGAGGATACGTAGGCGTCTTAGAGACTCAATCCGATTCATATTATCACGGTGTTCTTCGTGTTCTCGAACCACAACTGAAAAATCTATCCAGCACTTTTCGAGAACTGGGGATGAAACTTGCATGAAGTGTAGCTCTTTGTTCTGAAGTCCGATTGACCCGAAACCAGCGCCTGATTAAAGAAGACTCAAAGATCTTCCAGTCTCCTAAAATAGAAATTTTGCATTAGAGATGTACAAGTACTGGAGCCTCAGATGGTCGCCGATGAAGAATCAATCCCTACAGAAATTCCAAATGGTCTAAGGAGGTCTGAAAGATCTCGTCATGTTCCAGACAGATATGGCTTCACAGCCACTGAGGGAAATGACGTGATGTTTGTGGATCAGGATGATCCAGAAACCTGCAGACAAGCTTTAACCACTCTAGACTCCGAAAAATGGTAGAATGCCATGAGTGAGGAAATGAAATCCATGTATGAAAACCAAGTCGGATGCTTGGTGGATCAAAACTCTGGGATAATACCCATCGGTTCTGAGTAGGTCTATAGGATCAAGACCGACATCGATGGAAGTCCTCAGACCAATATGGCTAGGATGGTTGTAAAAGGTTATCGTCAGATTCAATACATGGATTATGATGACATCTTTTCACCAGTAGCAATGGTCAGATTGATCCGGATTATTCTTAGCCATAACTATGGCAGATGGATGTCAAAACCCCTTCCTTAGCAGGAACTTACTAGAGGGCATGTATATCACATGACCTGTGGGTTTTGTAGATCCAAAGAATCCCGGAAAGATATGTAAGCTGCAAAGATCCATTCATGGATTTAAGCAAGCTTCCGGGAGTTGGAACCTTCATTTTGATAAAGCTGTAAGGGAACTCGGCTTCATAAAAAACAAAAGTGAGCCTTGCGAACATGAGAAAGCGAGTGGGAGTAATATTGTATTCTTGATATTTATTCATCGGGAATGACATCCCGACCTTGCCACCAAAGCTTGGTTAGGGAAGTACTTATCGATGAAGGACTTAGGTGATGCTACATTTAATGTAGGCATCAGGATCTCTACAGATCATTCCAAAAGGATTTTGGGCCTAAGTCAGAACATGTTGCTAAGTCAGAACATGTACATAGGTAAAGTGTTGAGAAGATCTCAATGCTTGATTTTAAGAAAAGATACATACCCATGCGTCATGGCATTAAGCTCAGCAAGCTACAGAGTCCTAGTACTCCTGATAAGCTGAGCAGGATGAGTAAGATCCCTTATGCTTCGGCTGTGGGATCCATCATGTATGCCAGGATGTGCACGAGACTGGAAGTCTCATTTGCACTAAGCTGTACCAGCAGATTCCCGAACAATTAAACTGGATTGCTGTCAAAGGCCATCCTCAAATATTTGAGGAGGATTGAGGATGCATTTTGGTAAATGGGAATGAAGATAGAGAACTAGCAGTCAAAAGACAAGTCGATGCTAGTTTTCAGACATATCAAGATGACTTCAAAATTCAGTCAGGATATATTTTGTGTTGAATGGTGGCGCTTTCAGCTGGATAAGCTTTAAGCAAGCCAAAATTGCCAACTCTACAACGGAGGCTGAGTATATAGCTGCAACAAAAGCAGCTAAAGAGGCCGTATGGATTGGAAGCTTTCTAATCGGATTAGATGCAACGCCGCAAGCGTCTGATCCGATAAGCTTGTTGTGGGACAACACAGGTGCCGTAACTATTGCTCAAGAGCCCAGATTCCACAACAAATCCAAACATATACTCAGCAGGCTTCACCTCGTGAGAGTTATCAAATATAGAGGTGATGTGGAGATTAAACACTATTCGACTGATGATAATATGGCCGATCCCTTGACAAAGGCTCAGCCGCAGCCTAGGCATGAGAAACATGCAGGGTCTATGGGAGTAGATCAGAACTTAAATTGGAACCAGGGGCAAGTGGGAGATTGTTAGAGTTATGCCTCAGTCCAATATAAAAGTGATCTACAGATGTAATGTTTTATCATCTTTCCGAATAAATAAATCGGCATATATTACTAAAGTGTTGTAGTAATATATCGAATGTAATTTGATCTATGTCATTATGTGTGTAACCACTAATAGTAGAACTATAGATCAGAAAGAATTACATTTGATGAGTCCCTGATCAGCTAAGCTTCTTTATGAAGCGATCAGTATGAGACTAACTCCTTGTGATCATGCTCTACTGATCATGGCAAAGTGCGTGCCGGAGTTATATCATAGATACCATCAGGTCGATGATATCGGACAACCCGATTGTGAGTATGCTGCATAGATCCAGTCATGAGATACTCACATATCGTAACTTGTCATTATATCCTAAGACCAAGGAGTCTTTGTGTACACTATGTAACAAATACCTATGTTTGACCTAGTCTAACGTTATCTGTAAAAGGGTAACTATAACGGCTTCGATTGGCTTTGACATTTATTGCACTAGTGAACTCGAAAGGCGTCTGAGGGATTTATCACTCATACTTCGGTATGAGAAAGATATCGGTTTAGGCCACTTGATGAGTATGACTGAAGAAAGAGCATGGCCATGCAGGTGATACCTTAGTATCAGTTTTCAGTCATCTCAAATATCAAGAAACAGTGATTGATAAATTAGGGTGACTATTCTATGCCTATTGATCAATCTGGATATCGGTTTGATAAAAGGACAGTGACATGTACGATAACAGGTTAAGTCGAATAATTGATAATCACGAATATTGGATAATCATAATGTCTTGCTAGAGGCCACTTATGATGGAAAGGGTAAAATGGTAATTTTACCAGTCTGCCAATTATTCGTGAGCCTAGAGGGTCACACGCATTAAGCACAATACATGGCAATAATTATGGATGAGATTTGAGAACAATTCGGTAGTTTTCTGGCCTAAGGTTTTAACCAGACGGTCGAAGAAATCAATTCGAGGAAATTGAGCCGTTTTGACTAAACCGAAATTAGAACTCAAGTTAATGGGTTTAATTTGGGTTTTAGTTAAATGGGCTTAAAGCCCACTTAGGGTTTAAGATAAGAGAGGGATTAAACGCAAATAAGAAGGATTAAAAGGATGGATAATGCAATTTTTATTTTGAAATTTGATTTAATTTCAAATTAAAAATCACATAATCTATAATTATCTTATCCTTTTTATTTTTTTCAGCAACTAACTCCCACTCTCTCTCCCTCTAATGGCTGAAAATTCTCTCCCTCTCTTCCTCCATTGTTGCTCTTGTTTTCTCTCAAAATTTCTAGCAAAAATTAGAGAGAAAAACCATTTCGGTTGTGTGCTTGTGTGGACTTGATAGAGAGGACACTACGCTTGTGTTCTTGTCGATTTCAAGAGGTAAAATATCAGATTTTAATTGAGTTTATAACATGTTCAAATAGAATTAAGATCAAGTTTTAATCGATCACCACGATTACATATTGTCCGCTGCATGATTTTCAATCTTTGGAACCTGTGGTGATCTCTTTCAGGAGTTACATGGCCGGGAACCTGACTGGTTAGTGAAACTTGGTTTTGACGTTTTGTCTGGTAAAAACCCAAGAACTCTTTTTCTTGTGAATCTAATCGTGGTAGTGTTCCTTGTGTAGTCTCGGGAATTATTTTTTTCTTCCGCTATTGTTTGTTCTTCCCTCACCCGAGACCCAACAGTGATATTAGAGCGTGGCTACCTCCGGGATTCACAGGTTTTGTGTGTTATATTTCGGTTCTTGCAAGAAAATCGCATGTTGTTTGATAACATGTTTTATTTCTTGCTTATGGATTTATTGTCATGAAAAATATAATTTTTGAAAAATTATTCAAATCTAGAATTTTTGAATAATCTGGATTTTTCGGTTCACTGGACCGGGACTCTCAGGGGAGCCAAACCGATGACCGGACGGAGGCTCTGCTGGCCGAAGCCGGGCTGGCACCGTGGCCATTGTATTGTCCGGACGGCGTGGCCAACTTATCCCTTCCCCGGCACGGGCCACGCGGTGGCCGTGGGTGGCGGTGGAGGAACGACGGCGTGGGTGGTCCGACCCTTGGGCGTAAGTGGTGGTGGCGCGGGACATTGGGCTTCGGCCCACTTAGTTTGTTGTGACGGGTTTTTGAACCGTCTCAACGAACTCGCAATCTAATATTTAAAAATTTTGTTTTTGAACGGTTTCGATAAACCTATATTCGAAAATAGGTCCAGTTTCGATAAACCAGACCCTAAACTCGGCAATAAATTAAAACGCAAATTTTGCAGATTGTGTGATAACATGCTTGATTGATAACATCTTGTGTAATGTGTTGATGGCATGGTGCACTTTATAGCCCCGAGCTAAAATTTTTTTATCACTTTTAATGCGGTATGCGAACCGTTAAAGTTAGCGTGTAAATATTTTTTTCGAGGTGTGTTCGTCGTACCACTTTATTGTAATAATTCTTCTTTCCCGCCCTGCGAGCTATATATTTTATTGTATTCACTTAATCGAGGCGGGAAGACGGGAAAGAGGAAGAAAGGCGGTCTCGACCTTTACATCGGCTTAGAGTCGGTGGAGTTCAAGAAGCGAGTGGGAGACTGGTTTGGGGGCTATTATGTGTTCGTTTAATATTATGCTTGATTAGTTTTGCATAAGTAATTTTACGCGTGTTGGATATATGTTAGATTGAATGCCTAGATTTATGTTTCAAGCTAATCACCTCACATGCAAAGATAAAATTGGATTATTTTATGTGCTATTTTTGAGCCCTTGGAACCGTCTTTGCATTGGATGTAGTTGACGAGTTTGAAGGAAGAATTGCACCTAGTGCAATTACAGGCATCATTACATCACGTATATAATAGATGTGCTCATACCTAAATCACATCAAGGATGTGGTTAGAGTATTAAACACAACCGGACAAGTAAGTTCCGGTCATGTTAGATACCGCCCAATTCTCGGCACCGTACTGCCTCCCAGTCATATGGGTGTCGTGCGACTTAGCAGAGCATCCATGGGAAAGCGAGGTAGTAGGTTTGGACGACATATGTGCGTGTCATGCGCCTTAGCAGAGCACCTACATAGTGTCGAGCCATCGTTGAGAATTGGTGGACCCAGCTACGATTCTTAGCCAGGGTTGAGCTAGAGTATTAGAAAGGGTAAGCCGTGTACGAAAGTCCATACCCTAGCCAAGAGTCACATTGGATGTGATTGGGCGTTGTCCTACCTACATAGTTCGCTTGGAGCGGTGCGCCTTAACGCAATTCAATCGGATGAATCGTTGATCTTGGTTTAGATTCTAAAAGATTTAGAAGCAAATGGTTGATGTTTAACACGATCTTCATAAAATTTTATTCAGTTTACTAATTAAATTTGTTCGTCGTGTAGATAAAATGGCAAGTGCTTCAGCGAATCGCAGTAGTTTATCGTTGAAAACCATTCTTGACAAGGTCAAACTTATCGGGAAAAACTATGTGGACTGGGACAGTAATTTGAGGATATTCCTCAAATTCGAACGCAAAGAGTATGTCCTGGACAAGGCTATCCCTGAGGAGCCAGCACTTAACGCCACGAGGGCCGTTAAAGATGTATACCAAAAACACCTTAGTGATTCCATAGACGTGGCATGTATTATGCTGGGCTACATGGAGAGTGATCCACTGACCCTCGTGCCATGCTGGCACATATAAAGGTCATGTTCAAAGAAAAGGCATGTATCGAAAGATACAATGTTCTTAATGAACTCCTCTCCTGCAAGATGTCAGTAGGAGGCTCCGTAGGTCTTCATGTCCTAAAAATGAAAGGGTATCTCAAACATCTCACAAGACTGGGTCTTAAAATGGGAAAACATATGTCAGCAGATGTGGTTCTGCGGTCCCTTCCTCGCGCATACGCTGGGTTCATCATGAACTATAACATGCACGACATGGACAAGACCATATCAGAGTTACATAGCATACTAGTAACTGCTGAAAAGAATATCAAGGATCGAGGATCCAAGGATGTTCAAATGTTCCACAAGGGAACCAGCTTCAAGAGAGGAGATGGAAGTGGAAAGGGCAAAGCCCCTGCACACCTGGCGGGTAAGATAAGACGTCTGATAACTCCTAACCCTCCTAAGACCTCATATGCCAATTGGAAGAAGAAGGGCGGTGGGACTACGCCTTCATCAGGTATTTTCTTTATAGAGCTACATCTCTCTACTTCTATAGATTCATGGGTATTGGATACCAGGGCTGAATCTCACATATGTACTAATGTACAGTGGCTGGAAAGTAGAAGTGATCTGAAGGAGCACGAGGTGGACCTAAGAGTAGGCAACAATATCAAGGTTGCAGCAACTGGTGTAGGTTCCATTAGTCTCGCTTTGCCAAGTGGGCTTGTTTTGTACTTCATAATGTATGTTGCGTACCTACTTTCAGTAGGAATATTATATCTGTATCCTTACTTGACAATGAAGGTTATAATTTTGATATTGGAAATGGAGTTTTCAATATTTTGTGCAATGATATGTTTTATGCTTGTGCTAACATAGTCGGAGGATTGTATATATTAGATATGGATAACAATACCTCAAGCTCTATTTACAACGTTAATACTAAGAGGCTTAAATCCGATGATTTAAACCAAACCAAACGAGAAACGCATATCAGCACTTCACAAGTGCGGACTTCTAAGCCCATTCGAATTTCATTCGATTGAAAGGTGCGAGGCTTGTTTGATGGGCAAAATGACTAAAGCACCCTTCGTCGGTCGCGGTGAAAGGGTGGGTGACTTTTTGGGTCTTATACACTCGAATGTGTGTAGGCCAATGAGTACGTTTGCTAGGAGGGGTTTTGGCTACTTTATCACATATACTAACGACTTTAGTAGATATGGTTATGTCTATCTCATGAGACATAACTCTGAAACTTTTGATAAATTCAAAGATTTTAAGGCTGAAGTGCAAAACCAACTCGGAAAAAGTATTAAGGCACTTCGATCGGATCGAGGTGGAGAATACTTGATCATAGAGTTTATGGATTATCTAGCAGAGAGTGGGATCCATTCGGAATGAACTCTGCCCGGAACACCACAGATGAATGGTGTATCTAAACGGAGAAATCGAACATTGCTGGATATGGTCCGATCCATGGATAGCTATGCTGATCTCCCAATCTCTTTCTGGGGTTATGCTCTAGAGACAGCCGCATTCATATTGAATCGGGCTCTGACGAAGGCTGTGGAAGGGACACCATTTGAGCTATGGTACGGGAAGAAGCCCGTTTTGTCCTTCCTAAAGATTTGGGGTTGCGAGGCTTATGTGAAACGTTTGGTTTCGACTAAGCTCGAACTAAGATCTGATAAATGCACCTTCGTAGGGTATCCCAAAGAAGCAAGGGGATACTACTTCTAAAAACCAAGCAAGAACATTGTATTCGTTGCTCGTGGTGGGGTCTTTATGGAAAGGGAGTTTGTTTCCAAAGATGTCACTGGGAGGGCTGTGCATCTTGAATTAATTCAAGATGGTGCAGATCCATCTGAATCCGTTCGGGAACCACTAGAGAACCTTGTAGAAGGGCAGGAGCCAGAGATGGTCGTAGAGCAAGGACCATTTCTGTAAATGTTCCGGAAGGTCCTAGGCGATTTGAGAAGGACAGTCGTCCACCTGCCATATATGGTTTATGTAGAGATTTTGGGCTCACCAAAATGTCATGGAAGCGGAAGCAACAACAATTATAACCAAAAATCTGACCAAGCTCGTGAAACCATTAAATCCCAAGGCCAAAACGAAATCACAAGATTTTGCCTTTCGGTTTGATCGCGAATCTGTTCAGCAGAAAAACGTGACTTTGAAGCTTCATATCTCGAGATACAAATCTTCAAATGCTTCGGTTCTTTCTGGAGAGTGAAGCCCAGAAAATTCTCTATAACTTTCATGATTTCCTCTTCACCTAGTTCGGATGGAAAGACCTCCGTCTGGAGCAATACAGTTTGGTCGACGGCACTAGACCGTGCTGACCGGGGTCTTCGATTGTGGGCCTTGTAAATCCCAATCCAGGGCTCCAATGCAAAATTACTATTTCACGAAACTTGTAGACCTTTGAGTATTCTTTAATCCACTGCTAGTTTCAGGTCAAACGGACTTTGGACTAGAGAGGTACACATCACGCAATATCTGTCGCCGGAACTGGACAGAGCTGGGCAGTTTTTTCGGTTGATCGAATCAAACAAGAAGAACATGTTTGAATCTTCTCTCTAACGGTATCCACGTGGATAGAATGATCAAAGATCTATACACACACAACCTACTAGAGTTGTGTGTGAAGATTGAGAGAAAATGATGGAGGAGACACCAATTGGTGGTGTTCGGTCGAGACTACCAAGAGGGAGAGATGAGAGCTCTTTTGTTTTGTGTTGTGTTATGATTCCATAATGCCCTCTCTCTCTTGGTCTTAGATGGATGATTTGGTTATGGGAGCATGGCATAAAGTTTCCTTGCAAACCAAATCCCACTTGCTCATGCCTAGCCCATGACTAGCCCATGCCTTGCCCATGCCTTGCCCATATCTTGCCCATACGTTGGCAAATCACCATCTTTTCAAGAATGTTGGATGACTGTGTGGTCCCACAAGTGGGCCACCTATTAGGCCGGTCACCATGGGCCGAAGCCCAATTGCTTCGGCCATGTGGGCCCGTGTCGGGTCCAATTATTATCTGACCTTTCCTTCCTCGCGTCGAACGAATTCCCGATCGTTCTTCTTTTCTCTCAAAATCCATATCCTATGTGTATGACCCTTTAGGCTCATGCCATCGCCTGCGGATCGGCGTAAAATTCCATTTTACCCGATCCATCATAAGTGGCCTCTAGTAAGACGTTATGATTACAAGACGCACATGATGATTGATGATTCGATTTAACCTCATGTAGTACATGTCGCTATCCCTTTAATCACCTGGTATCTAGATTGATCATAAGGCATAGAGACGTCACCCTTATTTATTAAACAAGGATGACGACTCTATGCCTTGTGATCAATCGGGATATCTAGAGATAATAGGATAGTGAATTGAACGCACAAAGGTTAAATCGAATCATCCATCATCATGCACCTTGGGTAATCATTACATCTTACTAGAGACCACTTATGATGGATCGGACAAGAGAGATCTTTTGTGCCGATCTGCCAACAGTGGCATGAGCCTGGAGGGTCACACACATTCAAGATGGATAACTTGAGACAAGGAAACCTTAACGTTTCTTGAGGAGCAATACATGGACAAAACTGAAGGTTTTGGGTCATAGGTTCGGTATGAGAGAATAATTAGCGAATGGAGAAAACTGAGATTTTTCGTCGATGTCGCGTCGGACTTTGTTTGATAAGTAACGACCAAAAGGGTCGGGCGACTTTTGGACACGGCACGAAATCACATGGGCGAGCCCATTGGGCTCGGCCCATGAGGTGACATGGCCGGCCCCACAAGGGCCCATTTTGGGCCCAATAAGCCCTACATGGCTGGCCACTTTGGTGGGCCCAAAGGTGGGGGCCACAACACACCATGCTTAGTTGGTGAATGTTGATTAAGAGGTGAGTGATTTAAGGGGTATGGGTAATAACACCTTTAAGCCCATACCAATCACCTTTTGACCCATGCTTATGAGATTGATGAAGTAGAGAAAGGTCAAATAATTAATTACACAATTCTCACTCTCACATCTCTCTCTCTCTCTCTCTCCTTGGCCGGCCAACCCTTGCTCTCCTCTCTTCTTGCTCTCTTGTTCTTCATTTAATTGTTCTAGTAGGCATTAAGTGAAGGATCTTGAAGATCATCCCCTTGGTGTGGACTTGCTCTAGAGAAGAAGATCATAAAGTTCTTCTTTATCGATTCAACAAAGACGTAAAGGTAAATTTCTCGTGGAATAGATTTTGCCTTGGGATTTAATGGTTCAAAGTTCTTGAACAAGGTTTGGAGTTGATTTGTTAAATGCTTCCGCTATCTCGATGTTAAAGAACGCTCAAAAACCCTACATTGTCTTCGACCAGCTCGCGAATGAAGTGGTGTCTAATGTCAATATGCTTGAGTTTGCCGTGTTGAATCGGATTTTTAGAGATGTTGATGGCACTGACATTATCACAATACAAAATCATGGCTTCTTGTCTGACATTGTATTTGACTAACATTTGTAGGGTTTTGGAGCGTTCTAGATCGTTGAGATAGCGGAAGCATTATAAGAAAATCTACTCCAAACCTTGTCCAAGAACATAAACCATTAAATCCCAAAGCAAAATCTATTCCACAAGATATTTACCTTTAAGTCTTGTATGAATCGATAAAGAAGAACGTTCGGATCTTCTTCTTTAAAGCAACTCTACACCAAGGGGATGATCTTGATGATCCCTCACTTAATTGCCTACTAGAACAATTAAATGAAGAACAAGAGATCAAGAACAAGAGGAGGAAGAAGGTGGCCGGCCAAGCTAGAAGAGAGAGAGAATTTTGTGTGGTTTTGTGATTAAATGAATAATGAATTAAAGTCTTGTATTTCAATTCATCATCCAATCTCACAAGCATGGGTTAAAAGTGATTGGTATGGGCTTAAAAGTGCTTTAACCCATACCCCTTAAATCACTCACCTCTTAATCCACAATCACCAACTAAGCATGGTGTTGTGTGGCCCCCACACATGGACCCACCATGTGGGCCGGCCATGAGGTCTTGTTGGGCCCTTAATGGGCCGGCCATGAGGCTTCATGGGCCGAGCCCAATGGGCCGAGCCCAATGGGCCCTCCCGTGTTGTCTCATGCCGTGTCCAAAAGTCGCCCGACCCTTTTGTCGTCACTTATCATACAAAGTCCGACGCGATATCGACGAAAAACTCAATTTTTTTCGATTCGCTAATTATTCTCTCAAACCGAACCTATGGCACAAAACCTCCAGTTTTGTCCATATATTACTCCTCAAGAAACATCAATGTTTCCTTGTCTCAAGTTATCCATCTTGAATGTGTGTGACCCTCTAGGCTCATGCCATCGTTGGCAGATCGGCGCAAAAGATCGCTCTTGCCCGATCCATCATAAGTGGTCTCTAGTAAGACATTATGATTACCCAAGGTGTATGACGATCGATGATTCGACTTAACCTTGTGCGTACAAGTCACTATCCTATTATCTCTAGATATCCCGATTGATCACAAGGCATAGAGTCGTCACCCTTGTTTAATCAATCATTGTTACTTGATATGCAAGATGGCTGAGAACTGATAACCCGTATCATTGGCATGGTCATGCTCTTACTCTCAGTCAGTCTCCATCAAGAGGCCTTTTAACGGATATCTTTCCCATACCGTAGTATGAGGGATAAATCCCTTAGCCGTCTTTCGTGTCACTCATGCAACCCGTTCCGCCACCCAATCATGCCCTTTATAGCAATCCTTTTACAGAAAGCGTTTGGCGCAAGTTAAAGTCGTACGTTCATTGCATAGTGATCACAAAGACTCCATGTGTGGGGGCCACACAACACCATGCTTAGTTGGTGATTGTGGATTAAGAGGTGAGTGATTTAAGGGGTATGGGTTAAAACACTTTTAAGCCCATACCAATCACTTTTAACCCATGCTTGTGAGATTGGATGATGAATTGAAATACAAGACGTTAATTCATTATTCATTTAATCACAAAAACACACAAAATTCTCTCTCTCTTCTAGCTTTGCCGGCCACCCTCTTCCTCCTCTTGTTCTTGCTCTATTGTTCTTCATTTAATTGTTCTAGTAGGCAATTAAGTGAGGGATCATCAAGATCATCCCCTTGGTGTGGACTTGCTTTAGAGAAGAAGATCCGAACGTTCTTCTTTATCGATTCATACAAGACTTAAAGGTAAATATCTTGTGGAATAGATTTTGCTTTGGGATTTAATGGTTTATGTTCTTGGACAAGGTTTGGAGTAGATTTTCTTATAATGCTTCCGCTATCTCGACGATCTAGAACGCTCCAAAACCCTACAGTGGTATCAGAGGGTTGGTTACCCTCTTAATCTTTGTCTTGTTGAATTTATTTCGGTTTTGTGATTATTTGCATGCCAAATTGTTGATAACATGATTTTAATGCTTTTTGGGATATTTTGCATGAATATGTTATTTTTGAAAATATATTGAATTTGGAATTTTTCGGAAATTATTGGATTTGTCGGGTCCGAGAAGGGACTCTCGGGGAGCCGGATTGGAGGTACCGAACGGAGGTCACCGGAGGCCGGATAGGCCGGCGGTGATCGAGCCCGTTCCCACTCTCGGGCGAGGCCGAGAGTGGCGGCAAGGCCGGTTTAGGCCTTCCAAGGCCCAAAACCAGGCCGTGTATAGTTGGGCTCGGCCCATTGGCTTGGCCCGACTTGGTTCGTGCGTGGTGTTTGATCCGTGTCACGAACCCGCGATCCAATATTTCGAAAACTTTCAAAATTTAATCGGTTTCGATAAACCGTTTTTCGAAAAGGTCTAGTTTCGATAAACCCGACCAAGCAACTTGGCTAAATTAAAACCGGAATTAATGCATATTATTTGATAACATGTTTGTGTGATAACATGTTGGATGATGTGATGAAATGTATGATGCATTAGTAGCCCATTAGATTTTATCGCTTTCACGGTTTGCATACCGTTAGTGTTAGCGTGTAATTATTCTTTTATTCGAGCCCTTAAAGTGTAATTATTTTTTATCCGGTCTACGAACCGAGTATTAATTGTAATTATTACTCAAAGACGAGAAGGATGGAAAATCGAGCACAATGACGATCTTGGAGGAAGTCCAAGAGCTAGTTGGAGCCCGAATGAGAAAGACGAGAATATGTGAAGACTCGTAGAATCCTAAGTTTAGGATGGGCTATAAAATGCATATTTAACGCTTTATGAATGCTTGCTTGAATTATTTAATTAATAACATACTTGCATGATTAGCTTATAAGTTTATAAGCCATCACCTCACATGCAAAGATTAAAATCAACTTTAATTGTTTGCATGTTTAAAGCGTTGTGAACTATCATCGCACGGGTTGTGATGGATGAGTTCAAATTTGAAACGTGCTTGCACGGGTTGCAAATGACGGATTCAAATGAAGATAGTATGTGATACAATTAGAAACGTTACAACACGGGTTGTTGATGACGGGTTCGTAATTGTACCAAATACTTTCGAATTATTAAACACAACCAAATTACAAGCTAATTTGAGTCAAATGAGATGCCACCCAAATTCACACCCATGTAGAAACATTTTATCGGTGTCGTGCGCCTTAGCGGAGCATCGATCAAATGGGTTCTAGATGGGAATGGTAATCTTTGTGGGATGTCGTGCGCCTTAGCGGAGCATCTGCACAAAGTTAACTCGTTAGGGAAAGTTGGTTGACTCAACCACGATTCTTGGCCTGAGGTCGAGCTGGGGCATCGGAAGGGTAAGCCCTGTGTTTTTGCACATACCCTGACTAAGAGTTACACGGGTTGTAATTGGACGGACGTCCTACCTAAATAAGTCAATTGGAGCGTATTGAAGAATACACTGTTCTCCGAGAACTCATTGCCTGCAAGATGTCAGCAGGCAGCTCCGTAGGTCCTCACGTCCTACAGATGAAGGGGCATTTTGACCATATGACTAGTATCGGTATGTCTATGGAAAAGGAAATGGCTGCGGATTTTATTCTGCAATCCCTTCCTCATGCATATGGTGGGTTCGTCATGAACTATCACATGCATGATATGGACAAGACCGCGTCGGAGTTGCACAGCATGCTAGTGACTGCCGAGAAGAGCATAAGGGGCAGTTCGTCCAAAAATGTCTTTATGGTCAAGAAGGGACCCAGCTTCAAAGCTGGTGGTGGCAAGGGTAAAGGCCCAAGGCACCTAACAGGGAAGAATAGACGACCATTTATTCCTAGACCTCCCATGCCCGTACAAGGCAAAGGGAAGGCAAAGGAGTCGGTCTGTTACTACTGTCAAAAGCCTGGTCATTGGAGGAAAGACTGTCAGCAGATGAAGGAGGACCAGAAGAAGGGCGGTGGGGCCGCTGCTTCATCAGGTATTCCATTAGAGTTGTATCTTTCTACAATTAATACCTGGGTACTAGACACTGGAGCTGAGTCTCATGTCTGTGCGGATGTGCAGGTGTTACACAGTAGAAGAGATATGGGGGAAAACGAGGTGGACCTAAGAGTTGGGAACAATACCAGAGTTGCCGCAACTGCCGTGGGTTCTGTGAACCTTGTTTTGCCCAATGGGCTTGTAATTGAACTTAATGATGTGTTTTGCGTACCTGCTTTCAACAGAAATATTATCTCAATTTCTCTTCTTGAAAAAGAGGGATATTATTTTAATATTAAGAACGGGTTTTTTGATATTATGCGCAACAACATGTATTATGGAAATGCTCACACTGTTGGAGGATTATACATATTGAATATGCAAAACTCGAGATCCAACATGCTCTATAATTTAAATTCTAAGAGGTTTAAAGCTAATGATTTAGACCAAACTCTTATCTGGCATTGTCGTCTAGGTCACATAAATGAGAAACACATCTCAGCGCTTCATAAGCGCGGACTTCTAAGTCAATTCGAATTCCAAACGATTGATAGATGCGAAACTTGTTTAATGGGCAAGATGACTAAAGCGCCCTTCATTGGTTTAGGTGAGAGGGCAGGTGACCTATTGGGTCTGATACATTCAGACGTATGTGGACCAATGAGTACACAAGCCAGAGGTGGTTTAGGCTACTTTATCACATTTACTGACGATTTCAGTAGATATGGTTATGTCTATCTCATGAGACATAAGTCCGAAGCTTTTGATAAATTCAAAGAGTTTAAGACTGAAGTAGAAAACCAACTCGGAAAGAGTATCAAGGCACTCCGTTCTGATCGGAGTGGAGAATATTTATTCGAGGAGTTTCTTAGTTATCTTACTGAAGGTGGAATACTATCTCAGTGGACTCCGCCAGGAACACCGCAACTTAATGGTGTGTCCGAGCGGAGGAATCGAACATTGTTAGATATGGTTCGATCAATGTTAAGTCTCACTGATCTCCCGATCTCCTTCTGGGGTTATGCTCTACAAACGGCCGCTTTCATAATAAACAGGGCTCCGTCGAAAGCAGTGGAAGGGACATCATTTGAAAAATGGTACGGGAAGGAACCCGTTTTGTCCTTCCTAAGAATCTGGGGGTTGCGAGGCTTATGTTAAAAGGTTGCTTGCAACCAAGCTTGAACCGAGATCAGATAAGTGCACTTTCGTCGGATATCCAAAAGAAACAAAAGGATACTACTTCTACAAACCGAGCGAAAATAAAGTTTTTGTCGCTCGAGGTGGGACATTCTTGGAAAAAGAGTTCATTTCCAAGACAGTCAGTGGGAGGGTTGTTCATCTTGATGAAGCTCTAGATGAGATGGTCACTCGGGAACCACGAGAAGACCCACTAGAAGAGGTAGAGCCAGAAGTGGTCATTGAGCAAGAACCAATAGCTACAGTTAATGAGGACGGTCAGAGGCGGTCTGAAAGGATAAGTCATGCACCTGTCAGATACGATTTCTTAGTAACTGAAGGTGATGGTTTAGTACTAGTGGACAATGATCCAGCTACCTTTCGAGAGGCTTTGGACGGAACCGACTCTGAGAAATGGCTGGAAGCCATGAGGGAAGAAATGCAATCCATGTCGGATAATCAAGTGTGGGACTTGGTGGATCATACCCCTGACGTAAAGGTCATATGGTGTAAATGGATCTTTAAAATAAAGATAGACATGGATGGCAAACCTCAGACCTATAAAGCAAGACTGGTAGCAAAAGGTTATAGACAAATCCACGGAATTGACTATGAAGAGACCTTTTCTCCAGTAGCTATGGTCAAATCCATCCGCATTCTACTTGCCGTAGCAGCGTATCACAACTATGAGATATGGCAAATGGATGTCAAAACCGCCTTCCTCAACGGGAGGTTAGCTGAGGACGTTTATATGTCCCAGCCTGAGGGTTTTGAGGATCCAAAGAATAAGGGAAAGATTTGCAAGTTGCTCAAATCAATCTATGGTTTGAAGCAAGCATCTCGGAGTTGGAATCAGCGTTTTGATGAAGTAGTGAAACAGTTTGGCTTCGTCAAAAACGATGATGAACCTTGCGTGTATAAAAAGGCAAATGGGAGCAATATAATCTTCTTGGTGCTTTATGTTGATGACATACTGCTCATTGGAAACGATGTCCCTACCTTGCTCTTAACAAAGACTTGGTTAGGTGAGTGTTTCGCAATGAAGGACTTAGGTGAGGCCTCTTACATCTTGGGGATCAAGATATATAGAGACCGTGCCAAGCGGGTCTTGGGCTTAAGTCAAAGCACTTACATAGACAAAGTGTTGAGACGATTCTCAATGCAAGATTCAAAGAAAGGATTGCTGCCCATGCGTCATGGCATAAAGCTTAGCAAGAAGCAGTGTGCTGAGACACCTGCAGAGCCAGCAAGAATGAATGATATCCCATATGCTTCGGCTATAGGGTCTATAATGTATGCCATGATATGTACGAGACTGGATGTCTCGTTTGCCCTAAGCTGTACCAGTAGACATCAATCCAAACCCGGTGAGGCACACTGGATGGCTGTCAAGGCGATTCTCAAATATTTAAGAAAAACCAAAGATGCCTTTCTTGTATACAGGGGCAGAAATGATGATCTCGTCGTCAAAGGATATGTCGACGCTAGTTTCCAGACAGACCCCGATGACTTTAAGAGTCAGTTGGGATATGTATTTACGTTGAACGGTGGAGCATTCAGCTGGAAAAGCAAGAAGCAGGATACCTTTGCCGACTCTACGACCGAAGCTGAGTACATTGCCGCATCTGAAGCGGCAAAAGAGGCTGTATGGATCAGGAGTTTCATGGCTGGGTTAGGTGTAATTAAAAACCCGTCTAACCCAGTAGACTTATATTGTGACAACACCGGGGCCATTGCGCAAGCTAAGGAACCCAGGGCACATAACAGATCCAAACATGTACTCAGAAAGTATCACATCATCAGCGACATAGTTGCTAGAGGTGACGTGAAGATCCACTACGTTGCAACTGATGATAACACAGCCGACCCCTTGACCAAGGCTCTTCCACAAGCAAAACATGATAAATATGTTATGTCAATGGGTATAGACTGGGACTTAGATTAAAACTAAGGGCAAGTGGGAGATTGATAACATTTGTGCCCTAGTCCAATTGTTATTAGCCTGTAAACGTCTATGTACAATATCATCGTTTGTAATATATATATATATATAACGGCTTTATATTACTTATGTGTTGAAATAATATGTTAAGCATGATCTGATTTATGACCACTAAAGTAGTAGAACCATAAATCTGTACGGATCACACTTAACGAGTCCCTGTTCAACCTATGCTTCCTTAAAGCGACCAGTATGAGGATGGTTCTTAATGACGTAGTTCTACTTGTCATAGGGATGAGGGATCCTGGAATCATATCATAGATATCATGAGGTGATTGATATCGGACGACCCGCTTTGAATAGTGTTTTCATAGATTAAGCCATAAATATATTCAAATGCGATAGCTTGTCACGACATCCTTAGACCAAGGAGTCTTTGTGATCACTATGCAATGAACGTACGGCTTTAACTTGCGCCAAACGCTTTCTGTAAAAGGATTGCTATAAAGGGCATGATTGGGTGGCGGAACGGGTTGCATGAGTGACACGAAAGACGGCTAAGGGATTTATCCCTCATACTACGGTATGGGAAAGATATCCGTTAAAAGGCCTCTTAATGGAGACTGACTGAGAGTAAGAGCATGGCCATGCCAATGATACGGGTTATCAGTTCTCAGCCATCTCGCATATCAAGTAACAATGATTGATTAAACAAATGTGACGACTCTATGCCTTGTGATCAATCGGGATATCTAGAGATAATAGGATAGCGACTTGTACGCACAAGGTTAAGTCGAATCATCGATCGTCATACACCTTGGGTAATCATAATGTCTTAGTAGAGACCACTTATGATGGATCGGGCAAGAGCGATCTTTTGCGCCGATCTGCCAACGGTGGCATGAGCCTAGAGGGTCACACACATTCAAGATGGATAACTTGAGACAAGGAAACATTGATGTTTCTTGAGGAGTAATATATGGACAAAACTGGAGGTTTTGTGCCATAGGTTCGGTTTGAGAGAATAATTAGCGAATCGAGAAAAATTGAGTTTTTCGTCGATATCGCGTCGGACTTTGTATGATAAGTGACGACAAAAGGGTCGGGCGACTTTTGGACACGGCATGAGACAACACGGGAGGGCCCATTGGGCTCGGCCCATGAAGCCTCATGGCCGGCCCATTAAGGGCCCAACAAGACCTCATGGTCGGCCCACATGGTGGGTCCATGTGTGGGGGCCACACAACACCATGCTTAGTTGGTGATTGTGGATTAAGAGATGAGTTATTTAAGGGGTATGGGTTAAAGTACTTTTAAGCCCATACCAATCACTTTTAACCCATGCTTGTGAGATTGGATGATGAATTGAAATACAAGACTTTAATTCATTATTCATTTAATCACAAAACCACACAAAATTCTCTCTCTCTTCTAGCTTGGCTGGCCACCCTCTTCCTCCTCTTGTTCTTGCTCTCTTGTTCTTCATTTAATTGTTCTAGTCGGCAATTAAGTGAGGGATCATCAAGATCATCCCCTTGGTGTGGACTTGCTTTAGAGAAGAAGATCTGAACGTTCTTCTTTATCGATTCATACAAGACTTAAAAGTAAATATCTTGTGGAATAGATTTTGCTTTGGGATTTAACGGTTTATGTTCTTGGACAAGGTTTGGAGTAGATTTTCTTATAATGCTTTACGCTATCTCGACGATCTAGAACGCTCCAAAACCCTACACCTCTTGCATAGCATTGACCCAATACTCATCATTGATGGCTTCATTGATATTTTTGGGTTCAATTTTTGAAACGAAGCATATACTACCTATCATCTCGTTGTAATTCACCGGAGTTTTTGTCCGAGTCCGTATGCCTTCATTTAGGTCTCCAATTACTCTAGAGATAGGATGATTAGTCTGGTTTCTTCGTGAGGGGTTCTTGCTGCTGGCTTCAGGAACTGTCTCATTGTTATTGACACTTGGACTAGCATCATTGTCTTCTGACGTGTTGATAGCATCTTCACTGGCATTAGCAATAGCATCCTTCCTTACATTGTTTGGATAAGCTCTTTCTTCGTCTGTCTCATCTTCTGAGGCATCTTCACAGTTATCATTAACAACAACATTGATTGATTCCATCATAGTCTTGGTCCGTTTGTTGAAGACCCGGAACGCGCGACTATTCCTTGAATAGCCAAGGAAGATGCCTTCATCACTCTTTGGATCAAGTTTTCGACGAGGTTCTCTAACAGCCAGAATATAGCAAGTGGATCCAAAGATATGGAAGTACTTAACATTGGGCTTTCTCCCCCTCCATATTTCATAATGAGTTACTGACATACCCGGCCGGAGAGTGACTCGATTGTGGATATGGCAAGCAGTGTTAAGTGCTTATGCCCAGAAGTGAGTTGGTATGTCCTTGGCCAGCATCATAACTCTAGCCATCTCCTGTAGAGTCCTGTTTTTGCGCTCAACAATGCCATTCTATTGGGGAGTGATCAGTTCTGAGAACTCATGGGCTATTCCTTCTGAGTTGCAGAATTATGCAAATTTGCTGTTTTCGAACTCTCTACCATGATCACTGCGAAGACGAATTATTTTGCCAATTGTCTCCCCTTTTTCTCGTTGGACCTGGATGCATAGATTCTTAAAGATCAAAAAGGTATCCGATTTGTCACGAGGGAAATCGACCCATGCGTATCGTTAGTAATCATCTACACACACAAAGACATAGCGTTTTCCTCCAAGACTTTCAACTTGCATTTGCCCCATGAGGTCAACGCGTATTAGCTCAAGCACTCGAGAGGTGGTGATATGCTGCAGCTTCTTGTGTGGAATCTTAGTTTGCTTTCCAATCTGACATTCTCCGCAGATCTTTCCTTCCACGATTTTCAGGTTTTGAATTCCAGTGATGGCCTGTTCTGAGATTGCCTTCTGCATACTTCTAAGATTTAAATGTCCAAGATTTATGTGCCAAAGTTTGGTTTCTTATGCTTTGGAGACAAGACACTTTGCCGCTTCGATATGTGATTCGGGCGACCAGATGTAACAATTATTTATTGAGCGGATTACTTGTAGAATAGTGACTTAATCGAAATCTTTTACTATACATACTTCTTTAGTAAATTTCACTTCTAAACCCAGATCACAGATCTGGCTGATGCTAATCAGATTTGCCTTAAGTCCTTCTACAAGTAATGCTTCCGTTAGGCAAGAAGCTCCTGGATGCTTGAGTACTCATTTTCCAATGATTCGAGCTCAAATCTCATCTCCAAAAGTAACATAGCAGTTTGTATATAATTTGAGATTAGAAAGAAACTCTGGACTACCTGTCATGTGTCGAGAACATCCACTATCGAGATACAAGTCTTTGTTGGTTAAAGCACTCAAGGAGGTATATGCAACATTAGCTCGATAGACTAGATTCTTTGGTTTCCATTCAAGGCGGGATGTTTTCTGAGGAGTTGAGAGATGCCCTTGATATCTTCTTTGTTTCTGTGGTAGCTGAGCTTGCTTCTTCCCATGGAGTTGAAAGAAGAATGGTCTGATGTGACCCCTTCGACAACAGTAATGACATATCCAATGATATTGATAAGCTGGTTTTCTGGAGTACTGATGTCTGCATGGAGGATGTCTTTTAGTAGTTGCTTGACAAGAACATGTTATAGAAGATGTCATGACATTTGTTGTAGATCGTCATGTAGGATATGTCGTGTCATCCTATAGTTTCTTGTCAACTATGGCTTGTTGTGGGACAAACTTAGTGACTGCTGATGAGGGGATATTATGTGTGTACCCTAGTCCCGTCATATCTTTGGACTGCTTTCCTACTGATAGGAGTTTGTCAAGGCTTTCTGTGCTAGGATTCATCATCTTTACTGATTTAGTCATAAGACTAATTTCTCCATTAAGTCTGGTGATTTCGCGTTTTAGCTCCACAATCGTCTCGAGGAATCTAGATTTGTCGTTGGTAAGACTGATGATCTGTTCTCCTTGTTGATCAAGGATTAGTGTTTCCTTGACCCATCTGGTATGTAAGCTTCTGTATGCCTCGACTAGTTGCTCTTTCGTCCAATTCTCGTTTGGAGTTGGATGATGGAGATCATTATTGATATTGGCAGCAAAGTTACATACAGAAGTAGTAGTAGTGAATGCAACAAAGTTGCTTACCTCCTCAGAACCACTATCTTCATTATCATCATCTGATAGGGTAGCATTATAACCTCGTTTTTGTTGTTTGAGGAAATTTGGACATTCTCTGCGAAGATGACCAAATCCTTCACATTCATGACACTGAGGTCCTTTGTTCTTGTTGTTTTCTTCTCCACTTCTGTTTGGTTTGTCAAGACTTCCTCCTGTTTGAGCTTTTTGTGGAGCTTTGTTTCTGGCATTTGTTGCGACATTCCATCCGCCTATTCGATTTAATCTTCTCATGACTTTGTTGTAATTTTTTGTGATAAAGGTCATTGTAGCATTGATGTCTTCTTCAGAGTCAGAATCCTCAGATTCTGGTTGCTTGTGTGTTGAGCTTTTAAAAGCAACTCCTTTATTCCTTTTGTCGATATTGGGCAGAGATAACTCATAGGTCATTAGAGATCCCATCAGTTCATCGAATTTTAAGATCTTGAGGTCATGAACTTCCTCAATTGCGGTGATCTTCATCTTAAATCTAGGGCTAAGAGCACGCAGGGTTTTTCAACCAGTTTTTCATCAGACATTGGTTCTCCTAGAGAACAGGATTCATTGGCTAGATCACGAATACGAACATTGAATTTTGTGATTAATTCGTCCTCTTTCATGACAAGGGCTTCGAAGTTGGTTGTCAAGTATTGCAGCTTTTGTTCTCGAACCTTGGTTGTTCCTTCATATGCAACAGCCAGGGTATCCCATGCGGATTTGGCAGTTGTGCATGTGTTGATTAGTCTGAATACGTTCTTGTCAACACCATTAAAAATAGCATTCAGATCTCGAGAGTTTCCCAGTGATTCCTCGTCTTCGTTATCAATCCAGTCTTTTTCTGGTTTTGGACCGATAGGGTTACCATCATTGTCACTGAGTTGTGGGGCATTCCAACCATTGATCACAGCCTTCCATGTTTTGTTGTCAAGGGACTTCATGAAGGCACACATACGAGCCTTCCAATAGCCGTAGTTACTTCCATCTAGAACAGGTGGTCGATTGATGGATCCTCCTTCTCTGGTATTGTCCATCTTGATCAAAATATTTTAGGAACTCACCTAAAGCTGAAGGTGCCCCCTCTGATACCAATTGAAATTTTGATCAGGTAGTCGTGCAAGATGCCACACACAATGTTATGTATGAAGCTATAACACCGTGTATGACTTCTTGTGTAGATATCGCAGGACAGCAAATATAAAGCTTAATAAACAATGACACAGCAGATTGTTTACCCAGTTCGGTGCAACGTCACCTACGTCTGGGGGCTCTCAGCCTAGTGGAAAGGTTTCACTTATCAGTAATTCGTCAGAACATACAAGTACCTATGATCATCCCTAGATCTATAATTTATGCTACTTATTACAGTGCAACCTATCTCAGGGTCTCCCCCTCAATCCAAGACTCCGTCTTGATTCCACTCTTCGAGCAATCGCCTTGCTCTGTCGGTTCAAGTCGTCGTTGAACAGGTGGTTGCGTGCAGTCTTCACTCACGCGATCAGCAAACCCTCGATCACCTAACTCTCAATAGTTATGGTGATACACAATATCCTTAGCACAATCTACAACCTCTCAGCCCGCAAACCTTCACGTCTAAGAGCTTTGTAAATTATTGATAGGAAACAAAAAAAGAACCACACGATTGCTAAGGGGGTAGCCTAAGCTTTTATAGCAATCGAGCATGAGTATTAACCCTAATTGGTTTCCTCTTAATCACCGTCTTTCGTCTTTCCAGAATCGAAGACGTTCTGGAACTTCTTATATTTCCTAAACATATTCATACTTTCTGCAGAACCTGGACTTTCCTGATTTCCGTTGATCATGACGTTTGCCGAGATGTCGTCAACAATGTCACACAAGATGTCGCATATGATGCTTCGACATTCTTTATGACATTTTCTCTAGTTCCTTAAAAAATAAGTTAATCACCAAAAACGTCGTAACTACACCCATTCTTGGTTTTAATTAAGAATGGGGCTTAAGTGTAAATAAGGATTTTAAAGGGGTTTAATTATGTGAATTAATAGATTATTAAAAATTAGATTTTTATCACATAATTAACACTCCAAAAACCCTAGTATTTTCGGCCCTCTTCCTCTCTCCTTGCCACCCATCCCTCTTCCACCATTGTTGGTGTTCTTGCTCGATTTTAAACACAACGCTAGTTAGATTGTGTGTGGAAAACTTAGTAATGGTGTTGTGCTTATGTGGACAATCTAGAGATTACATATATTTTGTGTTTTAGTCTATTTTCCAAGGTAATTTTCAGATCTGATTATTTTTTATGCATGCTGAATTTTTCACAATAAGATCTATTCAAATCGATTTCCATGGTTAATTTCAAGTCTGCTGCATGATATTAGTTGTTTGGAACCCGTGGAAATCCTTCAGTGGTATTAGGGGATGGTTGTTTTGTGATAGATTTGAGCATGATTAGGTCTGATTTTTATGTTCGTCGGATTTAACTATGCATGAAAGTATGAAAAAAAATATTATTTTTAATTGATTTGAAAGATAAAAAAATTAACCGGGGTCGAGACCCTTGGTGGACCATGGAAAGCTCTAGGGTCGACCATGGTCGGCACCAAGGGCCGACCAGGTCGCTTGCGGGTGACCATGGCAGCCCTCGTAGGCCACCATGGTCGCTGTCGCGAGTGACCAAGGCCTGCCCCGCGCGCGGCCATGGCATCCCTCGCGGGCCACCGTGGTTGCCTCGCGGGAAACCTTGGCCTGCCCAAGGGGCGACCATGGCAGCGCTTGCTGATAGCATTTGTGCCCTAGTCCAATTGCTATTAGCCTGTAAAAACGTCTATGTACATTATCATCGTTTGTAATATATATATATATATAACGGCTTTGTATTACTTATGTGTTGAAGTAATTTGTTAAGCATGATCTGATTTATGACCACTAAAGTAGTAGAACCATAAATCTGTACGGATCGCACTTAACGAGTCCCTGGTCAAAACATGCTTCCTTAGAAGCGACCAGTATGAGGATGGTTCTTAATGACGTAGTTCTACTTGTCATACGGATGAGGGATCCCGGAATCATATCATAGATATCATGAGGTGATTGATATCGGACGACCCGCTTTGAATAGTATTTTCATAGATTAAGCCATGAACATATTCAAATGCGATAGCTTGTCACGACATCCTTAGACCGAGGAGTCTTTGTGATCACTATGCAATGAACGTGCGGCTTTAACATGCGCCTAACGCTTTCTGTGACAGGGTTGCAATAACGGGCATGATTGGGTGGCGGAACGGGTTGCATGAGTGACACGAAAGACGGTTAAGGGATTTATCCCTCATACTACGGTATGGGAAAGATATCCGTTAAAAGGCCTCTTGATCGAGACTGACTGAGAGTAAGAGCATGGCCATGCCGGTGATACGGGTTATCAGTTCTCAGCCATCTCACATATCAAGTAAAAATGATTGATTAAACAAGGGTGACGACTCTATGCCTTGTGATCAATCGGGATATCTAGAGATAATAGGATAGTGACTTGTACGCACAAGGTTAAGTCGAATCATCGATCGTCATACACCTTGGGTAATCATAATGTCTTACTAGAGACCACTTATGATGGATTGGGCAAGAGCGATCTTTTGCGCCGATCTGCCAACGGTGGCATGAGCCTAGAGGGTCACACACATTCAAGACGAATAACTTGAGACAAGGAAACCTTGACGTTTCTTGAGGAGCAATACATGGACAAAACTGGGGGTTTTGTGCCATGGGTTCGGTTTGAGAGAATAATTAGCGAATCGAGAAAACTGAGTTTTTCGTCGATGTCGCGTCGGACTTTGTTTGATAAGTAACGACAAATGGGTCGGGCGACTTTTGGACACGGCACGAGACCACACGGGCGAGCCCATTGGGCTCGGCCCATGAGGTCTCATGGCCGGCCCAAACAAGGGCCTAACAAGCCCTCTTGGCCGGCCCACATGGTGGGTCCATGTGTGGGGGCCACACAACACCATGCTTAGTTGGTGATTGTGGATTAAGAGGTGAGTGATTTAAGGGGTATGGGTTAAAGCACCTTTAAGCCCATACCAATCACTTTAAGACCCATGCTTATGAGTTGGGTGATGAATTCAAATATGATTAATTGATTCATTACACAAAAATATCACAAGAAACTCACAAGCTGTCTCTTCTCTCTCTAGTGGCCGACCACCTCTCTCTCTCTCTCCTCAATCTTGCTCTCTTGTCCTTCATTTAATTGTTCTAGTAGGCAATTAAGTGAAGGATCATCAAGATCATCCCCGTGGTGTGGACTTGCTTTAGAGAAGAAGATCCGAAAGTTCTTCTTTATTGATTCAACAAGACTTAAAGGTAAATATCTTGTAGAATAGATTTTGCTTTGGGATTTAATGGTTTATGTTCTTGGACAAGATTTGGAGTAGATTTTCTAATAATGCTTCCGCTATCTCGACGATCTAGAACGCTCCAAAACCCTACACTTGCTGGCCACCATGGTCGCACCCGTGGGCAACCACGGTCAGTACCGCTAGCGACCATGGCAGCCCTCGTGGGCCACCGTGGTTGCCTCCGCAGGCGACCAAGGTCAGGCCGGTTCGGCTCGACCAGATTCAAGCTGAACCGATCGGTTCGCGAGAATATTTTGAAGCCCTGAAATTTTAACTTTCAGATTTGGTTCGGTTTCGATAAACCAGTGTGAACCAGTTCAAATTCAATTAATTAATTTAAACCGTCCGGTTTCAATAAACCGGAAATTTTTCCACACTTAAGAAATGTATGAATGTATGGATAGTTTTTATTTGCATCACATTATGTATGTTTAGCTATTACCCACATGCAAAGATTAAAACCAATATTTAATCAGACTTGCATGTAACTGGATAAGGGATCCTCTTTGCATTGATTTACAATTGATGATTCCAGTTAAGATTGTATCGATATACAATCAGACAGTAATAATTCACTTAAACGCAAATAATTACAAGTCAAGCGTGATACCATCTAAGTTTGGTCACTCAAAAGGTCTTTGAGCCTATGGATTTCGGTACGCCTCCGCGTAACATTCATAGAGAAGAAGTCTCTGGATGAGATGGGCATTTCTATGTGGGTGTGTGCGTCTCCGCGTAGTAGCCACATTAGCTCTGTCCATAGTACAGACCCTACCTAGGAATTACATGGTTTTGTAAATGCATGTATTCCTACCTTAGTGCTCTCAGTTGGAGCAGTGAGCATCCGTTCACTTTAATTGAGGGTATGCGAGGATCCTGGTTCAGATTCTAATGTTAGAATCAGACAAGTTTTTTACTGTGTAGATTAAATGGAAAACACGAATCATTCTGGTAACAGCGCGCTTAGGTCGCTAATCGAGCAAGACAAGCTTAACGACATTAACTTTCTCGATTGGGACAAGAATCTGAGACTCTATCTCAAGCACGAACGTAAGCATTATATCCTTACCCAGGAACCACCTGCTGAGCCAGTACTGAACGCCGCAAGGTCGCTAAGGGATGCATACCAGAAGTTCCTTAGTGACCGAATCAACGTGCATTACATCATGATGGGCAGTATGGTGCCTAACTTGTAGAGGCAGTTCTTGGAAATTTCCGAAGATCCCAAGGCCATTAATGGCAGAGATCGAGAAAATGTTCAAAGGGAAAGCGCGTGTCGAAAGAGACAACACTTTCAGTGAACTGATGTCCTACAAGTTCAAGGTTGGAGCTCCTGTCAGTCCATATGTCCTTAAGATGAAACGTCTTATGGAACACTTGACTAGACTCGGTCATGTTCTGGATAAGGAAATAGATGCAGACTTTGTGTTGCACTCACTTCTAGAGACATATCGTGATTTCGTTGGAAATTATAATATGCATGACACGGACAAGACTGTGGCAGAGCTACATGGTATGCTCGTGACTGCTAAAAAGAATCTCAAATGCAAGTCCAAGGAGGTTCTTATGGTCAACAAGCAAGTGAGCTTCAAGAAAGCCAGCCTGGGCAAGGATAAAGCCCCTATGCACCTAGCGGGGAAGATTCGGCAATCTAAGGGTCTAGCAGCTCCCAAGGCTGTTGAGAATCCTAACAAGGATGTCGTTTGCTTCTATTGCAAAGGCCAGGGGCACTGGAAGAAGGATTGCAAAAAACATGGGTATGTCTATCTTATGATGGGTTTAATTAATTATAGCTAATTGGGTGTAAAGCCCATTCTTGATTTTAATTAAAAATGGGGCTTAAATGTAAATAAGAGTTTTAAAGGGGTTTAATTATGTGAATTAATAAATTATGAATAATCAAATTTTTATCACATAATTAACACTCCAAAAACCCTAGTATTTTCGGCCCTCTTCCTCTCTCCTTTCCGCCCCTCCCTCTTCCACCATTGTTGGTGTTCTTGCTCGATTCTACACACAACGCTAGTAAGATTTTGTGCAGAAACCTTAGTAAATGTGGTGTGCCTTGTGTGGACGATTTAGAGAAAACATATAAATTTTATATCATGCTAAATTTGCAAAGGTAGTTTTCAGATCTGATTATTTTATATGCATGCTGAATTTTTCACAATAAGATCTATTCAAATCTATTTCCATGGTTAATTTCAAGTCCACTGCATGATATTAATTGTTTGGAACCCATGAAAATCCTTCATATAGCTGTTGCGAAGGGATCTAAGGAGGCTATGTGGATTAGTAAATTCACGGCTGGGTTGGGCGTAAATTTATTTTGCCCAGTGAATTTATTTTGAAGGATTTTCCGCTCATTCTTGGTTTTAATTGAGAATGGGGATTAAGTGTAATTAAGGGTTTTAAGGGGTTTATTGTGTAATTATGAAAAATGGCAGAACGCCATGAGTGAGGAAATGAAATCCATACATGACAACCAAGTCTGGTGCTGAGGGTATTTTTGATCCAGAGAATCCCGGAAAGATTTGTAAGCTGCTTAGATCCATTTATGAATTGAAGCAAACTTCACGGAGTTGGAACCTTCGTTTTGATAAAGCCGTAAGGGAATTCGATTTTATCAAAAACAAAAGTGAACCTTGCGTATATAAGAAAGCGAGTGGGAGTAATATCGTATTCCTAGTGCTATATGTCGATGACATCCCAGCCTTGCTTGAGGTTAAAGCTTGGTTAGAGAAATGCTTCTTGATGAAGAACTTAGGTGATGATGCTTTCATTTTGGGCATCAAGATCTACAGAGATCGTCCCAAAAGAATATTGGGCCTAAGTCCGAGCACTTACATAGATAAGGTGTTGAGAAGATTCTCAATGCTTGATTTTAAGAAGGGATACATACCCATGCGGCATGGCATTAAGCTCAGTAAACAACAGAGTCCTAGTACTCGTGATGAGCTGAGCATGATGAGTAAGATCTCATATGCTTCGGCTGTGGGATCCATCATGTATGTCATGATATGCACGAGACCGGACGTCTTGTTCACACTAAGTTGTGCGAGCAGATAGCAGTCTAACCCAGGCCAGGAGCACTGGATTGATGTCAAGAGTATCCTCAAGTATCTGATGAGAACAAAGGACGCATTCCTAGTGTATGGTGGGAAAGATGGAGAACTAGCAGTCAAAGGATATGTTGATGCTAGTTTTCAAACAGATCCTGATTATTTCAATTCTCAGGCAGGATTTGTATTCGTGTTAAATGGTGGAGCATTTAGCTGGAAGAGCTTAAAGGAAGCCACAACTGAGGCTGAATACACAGCTGTAGTAGAAGCAGCTAAGGAAATCGTATGGGTTAGAAGCCTTTTAACCGGATTAGATGTAATGCCGCGAGCGTCTGATCCGGTAAGCTTATTGTGTGACAACGCGGGGGCCATACCATAAGCTCAAGAGCCCATATTCCACAACAGAACTAAACACATACAAAGGAAGTATCACATTATCAGGGAGTACATTGATAATGGTGATATGGAGATTACTTATATACCGACTAATGATAACGTCGCTGATCCCTTGACGAAGGCTTTACCGCAGCCTAAGCATGAGGCACATGTGAAGTCTATGGGGGTAGATTAGAACTTAGGTTGGAACTAGGGGCAAGTGGGAGATTGTTAGGATTGTGCCCAGTCCAATGTAATTTCTTAATCTATACTGTAATGTTTATCATTTTTCGACCAAATAAAAAGGCATTATATTACTAATGTATTGTAGTCATATATCAAATGTGATTTGATTTATGTCATTATGTGTGTAATCACTTATAGTAGAACTATAGATCAAAATGAATTGCATTCGATGAGTCCCTGATCAGCTAAGCTTCTTTAAGAAATGATCAGTATGAGACCAACTCCTTGTGATCATGCTCTACTGATCATGGCAAAGTATATGCTGGAGTTATATGATAGATATCATCAGGTCGATGATATCGGACAACCCGATTGTGACTATGCTACATAGATCCAGTCATGAGATACTCACATATCGTAGCTTGTCGTTATATCCTAAGACCAAAGAGTCTTTGTGTACACTATGTAACGAATACCTAAGTTTGACTAGTCTAACGTTATCGGTAAAAGGGTAACTATAACGGCTTTGATTGGCTTTGATATTTATTGCATTAGTGAACTCGAAAGGCGTCTGAGGGATTTATCACTCATACTTCGGTATGAGAAAGATATCCGGTTAGCCCACTTGATGAGTATGACTGAAGGAATAGCACGGCCGTGCAGGTGATACCTTAGTATCAGTTTTCAGTCATCTCAGATATCAAGAAATAGTGATTGATAAATTAGGATGACGGTTCTATGCCTATTGATCAATCTTGATATCGGTTTGATTAAAGGATAGTGACATGTACGATAACAGGTTAAGTCGAATAATCAATAATCACGAACGTTAGGTAATCATAATGTCTTGCTAGAGGTCACTTATGATGGAAAGGGTAAAGTAATAATTTTACCAGTCTACCAACGGGTCGTGAGCCTAGAGGGTCACACACGTTAAGTACGATATGTTACAAACAAGCATGGATGGTAATTGGGAGAATCTGCTTTTCAATTTAGTCAAATTAAAAACGATTCGGCTGATTTCTGGCCTAGGTTTATTAACCAGACGGTTGAAGAAATCAAGTTAGAGAGATTAGACCGGTTTAGCTAAACCATATAATTATAACTCAAGATTTGGTTTTGGCTAAGTGGGCTTAAGGCCCATTCTTGGTTTTAATTGACAATGAGGCTTAAGTGCAGTTATGGGAATAAAGGGGTATATTGTGTAATTATAAAAAGATATTAAAAATCAGATTTTTTTATTTATTACATAATATTTTATTCCTAAATCTTAATTGATTTTCGAAAATCTTACTCTCTCTCTCTCTCTCTCAAGTTTTGGCCGACCCTCCCCTCTACACTCTCCATTGTTGTTTTGTCTAATTCTTCACACAACACTAGAAAGGGTGTGTGAAGAAACCTTTTCAAGGTATTGTGCTTGTGTGGACTACCTAGAGAAAAACATATCTTTGTGTTTTCAATCGATTTCAAAGGTAAATTTTCAGGTCTCGAAAATATATATGCATGCTGAATTTTAACAATAAGATTCATGTTTCAATTTCAATTCCCATGGTTATTTCAAGTCCGCTGCATGAAATTAATCTATGGAACGCATGGGAATCCTTCAAGGTCAATGGATATAGACTGGGGCTTAGATTGGAAATAGGGGCAAGTGGGAGATTGTAAGTTTTTTGTGCCCTAGTCCAATTGTATTAGTCTATAAATGTCTGTATATATTAATCACAGTTTGAAATATATAAAATCGGCATTATATTACTTATGTGTTGAAGTAATAGGTTAAGTCTGATCTAATATATGTCCACCAAAGTAGTAGAACCATATATCTGTACGGATCACACTTAACGGGTCCCTAGTCATATATGCTTCAATGAAGCGACCAAGTATGAGGATGATTCTTTATGGTATAGTTCTATTTGCCATTGGGAAGGGCTCCTAGAATCAGATCATAGATATCACTCGGGTGAGTGATATTGGACGACCCGCACTGAATGGTGTTGCATAGATACAATCATAGGATATGGATTATGAGAGACAAGGAAAGGTCGGCGATACTCGAGAGAGAGGCATGGGCAAAACTGGACGTTTTGGGCCATGGATATGTGTAGTTGAATGTGACACACGAATCAAGAAAGACTAAGTCTTTCGTCGATATCGCGTCGGACTTTATACGATAAGTTTGGGGGTAAGTTGCACGCGACACGGGACCTCATGGACGAAGCATTGGGCTTCGTGCCACGAGGCCCTAGTTGCCGGCCCAACCAAGGTCCAATAGTCGAGCAAAGGGTGGGCACCTTTCTCCACTAACTTTGGTTAAGTGGATGATGACTAGATACACACTATCCTAATCATGTTAGGTAAGTGTGATTAATAGAGGCCACCCAATGACCATCATCATTTTCCTTAACCCAACACACATCAATTCAAATACACTACATTCCACACAACTCATTACACTTAACAAAATATCACAAACTATTTTGTGTGCTCTCTCTCTCCCTCAAGGTGTTCTGCCGAGCCTCCCTCCAAGCTCCCCTCTCTTACTCTCTCTTCTATTCTAGTAAGGTAGAAGAGTGTAGGATCCTCAAGTGATCATCCCTTCCGTGTGGACTTGGCAAGAGTTGAAGATCTGAAGCGTTCTTCAAACCGATTCGAACAAACCGAAGGTAAACTTGTGATTTCGGTTTTTCCTTTGGATTTAATGGTTTGATGTTCTTGGACAGTTCTTGGAGCATATATATTGTTGCTTCCGCTGCCATATGAGTTCTTGATAGCCCCAAAGTTCCTACAGAGACTAGTTCTCAAGTATGAACGCAAAGAATATATCCTTACCCAGGACCTACCTGCTGAACCCGCACTGAACGCCGCTAGGCCACTAAGGGACACTTACCAAAAATTTCTTAGTGACCAGATTGACGTGTCATGCATTATGATGGGCAGTGTGGTGCCAGAGCTGCAGAAACA
The DNA here is from genome assembly GCA_963920655.1 of Geranium rotundifolium. Lineage (NCBI taxonomy): Eukaryota > Viridiplantae > Streptophyta > Magnoliopsida > Geraniales > Geraniaceae > Geranium > Geranium rotundifolium. The sequence goes on along the minus strand of OY987311.1, from coordinate 22,235,940 downwards.
GTTCATGGACATCTCTGGTGATCCTCGAGCCTTAATGGTTGAAATCAAAGATATGTTCAAGGAGAAAGCTTGTGTCGAAAGATATGATACTTTCACATAACTGGTTTCCTACGCTCAAGGCTGGAGCTCCTATCAGTCCACATGTCTTGAAGATGAAACGTCTTCTTGAGCATCTAATCACGCTTGGTTATGAAGTAAAAAAAGAAATGGTTGCGGACTTTGATCTGCAATCACTTCCTGAAGCATATAGTGACTTCCGAGTTAACTACAATATGCACGACATGGACAAATCAGTGACAGAACTCCATGGGATGCTTGTGACTACAGAGAAGAATCTCAAGCGTAAAACCAAGGAGGTTCTGATGGTCAACAAGAAGGTCAGCTTCAAGAAAACTTACAGAGGTAAGGGTAAGGCCCCGGTGCACCTTGGAGGAAAGATCAAACACCCTAAGGGTCCAAAGGTTCAAGCAGCTACCAAGGCTTCTTTGAAGGCTAAGGACAAGGAGGATGTTTGCTATCACTACAATGAGCCATGACACTGAAAAAAGGATTGCAAGAAGTACAAGGAAGATCTGAAGAAGAGTGGGGCATCCCCTTCTTCAGGTATTTACGTTGTTGAGCTTAATCTTAACCTTTCTATTTCTGATTCCTGAGTAGTCGATACCGGAGCTGAATCACACATTTGTTTGAATAAGCAAGTACTGGAAAATAGAAAGAATTTGGGCAAAGGTGAGGCGGACCTAAGAGTTGGTGATGGCCATGGCGTATCAACGGTTACTGTAGGAACAATTAGTCTTAATATGCCCACAGGGATTGGTTTAATTTTAAATAATGTTCATTGTGTACCTACATTTCGTAAGAATATTATATCGGTTTCCCTTTTGGATAGGGAGGGATATTGTTTCTCTATTGAGCTATTGAGAGTGGAACATTCAATATTTTCAAGAATAATATTTGTTATGGCAATGCATCATTGGTTGGTGGTATATACGTATATATAACGTAAATACAAAGAGGCTTAAATCTGGAGATTTAAACCATACTCTTATCAGGCACTGTCGTTTAGAGAACATAGGAAAGAAACGCATTTCAAAACTTCACAAGTGTGGACTTGTAAGTCCATTTGAATTCACTTCAAATGAAAGATGTGAATCTTGTGTCATGGGCAAAATGACAAAGGCACCTTTCACGGGTTTAGGTGAAAGGGAAGGAGACTTGTTGGGTCTAATACATACCGACGTGTGTGGATCTATGAGTACTCAAGCCTGAAGAGGATTCAACTACTTCATAACATTTACTGATGCTTTCAGCAGATATGGCTATGTGTATCTTATGAAACACAAGTCAAAAGCCTTTGATAAATTCAAAGCCTTCAAGAATGAAGTACAGTCACACTTGGGAAAAACATCAAGGCAATTCGGTCTAATCGAGGCGGCGAGTACTTGACCCAAGATTTTATGGATCACCTAGAAGATTGTGAAATCATTTATGAATGGACTCCGCCCGGAGCACCACAAATAAATGGTGTGTCTGAACGGAGAAACCGAACTCTACTAGACATTGTTCGGTCCATGATGAGTCAAACTGATCTCCCGATCTTTTTCTTGGGTTACGCCCTGGAAACAGTCGCATTCATTCTAAATTGGGCTTCAACAAAGGCAGTGGAGAGTACATCATATGAAGTATGGAATGGGAGGAAGCCAATGATGTCTTTCCTAAAGATTTGGGGTTGCGAGACTTATGTCAAGCACTTGCAAGGCGATAGGCTCGAACCTAAGTCTGAAAAATGTGTCTTTGTAGGGCACCCCAAGGAATTAAGGGGATACTACTTCTACAAACCAAACGAGAAAAAAAATTTTGTTGCTCGTACTGGAGTGTTTCTGGAAAAGAAATTTATTTCCAAAACACATAGTAGGAGTCCCGTGCATCTCGATGAAATTCGAGATGGTACACAACAACCGGAAGGGATTCAGGAACCTGCTATGCCAGATGTAGAAGCAGAGGAGCATGAGATGAAGAACCAATCCCTACTGCAATCCTAGAAGGTCCAAGCAGATCTGAAAGATCTCATCAAGTTCCCGTGAGATATAGTTTTCTAGCCACTAAGGGAAATGACTTGATAGTTACGGATCACGATGATCCAGAAACCTATCAACAAGCCTTGGACATTACCGACTCCGATAAATGGCAGGAAGTCATGAGAGAGGAACTGAAATCCATATATGATAACCAAGTCTGGAGATTGATTGATCAAACCCCTGGGATGAAACCCATCGGTTGTAAGTTGGTCTTTAAGCTCAAGACCGACATGGATGGAAATCCTCATACCTATAAAGCTAGGCTGGTTTCAAAAGGTTATCGTTAGATTCAAGGTATTGATTATGATGAGACTTTTTCACCAGTAGCCATGGTCAAATCTATCCGGATCATTCTAGCCATAGTTGCATACCTTGACTATGCGATATGGCAAATGGATGTCAAAACCGTATCCCTTAACGGGAATTTACAAGAGGATGTGTTTATGTCACAACCACAAGGTTTTGTCGATCCAAAGAATCCCGAAAGATATGTAAGCTGCAAAGATCCATTTATGGATTAAAGCATGCTTCACGGAGTTGGAATCTTCATTTTGATGAAGCTGTAAGAGAATTCTGTTTCACCAAGAACGATGATGAACCTTGCGTTTACAAGAAAGCGAGTGGGAGTAAAATTTTATTCCTAGTGTTTTATGTCGATGACATTTTACTCATAGAGAATGACATCCCAACCTTGCTTAACACCAAACCTTGGTTAGGAAAGTGCTTCTCAATCAAAGACTTAGGCGATGATGCATTCATATTGGGCATCAAGATCTATAAGGATCGTTCCAAAAGAAATTTGGGCCCCAGTCAAAGCACTTACATAGATAAGGTGTTGAGACGATTCTCAATGCTCGATTCTAAGAAGGAATACATACCCATGCGACATGGCATCAAGCTTAGCAAGAAACAGTGTCCTAGTACACCTAATGAGTTGAGCTCAATGAAACAGATCCCATATGATTCGGAAATAGGATCTATCATGTATGCCATGATATGCATGATACCGGATGTCTCGTTCGCACTAAGGTGTACCAGCAGATTTCAATCTAACCCTGGACCAGAACACTGGATTGCTGTCAAGGCTATCCTTAAATAGTTAAGGAGAACTAAGGACGCATTCCTAATATATGGGGGTGTAGATAAGGAACTAGAGGTCAATGGTTACGTTGACGCTAGTTTCCATATATGTTTTTGTGTTGAACGGTGGCGCATTCAGCTGTAAGAGCTTCAAGCAAGTCACAAATGTCGATTCTACAATGGAAGCTGAGTATATAGCTGCTGCGGAAGCAGCTAAAGAAGTCGTATGGACTAGAAGCTTTCTTATCGGATTAAATGTAATGCCGCGAGCGTTTGATCCGATAAGTTTGTTGTGCGACAACACTGGGGTCGTAGCACTTGCTGAAGAGCCGAGATTCCACAACAAATCCAAACACATACTCAGGAAATTTCACCTTATCGAAGAGATTATTGATCGAGGTGATGTGGAGGTAGTTATGTTCCGACAGATGATAATATGGCCAATCCCTTGGCGAAGGCTTTACCACAACCCACGCATGAAGAACATGTGAGGTCAATGGGAATAGATTGGAACCTAGGTTGAGACTAGAGGCAAGTGGGAGATTGTTAGAGTTGTACCCTAGCCCAATGTAATAAGTCATCTATATTGTAATGTTTTATCATTTTGGAATAAATAAAACCGACATTATATTACTAGTGTGTTGTAGTAATATATTAAATGTGTCTTGATCTATATTATTATGTGTATTAGCAATAATAGTAGAACTATAGATCAGCAAGAGTCACATTTAATGAGTCCCTGGTCAAACATGCTTAATCAGAAGCGACCAGTATGAGGATAACTCTATATGATCATGCTCTACTGATCATGGCAAGGCGAGTGCCAGAGTTAGATCATAAATATCATTGGGGAATGATATTAGACGATCCGATGGTGAGTATGTAGCATAGATGCTATCATGAGCATACTCACATATCGTAGCTTGTCAAGGTATCCTTAGACCAAAGAGTCTTTGTAGTTACTATGTAGTTAGTAGCTGAGTTTGATGTTGCCAAACGTTACCTGTAAAAGGGTAATCATAAGGGCCCTGATTGGTTCAATAACAGATTACATGAGTGAACAAGTAAGATGGATAAGGGATTTATCCCTCATGCTCCGGCATGATTATGATATCTGTTTGGGCCACTTAAAGAGGATAACTGAAAGGAAACGCATGGTCATGCAAAGAGATACGTAGTAACAAGGTTTTCAGTCATCTAGCAAATCAAGAAACGGTGATTGGTAAACAAGGATGACGGCTCTATTCCTTGTGATCAATCTATATATCATGTGATAAAGGGATAGTGACATAGAGGATAGGAGGTGTTGATCGGCACCTTCGTGGTGTTGATCGACACCTATGCCTGGCAACAAAAATGGTGGTGTCGATCGACACCTTCCACCATGGGAAGGGTATCGATCGACACATGTGTCAGACAAGAAAAACCCTAGACCCTCACCCAAAGCCTATAAATAATGGCCTTGGGTGAGAGCCACTTAAGGCCTTGAGCAATATTTGATACATCACCTAAAACCTCTCTAGTTCTTGCATTGGGGGCTAGGGAATCGAGTGAGGAGAGAGTTCTACGGTGGTCTAGTAGCCGTAGGGAGAATCTATGCTTCGAGAGGTCGAGCTCACGTGTGTGCGCATCAGTAAAGGACGGGCCCGAGGGAACGTCTTAGATAAGACTTGAGAGCTACTCATATTGACTAAGAGAAGTAGGTTTTCATGAACTTTGGTAGCTTCGTATCCGATTGATTCATCTATTGTTGGCGAGAGTTCCTTGTGCGTGATTTCCCGGTTATAATTTCAATTTTTCGCTGTGCATAGATCCAGGGAAGCCCCAACAGCTTTTAGAGAGGTGTATGCAATATTAGCCTGATAGTGAACATCTTTTATTAACCATTCTTTTCGAGGTTGGAAATTTTTTATGGCAGTCTTCTATTTGACAGAGCTCCATCCGAATAGGCGATAAAAGAATGGTCGAATGTGTCATTTTAGTCCATAGTGATGGCATACTCAGTTATATTTTTTGTTCTTCGAACTGGATTGCCTATGGTTGGAATGGTGCTGTTGTGGCTGACTGTCTTGGGACATCTGTCGTGACATGTTGTTGGAAACCTTTTGAGGGACGAAGGTGGTCTGAGATGATGAGCCTTTTTTTAGTAGCCAAGTCCTTACATGCTCTTTGATGGTTTACCAATGGATGTGATTTTTTCCATAGTATCAATGCTAGGGTTCATCATCTTGACGGACTTGTTCATGTGATCTAGCTCTCCAGTTAATCATGCTACTTCTCGTTTGAGATCAATAATGTTTTCAAGAAGTCTTGTCTTGTCTTCATTTAGAGAGAGAATGAGTGTATTCTGTTTTTCAAGAACCTGAAAATCTTCAAGCCATTTGACGTACCACTCGTTGTATGCATTATTTAGGGTTTCATCAGATAGTTCATCATCAGAAGCATAGGATTCAGTAGTTTTGTCGATCCTTGTAGACGTGGAGGCTATGAAAGCAACACAGTTATTCATCTGTTCAGTGTCGTTGTCTTCTTCTTCCTGATTTTATAGAGAAGCATTGAATCCCTTCTTCTGCTTCTTTATAAAGTTGGGACATTCCTTTTGTATATGCACATAGCCTTCACATTCAAAGCACTGGTCCCCCTTTTTCTTTTCCTGATTGCTCACCTTTTCTGCCATTTCTGTTGGCGCTTTCAAACTTCTGAAACTTTTGCTGAGGTTTGTCTCTAACATTCCGAGAGAAATTCTTCCCTGCCATCTGGTTGAATCTTTTCATAACTCTATTATAGGTTTTGGCCAGCGTAGCAATTGTGTCATTAATTTCACTGTCTAAATCAGAATGCACCAGCTCTTTATGACCATAGGTTGAGCTTCTGAAGGCTACTCCTTTGTGTTTCCTTTCCATAGTTGGAAGAGAGAGCTCAAAGGTCATGAGAGATCCCATAAGTTCATCAAATTTCAAGGTTTTTAGATCATAAGCTTCCTCTATGGCAGTGATTTTCATCTTGAACCTAGGGCTTAGTGCTCTCAGAGTTTTTTTTACTAGATATTTGTCGGCCATAGGTTTGCCAATGGAGTAGGACTCATTGGCAAGGTCTCTAATGCGTACGTTGAACTCAGCTATAGTTTCGTTTTCATTCATAGAAAGAGCTTCAAAATTGGTGGTAAGGTACTGTAGTTTCTGCTCTCGGACTTTAGAGGTTCCCTCATAGGCAATAGAAAGAGTGTCCCAAGCTACTCTGGCACTTGTGAATGTGTTGATGAGTCTAAAGACAATCTTATCAACCCCATTAAATATAGCATTGAGTGCTTGAGAGTTACCTAGGGCTGCCTCATCTTCTGTAGGGCTCTAGTCTTTCTCGGGTTTGGGACCAGTCATACTGCCTTGAGCATCAACATTTTGAGGTTCCTCCCAACCATTGATCACAACCTTCCAGGTTTTGCTGTTGAGGGATTTCTTGAGGGCACACATTCGTGCTTTCCATTAACCATAGTTTGTTCCGTCAAGTACTGGTGGTCGATTGACCGATCCTCCTTCCTTTGAATCCATATCAGCTACACAGAATATTTGCAGGAAATCACCTAGAAGTTAATGTGCCTCTAATACCAATTGAAATTCTGATTTGTAGCATGGACAAAATGTTGAACACAATATTCTAACGGTTGGTTTGACAACTTGTGTTATCACAAATAATGGATAGTTAAGAAAAAAACATTAAACAGAAGACACACAATATATATTTACCCAGTTCAGGGTAACCACACCTACGTCTGGGGGCACTATGCAAGTTGAAAGGTTTTCACTATACGGTAGTCAATAGTACAACTTCAAGCATCAACTGGTTATCACGCAAACTATCGTCCTAAGCTACTATTACTACTTTATGAAATACCTCGACCAAGATTTCCCCATGTCTTTGAGAACGCCTCAATTCCACCCTTCGGCAAACGATTATCCTCGGTATATCGTTGTCTTCAATCAGCTCGTGAATCTTCAATCACGTAAAACACAATCCCACAAATCACTAAAACTCAAACTCCTCGAATGATGTATAGTGATCGACACCGTTCTTGTCAAATTAATCAGCCTCTCAACATGCCAGTCTTGCACGGTTAAGAGCTCTGAATATTTAGCACAAAAAATGTCCAAGTTGCTATGGGAGAAGCCTCTACTTTTATAACAATACTACACATGCTTAATCGAAGTTCGATTCTGAATAGAAAATCCCTTGCCGCATTTCGATATTGGCAAGTTAGCATTGCCGCCCTTCAATTGACTTTACTGACGTGTGATTTTCATAGCTGGAAGTTGTCTGATCTTGTTTTAACTCGATTCCCTTTGTCGCCACTTTATCTTTTTACTGTACAATAAACTTCAAATACAAAATACTAATGTTTTCCTTTGCAATTCCTGTGCTTTCAGAGAATAATCAGCATAAGCCTTTTTTCATATTTCTAAGATTTTCCACACATACACATATGTACCTACACACACAATAGAACAATAATCAATTCTATTTCTAATTCCAATTTAATGTCTTAAAAATCATGGGACCATTCATTAACCATACGAAACACAGTTCTCAAATTCATCCTTCCACATCAACTATATACACTATAATAATGTTCCATAGAGTAAATCCAATTCCTCAATCTAATGAACTATGTAACCTACACTCCTAAATGGAAATTACAAAGAAGTTTCAAAAATTCTAATAGATATGTTGCTGCTGAATCTGATGATGATAAATGGAGATATTTCAAAATCGCAAAGGTCCAGGGGAGGCCGAGTGAGGGGCGCCGCCGATGAAGGACATGAATCATGGCCCCATCATCGACTCCGTCTCGTTGAGAAACAAATCTTCTGGACCTCTAAACGCGACGTGAGCACCGACGATCGCCAATCCCACCACAAGCGTAGAGATCAGCAAAGATCCGACGCTGGTGAGGAACACTACGATGACGGTGAGCAACACCAGCCCGCCCAGGGTCTCGCGGTCGCAGGCGACGAGCGGCTGATCCAAGGAGCGGAGGGGTGAGAAGGCAACGAGGAGGAGGATCCCGAGGTAGTTGATTCGGAAGTAGAAGAGCTCCGTCCAGGGACGGCGGTGGGAAAGAGACCACCGGAGGGAGATGGCGAGGTACTAAAGAAACAGCCAAAGCTATGCGGCGGCGATGGAGGATTGCGAATTGGAGGAGGTCGGTAGTGGATGAGCGTAAGAGCCAGGTTGACCCAACCTCTCCTCCTCCAAGGACTTTCGATCTCCCTCCTTTATAATCGCTTCACATTAACGTGAACAAGGGCATTTTGGTAAAAGTAAACTTATTTCTGTGCAGACTTGAAGTAAAATGTCAACAAGAACACACGTAGAGAACATATGAAACCCATATACTTTGGTTTTCAAGTTTCGGGTTCGGGAATGCTCTTAATTTATTTCCCGATGTACTGTGTAATTTGTGTTCGTTAAATGTTGGATTGGCTAGTTAGTACATAAATAATGTAATTTGAAACTTTATGCGGGTTTTTGCATGGATCAGAAGAGCTTGTTTTATCAACTCTTACTCATTTACATATCTGATATACCATCTCTTATTGTAATATATATACAAAATTTTCTGGCAGCATGGTTCTTGATGAAGAAGAGAATATCGGTACTGGCTAGGGCCGTTAACGAGCCGTTCGAGCTCGGTTTATTAAATATTCAGCTCGAACTCGTTATAATCAAGCTCGAGCCGAATTCGATATCAAGATTGGGCTCGTTTAATAAACGAGCCCGCCTCGAGCCTAACCTTTTAAGGTTCGACAGGTTCGCAAACAGACTCGTTTAATATTTAATTAATTATATTTTATATTAATATTTTTAAAAAAAAATTAAAAAATATTTATTATAGAATTAAAAAAGTCGAGTCAATCTAAAGTTGGCTCATTAGCTATTAATTTAATTTTTAATGAATATTTATTTGACATTTAAGTAAACCGAATCGAATTGAGCCGAGCTCGAGTTTGTTTATTTTATTTCGGCCCAAACTCAAGCTTACTTAACTAAACTCGTTCGAGCCCGAGCCAAATTCGAGTGGAACACTTTTTCACGAGGACAACTCTGCCAAAATGTGGTTCAATTCGGCTCGTTTACACCCATAGTACTGGTAATAAGAAAGAAGTGTTGATTGAAGCAAAATAAAAAAAATGTATTATTTTTCCCCCTAATAATTATTGATGAAGGTTGAGGATGAGGAGGAGACAGAGAGGGAGGGTATGAGGAGGAGAGGGAAGGAAGGAGAGGAAGGAGAGGGGGAAATGAAAAAGAAAAAAAAGAGATGAATGACATAATTTTGAAAATTTGAGTAATAATTAGAGATAATTTGGTCATTTTGCAATGACAATGACAGTGTTAACTAAAAACTAACGAAAAGTATTGAAATTTTGGAAAACAACGAGAAAAATTGAAATTGAAAGGCAAAAATTCAAATGAATAGGCTGAAGGAGAAGAATACAATTAATTTCAAGGTTAATTACACATAACTATTTCAAGGACTTAGATTTTATTTTCCATTCACCAAGCTATAATTTTTTTTCCTCATGGAGCTTGATAAAGTTTGAAAATTGTAAAAAACATATTTTTTTAATCACGCAAGGAATGTCAGTATTTTTAACACCGTTAAGTTACGTAAGAAAAAAGGGTGGTTTGTGGAGTGAAAAATAAAATTGAAAGTAAGGGATGGTAATGTGAAAAACATATATAATTAGAGTTAGTTATGTGTAATTTTCCCAAAATTGTATTTACAAATTTGCATACTCTGTGTAATTTTGAAATTCTTGAGTGCATCAAGAATAAAACTTATTCAAAAAAAGACATAAACCCAAAAAAGAAGGAGCTCAACAAGAAAAACAAGTATCTTAAGCCGATCTATAAGCATGATAAGATATTAAACCCATCAACATTTTCCAAAGTCATCTCTAAGCATGGCTTAGTGTAAGGGTGAGTAGAAATGTCCGGACAACCCGGCCCAATCCGTAAACCCGACCCAACTCAGACCAACCCGTCCACTCATAGTCCCAACCCAGAGCAGCCCGGGCCAGGAACGGACATCATATAAATAACAATAGGTCGGGTTACAGACATAAAGTGGAGTGTCCGGCACAACCCGACCTAATGAACTTAACTAACTAACTAACTAAACACGCACAACCCACACTAATGTTAAAAGGGTAATTTTAAGTTTTTTTAACAAATAAGTTCGAAAAACACAATTTCCATATAAACTACTCTAAAAGTTATTGAAAATCTATTCTTGTTATATTGAAGTATTAATTTTGCAATATGTTTTTGTATACATAATTTATTTTTGCAATTAGTTTTTGTGTACAATATGTTTTTTTTTAATGTTATGGACGAGCTGAAATAATCCGGAACCCGTCTGGACTAAACCCACCCACTTGTTCAGCAGACAACACTCATCATGAGCCGAGAATGGACATGAAAATAATCAACCCGCTAAGTCAATGTTGGGCCCAAAATTAAGCCATGGACTGTCCAACCCAGCCCATGATTACTCCTAGCTTAGTGTATGCATTAATGTATCATGACAGAGTTAAAACCACACATATTAAGGTCATCTCCAGGTCAAAGATATGCACATACATCAAAAAAATTACACTTGCTTACAAAGTTAACAGAAGAAAAAACAATAATAATTCATCAAATACCATCAAATTCCTCGTACATGAAAAAGTTGCACCAACAAAATTTAGAAAACTCATTCAATTTAACACATGAATAACCATTATAAATCAACATTAAAATCTTTTGGGATTAAAATTATTTAGGTCCAATCGAATTATAATATAGTCAACCTGCTTTAGACCCACCAAAAAATAAGACATCTATAAATAAAAGGCCCACTTTTATAGGAAAAAATACAAAATTTTATGTAAATCACTTTTCCACTTCACTCTAACCTAATTGAGTATAACTCTCAACTATGTGCGCCGAATTATAGACCCTTTCCTATGTCGTTTCGTCTCAAATGATTCTTGTTTTCGGTTCTTTTCTTTTATCGAATTTCTTTTCCTTTTCCTTTTTTGTTTTCGTCATTTTATCTTTCCTTTTCCACGCCGTTTTATTTTTCTACCAAATACCATTATTATATTATTTTCGTTACTTCTAAATTTTGAAGATGATTAGTCAATCAATTTGAGTTTTCCATTTAAACAATATGTTGAGTTGAAGAAACTGAAGTTCTTGTGATATTCATTTAAAATCTATTGATCTCTTTTTGGGTAAAAGTTATTTGGTTGAATTTTGAACGTGCCCAAAAGAAGCTCGGTCACGGGAAGCTTCAATCTCACCAGTGATTGATGAGTTCATGCTCTTTCTCGAGTTCGGAGCCAAGATTTTGGGCTCTCGGGTTTTTTCGTACGTTTAATTCGATTTGAATAGTCACAATTTTTTATTTAGTTCAATTTCTTTTGCAATCTTCCTGGAAAAATAATCTTATTTTCGCTATTTCGAACTCGAAGCAATTTGGATTTGATCTGTAATTGAAATATTGTTTATCGTTGTAATCTAAATGTTTAAGAAAAAACTATATTATTATTACATGAGTTTTTCAAACTTTTAAGTAGAATTTGTTTGAATTTATTATTCATAATGATTTTCTTGTAATGAAATTTATTTTGATAATATTTATGTTCACATTTTCATGTGTGAAAGTAATGACTCAAAATTTGGGTTGTCTCATTCTAACTAAAGTACAATTAGTTAAGATACAGAATTCAAGATACGAATCTCTTTAATTTGGATTATGTTCTTTCTAATGCATTACATAAGTATTAATTTACAAATTCTATTATATGTTCACTTTATGTTAGTTAACAGGCTCGGCCTCATGGTAGGGCATTTGCGGCAAATGCCTTAGGCCCGGAAAAAATGGCCCCTATACATCTAAAGATGAAGGCCCAATTAAAAACTTAAAAGGCCCAAAATTATTTAATGCCCATTACCCTATTTGACATAATATCTTCAACCTCAGCGTGGCTACGTGAGCCAATCTCCATCTCTTTCATGGTGACGCGACCGCTTGTCTTCTATCCGAAATCCAATTATCATAAACTGAAGATGAATCGCCGGTGGAGTGTTCTCGGTATCTTTATTTTAACGTTTTAATATCAGTTAAGCTATTCATCTTTATTGATGTATAAATTCATCAATCTGATCCTATATTCATTATTTTAATATCAGTTAAGTTCTCAATTTCTCATCCATTGTTCTGACATACTCTTAAAATAAGTTGTGGGTAAAAATAGTTTTGTTGAATCGAACCTGTTCTTCCTAGGGTTGGCTCGAATAATCCTGAACTGCGCATCAATCGTTCTTCAGTTCGGTGTTAGAGGTAAAAGCAACAAAACTCCTATTTTTATTTAATTTATGCTTGTAATTGTATTATAGTCGATAAATTGGGTTTGGGTTTACTCTTTTAGGGACAAAAGTATTGACAATTTTAACATGTTTTGACAATTTTGAATACAAGGAATGACAATTTTGAGTACTGGTAATGACTTGTATATCACCAACGCTAAATTTTTCCATAATTTGAGTTTTTAGTCTTGAAGGGAGACAAGGATTGAATGTGTCATTATCTTCTGATGTTGACTATTATTTGATCAAGCAAACCCAATTTCAAGTTGATTATAATATGATCTTATTTTATTTAGTTCGGTGTTGAAAGAGAAATCACGCTAGATTGATTGTTGTTAGGATTATGGGCTGGTTTACCTACTTTGAGATCAGGTGATGAGGGATTTAAAAACAGAAGCATTAAACATGTTTTAATTACTGGTTGAGTTTTTAATTTTGGTGCAATAATTTAATTTTGGATGGTATTAAATCGTAATCATATTTATTGAAAAATGCTAATATTGTTATTAGTTACTGATATTTCAAATTTTGTTGTGTTTTGATTTTTTTTGTCTGCATGTTAATTATTGGAGATCTAGGATTGTAAGATTCAGTTCAAACTCTCAGGTTCTATCATTTTAACTTGTATTGTGTGAAACTATCATATGTTGTTTATTTAAATTGTTCATTACTATGTCAAGTAAGAAACATGAATCTAGTTATACTAAACTCAAAAAAAGAAGTTTTTTTAATATCTTCATGCAAACATGATAGTAGTTAATATCTTCGTCCAGGTTAAATGATAATAGTTTTTATGTTGTTTTTGATTGAATGCATGTGGATTAAGTTGGTTTTGTAGAGAAATAGAGGTGTTACCAACATGCAAACACACAAGAAAGAAGGGACAGAAAGAAATAATATATTCATACTAGTTATCTTATTGATATTGTATATGTAGTTACATTTCAATGTACATAATACTTAGTATGTATTTAGATTAAATGGATAAGGCTCATTAAGCCCCTTTAAATATATTATTTTAATAATTGATAAAATATTCGAAGGACCATTTTCTTTTTTATAAGAAATAAAATGTAGGATCCAGTGCCCTAGTCCAAGTTTTTACTATGTAATCTTTTATTCTGTTAAGCATTAAAAGAGGCATTTACATTATTAATGTGTTGTAATAATGTATCAAGCGATAACTTCATTTAAAGTCGTCAGTGTTTACACAAGTACAGAAGAACCTTTAGTTATTATGAAGTTATACTTGATGGATTTCTAGTCGAAAACTTATACATAAGTGACTAGCGTGAGGATGACTTATGATCATGCTCTGCTGATCAAGATGTAGAGTCATATCACGGATATCGTCTGGGAGATGATATCGGATCACCCGCAGAGGAGTATGGCGCATGGATTAAGTCACCAACGCATACTCCGTCGTTGTGTGATCACTGCCTTAATAGCTTGGAGCTAGTGGCTTACATGCACGTCACCCCATTAGTTTGACATGTCCTAACGCTGCCTGTAACAGGGCAGCAATAACGAACATCGTTGTCTATTAGACGGACTGTAGTGGGAGCGCACGTTGCGTCTGAAGGGATTTGTTTTTCCACGGTGAGACGTGGTGAAGGGTATGGTTCAGGGCCCCTTGATGAGTGTGACTGATGAAGTGTGCGGTCGCACCAATACGTATCAGTCAACTTGGAATTCGAGGAACTAGATTGAACAAATGAGGATGAAAATTATATGCCTCATACAATCTCATATGCCTGAAAGCAAACAAAGGGTTAGTGATATAAATGACAGACAAGAGATATCAAACCGATTGATACACTTGTGGACATTAAGAGTCTTCCCGTACCATTTTTCGAATGATGTCTCTTCCACTGCTTTCGACGGAGCCCTATTTATTATGAACGCGGCCGTTTGTAGAGCGTAACCCCTAGAAGTAGATCGCGAGATCAGTGTGACTCAACATCGATCGAACTATATCCAACAATGTCCGATTCCTTCGCTCAGACACACCATTGAGTTGCGGTGTTCCTGGCGGAGTCCACTGAGATAGTATTTTACTTTCTGTAAGATGACTAAGAAACTCTTCGGATAAGTATTCTCCACCCCGATCAGAACAGAGTGCTTTGATACTCTTTCCGAGTTCGTTTTCTACTTCAGTCCTAAACTCCTTAAATTTATCAAATGCTTCAGACTTATGTCTCATGAGATAGACATAACCATATTTACTGAAATCATCAGTAAATGTGGTAAAGTAGCCTAAACTACCTCTGGCTTGTGTACTCATTGATCCACATACGTCTGAATGTATTAGACCCAATAGATCACCTGCCCTCTCACCTATACCGGTGAAGGGCGCTTTAGTCATCTTGCCCATTAAACAAGCCTCGCATCTTTCAATTGTTTGGAATTCGAATTGACTTAGAAGTCCGCGCTTATGAAGCGCTGAGATGCGTTTCTCATCTATGTGACCTAAACGACAATGCCAGATTAGAGTTTGGTCTAAATCATTAGCTTTAAAACTCTTAACATTAATATTATAGAGCACGTTGGATCTCGATTTTTGCATATTTAATATGTATAAACCCCCAACTGTGTGAGCATTTCCATAAAACATGTTATATCGCATAATATTAAAAAACCCGTTCTTAATATCAAGATAATAACCTTTTTTTTCAAGAAGGGATATTGATACAATATTTCTGCTGAAAGCAGGTACGCAAAACACATCAAAAAGTTCTATTACAAGCCCACTTGGCAAAATAAGATCAACCGAACCCACAGCAGTTGCGGTAACTCGCACGTTGTTCCCAACTCTTGGGTCCACTTCGTTTTCTCCCACGTCTCTTCTATTACACATTACATGCACATCCGCACAGACTTGAGACTGGGCATAATATTATAAAGCCCGTTCTTAATATCAAAATAATAATCTTCTTTTTCAAGAAGAGAAATTGATATAATATTCCTGCTGAAAGTAGGTACGCAAAACACATCAGAAAGTTCAATTACAAGCCTACTAGGCAAATCAAGGTTCACAAAACCCACATCAGTTGCGGTAACTCTCACGTTGTTCCCAACTCTTAGGTCCATCTCGTTTTCCCCCATATCTCTTCTACTATGCAACACGTGCACATCCGCACAGACATGAGACTCAGCTCCAATGTCTAGTACCCAAGCATTTATAGTAGAAAGATTTAGCTCTGATGGAATATCTGACGAAGTAGCGGCCCTACCGCCCTTCTTCTCATCTTCTTTCAGCTGCTGACAGTCCTTATTCCAATGACCAGGCTTTTGGCAGTAGAAACAGACCGACTCCTTTACCTTCATCTTGCCCTTCATGGGCATGGAAGGTTTAGTAATGAAAGGTCGTCTGTTCTTCCCTGCCAGGTGCATTATGATAGCATTTTTATGCCATAGTCCAATTGCTAGTAGTCTATAAATGTCTATGTATATTTATCATCGTTTGTAATAAATAAAACGACTTTATATTATTTATGTGTTTAAGTAATATGTTAAGCATGATCTGATTTATAACCACTAAAGTAGTAGAACCATAAATTTGTACGGATCACACTTAACGAGTCTCTGGTCAATATACGCTTCAATAGAAGTGACCAGTATGAGGATGGTTCTCAATGACGTAGTTTTGCTTGTCATAGGGATGAGGGATCCCGGAATCGTATCATAGATATCATGAGGTGATTGATATCATAGATGAGAATAGTGCTTCACAGATTAAGCCATGAACATATTCAAATACGATAGCTTGTCACGATATCCTTAGACCAAGGAGTCTTTGTGATCGCTGTGCAATGTACGTGCGGCTTTAACTTGTGCCTAACGCTTTCTGTAACAGGATTGCAATAACGGGCATGATTGGGTGGCGGAACAGATTGCATGAGTGACACGAAATACGCCTAAGGGATTTATCCCTCGTACTACGGTATGAGAAAGATATGCGCTAAATGCCTCTTGATCTAGAGTCACTGAGAGAAAGAGCATGACCATGCTAGTGATATGGGTTATCAGTTCTCAGCCATCTCACATATGAAGTAACAAGAATTGATTAAACTAGGATGACGACTCTATGCCTTGTGATCAATTGGGATATGTAGAGATAATAGGATAGTGACTTGTACGCACAAGGTTAAGTCGAATCATCGATCGTAATGCATCTTGGGTAATCATAACGTCTTACTAGAGGCCCCTTATGATGGATCGGGCATGAGAGATCTTTTGCGCCGATCTACCAAAGAGACCTTAACGTTTCTTGAGGAGTAATGCATGGTCAAAGAAACCTTAACGTTTCATGAGGAGCAATGCATGGACAAAACTGAAAGTGTTGGGCCATGGGTTCGGTATGAGAGAATAATTAGCGAATCGAGAAAACTGAGATTTTTCGTCGATGTCGCGTCGGACTATGTTTGATAAGTAACGACAAATAGGGTCGGGCGACTTTTGGACACGACAAGAAACCACATGGGCGAGCCCATTGGGCACGGCCCATGAGGTCACGTGACCGGCCCAACAAGGGCCCATTTTGGGCTTAATAAGCCCAACATGGCCGGCCACCTTGGTGGGTCCATGGGTGGGGCCACACACACCATGCTTAGTTGTTGATTAAGAGGTGAGTAATCTAAGGGGTATGGGTAATAACACCTTTAAGCCCATGCTTTCACCTTTTAGACTCATGCTTATGAGTTGATGAATTAGAGAAATATCCAAGGAATTAATCACTCACTCACAAGCCTCTCTCTCCTTGGCCGGCCACTCTCTTCTTGCTCTCCTGTTCTTCACTTAATTGTTCTAGTAGGCATTAAGTGAAGGATTTTGAAGATCATCCCCTTGGTGTGGACTTGCTCTAGAGAAGAAGACCTCATTGTTCTTCTTTATTGATTCAACAAAGACCAAAAGGTAAATTTCTTGTGGAATAGATTTTGTTTTGGGATTTAATGGTTCATGTTCTTGGACAAGGTTTAGAGTTGCATTTGTTAATGGTTCCACTATCTCGATGATCTAGAACGCTCCAAAACCCTACAGTGGTATTAGAGGGTGGTTAACCCTCTTAATCTTTGTCTTGTTGAAGTTGATTCGGTTTTATGATGATTTGCATGCCATATTTGTTGATAACATGTTTTTAATGTTTTTTGGGTAAATTGCATGAAATATGTTATTTTTGGAAAATATATTGAATTTAGAATTTTTCGGATTTTATTGGATTTGTCGGCTCTGAGAATGGGAGCCGGATCAGAGGTACCGGACGGAGGTCACCGGAGGCCGGGAGAGGCCGGCGGTGACCGGGGCCGTCCCCCTTCTTGGCCGAGGCCGAGATGGGAGGCAAGCTCGGTTTGGGCTTTTCTAGCCCCAAATCGAGCCATGGTAGCCCATTGAGCGTGGACTCGACTTGGTTCGTGCATGTTGATTATGTCCGTGGCATGAACCCGTGATCCAATATTTCGAAAAACTTTTAAATTTGATCGGTTTCGATAAACCGTTTTTCGAAAAAGTCTAGTTTCGATAAATCCGACCAAGCAACTTGGCAAAATTAAAACCGGAATAATTGCATATTATTTGATAACATGTTTGTGTGATAACACGTTGGATGATTTGATGAGATGTATGATGCATTAGTAGCCCATTAGAATTTTATCGCTTTCATGGTATCCACACCGTTAGTGTTAGCGTGTAATTATTCTTTCATTCGAGCCCTTAAAGTGTAATTATTTTTTGTCCGGTCTACGAACCAGATATTAATTGTAATTACTACTCAAAGACGAGAAGGATGGAAAATCGAGCACAATGACGGTCTTAGAGGAAGTCCAAGAGCTAGTGGGAGCCCGATTGAGAAAGACGAGAAGATGTGATGTCTCGTAGAATCTTAAGAATAGGATGGGCTACTAGTGCATGTTTAAACGCTTTATGCTTGCTGATAGCATTTGTGCCCTAGTCCAATTGGTATTAGCCTGTAAACGTCTATGTACAAATATCATCGTTTGTAATGTATAAATATAAACGACTTTATATTACTTATGTGTTGAAGTAATATGTTAAGCATGATTTGATTTATGACCACTAAAGTAGTAGAACCATAAATCTGTACGGATCACACTTAACGAGTCCCTGGTCAACCTATGCTTCCTTGAAAGTGACCAGTATGAGGATGGTTATTAATGACGTAGTTCTACTTGTCAATGGGATGTGGGATCCTGGAACCATATCATAGATATCATGAGGTGATTGATATCGGACGACCCGCATTGAATAGTGTTTTCATAGATTAAGCCATAAACATATTCAGATGCGATAGCTTGTCACGACGTCCTTAGACCAAGGAGTCTTTGTGATCACTGTGCAATGAACGTACGGCTTTAACTTGTGCCAAACGCTTTCTGTAAAAGGATTGCTATGAAGGGCATGATTGGGTGGCGGAACGGGTTGCATGAGTGACACGAAAGACGGCTAAGGGATTTATCCCTCATACTACGGTATGGGAAAGATATCCGTTAGAAGACCTCTTGATGGAGACTGACTGAGAGGAAAAGCATGGCCATGCAAATGATACGGGTTATCAGTCCTCAGTCATCTCGCATATCAAGTAACAATGATTGATTGAACAAGGGAGACGACTCTATGCCTTGAGATCAATCGGGATATCTAGAGATAAAAGGATGGTGACTTGTACGCACAAAGGTTAAGTCGAATCATCGATCATTGTGCACCTTGGGTAATCATAATGTTTTACTAGAGACCACTTATGATGGATCGTGCAAGAGCGAGTCTTGCGCCGATCTGCCAACGGTGGCATGAGCCTAGAGGGTCACACACATACAAGACGGATAACATGAGACAAGGAAACATGGATGTTTCTTAAGGAGAAGTATGTGGACAAAACTGGAGATTTTGTGCCATAGGTTCGGTTTGAGAGAATAATTAGCGAATCGAGAAAAATTGAGTTTTTCGTCGATATCGCGTCGGACTTTGTTTGATAAGTAACGACAAAAGGGTCGGGCAACTTTTGGACGCGGCATGAGACAACACGGGAGGGCCCATTGGGCTCGGCCCATGAAGCCTCATGGCCGGCCCATTAAGGGCCCAACAAGACCTCATGGCCGGCCCACTTGGTGGGGCCATTGTGGGGGCCACACAACACCATGCTTAGTTGGTGGTTGTGGATTAAGAGGTGAGTGATTTAAGGGGTATGGGTTAAAGCACCTTTAAGCCCATACCAATCACTTTAAACCCATACTTGTGAGTTGGATGATGGATTAAATGCAAGACTTTGATTCATTAATCATTTAATCAGAAAAACATTCACAAAACCTCTCTCTCTCTAGTGTGGCCGGCCACCCCTTGTTCTTCTCCTCCATCTTGCTCTCTTGTTCTTCATTTAATTTTTCTAGTAGGCAATTAAGTGAAGGATCTTGAAGATCATCTTCTTGGTGTGGACTTGCTTTAGAGAAGAAGATCCGAACGTTCTTCTTTATCGATTCATACAAGACTTAAAGGTAAACATCTTGTGTAATAGATTTTGCTTTGGGATGTAATGGTTTAAATGTTCTTGGACAAGATTTGGAGTAGATTATCTTTTATTGCTTCCGCTATCACGATGACGATCTAGAACCCTCCAAAACCCTACACTTGCTTGCTTTAATTATTAGAAATAATTGTATGCTTGCATGCTTAGATTATAAGTTTATAATCCATCAACTCACATGCAAAGATTAAAATCGATTTTAATTGTTTGCATGATTAAAGCGTTGTGAACCATCATCGCACGGGTTGTGATGGATGAGTTCGATTTTGAAACGTGTTTGCACGGGTTGCAAATGATGACTTCAAAAGTAGATTGTATATGATACAATTAGAAACGTCATAACACGGGTTATTAGAAACGTCAAGTGAGATGTCACCCAAATTCACACCTATGTATAAACATTTTGTGGGATGTCGTGTGCCTTAGCGGAGCATCGATGGAATGGGTTCTATATGGAATAGTCAACTTTGTGGGATGTCGTGCGCCTTAGCGGAGCATCTGCACAAAATTGACGCATAAGTGAAGGTTGGTTGACTCGACCACGATTCTTGGCCTGAGGTCGAGCTGGGGCATCGGAAGGGTAAACCGTGTGCTTTTGCACATACCCTGACCAAGAGTTACACGAGTTGTAATTGAATGGAGGTCCTACCCAAATGAGTCAATTGGAGCAGTGTGCCTTATCGTACTTCAATTGACAAATAAGGGTTTTTGGTTTAAAAGATTCTAAACCTTAGAATCGGATGGTTGGTGTTTAATTCGAATCTTCGTAAATTTATTCAACTTTTCTGATTAAATTTATTTTCTTCGTGTAGAAATGGCTAGTAATTCAACAAACTCGTCTAATTTGTCGTTGAGGACTATACTCGAAAAGTGTAAATTTAATGGAACAAATTATCTGGACTGGGACAGAAATTTACGACTTGTGTTAAAGTTGGAACGCAGGGAGTACATCCTTGACAAGGCTATCCCGGTGGAGCCAGCTGCCAACGCAACGAGAGTCGTTAAGGATGCGTACCAGAAACACCTTAGCGACTCTATCGACTCTATCAACGTTGCGTGTGTCATGCTGGGCTGCATGGAGGCGGACCTCCAAAAGCAGTTTATGGAGCTATCCCATGATCCGTTTGCAATGTTAGCACAGATCAAGGATATGTTCAAAGATAAAGTACGTATTAAAAAATACACTATTCTCCGAGAACTTATTGCCTGCAAAATGTCAGCAGACAGCTTCGTAGGTCCACACTTCCTACGAATGAAGGGACATCTCGATCATATGACTAGTCTCGGAATGACTATGGAAAAAGAGATGGCTGCGGATTTTATTATGCAATCCCTTCCTCATGCATATGGTGGGTTCGTCATGAACTATCACATGCCTAATGCCTAATGCACCCGGCGGGGAAGAACAGACGACATTTCATTACTAAACCTTCCATACCCATGAAGGGCAAGGGGAAGGCAAAGGAGTATGTCTGTTTCTACTGCTAAAAGTCTGGTCATTAGAAGAAAGACTGTAAGCAGCTGAAGGAAGATTAGAAGAAGGGCGGTGGGGCCACTACTTCGTCAGGTATTACATTAGAGCTAAATCTTTCTACTATAAATGATTGGGTACTAGACACTGGAGCTGAGTCTCATGTCTGTGCGGATGTGCATGTACTGCATAGTAGAAGAGATATGGGGGAAAACGAGATGGACCTAAGGGTTGAGAACAACGTGCAAGTTACCGCAACTGCTGTGGGTTCAGTTGACCTTGTTTTGCGCAGTGGGCTTGTAATAGAACTTTTGGATGTGTTTTGCGTACCTAATTTTTGCAGGAATATTGTATCAATATTTCTTCTTGAAAAGAAGATTATTATTTTGATATTAAGAACAGGTTTTTTAATATTATGCGCAACAACATGTTTTATGGAAATGCTCACACTGTTGGAGGTTTATACATATTAAATATGCAAAACTCGAGATCCAACATGTTATATAATGTTGATGCTAAGAGGTTTAAAACTAATGATTTAGACCAAACTCTAATCTGACATTGTCGTCTAGGTCACATAAATGAGAAACGTATCTCAGCGCTTCACAAGAGCGGACTTCTAAGTCAATTCGAATTCCAAACGATTGACAGATGCGAAGCTTCTTTAATGGCCAAGATGACTAAAGCGCCATTCACTGGTTTAGGTGAGAGGACAGGTGATCTATTGGGTCTAATACATTCAGACGTATGTGGACCAATGAGGACACCAGCCAAAGGTAGTTTAGGCTACTTTATCACATTTACTGATGATTTCAGTAAATATGGTTATGTCTATCTCATAAGACATAAATACGAAGCCTTTGATAAATTCAAGGAGTTTAGGACTGAAGTAGAAAACGAACTCAGAAAGAGTATCAAGGCACTCCGTTCTGATCGGGGTAGAGAATACTTATCCGAGGAGTTTATTAGTCATCTTACTGAAAGTTGAATACTATCTCAGTGGACTCCGCCAGGAACACCGCAACTCAATGGTGTGTCTGAGCGAAGGAATTGGACATTGTTGGATATGTTTCGACCGATGTTAAGTCTCACTGATCTCCCAATCTCCTTCTGGGGTTACGCTCTACAAACGGCCGCATTCATAATAAATAGGGCTCCGTCGAAAGCAGTGGAAGAGACATCATTCGAGAAATGGTACGGGAAGGAACCCGTTTTTTCCTTCCTAAAAATCTGGGGTTGCGAGGCTTATGTAAAACGGTTGCTTGCAACCAAGCTCGAACAGAGATCAGATAAGTGCACTTTCATCGGATATCCAAAAGAAACAAAAGGATACTACTTCTACAAACCGAGCGAAAACAAAGTTTTTGTCGCCCGAGGTGGGACATTCTTTGAAAAGGAATTTATTTCGAAGACAGTCAGTGGGAGGGCTATTTATCTTGATGAAGTTCTAGATGAGATAGTCACTCAGGAGCCACTAGACGACCCATTGGAAGAAGTAGAGCCAGAAGTAGTCGTTGAGCAAGAACCAATAGCTACAGTTAATGAGGACGGTCCAAGGCGGTCTGAAAGGACAAGTCATGCACCAACAGATACGGTTTCCTAATAATTGGAGGTGATAATTTGGTGTTAGTGGACAATGATCCAGCTACATTTCGAGAAGCCCTAGACGGAACCGACTCTGAGAAATGGCTAGAAGCCATGAGGGAAGAAATGCAATCCATGTCAGATAATCAAGTGTGGGACTTGGTGGATCAAACCCCTGGCGTAAAAGTCATTGGGTGTAAATGGATCTTTAAAATAAATATAGACATGGATGGAAAACCTCAGACCTATAAAGCAAGACTGGTAGCAAAGGGTTATAGGCAAGTCCACGGAATTGACTATGAAGAAACCTTTTCTCCAGTAGCTATGGTCAAATCTATCCGCATTCCACTTGCTGTAGCAGCTTATCATAATTATGAGATATGACAAATGGACGTCAAAACCGCCTTCCTTAATGGGAAGATAGCTGAGGACGTTTATATGTCCCAGCCTGAGTGTTTTGAGGATCCTAAGAATAAGGGAAAGATTTGCAGGTTGCTCAAATCAATTTATGGTTTGAAGCAAACATCTCGGAGTTGGAATCAGCGTTTTGATGAAGTTGTAAAACAGTTTGGCTTCATCAAGAACGATGATGAACCTTACGTGTATAAAAAGACAGATGGGAGCAAAGTAGTCTTTTTGGTGCTCTATGTTGATGACATAGCAGTGCGTTCGTGGTAGTGAAGGTAGAAGAGGTGGAAAGTTCTTATTTGGGGGGCAGAAGCATTAGCTCTCTCGAAACAAGTTATGGTCCGCATGTCAACAAACATGACATGGATGGAGTTCCTCAAACCAGTAAGGCTCGACTGGGGGCGAAAAGTTTCAGTCAAATCCAAGGTATGGATTGTGATGAGATTGTCTCGCTAGTGGCTGTGGTCAAATCAATCCACATTCTACTCACCGCAGCTGCATATCTGAGTGATATGGCAGTTGGATGTCAAAACCACATCCCTTGACGGGAAGTTAAATGAGGACGTTTGTGCAACGTAGCCTCAGGGTTTTGTCGATCCAAAGAATACTGGAAAATTTTGTAGCCTGTAGAAGTCCATTCGTGGATTGAAGCAAGCTTCTCGGAGTTGAAATCTTCATTTCGATGAAACCATTGGTTTCATGCAAAATGAAGATGAATCTTGTGTGTACAATAGGGAAAATGGGAGTGTAGTCGATGACATACTCCTTATCAGAAACGACATCCCCTTAAGCCGCAAAAGCTTGCCCGGGAAGTGTTTCGTGATGAAGGACCAATACGAGGCCGCGTATATCCTGGGGATCAAGAGATTATTGAGATCGCTCGAGGTGTATACTTAGGTAACGTCAAAGCACTTAGAGATTTGCGATGCACGAATCCAAGAAGGGATTCTTTCCATTAGAGATGCCATAACGCTCAGCAAGACTTAGCGTCGCACGACGGCTGATGAGCTGCAACACATGAGTGAGATCCCCTATGTATCTGCATTGGGATTCATCATATATGACATGCTCTGTACGAGATATGATGTCTCGTATGCCCTATTCTGCGTTGGCAAATTCCAGTCTAACCCTGGCGTGAGCTAATAGAAAGCAGTATAGACGATCTTGATGTACCTAAAGAGGACATATGACGCATTGCTGGTCTACAGGGTTGGAAATGAGAAACTGGAAGTGACGGGATACGTCGATGCCAGTTCTCAGACTGATCCAGATGAATCACGACGTCAGTCAAGGTATGTGTGTTGTGCTTAACGGTGGGGGTTTAGCAAACTAGAAGAGCTGAAAGTAGCCAACCGTTGCTGGTTCTATGGCGGAAGCCGAGTACATAGCTGCTTAAGAGGCGGCGAAAGAGGTTGTATGGATCCGAAAGTTCATGGTCGGACTGGACGTAATTAAAAACCCGTCCACACCGGTGAACTTTTACTGCGCCAACACTAGGGCCATAGCACATGCTGATGAGCCTAGGGCGCATGCAAGATCAAAATATGTACCGCGGCGGTTTCACTTGATTCGAAAATTTGTCGATATTTGAGAATTCATTGATCAAGATGAAATCAAGATTTGTAAGATTGCGACAGAAGATGATGCAGCCGATCCATTGACCACGTAAGGTCAATGGTTTTACGATGGGTTTTAGATTGGAGCTAAGGGCAAGTGGAAAATTGTAGGATCCAGTGCCCTAGTCCAAGTCCTTACCATATAATCTTTTATCTTCTGTTAAGCAGTAAAAAATGCATTTACATTATTATTGT
The DNA here is from genome assembly GCA_963920655.1 of Geranium rotundifolium. Classification (NCBI taxonomy): domain Eukaryota; kingdom Viridiplantae; phylum Streptophyta; class Magnoliopsida; order Geraniales; family Geraniaceae; genus Geranium; species Geranium rotundifolium. The sequence goes on along the minus strand of OY987311.1, from coordinate 22,210,557 downwards.
GTTGTAATAATGTATCAAGCGATAACTTCATCTAAAGTCGTTAGTGTTTACACAAGGACAGCAGAACATTTAGATATTATGAAGTTATGCTTGATGATCACTAGTCAAAAACTTATACATAAGTGAATAGCGTGAGGATGACTTACGATCATACTCTGCTGATCGAGACGTAGAATCATATCACGGATATCGTCTGGGAGACGATATCTGATGACCCGCGGAGGAGTATGGCGCATAGATTAAGTCACCAACCCATACTCCGTCGTCGTGTGATCATTGCCTTAATACCTTCGAGCTAGTTGCTCCACATGCACGTCACTCCATTAGTTTGACATGTCCTAACGCTGCCTGTAACAGGGCAGCAATAGCAGACATCGTTGGCTATTAGACGGACTGTAGTGGGAGCGCACGTTGGGTCCGAAGGGATTTGTTTCCCCAAGGTGAGACGTGGTGAAGGGTATGGTTCAGGGCCCCTTGATGAGTGTGAATGAAGAAGTATTCTACCGCACCAATACGTATCAGGCAACTCGGAATTCGAGGAATTAAATCAAACAAATGAGGAAGACAATTCTATGCCTCATGTGATCTCATACGCCTAAAAGCAAACAAAAGGTTAGTGATACAGACTACAAACAGGAGATATCGAACCAATTGATACACTCGTGGACATTCGGTAATCATTATGTCTTACTAGAGGCCACTGGTGATGGATCGGGTGAGATGGGTTCTCACGCCGATCTGCCAATGGGTTATTGGCTTACAAGGTCACACGCCAGTAGCAAGACCGAAGCATCTCGATCGGACTGAAGAGGTTCAAATGGGTAAGGATAGCAGAGGGGCCACGAGACCGTGGCCAAAGACTTCAGACCGTGACCAAGGGTCCACGGGCTCGTGTCAATGGAAAAAGGGGCCACATACCGTGGCCAAACCTATAGGTTTGGACACGGGGTTGTGGTGACTAAGCATTGGCCACAGGCGGCAGACACTTCTCGCCACGGGGCCGTGGCGGTGGCCGTGGCGGGCTTGGGTCGCCCTAGAAATTGACACGGGAGGGGTCATGGGACCGTGACGGGGTCCGTGGGTGGCCACGATGGCACCATAGGGCCGTGGCGGGGTCCGTGGCGGAGCGACCAACATTTTTTCCCACGTCTTGAAGACGCGTGAGAGGAAATGGCTAATCTTCTTAAGCACATTTGCTACCGTTCTCCATATTCTCTCTAGCTTCTCTCATTGGGAACTAAAGAATCGGGTTTCGGGTTTTCTCGGGGTCTAGTAGTTTCGTGAAGATCCGTGCTTCAAGGAGGTTGAGCTCGGTGTGTGTGCATCCATAGAGGATGAGCCGGAAGACTTGTGTTGGATCGGTTCGAGAGTGTTCCGTAGAGACTAGGAGAGGTAAAATTCGATTTCTACTCCCTCTCTCGATTCATCTATTTTTATGCAAGCGTTCTTGTGACGGGTTCTCGGTTATTTTGGTTGTTTCCGCTGCGCTTGAGATCCCGGGAACTCCAACACAAAAAGCCTTATTTACAAGTTTTGCTTTAGACTCCAATAATTGTTGAGCCAACCTTGAATAGATTGACACATATTATTGATCCTTCATATGTATGGATCAAGTGTTAATGTCTTATACACAGACATTTAAATTGATATGGACTATATTGTCTAGTTTTTTTCCTCAAAATTTTCATAAACTTAGCCAAACCCATCATGTATGCTTCTATCATTCTCTCTATTTTCATCCATCTTCGATCCATTTGTTAATTACATATAAAATAACGAAAGATTAGAAACCACTTAATTAACAATATATTTTGATAAATTATATCACTTAAAGGTGTAAAACACAACTACACATTAAATTAAAGGGATAATTCATGTTCACTACGATAAATTATGACACATTTTCACTTCAATACTTTGAACTTATTTAATTGTGAGTTCAATACGGAGAAGTATTTTTTAGTGTCACCATCCATAATCTGTTAAACTTAGCATAAAATTTCTATAATACCCTTGCATTTACTATTCATTTTCTTCCTCACATATTCAGTGTTCATATCATTTAATGAGTATGAAGAACACATCTTCGTGAAGTGCCAACTGCAATAACATATACCATTACCACCAAATTGAATTCGGAACCAAAATTTAAGAATTCCAAACTCAATTTCCCAAACCGGAGGAGAAAAGGCGGTGGGCTCCGGCGGAGATGAGGCGGTGTGCGAGACAGACGAGATTCGACATCCACCCATTCGAATCGATACTTGCAACTGTTTCAGTATTTTCGGTCGAATCCGGTAGCCGCGTCCTCCGGCGAAAATGGCCCCTTCACCCATCTCCCTCCCCCGCTGGTTGTCGCACGCCGTCATCGATGTCGTTCCCTCCGTCGTCGGCGTCGGCGGGCCTCACATTTTTCATCTCCAGAACGAAGAAGAGCCTCGCGTCCTCCATATCCACATGAAGACAGATCCAGAATGAAGAACATGTTTTTATTTTTTTTATTTCTTCATTTTTAATACAAGAGTAGATTGGGCATTTTAAAAAAAAATGGTTCCCTTTCCAGTAGTTTTAACAGAATTAGGGTAACAGAGACACTTAAAAATACCTCCCGTATTGAACTGACACTTAAATAAGTTCACCGTATTGAAGTGAAAATGTGTCATAATTCACCGTAGTGAACATGAATTATCCCTAAATTAAACTACTCTGCATGATATCTTATAATAAAAATTTGGTACATTCGAAACTTACGTTGTTTTGAAGTCTGCCACAAAATTTGATAATACATTCCTATTCTGACAAAATTTTGTCACAAATGAATCCTCTTTTCGAAAAAAACTACACAACACGAACACTTCAAATTTTTTATGGGAAAAAGAATAGCTGAGTACACCGAACGACAGTGAATTTCCACTTTACTAGCCTCACGTCTCCATTTTCTTGTTCTATTAGTGTTGACAAATACATGTAAATCATATGAAATGACATTTTTACCTTCAAGTTTATGTCATTAGGGTAAGTGAGTTGTCTCCAGTACTCTCTCTCTATATATATATATATATATATCAAACCAAAATCTCGATGTAGCTATGCGGTGGATAAATTTCTAATGATAGGTGCGCCGTTGTTAGAAATGGGCGGCGTCACATTGCTGAAATAGTGCTAGTGAATTTTGAAATGGACTTCTATCGTACTCTTAGATCCCTATGGTGGTAGCCACTGAACCAATGATGTAGCTTCATTAAAAACATAACAATTTTTGTGAAAAGAATTACTTTCTTTAAATCGTACATAACTAAGGCGTCATATTGTATGAATTACATTGCTCAAACAATTTTTTAAATAACTTGAATAAATTAAAGGCAATGTAAGAAACAATATTAGGTTAGGTTGATGATGCGGTTGAGTGTGGAAATGAAGAATATAAATGTTCGTGCACGTGTATACATAAATGCAATTTGAATGTGGGTAGCATCTAGGGGTGTTCACGGTTCGAAAACCGAACTGAACTGACCGGAACCAAACCGACCGATTCGGTTCCGGGAAAAAATGAACAGAAAACGAAGCGTGAGACATCGGTCGGTTTATCAAACCGAACCGACAGCCTCGGTCGGTTCTCAATTTGAACCGACCAGAACCGAAACCTGTTATAAATCAAATACTGGGCAGAAATTCTGCAATTCTGAACTAAGTCTGTCCACTGACTACTCAAGTTTTAAAAATAGCAAGAACAGTAGCAAAAAAAAGTCTGAAAGCAAGTAACTGACTAGTGTTGACTACTCAAACTAGCAAGCAACAGTAGCAAAAAAATCAGTACCAACAAATTAAATTACAATCAATTATGAAAGTATCAAGTTTAAAGGAGCAAACAAAGCACCAACAACATTAACAAATTGCAGAACTAAATCTGTCCACTGACTACTCAAGTCTGAAAAAATGAAATTGCAAAACAGCAGCAACAAAAACAGCAACTATGTTCACACAGTGCACACATTGACACAACAGCAACAACAGCAACACTGCACATAATGCAAGAAATAATTTTCAGCATTATTGATTTAATTTGAACTTATTGATTTTAACTTTTGAACTTACTGAAAAATTACTCCAAAATATGATCGTCAATCAAAATATTTGAGGCACACCCTCAAGTGCAGCAGATTGATATATTTCTGCAAATGGCAATATACATGTGTTAATTTCGAAACATTGGAAACTGAAAATGCAATAAATTAAACAAAATGTACCTTCTTCAACTTGTTCGACTTTATCATCGTCATCGTTCTCGTTATCACTACCATCAAGTGAATTTGGTGGTATATTCAACCAATTACGCGTATAGATTATGGCTTGGACCATCATGAGGCTTAAACTGCTTCTATGATCGGTAACCACTCGACCCCCTGTACTAAACGTCGTTAGAATGTCTCTCATCATCACCGTAGATATATGGCACACCCTCACTACTCACTCACTGTCACAGTGTCACTGACTCACTGTCAGGTAGACAAAAAAAAAAAAGTCAGTTACAAATTAAACAAATTGAAGTATTGAAACATATAGTGTTCAAAAAAAAATAATATTAACTCACTGTTTGTCACTGAATTTGTCTGAATTCTGATTTTTTTTTATCAGAATTCAGTCCTAACTCCTATGTATACATATAACATATTCATTGTATGACAAATTAATTTGTCATACAGAGATATATCATATAGATTACACTGTATTCTATATGATACCTCTCTTCAAAACAGTCAAGTTTCATACACAGTGATATTACAGTGTATACCAAATTACAGTGTATTCTATACACTTATACAGTGTATACCAAATTGGAAAATTGGCTTCTATTATGTTCATAAATCAATAATGCTATACAGTCATTATGTTGATCAATATGATCAATACAGTCATTCTATATGATCAATATAGTCATTATGTTGATAAATCAATAATGTTATACACTGTAATTCAGCAAGGTAGAGTCATAGTTTCATAAAGAGAGAGAGAGACATTGCTATACACTGTGATTAAACAATCAGAATTCAGACAATCAAAATTTAATTTAGGGTTCAAACCAAATTAAATTAGGGTTTAGTCAAACTTTGAGTCAATTCTATACTCTGTAATTAAATTAGGGTTTAGAAATTTAATCAAACTATGAGACAATAACCCAGAAATTAGGGTTCAAAATTAGGAACCAAGAAATTACGGTTCGAAATTAGGAGCCCAGAAATTAGGGTTCCAAATCGAAACCCTTAATTTTCTTATTCGAAACCAAAAAAATTTATAATCGAAACAATTGACTCTTTACTCTTCACATGATTCAAAATCAGAACCCTAATTGAGTCAGTTTCAGTCCATACCTTTCTGCGAGTCAAGATTCGGCCGACTCGAAGCTACTTGAAGAACAATCGAAGCTCTCTCTTCTCGAATCGTCGAAATCGGAGCTCTCTGCCTCTCTGTTTGGACGGAATCGGAGCTCTGAGCTCTCTGCCTCTCGTCTCTCTCTCTCTCGCCTCTCAGTCTCGTCTCTGTGTCTGAAGAATGAATTCGACAGTGTGGTGGTGTGATTCGCGTGTGCCGACTGTGGTGTGTGAGTGTGAAAGACTAAATGCACCGTTTGAATGGAGGGGGTCGGTCGGTTCTTAAGTTCCGAACCGAAACCAAACCGAGGTTTTGTCGGTTCGCGCTGAAACCGAACCGACCAAAACCGAACCGAACAAAACCGACCAATTTTCGGTTCGGTTCGGTCGGTTTTGGTCGGTTCGGGTTTTTTTAACACCCCTAGCATCTATACGAATAGAAACAAGGAAGGTTCTTGTGGTTGTTTTGGGTACGAAGCTGTCCCCGTACAAAATTAAACTTAGGCCCGATTTATAAAATATGTTTGTGTCCTGGGTTGCATTCTATAAGATTCTAAGTTATAGTTGAAGCGTAAGAGCATTTCCAATTAATTAATAATAGCTAGTAGATTTAAATATTCTGAAACTTGATACTAGTAGTGTCTCCTCTTGTTTTCATTTCGTCTTAGTGTTGTAATTTAATTCCCTTACGTCATTAAGAAAATCAAATAACATTGAGGTCTCGCTTATGACAAAAGCTCGAGGATTAGGCTAGAGAGAAGATCATATAAACTATAATCGAACAACACAATTTAATTTGTATACCGTTCATATGTCATATCACTACACAGAAATGACAGACGGGCTGCGTACAAAAAACGCAGCCAACCTTCAATATACGCAGCGCAAAAATTTGGCTGCGCACAATACACTGCCTCAACCACACAGTCAAACACTCACAGCGGGAAGACATTCGCGCTGCGTACGGTACGCAGCGCGAACACAGGCTGCGTACACATCATGTACGCAGCGCGAACACAGGCTGCGTACACATCATGTACGCAGCTCGAATACGGGATGCGTACAGGAAATAAAGGTAGCCCATTTGGGCTGTGTACAAACTTCGTAAACATTGTGCGCAGCCCGTTTTTTTAATTTTTTAAAAAAATTTAATTTGTAATATTAATATAAAATTTTATATTATAATTTATATATTATTTTTTTTGATAATTAATATTTTTATTTATAAAAATTTATTATAAATTAAATAGAGGTAACGAAATTCATAATTTAGTTAAAACCGAGAAATTCATACAAAATTAACACAATAACATAATCTATACAAAAATATAAAACTGGAAGGTTGTGCAACACATTTAAAGTAAGATAATCACTCTAAATCCTAGGATGAGAGCGGTGGAGGTCTCGGAACATTTTGCGGTCTGAGTCATCTCTGCGGTCTGATCGGGGTGAGCGTCACAATATTCCTTGTACTTTTTTTTGTAAAAGTACCTGCAAAAAATAGATAATATTACTAATAAGAAAAAGATAATATTACTAATAAAAAGAGATTAATGAAAAAAATTAATATTCTTATATATTTCAGTGGTAGATCTTGATATTTTTTCTTGTAACGTACAAGGGTGTTCTCGATCATCGGGCCAGACACTTTATTTTTTTGGCTATCCTCCCATGCCTCAAATCCGCAAAAGACTGCGTGAAGGGAATGGAGCCCATATTATGGTCGGGCTTCTTCTGTCGATGCTCAGACATGATTCCGCTGAGTGCCTGTTGAAGGAAAAATATATTGTTATTAAAAATATAATTATTAAAAATGATTGAAAATACGACATTTATTGTAAAATAAGACTTACTTGAACCTCAGATCGGTCCCAATACTCCACTTCCACTTCCACATCCTTATAATAGTCGTACCATGGCTTAAGCTTGTTCTTGCGCCCTTTGAAATATTTAGCAGCTCTCTTCTCCAATGAACATAGTTGAGCGGGATGGAGCAACTCAATGAACATAGTTGAGCGGGATGGAGCAACTCAACATGGGACTTAACACCCAAACTAGTCGCCTCTCACTGTTATTATCATCCTCCAACAAATCGAACACTAGTCCACTTCCACCCCATATAAGTGGGAGTCGATCAACACCCAACTGCCCAATGGCCTGAGATTCTAAGTTAGTACTATGAGTCTGCCTCGAGCCGTCCGAAGGATGTTGTAGTGTATCATCATGTGTCCTCTCTCGCTCCCCGTGCCATCTCATCCACTCAGCTGTCTATAGTGTCATAAATAAACGCCTCAACCAATTTTTCAATGGGAAGTACCACATGCTCTTCCTCGCCACATTTGATTCTCCTTCTACTTCGCAACGAGGCTTACCACAATGCTTACACTCTATTAGTTCCGCGTCATCATCACCGTAGTACAACATGCAGTCGTAGTAACATGCATCGTACTTCATGCACGACGTCTCTATTTGCTTCAATTTTTGTTTCGCCTCGATGTATGTCTTCACGTACGCATTCGGCTGGGGTAATATGCTGGAAATTTTCTCAGCGACCTCGTCAAATGTCGTGTCCGCCATGCGAGTTTTGTGCTTGATAGACAGAATCCTTAATAGTGCTGCTAACGATGTGTCTGCATTGCCTTTGTACATTGGGGCTTGGAGTTCTGCTACCAACCTCTTGTATTTCGCCGTAATTTCTCTAGATGCCGCCTCGTCAACCTGATCCAACATACGGACAAGTCGAGATGGATCTACATCGTTTACGAACTGCTGTAAATGATTCACATCAGGACTCAGATGTGGAAAATATTGTGCACTAGAATTGGCATACTGATTCCTGTTGCTACTCTCCCCAACGTCTCTGACTTCCCCGTAAGCGGTCTACACGGTATAATTTGGCATGAACCCTTTCATTGAAGGGATTCCAAAACAATAAACTCATGCAATTTAACCATGGATCCTTGAATAAACTTGAAGATCATCATGTGAGATAGAAATTTCAGCATGAATAAGAACATGAAAATACTATAAATTATACCTTTTCAACCTTGAATCAAGCAAACACAAAGGGGATTGTGTTCTCTATTAAGTCCACACAAGCAAGTCTCCTTTTCTTTTTAGTTCTTCAACCTTTTTTTGCTAGAAAAATGAAGAAAAAGGAAGCAAAACAAGATGGGAGAGAAATAGAGGGGGGGGGGGGGGGGGGGGGGGTCCGGCCAAGATAAGGGGAAGTGGAAGAGAAAAAAAATCAAAATTTCACCTTTTCATTTGATTTATTAATTTTGAAAAATAATAAATCAAATGGGCTTAAGGCCAATTCTACCAACCCATTTAGTTAAGTCTATTAAGATCTAATTAAGTGGTTTAGCTTGACCAATTTCCTCAACCATCTTGTCCAAAACTTAAGCTGGAAATTGTCTAATTCGCTCCGGTTTAACTAAATAGAAAAAGCGAAGTTTCCCATTCTTCTCACCTCTTGTATACTGACTTTATAAATCCTTTTGCTATATAACTTGCTTAAAGTGTGTGACCCATTAGGCTCACGACCCGTTGGCTGACTGGCAAAATTACCATTTTGCTTTTTCCATCATAAGTGGCCTCTAGCAAGACATTATGATTACCCAACGTTCTTGAATATCGATGATTCGATTTAACCTCTTATTGTCCAAGTCATCATCCTTTTATCACCCTATATCCAGATTGATCAAAAGGCATAGAGCCGTCATCCTTATTTACCAATCACTGTTTCTTGATATATAAGATGACAGAAAACTGATGCAAAGTATCCCTTGCATGGCCATGCAATATCATTCAGTCATACTCATCAAGTGGCCTAAATAGATATCAATCCCATACCGGAGTATGAGGGATAAATCCCTTAACCGTCTTTCCAGTTTACTCATGTAACTTATACCTAAGCCGATCAAAGCCCTTATGGCTATCCTTTTACAGGCAACGTTACACTGAGTCAAACTTAGATACTTCCTACATAGTGATCACAAAGACTCCTCGGTCTAAGGATACATTGACAAACTATGATATGTGAGTATGCTCATGACAACATTTATGCTACACACTCACCATCGGGCCGTCCAATATCATGTCCCTAATGATATTAATGATCTAACTCCGGCACTACATTGCCATGATCAGTAGAGCGTGATCATAAATAGCTAGTCTCATAATGATCACTTCGTAATCAAGCTTAACTGATCATGGACTCATTAAATGTAATTCTTTCTGAACTACAGTTCTACTATTAGTGATGACACACATAATGATGTAGATCAAATTACATCTAATATATTACTACAACACATTAGTAATATAGTGTCTTTTTATTTTTTCGAAAGATGATAAATCATTATATACATGTGAACTTATTACAATGGACTAGGGCACAAATCTAACATTCTTCAGTATATGGTTGCAAATAGATGACATTGCGTGATTACGAACATTGCAGCATCGACTACACAGGCACTTATATGTGTCTGGCCAAAATTTTTTTCCATTTGCCCTCGCAAAATTTATGAAACTAGCTAGGCCATCAAGAAATACTAGGTCCTTTCTATCTGTTAGTTTCATCCATCTTCGATCCATTTATTCAGATGTATATATGTCTACAATTAGATTGGGATACAAAACAAATTACTTTAAATACAAAACAAATATTTCACACACTTATTTGAAAAATATAAAGAAATACACCGAAATATTGTCAAAATGACATAAATTGCCCTATTCTCGATCGAAAAACCCTTCACAATTCAAAAATGACCAAAATACCCCTATTCTCGGTTGGAAATGATCAAATAAGATTGAAAGGTCATACATGGATAAAATACCCCTATTTTGGTCAAAAATGACCCAAATACCCTTTAACAGTCGAACTAACCCTCAACTAGTCAGAAATGACTAAAATGCCCTTTAATGATAATTACTAACCAAAATGCCCTTATTTCGGTCGGAAATGAATTAAATTCCTTTTAATGGTCAAAATCACCAATATATCCATCATATTATTCCTTATTTTTTACTAGTTTGTACATGAAATTTGGAATCGGGGAATTTGTAGTATCTAATGTTGTCATGCAATAATTAATAATGGATCTATTAGTCGATAAACAAGTTACATTATTGAAATAAAATATAAATTGAATCTACATATGAGTTGCTAAAGAATATACATACCTTATATTCGGTCGGTTTAATGTTGCCCGCAGTTTCTCCCCATTCTCTCTTGATTTCAAAGTTTGTAAGCGTTTCGGATAAAATGAAAGAGGAAGGAGAAGTTTAAATTTATAATTTTTTTTTTCAACTTGGGGCGTACATGTTGTGTACACAGCCCCATTCACAACGGCTAAAAATCTCATTCCGACCGTTGGCAACGGTCGGTAACGTTTGGTTCGACCCTAAGACATCGTACAAGTCATGTACGCAGCCAATTTGCGCTGCGTATGCTGTGTAAGCAGCCAACTCGCGCTGCGTACAAAGTTGTACGCAACGCGTTTTTGGATTAGCTACGTACATAGTTGTACGCAGCGCGAGTTGGCTGCGTACATTTAGTTTGTACGCAGCCGTTTCTACCAAATGGTGTAGTGTATTTACATTCTATTTTACTAATTCCGTAAATATAGATTATAATTATTGGGATGCACTCCACTGAAAACCAACATTCAAATAAGAAAATAGGAATAACTCTCAGCCATTTGATGAGAATCGATCAATGACTCAAATAATTTACAATTTTGTGGTGAAATTTTGTTCAATAAACACAGTCTAGTCAAGGGCAAATTTGTCAATCTACTTTCCCAAATACAGTGCATAAACTTTCAGATTCGCGATTCTACACTCGATTGATGGCGATTCGTCGCGATTCTTCAACAATTGGGAGCGATTCGTCGCAGTTCTTCAGCAATTGGTCGCAATTCTGCAACAACATGTCGCGATTCTTCTTCAACAATGTTGATTCGTCGCCCCATCGATGAATATTCAACAATCAGTCCTCGAAATTCGATTTTCTATTTCAATTATATGATTCTTCTTGATTTTTTGTGTTAATCGAGCAGTAAATTAGTCATTGTTAATAGTTTTTGTGATTTCTCATCAACATCGTGATTTCCCCCAATTCAATCAAGTTCTAGCTTATGCAACAGAATAAATATGTTTGAAACATGTTCCTAACAGAGAGTTCCAAATATAATGCATAATTTCACTAAATTCTGTCAAATTTTAGCTTATACAATAGAATAAATCTGCCTGAAACATGTTCCTAATAGAGAGTTTTCAAAACATCAATGCATGATTTTACCAAGATCTGTCAAATTTTAACTTATGCAATAGAATAAATATGTGTGAAACATGTTCCTAATTGAGAGTTTTCCAAACATCAGGGCATGATTTTACCAAATTCTGTCAAATTTTAGGTTATGCAATAGAATAAATCTTTTTGAAACATGTTCCGAACATTTTATTTGTGTGGTCTGAAATACCTTCTTAACAGTAACCGAAAACCAATAAATTCATGAGAAAATAACATTGAAACAAGTTTTGTAGTGACTATTTCAACAAATTCAGTACAAATCAATAGAGAGAAGCAACTGACATCAGTCTATTTTCAGATCTCAACACAAATCAGAGAGTTTGAGTAGTCTGAAACATCTTCCTAACATTAATTGAGAAACTATGAATCCATGACGAAAGGATGCTGAACCAAGTTTTGGAGAGACCATTTAAACAAATTTAACACATATGAACAAAGATGAGCAATTGACAAAACTCTATTTACATATTTCAATACAAATTAGAGAGTTTGGGTAGTCTGAAACACCTTCCTAACAGTTACTGAGAAACTATGAATCCATGAGAAAATAACACTTAAACAGGTTTTGGAGAGATCATTTCACAAAAATGATCTCATATCAAGAGAGAATCAATTCCCAACAATCTATTTTACACTAATTCAACAAAAATTAGAGATTTTGAGTAGTCTAAAACACTTTTCTAATAGTAACTGAAAACATATGTAACCATTATAAAAAGACCCTGAAACAAGTTTTCAGAAGTCATTTCACCAGATTGAGCACATATTAACATAAGAAAGCAACTGACATCAGTCTATTTAAAAAAAAATAATAAAAAAATCAGAGAGTTTGAATAGTGTGAAACACCTTCCTAACATTAAATTTGAACATGTGGAAAGTGAACCATGTTGAGGAAAAGGTGTAACAAGGGCTCCTGGGGTGTAACGAGAGGGTTTGGTTCCATATTATACCCTATAAGTGAAGCTTGTCGAAGAATAGGTGTAACGAGGGGTCTCGGGGTGTAACGGAGGCTCTCGGGGTGTAATGAGGGGCTCCTAGGGTGTAACGAGGGGGTTGTGTTACATACTATACCCTATAAGTGAACCCTGTCGGGGAAAAGGTGTAACGAGGTGCTCCCGGGCTGTAACGAGAGGGCTGGGTTCCATACTATACCCTATAAATGAATCTTGTCGGGGAAAAGGTGTAACGAGGGGTCCAGGGTGTTACGAGGGGTCCTAGGGTGTAACAGGGGGCTCCCGAGGTGTAACGGGGGCTTCCAGGGTGTAACGAGGGGGCTGGGTTGCATACTATACACCATAAGTGAACCCTGTCGGGGAAAATATGTAACCACGGTTTCCCTGATTTAACGAGGGTTCCCCGGATGTAAGAAGGAGAAGTTTGAAACATGTTGCTAACAGTTTGAATGGTGTGAAACACCTTCCTAACAGTACTTGAGAAACTATAAATTCATGAGAAAAGGTCACTGAAACAAGTTTTGGAGAGACCATTTCACCAAAATGAGCACATATCAACAAAACAAAGCAAATGACATCTGTTTATTTATATAATTTCCACCAAAACCAGAGAGATTTAGTGATTTGAACATCTTCCTAACAATAACTCAGAACCTATAAATTCATGAGAAAAGAGCACTGAAAGAGGTTTTGCATACACAATTTCACCAAAATGAGAACATATCAACAGAGAGTTTAAGTTGTCTATTAACAGAAATTCCGCAAAAATCAGAGACTTTAAGTTGTCTAAAAAACCTTACTAACAATAATTGAGAACCTATAAATCCATGAGATAAGGACACTGGACAGGTTTTCGATACACCATTTCATTAGAATGAGCACATATCCACAGGAGAAAGCAACTGCCATCAGTCTGCTTACAAAAATTTCACAAACATCAGAGTTTGAGCAGTCTGAAACACCTTTCTAATAGTAATCGAGAACCTGTAAATTCATGAGTAAAGAACACTGAAATAGGTTTTGGAGAGACAAGTTCAACAAATTGAGCACATATCAACAGAGAGAAACAATTGACATCAGTGTATGTTTCAAAAATTTCACACAAATTAGAGAGTTTGAGTGGTCAGAAACACGTTTCTAACAGTAAGTGAGAACATATGAAGACGAGAGTACAATTCATCTAAATAGCCGAGAACCTATGAATACACGTTCTAAACAATTATTCTTTGTACATATCAATAGATAAACAATTGACACAAAGTTACTTATAGAGATTCCATACAAACCAGCAAGTTTCATAAATTTGAATTGCGTTCTAAAACAGTTTGAATGGTCTTAAACACCTTTCAAACAATTATTTATTCTTCTTCTTCACAGCACTATGCACCTTCTCACGCTTCCTCTTGTTTGCTAATTTTTCCAGAACGTTATGGTAGTGCATGTTCTCGATTTAGCTTCTTCAATTCGACTTCTTCGGTTTGTACTTTTCGATTGGTGTCCTTCGAATCATCTTGATAGATTCGTGTTCTTCGACTCCAGTACATCAACTCGGCTTGGTTGATTCGTGCTGTTCTTCGACTCCTCTTGATAGATTCGTGTTTTTCAACTCGTGTTCTTCGATTCAGATGGGTCGATTCGCGCTCTTTGACTCTTATTCTTCAATTGATCATGGTCGGTTCATGTCTTGGACTCTTATTCTTCGATTCCTAATTTTTGAACCCTAATCAGAATCGTCACAAAATCGCCTCTCGCAAATTGCCTCTTTCGCACGTATCCACAGTGAAATTATATAAATGACCATAATGCCCCTGATCCAATTAAGCAAAATAGGGAAATGACCAAAAGATATTCAAAGTTCTACGTATTTACACGTCCATGCCACCGCGTCAATCTCAGCTGTTTCTCATCGAATCGTGTGGCTGACGTTTGTTCCTATTTTCCTATTTGAATCTATAGTTTCCACTGAATTATCTCCTATAATTATAATGGAGATATGTACAAACTTGGTAATCTTCAACTTTGAATGTAATGGAAACTTTCCCCTCTATCACTAGATTCAAATGATCATATACAAATCGAATTTTGAGAAATGATATCATGCATAATGATTGATTTAATAATTTTTTTCAGAAACTCTTGACGAGATTTTGGGGTATGTCTCTAATATTTGAAAAATTCTGCCATTTTGATACCTTCTCGGCGAGACATAGTACAAAGTCTCGTTATGAAAGAATTATGACCGTTGACGGTAAATTCCTTACCGTTGGGTCAATGAAAATTTCCCGGCGAGACCTTACACATAGTCCCGGCAGGAATGAAATAAGACTATTGCCAGTCAATTTCCTCCCGTTTGTGGTCAATGTTGACAACCGTTGACCTTTCTAACTAGCGAAATTTGCATGTGTCCTGCCAGTAAGAAGACCAGCTACCCGCGAGAGATATTGAAAGTATCGTCAGGAAGGTAAAACCAAGCCGGCGAACTTATTGAAGTCCCACCAGGAAAAAGGAGATCTATAGTAGTGTAACCATATAAGTTAGGCCAAGATCAGACAATTAGTACATACTTATGTACAATAAAAACCTCTAATGCGAATCTTGAAATATACACAATTACTAAGGTTTTGAAATTCGAATATCGGAGATATATCGGCAAACTTACAAAAAGAAAGATCTGGTAAATTCGTGGAGATCGTAGAAAGATTGCGGAAAAGCACATTTTGTATTATATATATTACTAAGGTTGTGAAACTCAAATATCGGAGATATATCAGCCAACTTACAAAAAAAAAGATCTGGTAAATTCGTGGAGATCGCAGAAAGATGGCGGCATAGCGCATTTTGTATTTTTTATATATATATGGAAGGTATCAACTACAAACCTCTTATTTGGTGTCAAAACATCCAAACTACCTCTCAACCGTCTGATTTGTGCGGAGCGAAGGAGATGGTGCCACGTGTAACGACACGGATTGGGAGGGAGATAACGGGAACTTACGGAGCCGTTAGGGTGATGGTGTGTAACATACTTATTCCGCGTGTGTAACTATTGTGTGTGTGTAACTGACCAGTTTTTACTGCGTAACACATTCAAATAGTGTGTACATTTGTTCAGTTTTATGAATGTGTAACCGGTACCTTGGTATTGTATAACACCTACAATATAATTGAATAATCATTCATGTATAACGTAAAACCATAATTGATTTGTGTAAGTGCTGAATTGTATAAAAATTGTTAGTGCGTACATGAGTTCGGTTTTATGAACGTGTAACCGGTACCTTGGTATTGTATAACACCTACAATACAATTGTATAATCATTCACATATACCGTATAACCATAATTGATCTGTGTAAGTGCTAAATTCTATAACAATAGTTACACATGCGAAACAAGTATGTTACACACCAACACCCCTAACGGCTCCGTTAGGGACCGTTATCTCCCTCCCAATCCGCGTGGTTATACGTATCATCATCTCCTTCGCTTTGCCCAAATCAGACGGTTGGAAGATGGTTTGGATGTTTTGTAGCTCATTTGTGGTTTGTGACAGAGAGCGCCACTATATATATATATATATTCATACTTATTATTTATTCAAGACAAAATGAATGATATTTAGTAATTTTAATTATAATCACTATTTTGGATTATGTAATTGGTTATAACCTAAATGTCAAATTATAATTAATTGGATGAACTGGATTAGACCAGATTATATCGAAATTAATTAAATTTAACTGAAATCAATTGTCTTTGACCATATTAGATTAAATTAAACTAGATTTAATTTGAATTTTTTCAGTTGACCGGTATTTAACGGGGAGTTTGGCGATATTCGTGGTATCGTTGAGGGGAGATAAAAAATTCCAATATATTGTCGATATATCACCGATATCTACGGATACCCATAACACTTAACAACCACTAATAAAATAATGTAATATGAATTATGATCGTACTGTTTTATGGTATGATTAATAACAATGAAATGAAAATAATGAATATTATAAGACAAGTTAAATAAAAAACTAATCATTTTCGTACTTGATTTCGGTGGCATGGGTTTGTGCTTTTTTTTATAAACGGTCAATTAATAACCCAATGATTTCTGGTTTCAAGTTTAAATACGCATAATTTTGGGAAGATGAATACGCAAAATATGAAAAAGGAAGAGAAAGTTAATTGGTTTCATTTCTAAGTTAACATCGTCAACGACGAGTGCACATACATCATCAAAACATAACATGCTAGAAAGCTAATCTCAGTACAAGATTTGCGCATGTACCATTTGACACAAACGCAACATATATATGCTTCATTATTAAGATGAAAAACAAAAAAATGATGAAGCAACGACCCTCCTCCAAAGTGTCAAACCTTGAAGAGCTTGCAGAGGCTCGCAAGAAGATGAACTTGCAACTCGAGCTTTGCTATATGATCCCTAGTCTTGTTGAACAATGTCTCCGCATCCGCATCCTCGCAACCCGGGATCATCCCTCTCAGTGTCTCAACCTTCTTCTGCCTCTCCGCCGCTGTGAAATCAAGTTGCTTCATCTTCCCTCTCGCCATCGTGTTTGAAATCGTTGCATCGAGTGATCTTGGGCTATGAGGGCATATATAGGAGTACTAGTAGAGAGAGCAAGCGAGCATGGAGAGGGCATAAAAATTGCATGCCGAAAGAGACAAGAACATTGCTGTCTCAGAGGATAGGTATGGGTAGACCTGAAAGGGGACAAGTTGTGGTGTCCTTGTCTCTTGTGCTGGTTGCTCTACCTAGCTCCTTAACTTGTATTTACTGCAATTTTTTAGCTCTCTCCATACCATTTTATTTGAGGTCCGTATTTTCTCGTACAATACCTCAACCTACAATTTATACGGGCATATTTAATCTACACCCCTAATATCTGATAAACATTACAAAATAAGAGTATTTGTGGTCTAGACTACTTCTTCTTCAAATTTAGTGACCTCTCGTGTTTAACAAGTTCTTGAGTAAAAGATATTGTCAGAAGCCCAACATGATTGTTGAATGTCCATACTATTATATTAGCTGGTGGGATTGCCTCCGATTTGTGGGCTGATGGCATATGGAGGTCACGTCACACGAACAACACTCTGATACTATTTCAGAAGCATAACTCACCTAAAAGTTCAAGATGATATGTGAAAACTCAAATTGTTATGTAAGCTAGTGAACACATCTATTAGATGTGGGACTCTAGAAATAGACGCGTAGACTCACCAAACACACAATAGAATTTCATCTAGGTCATTTCTTTTTCAAGAACATACTTATATATGAATTTTCAATAACTATGTTGATTCTAAATTGTTAAAATTTCTATGCTATCGTCACACATTCAAATATTTGAATAAAATTCTCCTTTCACAAAATATTTTGAGATTTTTACTTATGATTTCGAGAGTTCAATGTAAATCGGGTTTCACTGTGACGTCCGAATTTTTATACAATATCATAAATAGATATCTTGAATATTCATTGCATCTGTTCGTTTGAATTTTTAGTTGAGTACACTTCACGTGCCTAAGGCAATGGATAATTCTCCATTACCCCATATACAGCATGTAAATAATTGGTATGCATAGGACCACAAACTTAAGTTCTTGCATGATCACATTACTTTTTCCAGGGTGCCATGGCTAAGATCCTTATCTCCTAATCTTTGCTTTTGTCCTGCAATGTCTTTCATTTCTCCAACTGTCTGAAACCAACCACAATTAATTAAAAATAAATGCTTCACGGTGTAAGGTTATGTTTCTTAATTAGGATAGCTCTCATAATATTTCTGGAAGACTCGTTAACCTTAAGAGGGCACTAGGTAAAGTGATATAGACTTCTTACCATAACATGAGGTCTTTAACTTGTCTCATTCTGATAAAAAGTAATGTGCACGATTGGTACAGGAAGGTTACGTCATTGAGAACATAGTTAGTGCCCAACTCATAATACAGAATGCGAACATGTAATGTTCGCTGCCCCTATTAAGGGCCGCGGACAGAATACGTGTGTTCCCCGTAAACAACTTAATGGTTGCATATGTGGTCCTGCGCCACGTACCCCTAGGTTTATATGGGTTGCGCACTGCCTGGGGTAACATGTTCTTGTGTAATACACAAGTCAGATCATATACATATGCATATATAGAAGGTGTATTTGGAGGCTATGTTACATGTCAAAATAATTGTTGTGTTAACTACGTACGTACATAAACTGATATAAAGTTAGGAAAATGAATAGTTAAGGTAGTTGTAGAGATTGGAAAAGAGAAGATGATGTGGTCCAAGCATGTCCATAACCTCTCCATGAAGGAGGAGCACCCGGGCACGTGGGTCCTTGTGAAGTCCACCAACCAACAACATGGGTTTGAAATCTAGACATAGCTTTCAAGTTACCTGTGGCTTATGGGCAAAAAAGAAGGAGAAGCAAGCTAGCTAGCTAGCTAGCTAGTGAATACATACATGCATTGTTGCAGAGAATGAAGATAATATTGAATCAAATAAAAGTCCAGCTTGCAAGTTGAAAAATAAAGCAAGTGACCGTACTGGCTACTCATGTTATGTACTGCTATGTGTATACAGCTACAATTCAATTTCCCTTAGCAGGGTTCATTGTATGAGTCCCACAGGGTTTCACAGTTTGCATTGTCATGTCTTTTTCAATAGGTGGATTTTGTCCACACTTTTCACGAGCTTTCCATATTTTCTGTGTCAGTATAGCCATGCTCTCTCTCTCTCCTTCTCCATCATGTGCTTGCTATTTGCTTAATGTCTCCACAAGTTTGTTGTATGCAGGTATGAAATTCTGGTTAGATGCATAATGTCTATCACAATGTCGAGATTAAGTGTGAGACATCTTGCTGGTCTAAAGTGAACGATAAAAATAACGAATAGAATGTTAACGACACAGGAGTTGGTTACCCAGTTCGGTGCAACATCACTTACGTCTGTGGGCACTCTCCCAGTGTAGAAGTTCCACTATATGTAATTAATCACACATACAAAACTTCACAATTATCACACAAATTTAAGCCCTATAGTATTATTACTAGTGTGAACTTAGCTCAGGGAATCCCCCTGTCTCCGAGCCTCCGACTCGAGTCCACTCTAAGAACTGATCTCACAGTTCCATCTCCTCCTTTGTCGTCGTCTTCAAAGGTTTGCACACAACTTCACTGACGCGGGTTCGTTCAAAACATCCAAACAATATGTCTGCGATTCTTTGTTTGGAACACACAAACTATAATCTTAGCTACAACATACAACTTCCTAACATGCTAGTTCAACACGCTTAGGAACTCTATATATTATGAACTAAGAAATAACTACACAACACCCCCTTCTACGGAATGGAACGAGCATCTATTTGTAGAAGATGGACGAGAATCTATTTAGGGTTTCCTAAAAGATCTCGTTCGCACCTTCCCAATTACGTCTCCTCCAAGTTTCCTTTTGCTGCTGCACAACTAATGCGGAAAGAACCCTTCTGATATTCGAAGATCTTCTAATTAAGGAAACTCCAGAAAGTTTTTTGGCGAGATGTTCGATCGTGATGTCCGAGACTTCTGGATAGACATCTTCTGATTTGAGCATCGGTGTCTTATGTCATGACCTATGGATGGACATCTTTCCATCATATAAAATAGCCAACAGCTGTAGGAACCACAATCTTCCCCTTTGGCTATTTTTGGGGCGAGCATTCCTTTATTCACGTGTCCTGGAGAGAGAGTCTTCAATCCAATTGACAGTAGCTCAAACTGAATGATGTTTGAGACATATAGTTAGACATGATGTACCGAAAGATGTCAAGACAAAAAACAGGCAATAATATAATGCAAGTAATGTTGTTTTCTTCAGTGAGCTTTTAGTGAGCTCCATCTTGGCGTTCTTCTTGTCCTTCTCCACGTGAAGCTAGTCTCAACTAGCCATACTCCCCCTGATTGCCTAAAATATGCCAAAAAGGCATATGCAATCAAACCAGATATGCTTACAAAGCATAAAATAACATGAAGCGAAGAAAGAACCAAACCATAAGTATTAAGGCTTCAACTCCAGCCTTACATATGTTCTACTCGGACATTCCCCCAAGGTTAATAAGTTTGTAACAATTATCCCAAAAAAAAAATTGTTCAAGCGCAAGGTTCATAGAAACGGTAACCAATTAAATGCTGTCGGAGCTTGACTCCTTATCATCTTCTTCATCAACAGCGTCTTCTTTAGCTGGTATGTCCTCGACTTTCTTCTTTCCCTTCCTGTCTTGCAAGAGATCCTGGAGCACTCCTTCGCATATAGTCTTTTCTGGAGAACATGTTGTCTATAGTCTTCTTCAAGAACTTTATTTCCTCGCGCAGCTCTGTCACAACATCTTTCTGGACATCAGAGAATCCAGATATTTTCTTTGACATTCCACCGAAAGGATGTCCAATGTCCGGGACATGAGATCCTCCAAAGAGCTTCGGGCTGAACGAGAGAGCAGCAGGCTTCTTTCCGGCCACATCAGAGCTTCGGAGCAGCTTGGGGTGTTGGCTCAGGATGATCCCAGTGATAAGCGAGAGAAAGCCGATTGGCATTTTGACCGCAAAGGATTTTGCATGTTTCATCAAATGGTCAATCACAAATTTACCAAAATTGAAAGTGGAACGCGTACCTATCCGGTATATCAGCTTAGAAAGTTCAGTAGTAATGCTAGAGCCATGTGTGGACGGCGCCCAATTTGCGATGTTGATTCGGAAGAGATCGAGTATTTTGCAGTTAGAATAGAAGAGGATAGCTTGACCTTGGTTAGCCAAATTCTCTTTGTACCCCTAGATATCTCCTGTACAACTTTGTTTAATGATAGGACATCATCAGAGACATGCAGAGTGTCTCTTCCCAAAAAGTTATTAATAACCTCTTCAGTGAAGATGCAGGACTTTCCTCTGACATACACTTTTCTATACTTCAAACTGGAGTGTATGTCGAAAGTAGGAGATATATTTGTAGGATTTATGCCCTAGTCAAATACTATTTATGTCTATGAATATGTACCATCCGTTGCAATCAAATATAAAGCGGCATTTTATTACTATGGTGTTGTCGTAATGAGTTAAGTATATATCGATCTATATCATTGAGTGTGTCATCACTAATAGTAGAACTATGGATCTGTATGATTTATACTTAACGGGTCCCTAGTCAGTCAAGCTTCATCTGAGGCGACCAGTATGAGGACGACTCTTTATAATCACGCTCTACTGATCATGGCAATAGGTTTTGCCGGAGTCAGATCATAGATATCATTGTGGAAATGATATTGGACGACCCGACTTGAATATGTTACATAGATGCTGTCATGAACATATTTAGAGTTCGTAGCTTGTCATTGTATCCTTAGACCAAAGAATCTCTGTGATAACAATATAGTCAATATCCGAGTTTGGTTAAAACCTAACGTTATCTGTGAAAGGGTAACCATAACGGTTGTGATTGCCTCGGGAATGGGCTATATGTGTGATACGATAGATGTCTAACGGATTTATCCCTCATACTACGGTATGGGATAGGTATCGGTTTAGGCCACTTGATGAGAATAACTGAAAGGAAACGCATGACCATGGAGATGATACGAAGTATCATTTTCAGTCATCTCGGGTATCAAGAAACGATGATTAATTAAATAAGGATGCCGGCTCTATGCTTTATGATTAATCAAGATACCTAGTGATAAGAGGATAGTGACATGGACGACATGAGGTTAAATTGGATCGCCGATCTTCATGGACTTTGGGTAATCATAATGCCTTACTAGAGGCCACTTATGATGGAAAGGGTAAAATTGTACGTTTACATTGATCTGCCAACAAGACTTGAGCCTAAAGAGTCACACGCATAGGGTGCACATCTTAGGGAATCCGGGCAGAATTAATTGTGAATTGGTTAAATCGGGCCGTGGCCAAAAGCCCTACGGTTTTGGGCCACAGGCCCGTCAGCTCACGTACCATGGACCGTGCCAAAACCCTAGGGTTTTGGGCGCCGACCATGATGGATAATGGGGCAAAACCCATGAGGTTGGAATACCTCATGGGCTGCCAAGTTGGGGTAAGCTAAGGCCTTATGGCCGAAACCCTAATGGGTTCGGCCCCTGAGGCCCAAGCCGCCCAACATTGGCCGGCGGCTAGGGTTTGAAGGGAGCCAAACCTAGCCCATTGTATGGGCTGGTTCATGCTCCCAAAACCCTAGCCAAACTCTATAAATAGAGGCCCCTTGAGCTGAAAAATCATAGTTTGATTTTTCCATACCGTTACTCTGCCGAATTCTCTAACTGAACTTGTTTTCTTTCTAGTAGGGGAACTCGGCTTTAGATCTGGTAGTCTTGTGCACTCGTGTGTTCCAGATAGAGGGAAAGATCGATTTGGGATTTCCATACGGCTGATCCGGTTTAAAACCTCAAGGTAAATAACTTTCTAACACGTTTTCGGGGTAGAAACATGAGATCTAGGTTTGATAAGATCCGAGGGCTTTTTCGGGGGATATTAATTTTTAATTTTCCGCTGCGCACTTTGTTTTTTAATCCTCCAAAACCCAACAGTGGTATCAGAGCGGTTCTAGCCTTGGATCTTGTGTTTTTGCATGATTTCGGTGTTTTTGGTATTGATTTTTGTCTTATTATTTTTCAGATTTTTAATTTCGGTTTTTTGGACTTAGATCTGTATGAAAACTGATTTTTTATGAAAAATAATAGATCTGCGGACTGGCGCCGGCCATGGTCACCGGACCACCGGGTCACCAGACCGGCGACGGCCAAGGCCGTAGCTGCGGGTCAGCCAGGGGGCCATGGCCACCCCGTCCCCACCATGGCCCGGTGCGGCGGTTCGGTGGAGGAGGTGGCGACGGCTAGGGTTTCCCAAACCTTAGCCGTGGTCGATTAGGGTTTCGCCATAATGGGCTTAGGCCCATTGGGCCCTAGCCCATTAGGGTTTTGTGTTACGATCCGAGATCGTGGCGGCAAACCCTAAATTTTGTAAATCCAAGTTATTTTAGAATTTTTCAGATTTAATCAGTTTCAATAATTTTTTTTTAAAACCAGTCCAATTTAGATAAATTGGATCAAAACGTAGGCAATATTAAAACCGGTTAATGTTCATATTGATTGATAACATGCTTATGTGATAACATGTCAATTGAATGATAACATGTTTTGTGTGGTACAAGTTAAAGCCCTATACCGTTCGATTTTATTAGGGTAATTTTGCGGTCTGCGAACTGCTGGTTAAATGTTATAATTAATTTTGCGGTCTGTATAGCCGTTTTAAATTTCAATTTTGTTATTTAAATTTCCGGTCTGTGAACCATGTACATCTTGTAATTGGATCAAGAAGAATGGTGAACCGGAAAGACGGCTTATGGTGTATGGAGATTCAACCGGAGTTGAAGATGTCTGGAGCAAGTGGGAGTCCTCAATTGAAGGCGGTCTAGAAGAATCGGAAGACATAGTCTTTAGGGTTTTTCAATTTCTTGGTTTAAATACTAGGAATGGGCTTTCGTTTTGTACATTTATTTCCGCTTTATATGTATACTAGATATGCATGATAGCATTTGTGCCCTAGTCCAATTGGTATTAGCCTGTAAACGTCTATGTACAAATATCATCGTTTGTAATGTATAAATATAAACGGCTTTATATTACTTATGTGTTGAAGTAATATGTTAAGCATGATCTGATTTATGACCACTAAAGTAGTAGAACCATAAATCTATACGGATCACACTTAACGAGTCCCTGGTCAACCTATGCTTCCTTGAAAGCGACCAGTATGAGGATGGTTCTTAATGACGTAGTTCTACTTGTCATAAGGATGTGGGATCCTGGAACCATATCATAGATATCATGAGGTGATTGATATCGGACGACCCGCATTGAATAGTGTTTTCATAGATTAAGTCATAAACATATTCAGATACGATAGCTTGTCATGACGTCCTTAGACCAAGGAGTCTTTGTGATCACTGTGCAATGAACGTACGGCTTTAACTTGCGCCAAACGCTTTCTGTAAAAGGATTGCTATGAAGGGCATGATTGGGTGGCGGAACGGGTTGCATGAGTGACACGAAAGACGGCTAAGGGATTTATCCCTCATACTACGGTATGGGAAAGATATCCGTTAGAAGGCCTCTTGATGGAGACTGACTGAGAGGAAAAGCATGGCCATGCAAATGATACGGGTTATCAGTCCTCAGTCATCTCGCATATCAAGTAACAATGATTGATTGAACAAGGGAGACGACTCTATGCCTTGAGATCAATCGGGATATCTAGAGATAAAAGGATGGTGACTTGTACGCACAAAGGTTAAGTCGAATCATCGATCATCATGCACCTTGGGTAATCATAATGTTTTACTAGAGACCACTTATGATGGATCGGGCAAGAGCGAGTCTTGCGCCGATCTGCCAACGGTGGCATGAGCCTAGAGGGTCACACACATACAAGACGGATAACTTGAGACAAGGAAACATGGATGTTTCTTAAGGAGAAGTATATGGACAAAACTGGAGGTTTTTTGCCATAGGTTCGGTTTGAGAGAATAATTAGCGAATCGAGAAAAATTGAGTTTTTCGTCGATATCGCGTCGGATTTTGTTTGATAAGTAACGACAAAAGGTCGGGAAACTTTTGGACGCGGCATGAGACAACACGGGAGGGCCCATTGGGCTCGGCCCATGGAGCCTCATGGCCGGCCCAATAAGGGCCCAATAAGGCCATATGGCCGGCCCACTTGGTGGGGCCATTGTGGGGGCCACACAACACCATGCTTAGTTGGTGGTTGTGGATTAAGAGGTGAGTGATTTAAGGGGTATGGGTTAAAGCACCTTTAAGCCCATACCAATCACTTTAAACCCATACTTGTGAGTTGGATGATGGATAAAATGCAAGACTTTGATTCATTAATCATTTTAATCACAAAACACTCACAAAAAAATCTCTCTCTCTCTCATTGTGGCCGGCCACCCCTCTCCTCTTCATCATCTTGCTCTCTTGTTCTTCATTTAATTGTTCTAGTAGGCAATTAAGTGAAGGATCTTGAAGATCATCCTCTTGGTGTGGACTAGCTTTAGAGAAGAAGATCCGAACGTTCTTCTTTATCGATTCAAACAAGACTTAAAGGTAAACATCTTGTGGAATAGATTTTGCTTTGGGATTTAATGGTTTAAATGTTCTTGGACAAGGTTTGGAGTAGATTATCTTTTATTGCTTCCGCTATCTCGACGATCTAGAACGCTCCAAAACACTACAATGCATGAGTAGGAATTTACGAATGGTTGTTTCGTACGTTCAAAATGTATGCTAGAGCATCACCAACATGTAAAGGATTAAAATTGGAATTAGTCAGACTTTGCATGTAATATGTAATTGAAGCATCATGGACTTGATGTTATCAAATAAAGGAAATTAATCACAAGCGATTCAAAATTAATCAAGTCATGTGAGATACCATCCAAATCTCAACACTCGGACTAGCTCCCAGCCCCATGGATGGGTGTGCCTCCGCGTAGCATTCATTGGGATGCGGGCTATATGAGATGGTTAGTCATATGTAGGTTTGACTACGATTGTCAGCGTGCGCCTCCGCGTAGTATCCACATATGGACTAATCATAGGCGAATTTGACTACGCTTGTCAGCTAGGGTTGACCTAGGATATCGGATAGAGAATGTCGTGTACATTTATGTACAATCCCTAGCCAAGAGTTACAGCGGTTGTAACTGGACTGGATGTCCTACCTACATAGCTCGATTGGAGAAGTGAGCCTCCTTTCACTTCAATCGAGGAAATCAGGAATCTTGGTTTAGATTCTAAGTAAACAATCGAATGGTTGTGATTTAATTTATGATCTCCAATTTTAATTTAAAACTGATTAAATGTACTTTCTGTGTAGATTCTAAATGGAAAACGCGACAAATAGCTCATTGAGACCCTTGCTTGAGAAGGACAAACTCAATGAAGTGAATTTTCTGGACTGGGACAGAAATTTAAGAATTGTACTCAAATATTAGCGCAAGGAATATGTCCTTGACAATACAATCGCTATGGAACCAGTGACAGGCTTAACAAGGGCTGTTCGAGATGCCTATTATATAAGCATCTGACCGACTCCATTGATGTAGCCTGCATAATGCTGGGCTGTATGGAGAGTAATCTCCAGAAGCAGTTCATGGAACTCTCTGACAAACCTTTTGAGATGATGAATCAAATAAAGGAGATGTTTAAAGAGAAGGCGAGGATTGAAAGGTCTAACACCTTGAAGGATCTTCATGCCTGCAAAATGGTTGCAGGTAGTTCCGTGAGTCCACATGTCCTTAGGATGAAGGGATACCTCGATCACCTAACAAGAATATGCCTTGAGTTAGGGAAAGAGGTGTCGGCAGACATAGTTTTGCAATCCCTTCCTCCTACATATGATGGTTTCATTATGAACTATAATATGCATAATATGGACAAGACCATTTCAGAGTTATATGGGATGCTTGTAACTGCTGGGAAGAGCATCAAGAACCAAACCAAGTATGTTCTTGTGGTCAATAAGGGGACCAACTTCAAGAAGTCTTGTGTGGCATCTGGGTCTTCCAAAAAGAAGGCTCAAGCGCACCTGGCTGGCAAGATGAGGGTGTTTGTTGTTCCTAACCCTCCCCAAGCCCCTAAAGGCAAAGGGAAGGCTAAGGAAAGGACATCTGCATGCTTCTATTGCCAAGAAGTTGTGCATTGGAAGAAGGAATGCAAGAAGTACCAAGATGACGAGCGGAAGGGTGGTGGGCCCACGCCTTTAGGTATTTTCTTTATAGAACTTAATCTTTCTACTTCAAATTCTTGGGTACTAGATACCGGAGCAGAATCTCACATATGTAAGAATGTGCAGGTGCTAAGAAGTAGAAGAGATTTGGGCCAAGGCGAAGTGGACCTGAGAGTTGGCAACAGAATCAGTGTTGCTGCAACTGCTGTGGGATCCATTAGTTTTGATTTGCCGAGTGGGCTTTTACTTTCATTATCAAAAGTTTTCTGTGTACCTACGTTCAGTAGGAATAAAATTTCGATTTCTCTACTAGACAAAGATGGTTTTAATTTTTCAATAAAGAATGGAGATTTTCATATTTATCGAAATAATATGTATTATGGAAGTGCAAGTATGGTTAGAGGTTTATATGTATTGAATACTGATAACTCTAATTCAAGCTCAATCTATGATGTAAATACAAAACGGTTTAAGTCCGATAACTTAAATCATACTCTTATCTGTCATTGTCGCCTTGGCCACATCAATGAGAAGCGGATATCAACACTGCACAAGTGTGGACTTTTAAGTCCGTTCGAATTCAATTCGATTGATAGTTGCGAGGCTTGTTTGATGGGCAAGATGACAAAGGCACCCTTCACAGGTAAAGGTGATAGGGCAAGTGACTTATTGGGTCTAATACACACTGATGTGTCTGGACCAATGAGCACTTATGCCAGGAGGGGGTTTGGATACTTCATCACATTTACTGACAATTTCAGTTAATATGGTTATGTCTACTTAATGAGACATAAATCTGAAGCTTTTGATAAATTCAAAGAATTTCAGAATGAAGTACAAAACCAACTCAGGAAAAGTATCAAAGTACTTCTTTCAGATCGAGGTGGTGAATACTTATCCGGAGAGTTCGCTGACCATTTGAGTGATTGGGGAATCGTGTCAGAATGGACTCCGCCAAGAACACCACAGGTAAATGGTGTGTCCGAACGAAGAAATCAAACCTTGCTAGACATGGTTCATTCCATGATGAGCCATGCCGATTTGCCGATCTCTTTCTGGGATTATGCTCTAGAGACAACCGCGTTCATTTTGAACAGGGCTCCATCGAAGGCCATATAAGGGACACTATACGAAGTATGGAGTGGGAAAAGGCCCATTTTATCATTTCTAAAGATTTGGGGTTGTGAAGCTTATGTCAAGCTTTTGCTTGGTGATAAGCTCGCACCAAAATCTGATAAATGAAAGAGATCACCACGGGTTCCAAACAATGAATATCATGCAGCGGACTTTATGTAACCGTGGTGATCGTAAAAAAAACTTGATCTTAATGCCATTTGAACATGTTATAAACATAATTAAAGATGTGATATTTACCTCTTGTAATCGACATGAACACAAGCGTAGTGTCCTCTCTATCAAGTCCACACAAGCACACAACCGAAAATGGTTTTTCACTCAATCTTTTGCTAGAAAATTAGAGAGAAAACTTGAGCAATAATGGAGGTGGAGAGGGTGAGAGAAATCGGCAAATGAGGGAGAGAGAGAGGAGAGGTGGTTGCTGAAAAAATCAAAGGATAAAATAAAATAAGATATTATGTGATTTTTAATTTGAAATTAAATTAAATTTCGAAGTAAAAATTGCATTATCTATCCCTTTAATTCTTCTTATTTGCATTTGACCCCTCTCTTATCTTAAATCTCTAAATGGGCTTTAAGCCCGTTTAACTAAAACCCAAATTAAACCCATTAACTTGAGTTCTAATTTCGGTTTAGTCAAAACGGCTCAATTTCCTCGAATTGATTTCTTCAACCGTCTGGTTAAAACCTTAGGCCAGGAAACTACCGAATTGTTCTAAATTCTCATCCATAATTATTGTCATGTATTGTGCTTAATGCGTGTGACCCTCTAGGCTCACGAATAATTGGCAGACTGGTAAAATTACTATTTTACCCTTTCCATCATAAGTGGCCTCTAGCAAGACATTATGATTATCCAATATTCGTGATTATCGATTATTCGACTTAACCTGTTATCGTACATGTCACTATCCTTTTATCAAACTGATATCCAGATTGATCAATAGGCATAGAACGGTCATCCTAATTTATCAATCACTGTTTCTTGATATCTGAGATGACTGAAACCTGATACTAAGGTATCACCTGCATGGCCATGCTGTTTCTTCAGTCATACTCATCAAGTGGCCTAAACAGATATCTTTCTCATTCCGAAGTATGAGTGATAAATCCCTCAGACGCCTTTCGAGTTCACTAGTGCAATAAATGCCAAAGCCAATCGAAGCCGTTATAGCTACCCTTTTACAGATAACGTTAGACTAGGTCAAACTTAGGTATTTGTTACATAGTGTACACAAAGACTCCTTGGTCTTAGGATATAATGACAAGTTACGATATGTGAGTATCTCATGACTGGATCTATGCAGCATACTCACAATCGGGTTGTCCGATATCATCGACCTGATGATATCTATGATATAACTCCGGCATATCTTTGCCATGATCAGTAGAGTGTGATCACAAGGAGTTAGTCTCATACTGTTCGCTTCAGAAGAAGCTTAGCTGATCAGGGACTCTATCGAATGTAACTCTTTCTGATCTATAGTTCTACTATAAGTGATTACACACATTATGACATAGATCAAATCACATTAGATATATTACTACAACACATTACTAATATTATGCCTTTTATTATGTAGAATAATGATGTCCGTTACAATATAGATTGAAGAATTATTTTGGACTAGGGTACAAACCTAACAATCTCCCACTTGCCCCTAGTTCCAACCTAAGTTCCAATCTACTCCCATAGACTTCACGTGCGCCTCGTGCTTAGGCTGCGGTAAAGCCTTTGTCAGGGGATCAGCAACATTGTCATCAGTCGGTACATAAGTAATCTCCACATCACCGTTATCAATATATTCTCTGATAATGTGATACTTCCTCTGTATGTGTTTAGTTCTGTTGTGGAATCTAGGCTCTTGAGCTAATGCTATGGCCCCAGTGTTGTCACACAACAAGCTTACCGGATCAGATGCTCGCGGCATTACATCTAATCCGGTTAGAAAGCTTCTAACCCATACGGCTTCTTTAGCTGCTTCTGCTGCAGCTATGTACTCAGCCTCTGTTGTAGAATCGGCAGTTGTGGCTTCCTTGAAGCTCTTCCAGCTGAATGCTCCGCCATTTAACACGAATACAAATCCTGCTTGTTATTTGAAATCATCAGGATCTGTCTGAAAGCTAGCATCAACATATCCTGTGAGTGCTAGTTCTCCATCCTTCCCACCATACACTAGGAATGCGTCTTTAGTTCTCCTTAGATACTTTAGGATACTCTTGACAGCAGTCCAGTGCTCCTAGCCTGGGTTAGATTGATATCTGCTGGTACAGCTTAATGCGAACGAGACGTCTGGTCTCGTGCAAATCATAGCATACATGATGGATCCCACAACCGAAGCATATGGGATCTTACTCATTCTGCTTAGCTCATAAGGAGTCTTAGGACTCTGTTATTTGCTAAGCTTAATGCCATGTCGCATGGGTAGGTATCCCTTCTTAGAATCAAGCATTGAGAATCTTCTCAACACCTTATCTATGTAAGTGCTCTGACTTAGGCCCAATATTCTCTTGGGTCGATCTCTGTAGATCGTGATGCCCAAAATGAAAGCAGCATCACCTAAGTCCTTCATCGAGAAGCATTTCCCTAACCAAGCTTTAACTTCAAGCAGGGTTGGGATGTCATTCCCGATGATCAGTATGTCATCGACATATAGCACTAGGAATACTATTTTACTCCTACTCGCTTTCTTATATACGCAAGGCTTACTTTCGTTTTTGATAAAACCGAATTCCCTTACGGTTTCATCAAAACGAATGTTCCAACTCCGTGAAGCTTGCTTTAATCAATAAATGGATCTAAGCAGCTTACAAATCTTTCCGGGATTCTCTGGATCAACAAAACCCTCGGGCTGTGTCATATACACATCCTCTTTTAAGTTCCCGTTAAGGAAGTCGGTTTTGACGTCCATCTGCCATATCTCATAGTCGTAGTATGCTGCTATGGCTAGAATGATCCGGATAGATTTGACCATAGCCACAGGTGAAAAAGTCTCGTCATAATCGATACCTTCGATTTGGCGATAACATTTCGCAACCAGTCTAGCTTTATAGGTCTGAGGTTTTCCATCCATGTCGGTCTTAATTTTATAGACCCATTTGCAACCGATGGGTTTTATCCCAGGGGTTTGATCCACCAAGTTCCAGACTTGGTTATCTGACATGGATTTCATTTCCTCATTCATGGCGTTCTGCCATTTTTCGGAGTCTGGACTGGCCAAAGCTTGTTTGTAGGTTTCTGGATCATCCTGATCCATCAACATCAAGTCATTTCCTTCAGTGGCTAGGAAGCCATATCTGATAGGAGCTTGACGAGATCTCTCAGACCTTCTTGAACCATCTGGAATGGGTGTCGGGATTGGTTCTTGATCAATGACCTCTTCTGGCTCCTGTATTTCTACATTCGACGTAGTGGGTTGCTCCGTATCTTCTTGAACTTCTTCAAGATGCACGACACTCCCACTAGCTCTTTTGGAAATAAATTCCTTTTCCAAAAATACCCCTCCTCGAGCAACAAAAACTTTGTTCTCGCTTGTAGAAATAGTACCCCCTTGTTTCTTTAGGGTACCCCACAAAGACACATTTGTCTGATTTGGGTTCGAGCTTATCGCCTAGCAAACGCTTGACGTAAGCTTCACATCCCCAAATCTTAAGGAAAGCTAATAAGGGTTTCTTCCCGTTTCATACTTCGTATGGAGTGCTTTCCACTGCCTTTGTAGGAGCCCGATTCAATATGAATGCGGCCGTTTCTAGGGCATAGCCCCAGAAGGAGATAGGAAGATCAGCCTGACTCATCATTGATCGAACCATGTCAAGCAAGGTCTGATTCCCGGCGGAGTCAATTCAGAGATGATCCCACACTCCTTTAAATGACTGTGAAAATCTTGGTCTAAGTACTCACCGCCTCGGTCAGATCGAAGCGCCTTTATACTTTTACCAAGCTGGTTCTGTGCTTGGTTCTGGAACTCTTTGAACTTGTCAAAGGTTTCCGACTTATGTCTCATAAGATAAACATACCCATATCTACTGAAGTCATCAGTGAATGTAACGAAGTAGTGAAAACCTCTTCTGGCCTGAGTGCTCATGGGCCCACAAACATCGGAATGTATGAGGCCTAGTAAGTCACTCGCTCTTTCACCTAAACCGGCAAAAGGTGCTTTTGTCATTTTGCCCATAAGGCATGACTCGCATCTCTCAATTGAAGTGAATTCAAACGGACTTAGAAGCCCACACTTGTGAAGTGTTGAGATGCGTTTCTGGCCTATATGGCCTAAGTGGCAGTGCCATATCACAGTCTGGTTTAAATCATCGGATTTAACCCTTTTGTTACTGATATTGTAAATCGAGCTAGTGCCAGTGTTTTGAATATTAAGAATATGTAAACCACCAACTAATGAAGCATTGCAATAAAACATGTTTTTCTTGAAAATACTGAAAATTCCATTATCAATTGAAAAATGATATCCTTCCTTGTCGAGCAAGGAAATTGAAATAATATTTCTGCGAAACGCAGGTACACAATGAACATTATTTAAAAATAAAACTAGCCCACTGGGCAAACTGAGACTAATATCTCCTACAGCAGTTGTCGAGACTTGATTGCCATCGCCAACTCGTAGGTCCGCCTCGCCCTTGCTCACTTCTCTTCTACTTCCCAGAGCCTGCACATTAACACAAATGTGAGATTCTGCACCGGTATCAAGTAACCAAGAATCTGAAGTAGATAAACTGAGATTGAGCTCAATAACAAATATACCTGATCCTGAAGACGTGGAAGCTCCACTCTTCTTAAGAAACAACTTGTGTTTCTTGCAATCCTTCTTCCAGTGCCCTAGTCCTTGGCAATAGAAGCAGACGACATCCTTCTTAGGATTCTCAACAGCCTTTGGAGCTGCTGGACCCTTAGGTTGTCGAATCTTCCCTACTAGGTGTATAGGAGCCTTACCCTTGCCCAGGCCGGCTTTCTTGAAGCTCACTTGCTTGTTGACCATAAGAACCTCCTTGGTTTTCCCCTTGAGATTCTTTTCAGCAGTCACGAGCATACCATGAAGCTCTGACACGGTTTTATTCATGTCGTGCATATTGTAATTTCCAACGAATTCACGATATGCTTCTAGAAGTGAATGCAGGACAAAGTCTGCAGACATTTCCTTGTCCACAGGATGACCTAGTCTGGTCAAATGTTCCAAAAGACGTTTCATCTTAAGGACATGAGGACTGACAGGAGCTCCAGCCTTTAGCTTGCAAGACATCAGTTCAACGAAAGTGTCGTATCTTTCGACACGCGCTTTCTCTTTGAACATTTTCTCGATCTCAGCCATACAGGCTTTGGGATCGTCGGAAATGTCCAAGAACTGTTGCTGCAAGTCAGGCACCATACTGCCCATCATGATGCACTGCACGTCAATCCGGTCGCTAAAGAATTTCTGGTAGGTATCCCTTAGAGCCCTTGAGGCGTTCAGTGCTGGTTCAGTAGGTGCTTGTTCTTGGGTAAGGATATAATCCTTACGTTCATGCTTGAGAACGAGTCTCAAATTCCGGTCCCAATCGAGAAAGTTTACGCCGTTAAGCTTATAATTCTCGATTAGTGACCTAAGCGCGCTGCTACCAGAATGATTCGTGTTTTCCATATTATATCTACACAGTAAACAACTTTTAATCAGTATTAATTAAAATTGAAGTTGGAGATTTAATTATAAAACACTTTCTGATTCTAACTTTAGAATCTGAACCAGGATCCCATCATACTCTCAATTGAAGTGAACGAAGGCTCACTGCTCCAATTGAGTGCATCAAGGTAGGAGTGAATCCATCTACAAGACCATGTAGTTCCTGGCTAGGGTCTGTACTTGTTAGTACGTGGCATACCCTATACTGATACCCTAGGTCAGCCCTAGCTGACAATCGTAGACAAGTCTACCAAGCTTGAACTATGGATAGAACTAATGTGACTACTACGCGGAGGCGCATGCACCCACACAGAACTACCCATCTCATCCAGACTTCTTTTCTATGAATGTTACGCGCAGGCGTACCGACATCCATAGGGTCAAAGCCCTTTTGAGTGCCCAAACTTGGATGGTATCACGCTTGACTTGTAATTATTTGCGTTTAAGTGAATTATAAAAGTCTGATTGTATATCGATACAATCTTTATCTGGAATCATCAATTGCAAATTCATGCAAAGATGATCCCTTAGCAGGTTACATGCGAGTGTGATTAAATTCTGATTTTAATCTTTGCATGTGGGTGATAGCAAATCATACATAAACTTGTATATTTAAACTATCATACATTGATACATTCAAATATACAAATGTAACAATAAAATATGCATAGCTAAGCCCATCTAAAGTTCCTAAGAATCTAGCAAAACCGATCCTAAAGACATGGTCTTCAAGATCCAAACTTGCTCCAATTCGTTTGAACTCCCACTGGCTTCGAGCCTCCTCCAATCCGAGTCTCCCTCTTGACTTGATTCTTGTGTCGGTCTTCGTGATTACATATTAAAATAAATTAAATAAAGTACAAATCACGACACGCAGGCCGTATTTACTACAACCCAAAATTAAGCAACACGCAGGTTGCAAAACTGAAATTCAAATGCAAATCTAATGGGCTTAGCTAGCATCATGTGGAAAACATCATGTTATCAATCAACATGCTGATCAAACAAATAATTTTTCCAAATTTTATCTTTCTTAAGTGTGGAAAAATTCCGGTTTATCGAAACCGGACGGTTTAATCGATTAATTGAATTTTGGACCGGTTCTCGCTGGTTTATCGAAACCGAACCAAATCTGAAAATTAAATTTTATTAGGGTTTCCAAATATCCTAGCGAACCAACCGGTTCGGCTCGAATCTGGTCGAGCCGAACCAGCTCAACCGAAGGTCGCCCGCGGAGGCAACCACGGTGGCCCGTGAGGGCTGCCGAGGTCGCCGGCGAGGCTTACTGTGGTCGGCCACGGGAACGACCATGGTAGCCCGCGAGGGCAGCAATGGTCGCCCGCGAGGCAACCATGGTGGCCCTCACGGGCTGCCATGGTCGCCCGCGGCAGCGACCATGGTCGCCTGCGAGGGCTGCCATGGTCGCCCGTAGGCAACCCTCGTCGGCCCATGGTGCTGACCATGGTCTGCCCATGGCTTAGCCATGGCCGACCAGGTCGAGTCCCTTGGCTGACCATGGTCTGCCCCAGGGCATTCCATGGTCCACCAAGGGACTCGACCTGGTCGGCCATGGCTAACCCCGAAAAACTCAAAAAAAAATTAATTAATTTTCCAATTTCCAAAATCAATCAAATCTGAAATTTTTTTCGATTTACATGCATGCTAATGATGAAGAACACATATAAATATAAAAAATATCAGATTTAAACATATACAAATAAACATAATAACCATGGCTCTGATACTACTGAAAGAGATCACCACGGTGTCCAAACAATGAATATCATGCAGCAGACTTTATGTAACCGTGGTGATCGTAAAAAAAAAACTTGATCTTAATGCCATTTGAACATGTTATAAACATAATTAAAGTCAACCACTCGTTAGATATGGGTTTTTCGTGTCTAACGATGATGACTTGGTAGTTGTGGATTCGGATGAAACATAAACTTTTCAGGAAGCCATGGCCGGGCCCGACTCTGAGAAATGGCTGGAAGCCATGAAAGAGGAAATGCAGTCCATGTCAAATAAACAAGTCTGGAACTTGGTTGATCCAACTGCTGATGTAAAAGCCATTGGTTGCAAGTGGGTTTTTAAGATAAAAACTAACATGGATGGCAAACCTCAGACCTATAAAGCAAGACTGGTTGCAAAAGGTTGTAGACAAATCCAAGGAATTGACTATGATGAAACCTTTTCCCCAGTTCCTATGGTCAAATCAATCCGAATTCTTCTAGCCATAACATCATATTACGATTATGAGATATGTCAGATGGACGTCAAAACCGCATTCCTTAATGGGAATCTTACTGAGGATGTGTTTATGACACAGCCAGAAGGTTTTGTTGACTCGAAGAATATCAGAAAGATTTGTAAGCTGCAGAAGTCCATTTATGGATTGAAGCAAGCTTCTCGGAGTTGGAACATTCGTTTTGATGAAGCTGTGAAGGAATTCGCCTTCATCAAGAACTTGTCTTTTTTGTGCTTTATGTTGATGAGATTCTGCTTATTGGAAACAACATCCCACCCTTGCAGGCAACAAAAGCTTGGTTGGGAAAGTGTTTCGCAATAAAGGACTTAGGCGAGACTGCTTTTTTAGGGATTAAGATATGTAGGGATCGCCCTAAGAGGATCTTGGGCCTAAGTCAAAGCACCTGTATAGACAAAATATTGAGAAGATTCTCAATGGATGAATCCAAGAAAGGATTTATTCCCATGCGTCATGACATAAGACTCAGCAAGAATCAGTGTCCGAAGACAGCTGATGAGCTAGAGCAAATGAAGGATGTCCCATATGCTTTGGCCATAGGATCAATCATGTAGGCCATGTTATGCACGAGACCAGATGTCTCGTTCGCCTTGAGTTGTACCAGTAGATACCAATCCAATCCTAGGAAGGAACACTGGGTTGCAGTCAAACCTATCCTCAAATACTTGAGGAGAACTAAGAATGCATTCCTAGTGTATGGAGGAGTGGATGATGAACTAACAGTCAGAGGTTATACTGACGCTAGTTTCCAGACAGATCCTGATGACTTTCGGAGTCAATCTGGATATGTATTCGTGTTGAATGGTGGTGCCTTCAGTTGGAAGAGCCGTAAGCAGGACACGATTGCTGATTCTACGACGGAAGCTGAGTATATAGCTGCTGCAACAATGGCTAAGGAGGATGTGTGGATTAGGAACTTTTTGGCTGAACTAGGCGTAATGCCAAACTCGTCTAGTTCACTAAGTTTACTATGTGACAACAACGGGGCAATAGCGCTAGCTAAAGAGCCAAGGTCACATGACAAATCCAAACATATACTCAGAAAGTATCATCTCATCAGAGAGTTCATTGATAGAGGAGATGTGGAGATCAGTTTCATAATAATAGATGAAAACACAGCCGACCCATTGACAGAGGCTTTACCACAACCTAAACATGAGGGACATGTAAAGTCTATGAGGATATACTGGGATTTAGTTTGGAACTAGGGGCAAGTGGGAGACTGTAGGATTTGTGCCCTAGTCCAATACTATTTATGTCTATGAATATTTATCATCCGTTGCAATCAAATATAAAGCGGTATTTTATTACTATGGTGTTGTAGTAATAAGTTAAGTATATATCGATCTATATCGTTGAATGTGTCATCACTAATAGTAGAACTATGGATCTGTATGATTTATACTTAACGGGTCCATGGTCAGTTAAGCTTCATCTGAGGCGACCAGTACGAGGACGAATCTTTATGATCACGCTCTACTGATCATGGCAATAGGTTTTGCCGGAGTCAGATCATAGATATCATTGTGGAAATGATATTGGACGACCCGACTTGAATATGTTACATAGATGATGTCATGAACACATTAAGAGTTCGTAGCTTGTCATTGTATCCTTAGACCAAAGAGTCTCTGTGATCACAATATAGTCAATATTCGAGTTTAGTTCAAACCTAACGTTATCTGTGAAAGGGTAACCATAACGGTTGTGATTGGCTCCGGGATGGGCTATATGTGTGATACAAGAGATGTCTAAGGGATAGGTATAGGATAGGTATCGGTTTAGGCAACTTGATGAGAATGACTGAAAGGAAACGCATGGCCATGCAGATGATACGGAGTATCATTTTCAGTCATCTCGGGAATCTGTAGGGATTTGGAGCGTTCAAGATCATCGAGATAGCGGAAGCATAAACAATAAGAACTCCAAAAACTTTCCAAGAACATGGGCCTTGTGTGGGCCATTGTTGGGCCGGCTTGGTGACTTCATGGGCCCTACACATGGACCCACAAATGGACCCACCAATGTGGCCGGCCATAAAGGCTTATTGGGCCTTGTGTGGGCCTTTGTTGGGCCGGCTTGGTGACTTCTTGGGCCGAGTCCAATGGGCTTGCCCATGTGGTCGCGTGCCGTGTCCAAAAATTATCCGACCCTTTTATCGTCACTTATCAAACAAAATCCGACGCGACATCGACGAAAAACTAAGTTTTCTCGATTCGCTACTCATTCTCACAAAACCGAACCCATGGCCTAAAACCCTCAGTTTTTTCCATGTCTTGCTCCTCAAGAAACGCCAATGTTTCCTTGTCTCAAGTTATCCATATTGTATGTGTGTGACCCTCCAGGCTCATGCCACCGTTGGCAGATCGCCGCAAGAAATTTCTCTTGCCCGATCCATCGTAAGTGGTCTCTAGTAGGAAATTATAAATACCCAAGGTGCATGATGAT
This sequence comes from Geranium rotundifolium, assembly GCA_963920655.1. Classification (NCBI taxonomy): domain Eukaryota; kingdom Viridiplantae; phylum Streptophyta; class Magnoliopsida; order Geraniales; family Geraniaceae; genus Geranium; species Geranium rotundifolium. Next base: position 22,171,598 of record OY987311.1, on the reverse strand, counting down.
CGATGATTCGATTTAACCTTGTACGTACAAGTAAGTATCCTATTATCTCTAGACATCCCGATTGATCACAAGGCATAGAGTCGTCATCCTTGTTCAATAAGTCATTGTTACTTGATATGCGACACGACTGAGAACCGATAACCCGTATCACTGGCATGGCCATGCTCTTTCTCTTAGTCACTCTCGATCAAGTGGCCTAAACGGATATCTTTCCCACACCGTAGTACGAGGGATAAATCCCTTAGTCGTCTTTCGTGTCACTCATGCAATCTGTTCCGCCACCCAATCATGCCCTTTATTACAATCCTGTTACGGAAATCGTTAGGGGCAAGTCAAAGCCGTACGTTGACCGCATAGCGATCACAAAGACTCCTTAGTCTAAGGATATCGTGACAAGCTATCGCATTTGAATATGTTCATGACTTAATATATGAAACACTATTCAAAACGGGTAGTCCGATATCAATCACCTCATGATTAAATCTGTCATGAGTACATGCTTAGATCTGTCATGTGCCCTGGGTTCCTTAACTTGCGCAATGGCCCCAGTGTTGTCATAATATAAGTCTAATGGGTTAGATGGGTTTTGAATTACACCTAACCCAACCATGAAACTCCTGATCCATACAGCCTCCTTTGCGGCTACCGATGCAGCAATATACTCAGCCTCCGTTGTAGAGTCAGCGATGGTGTCCTGCTTCTTGCTTTTCCAGCTGAATGCTCCACGGTTCAACGTAAACACATATCCTAACTGACTCTTAAAGTCATCAGGGTCTGTCTGGAAACTAGTGTCAACATATCCTTTGACGACTAGATCATCATCACTCCTTCCCCCGTATACACTCCTTTGACGACTAGCGTCCTTGGTTTTTCTCAAATATTTGAGAATTGCCTTGACTGCAATCTAGTGTTCCTCATCGGATTTGGATTGATGTCTACTAGTACAGGTTAGGGCGAACGAGACATCCAGTCTCGTACATATCACGGGATACATTATTGACCCTATTGCCGAAGCATATGGGATCTCATTCATTCTTTTTAACTCTTCAAGTGTCGCAGCACACTGATTCTTACTAAGCTTTATGTCATGACGCATGGGCAACAGTCCTTTCTTGGAATTATGCATTGAGAATCTTCTCAACACTTTGTCTATAGAGGTGCTTTGACTTAAGCCCAAGACTTGCTTGGCAAGATCTCTATATATCTTGATCCCCAAGATATAAGAAGCCTCGCCTAAGTCCTTCATTGCGAAACACTCACCTAACCAAGCCTTTGTAAAGAGCAAGGTAGGGACGTCGTTTCCAATGAGAAATATGTCATCGACATAGAGCACCAAAAAGACTACCTTACTCCCATATGCCTTTTTATACACGCAAGGTTCATCACCGTTCTTGATGAAGCCAAACTGTTTCACAGCTTTCAAAACGTTGGTTCCATCTCCGAGATGCTTGCTTCAAATCATAAATTGATTTGAGCAACTTAAAAATCTTTCCTTTATTCTTTGGATCCTCAAAACCCTCAGGCTGGGACATATAAACGTCCTCCGCTAACTTCATAGTCAATTCCGTCGACTTGTCTATAACCTTTTGCTACCAGTCTTGCTTTATAGGTCTTAGGTTTACCATCCATGTCTATCTTTATTTTAAAGATCCATTTACACCCAATGACTTTTACGCCAGGGGTTTGATCCACCAAGTCCCACACTTGATTATATGACATGGATTGCATTTCTTCCCTCATGGCTTCCAGCCATTTCTCAGAGTCGGTTCCGTCCATGGCTTCTCGAAAGGTAGCTGGATCATTGTCCACTAATACCAAATCATCACCTCCAGTTACTAGAAAACCGTATCTGATAAGTGCATGACTGGTCTTTTCAGGCAGCCTTGGACCGTCCTCATTAACTGTAGCTATTGGTTCTTGATCAACGACCACTTCTACCTCTACTTCTTCTAGGGGGTCGTCTAGTGATTCCTGAGCGACTATCTCATCCAGAATTTCATCAAGATGAATAGTCCTCCCACTGACAGTCTTGGAAATAAATTCATTTTCCAAGAATATCCCACCTTGGGCAAGGAATACTTTGTTTTTGCTCGGTTTATAGAAGTATTATCCCTTTGATTCTTTGGGTTATCCAACGAAAGTGCACTTATTTGACCTTGGTTCGAGCTTGGTTGCTATCAACCGTTTTACAAAAGCCTCGCTACCCCAGATTTTTAGGAAAGATAAAACGGGTTTCCTCCCGTACCATTTCTCAAATGATGTCCCTTCCACTACCTTCGACGGAGCCTTATTTATTATGAACGCGGCCGTTTGTAGAGCGTAACCCCAGAAGGAGATCGGGAGATTAGTGTGACTTAACATCGATCGAAACATATCCAACAATGTCCGATTCCTTCGCTCGGACACACCATTAAGTTGTGGTGTTCCTGGCGGAGTCCACTGAGATAGTATTCCACTTTCTGTAAGATGACTAAGAAACTCTTCGGATAAGTATTCTCCACCCCGATCAGAACGGAGTGCCTTAATACTTTTTCCGAGTTGGTTTTCTACTTCAGTCCTAAACTCTTTGAATTTATCAAAAGCTTCAGACTTATGTCTCATGAGATAGACAAACCATATCCACTGAAATCATAAGTAAATGTGATAAAGTAGCCTAAACCACCCCTGGCTGGTGTACCCATTGGTCCACATACGTCTGAATGTATTAGACCCAATAGATCACCTGCCATCTCACCTGTACCGGTGAAGGGCAATTTAGTCATCTTGCCCATTAAACAAGCCGCACACCTTTCAATCGTTTGGAATTCGAATTGACTTAAAATACCGCGCTTATGAAGCGTCGAGATGCGTTTCTCATTTATGTGACCTAGATGACAATGCCATATTAGAGTTTTGTCTAAATCATCAGTTTTAAATCTCTTAGCATTAACATTATAGAGCATGTTGGATCTTGAGTTTTGCATATTTAATATGTATAAACCTCCAACTGTGTGAGCATTTCCATAATACGTGTTAATGCGCATAATATTGAAAAACCCGTTCTTAATCTCCAAATAATAACCTTCTTTTTCAAGAAGGGATATAGATACAATATTCTTACCGAAAGCAGGTATACAAAACACATCTAGGAGTTCTATTACAAGCCCACTAGGCAAAACAAGATCAACCGAACCCACAGCAGTTGCGGCAACACGCACGTTGTTCCCAACTCTTAGGTTTACCTCGTTTTCACCCATATCTCTTCTACTACGCAGTACCTGCAAATCTGCACAGACATGAGAATTAGCTTCAGTGTCTACTACCCAAGCATTTATAGTAGAATGATTTAGCTCTAATGGAATACCCGACAAAGTAGCAGCCCCACCGCCCTTCTTCTGATCTTCCTTCAGCTCCTGACAGTCCTTTTTCCAATGACCAGGCTTTTGGCAGTAGAAACATACCGACTCCTTTACCTTCCCCTTGCCCTTCATGGGCATGGAAGGTTTTGGAACAAAAGGTCGTCTGTTCTTCCCTGCCAGGTGCATTGGGCCTTTACCCTTATCACCACCAGCTTTGAAGTCGGATCCCTTCATCACCATAAACATATCGTTAAACAAAAGGTCTTATGTTCTTCTCCTTGAACATATCCTTGATCTGTGCAGACATAGCAAAAGGAGCATGGGATAGCTCGATAAACTGTTTCTGGAGGTCTGCATCCATACAGCCCAGCATGACACACGCAAACAACTATAGCCCTCAATGACAAATTAGACAAGTTTGTTGAATTACTAGCCATTTTCTACACGAAGAAAATAAATTTAATCATAAAAGTTGAATAAATTTATGAAGATCCGAATTAAACACTAACCATCTGATTCTAAGGTTTAGAATCTTTAAACCTAGATCCCTGATTAGTCAATTGAAGTACGCTAAGGCGCACAGCTCCAATTGACCCATTTGGGTAGGACGTCCATCCAATTACAACCTATGTAATTCTTGGTCAGGGTATGTGCAAAAGCACACGACTTACCCTTCTGATGCCCTAGCTCGACCTCAGGCCGAGAATCGTGGTCGAGTCAACCAACCTTCACATATGCATCAGTTTTGTACAGATGCCCCGCTAAGGCGCACGACATCCCACAAGGTTGACCATTCCATATAGAACCCATTCTATCGATGCTCCGCTAAGGCGCACGACACTGAGAGAATGTTTCTACATGGGTATTAATTTGGGTGGCATCTCACATGACTCAAATTATGTTGTGATTGGTTGTGCTTAATAATTCGAAGGTATTTTGGTACAATTACGAACCCGTCATTAACAACCCGTGTTGTGACGTTTCTAATTGTATCATATATTATCTTCTTTTGAATCCGTCATTTGCAGCCTGTGCAAACACGTTTCAAATTGAACTCATCCATCACAACCCGTGCAATGATGGTTCACAACGCTTTAAACATGCAAATAAATTAAAATCGTTTTTAATCTTTGCATATGAGGTGATGGCTTATAATCTCATAAGCTAAGCATGCAAGTATATAAATTATTACCTAATAATTTAAGCAAGCATTATAAAGCGTTTAAATATGCATCAATAACCCATCCTATCCGTAAGATTCTACGAGACATAACATCTTCTCGTCTTCCTCATTGTGCTCGATTTTCCATCCTTCTCGACTTTGAGTAGAAATTACAATTAATACTCGGTTTGTAGACCGGTTAAAAAATAATGACACTTTAAGGGCTCGGATGAAAGAATAATTACACCCTAACACTAATGGTGTGCAAACCGTGAAACTGATAAAATTCTAATGGGCTGTTAATGCATCATACATCTCATCACATCATCCAACATGTTATCACACAAACATGTCCGCAAATAATATGCAATATTCTGGTTTTAATTTTGCCAAGTTGATTGGTCGGGTTTATCGAAACTAGACCTTTTCGAAAAACGATTTATCGAAACCGATCAAATTTGAAAGTTTTCGAAATATAGGATCGCAAGTTCGTGCCACGGATCAAAAAATCACCGTGCACGAACCAAGTCGGGCCCAAAGATTAAGAAGGTTAACCACGATCTGATACGACTTTAGGGATTTGGAGTGTTCAAGATCATTGAGATAGCGGAAGCATAAACAATAAGAACTCCAAAAACTGTCCAAGAACATGAACCATTAAATCTCAAGGCAAAATCTATTCCACAAGAGTTTACCTTTTAGTCTTTGTTGAATCAAGAAAGAAGAACTAGATGATCTTATTCTCTAGAGAAAGTCCACATCAAGAAGATGATCCATATGATCCTACACACTTAGCCTACTAGAACTAATGTGTGAAGAACAAGAGAGCAAAGAGAGGAGAGAGAGAGAGAAGTGGCCAGCCAAAAGGTTGTGAATGAGAGAGCGAGTGAGTTAATTAGATATTTGTCTACTTGTCCAACTTATAAGGCATGGTTGATTAAAGTAACAAATGATGAGGGCATGGTTTAAAGGCAAGTCATCACCTAATCCCCTTAAATCACTCTCCTCTTAATCAACAACACCAACTAAGCTTGGTGTGTGGCCCCCACACTTGGACATACCAATGTGGCCGGCCATAAAGGCTTATTGGACCTTGTTTGGGCCTTTGTTGGGCCGGCTTGTTGACCTCATGGGCCGAGCCCAATGTGCTCGCCCATGCGGTCCCGTGCAGTGTCAAAAAATCATCCGACCCTTTAGTCGTCACTTATCAAACAAAGTCCGACGCGAGATTGACGAAAAAATCAGTTTTCTCGATTCGCTAATCATTCTCACAAAATCGAACTCATGGCCTAAAACCCTCAGTTTTTTCCATGTCTTGCTCCTCAAGAAACGCCAATGTTTCCTTGTCTCAAGTTATCCATATTGTTTGTGTCTGACCCTCCAGGCTCATGCCACCGTTGGCAGATCGCCGCAAGAGATTTCTCTTGCCCGATCCATCATAAGTGGACTCTAGTAAGACATTATGATTACCCAAGGTGCATGAGGATCGATGATTCGATTTAACCTTGTGCGTACAAGTCACTCTCTTATTATCTCTAGATATCCCGATTGATCACAAGGCATAGAGTCGTCATCCTTATTTGATCAGTCAGTGTTACTTGATATGCGAGACGACAAAGAACTGATAACCCGTATCACTGGCATGGCCATGTTCTTTCTCTCAGTCACTCTCGATCAAGCGGCCTAAACAGATATCTTGCCCATACCGTAGTACGAGGGATAAATCCCTTAACCGTCTTTCGTGTCACTCATGCAATCCGTTCTGCCACCCAATCATGCCCGTTATTGCAATCATGTTACGAAAAGCGTTAGGCGCAAGTTAAAGCCGTACGTCGATCACATAGCGATCACAAAGACTCCGTGGTCTAAGGATATCGGGACAAGCTATCGCATTTGAATATGTTCATGACTTAATCTATGAAACACTATTCAAAGCGGGTCGTCCGATATCAATCACCTCGTGATATCTATGATATGATTCCGGGATCCCACATCCCTATGATAAGCAGAACTATATCATTGAGAACCCTCCTCATACTAGTCGCTTCGATTGAAGCGTACATTAACCAGGGACTCGTTAAGTGTGATCTGTACAGATTTATGGTTCTACTACTTTAGTGGTCAGAAATCAGATCATGCTTAACATATTACTTCAGCACATAAGTAATACAAACCCGTTTTATTTATTAGAAACGATGATTCATATTCATAGACTACTAACAATTGGACTAGGGCACAAAATGCTATCAGTATCAAGAAACGGTGATTAATTAAATAAGGATGACGACTCTATGCTTTATGATTAATCAAGATACTTAGTGATAAAAGAATAGTGACATGGACGACATGAGGTTAAATCGGATCGCCGATATTCATGGAATTTGGGTAATCATAATGCCTTATTAGAGGCCACTTATAATGGAAAGGGTAAAATAGTAATTTTACACCGATCTTCTAACAGGACATGAGCCTAAAGGTTCATACGCATAGGGTGTACATCTTAGGGAATCCGGGCAGAATTAATTATGGATTGGTTAAATCGGGATGTGGCCAAAAGCCCTACGGTTTTGGGCCATAGGGCTGTCAGCTCACGTACCATGGACCGGGCCAAAACCCTAGGGAGTTGGGCACCGGCCATGATGGATAATGGGGCAAAACCCATGAGGTTGGAATACCTAATGGGCTGCCAAGTTGGGGTAAGCTAAGGCCTTATGGCCGAAACCCTAATGGGTTCGGCCCATGAGGCCTAAGCCGGCCAACATTGGCCGGCGGCTAGGGTTTGAAGGGAGCCAAACCTAGCCCATTTTATGGGCTGGTTCATGCTCCCAAAACCCTAGCCAAACTCTATAAATATAGGCCCCTTGAGCTGAAAAATCATAGTTTGATTTTTCCATACCGTTACTCTGCCGAATTATCTAACTGAACTTGTTTTCTTTCTAGTAGGGGAACTCGGCTTTAGATCTGGTGGTCTTGTGCACTCGTGTGTTCCGGATAGAGGAAAAGATCGATTTGGGATTTCCATACGGCTGATCCGGTTTAAAACCTCAAGGTAAATAACTTTCTAACACGTTTTCGGGGTAGAAACATGAGATCTAGGTTTGATAAGATCTGAGGGCTGTTTCGGGGGATATTAATTTTTAATTTTCCGCTGTGCACTTTGGTTTTGAATCCTCCGAAACCCAACAATATTAACTATGAATTCTTTGACAAGCAGGGGGTAGTACTTACCAATGTTTGAGACGCTCTGAAGAAGCCCTGCACCTGTAATAAGCTTTATGATTTCCTCCATCTTCAAAGAACTTGGTGATAGTTCCCTTTCAGACACAACTTTCTTCATTGCAACAAACTTCCATTTCAAAGCTGACTCCGCATGATGGAAGGAGATGTTATCTATCTTGGCTGGTGGAACATTTTTCAGGAGCTTCTGACCTTTAATGTACTTAGGCTTAACAAGAGCCTTTTCTACAACTTCCACTACTTCTTCGTCCGTGGTAGGTTAATCCACAAGAGGCCTCGACTTCTTTTGAGACTTTGTTATGGCAGGACTTGCTGCCTTGTAAGCTTTTCGGTTCTTCCCACTCTTTCTGGCAGATTTTTTTCAACTATAACCTTTTTCCTCTTCCTGGGCATCCTCTTTACAGATTCAACATCCTCAGCAGTCTTCTTCCTTTTAGACTTTGAATTGGATACAACAACATTTTCTTCTTTAGAGACCTCAGCCTCTTCTTCTTCTTCTTCAGCAAACTCATGACCAATGGATACAGATTTCAGATTTATTAGAAACTTCATTCTCGTGAGAAACCGTTTTCTCACTGTCTTCAACCTCTTGCCTCAGATCACCAAGTACTTCCGCTACAGAATTAGTCGGACCAGAGTCTTCGTGATTCACTTCAGGAACATCTTCCTGCACATTCTTACACACATTCTCAGCAACAAGAGTTGGGACATCATTAGTCCCATCAGCCTGACTTTTATTTGACACAACCTTTGGATTCTCTCGAACAACTTCATCAACCATAGCGCCCTAAGCCTCCTCAATAGTCTTTAGAGGCACACCCGACACTTCCTCTTGCGTGCATTCTGCACTGTTCAAATATTGATCTAGATCTTCATCTCTTTCTTTGGATAGTACAAACGCCTCACCTTCTTGAGGATTTTCAACAGCAAAAATTTCGACTTCTTCAGTTGGAAAGATTGTTTACAAAGGAATCGCCTTTACAACCTCCTCAGTACTTTCAAAGCTACCCAAACCCTCTACTCTTGTTGTCGGAGTAGGAGTGATTTCCACAACATTCGAATCAGGAATTTGAGAGCCACGAGTTTTAGAATTACCTGGCATGGAGAAGGTCGGAGCTTTTGACGGAGCTGCTTTTTCTTTACTAACACTTGCTTCAGCAATGGGTACCTTAGAAGTTTCGGTTATGGTGATCCCTGTTTTGGTCGTTTTGTGAACATTCTCTCGTGCCTTTTCTTTCTTCTTCTTGCCCTTGTTCTTCTCTGAGCTTGATCGTGAGCGAGACATAGATTTCAGGCGTACTGCCTTTTTCCTGGCGAAGTTGGCCGCAACTCTACCGCTTCGAGTGCCCACCATTATTGTGACAGTGCAAGATTGAGCAGAGAGAGAGAGAGAGGTGGAGAGCAAAAAGGAGAGAGTTACGAATCTTTTGGAAAGTGAAAGGATAGAGAGACAATCCACGGCAGTTAAGAAAACCCTTTTGAATAAGTGAGACAGAAAAATAGGGAATAAAATAAACGATATATTTGTCAGGTCAGCACTTTCCTTTTTCCTTCTTGAATGGGCTCCGAACATCTTTTGGCCCATCATGTGGTGTGGATGTTGACTCCCATGATCCACACCACTCTTTCCTTGACTTTAAGTCTTACATGACTTCTCGATCATACAAAGTCCTAATGATGACCTTAGACTTTCGAATCGAGCAGTGTCAAGGTCCTTAGTGAAAATATCAGCCAATTGCCTTTCAGTGGGAATGTAGTCCAGTTGAATTACCCTTTCTTCAACGAGGTCTCTTATAAAGTGATGACGAATATCTATGTGCTTCGTTTCGCTGTGCTGGACATGATTCTTAGATATGTTTATAGCACTGACATTGTAACAAAATAATGTCATGACATCTTGCTGGACATTATACTCTGACAGCATTTGCTTCATCCAAAGTAGTTGAGTGCAACTACTTCCAGCGGCTATATATTCTGATTTAGCTGTAGATAAGGCTACACAGTTTTTTTTCTTGCTGAACCATGAGATTAGATTATTGCCCAAGTAAAAACATCCACTTGAAGTACTTCTTCGATCGGTTGTATTTCCAGCCCAAGCAGCATCACAATATCAAACAAGGTTAGTCGTTGTATCAAAAGAGTATAATAACCCCAGATTTACCGTTTCAGCAACATACCTCAAGATTCTCTTGGCTTTAGAAAGATGACTCACCTTTAGGTCCGCTTGATGTCTGGCACATACTCCGACGATGTATGTTATGTCAGGACGACTTGCTGTGAGATATAACAGACTTCCTATGATGCTTCTGTATAGGCTGTGGTCTACTTATTTTCCATTTTCATCTTTAGACATTGAAATTCTGATATGTAGCAGTGTAGCAGAGCCAAGGAGCCGGACACAAAGTCGTAACTATTGTGTCGACAATTTTCCTAAACACAGACAACAGTTTAAACCATAAACAAGCAATAATAATGACACCACAGATGATTACCCAGTTCAGTGCAACGTCACCTACATCTGGGGGCCCTCGGCCAGTAGAAATATACTTCACTATAATGTAGTTATGAGTCTAACTTCAAGTATCAACTAGCTATCACACAAGCTATTGACTTAAGCCACTTTAACTACTGGCTCTCGTACCTAGACCAGGGTCCTACTCCCCCTGTCTTCGAGTCCTCATCGAGTCCACCCTTCAAGCAAGCCTATGCTCGGTGTCGTAGTCTTCTTGACAAATTTGTGAATCTTCAATCACGAACACAAGAACCCTAATCGGTCAAACACTCAATCTTTGTGAATCGATGTTTAATCGAAGCACACCGTTCTAGCAAACCAATTAGCCTCTCAACACGGCTAAGTTGCACAGTTAAGAGTGAAATTCTGATCACTTAGTCGTGCAAGATGCCAGACACAATGTTGCACAGGATGCTACAGCGTTGTGTCTGACTTCTTGCGTAGACAATGCAGGACAGTAAATATAAAGCTACAAGTAATGACACAGCAGATTGTTTACCTAGTTCGGTGCAACGTCACCTACGTCTGGGGGCTCTCAGCCTAGTGGAAAGATTTCACTTATCAGTAATCCGTCAGAACATACAAGTACCTGTGATCCCTCCTAGATCTATACTTTATGCTACGTCTTACAGTGCAATCTATCTCAGGGTCTCCCCCTGAATCCAAGAACGTCTTGATTCCACTCTTCGAGCAATCGCCTTGCTTTGTCGTCTTCAAGTCTTCTTCAAGCTTGGTGGTTGCGTGCAGTCTTCAACTCACGACTTTAGTAAAACCTCAATCACCTAACTCTCTATAGTTATGTGATACACAACATCCTAAGCTCAATTTGCAATTTCTCAGCCCGCAAACCTTCACGTCTATGAACCTTGCAAATTGTTGCTAGGAAACAAATAAAGAACCACACGATTGCTAAGGGGGTAGCCTAAGCTTTTATAGCAATCGTGGATGAGCACTACCCCCAAAAGGTTTCCTCTTAATCACCGTCTTTCTTCTTTTCAGATTAGGAGTCGTTCTGCACTTTCCTAATCGTTTTCTTGCTGCACTGCCGAATCTGCACTTTCCTGATTTCTGTCGATCAGGATGCTTGCCGAGATGCCGTCGACAATGTCACACAAGATGTCGTAGAAGATGCTTCGACATTCTTTGTAACATGTTTCTTCAGTTCCTTCAAAATTAGCCAATCTCTAAAAACGTCGTAACTACAAAGAGCTATGAGAAATTTAACATAAAGAAAAAGAACGGACATGTTGCTAATGGGGTAGCACAAGCTTTTTATAGTAACCTCACATTCCTAATCTGTCTCGGATTAGGAATAGGAAGTCTCAGACTTCCTACCAATTTAGGCAAGCTGACAGTTGGCGTTGCCGCCTTTGCTGACGTGTTGTTGATAGCTGAAAGTTGCCTAAACTCGTCGTGATGTAATTTCTTCTTGCGCTACAAGTTTCAATTTCTTCTTGAACCCTAACCAGCTCAAAACATGAGCAAATACCAACCCCATCAAGGGGGAAAACATCCAAACAGTAACACAGTTTAAAAGTTAACTCGGACACACCTCGAGGATTTAGAAGTTTAACAAGAACTAGTAATAGTAGTAAGCAAATGAAATTTGTCTTTAAAAAGAAGCGGAATCTTCGGCTTCTTGGTCAGATGCAGTGTCTTCAGCAGGAGTGATACGAAGATTATGTAGGAGGGCTTCACAAGCATTCTTCCGGGTCGTCAGAGCAACAATAGTCTTTTCCAAGTCATTGATCACCTAGACCAGTTCTTCTTCTACCCTGCTGCCTAGAGGTCCGGAAGGGCATGAGCTAGTACCAGTCTCAGATGTCTTGGCCAAGGGAGGAGCGAGATCTCTCATATGTTTTCCCTAAAAATGTTTGGGACTTATAGTGAGCGGCAGAGGCTTCTTTCCAAGAGCATCAGCTTCTCGAACAATGTGAGGACATTGTTGGAGAAGTATACCAGTGATCAATGAGGGAAACCCAATAGGTAATTTGATGGCACATGACTTGGCATGCTTGATAAGGTGCTCAATAACAAATGTACAAAAGTCAAGAGGAGATTGGGTACCTATTTGGTAGATTAGTCTTGCTAGCTCTGTTTTGATACTCGACCCATGAGTGGAGGGCGCCCAGTTTGCCAAACAAATGCGGTATAGAATGGAGTATTTTGTAGTGAGTTCTGCAACCGCAATGGTATCCTTGACGGGCCAAACCTTCTTTCTGCCTCCAGTGATTTCAAAAGCAATCTTGTTCAGGTGAGGAACTTTTGGAGTGACTTCTGGAGCAGTCATGCCCAAATATGCATTGATAGTGGAGGCAGTTACATTAAAGCACTCACCTCGGACGAAAACCTTCCTGTACTCAGGGTCCTCCGGGTCATCAAACTCATTGGATAAGTTTACAATGAACTCCTTGACTAAAGAGGGATAGAAAGGACCGATGTTAATGACCGTGTTGGTTAGGCCTGAGCAGCAGAGAAGTTCAATGACTACGTCCATCCCTTGAGCTTTAGCGGAGAGCTCCCTTTCTGGGTATATATTGCGTTGATACACGTACTGCCATTTGACTGCATTGTCTAATGAGTGAAAGGAGCCATTATCAGTCGGGGCTTTTGGTATGGTTTTGAGGAGTTTTAGACCTCCCATAGACTTCTTAACCCGTGGGGGTAAGGCCCGAGCTTGCTCTTCTTCTTCTGACTCTTCGTCCTCTGGAGCAGGAGTTGTCACTGGTGCAGATGACTTCTTTCTTAACTTCCTTACTGGTTTAGGAGCTGATGCTCCTCCCTTTTCCATACCTTTTCTTTTCGAGGTCTGCCTTTTGGAGGTTCTTCCTCCTCATCAATCAGAGTTCTCTTTGGTTGTTTTCTCTTCTTCTGCCCTTCAGGGCCCTTCAGGCACAGACTTTTTCATAGGCATTCTGCTCTCCCTTGGAGCTTCTTCTTCCACAGTCATCTTGGTTTTGTCTACTTCCTCCTTGTTCTCAGGATCTACTAGAGGTTAAGGGGCTTCTGGAATGACTTCTGTTTCTTCATTCAGCTCCGTACTGTTGTCAGGAGCAACAAGGGGACTATCTGCTACATGCATGGCTTCGTTTACCAGAGACTTATGTGTTTCAAGCGTTGATTTTGGAGGAATAGATGAATTCTCGCAACAAGTGACAAGAATTTTAGGGACAGAGGTCCCTAAAGTTTCTTCAGTTTGGTCCTTTTTTACTGGGTCCACTATAGGAGAGATGATAGGGTTACCTTTTAGAGGCGTCTGAGTGGAATGAAAGCTCTCCTCTTCAAAGCCAGCGACCTTGGGTAAGATGTTTTCCTTCTTAACAGCGGGGGCAGCCTCCAAAGATGTGATAGTTGGAGACGAAGTTGTTGCGCCTTTAGGGTTTTTAGAGCCCTCTCTTGGGGGATTTCCTCCACGAATCTTTACTCCATGTTTATTTGTTGAAGTTTTTTACCCAGATAGCTTTTTGGCGATCATCTTCGCCCTCATCTTGGCTCGCAGTTGCTGGACGCAGAAGGAACTCGTCCGCTTCTGGTTCCGACCCTTAATTTGGGGCTTGATTAGAGTTTTCTTTGATGGGAAGAAGAAACTGCTACAGGTGCAGACTGATTTTGATTTTGTGGTGCCCTAACTGTTTTTGGAAGGAGGAAGAGGTGATTTTGAGAAAACGTGCAGAGCCTTTCTGCGAGAAAGTCGAAAGGATTGAGTGGTGATTGGTTGATTGTCAAATTATAATCATTCCGTTTTCCCCCTTTTTGATTTAAAAAAAACTTTGAACTGGGCTTGGACAAAGAAATTGGGCCCCACTTTGATTTTGTGGACCCTAGCTGGTCCCTTTTGAGAGAGAGAGTAAAATCAACAAAAGCTCCCTCTCTTCTTGCCTGACTTCCGATTACTCAAGGCAATAAAGTCCAAGGGAAGACCTTAGACTTTCGAACCTGTTTGCATTTAATGCTTTTGTGTTGATGTTAGCAATTTGTTTCTCAGTAGGGAGATACTCGAACTTTATCTTCTTGTCTTCTACAAGCTCACGAATAAAATGATGCCAGATATCAATGTGCTTGGTTTTGCTGTGTTGAACCGGTTTTTTGAGATGTTGATTGCACTGATGTTGTCACAGAACAAAGTCATGACTTCTTGTTTGACTCCATACTCTGCCAACATCTGTTTCATCCATAGTAGCTGAGTACAGCTACTTCCAGCTGCAATATACTCGGACTCAGCTGTAGACAGAGCAATACAATTTTTCTTTTTGTTGAACCAAGGCACAAGGTTATTCCGAAGATGGAAACAGCCTCCAGAGGTACTTCTTCTATCTGGGGTGCTTCCCGCCCAGTCAGCATCATAGTATCCAACAAGAGTAGGAGAGGTATCAAAGGAATATAGCAAACCCAATTCAGAGGTTCCTGAGATGTACCTTATTATTCTCTTGGCGAGAGTTAAGTGACTAGCTTTTGGATTGGCTTGATACCGAGCACAGACTCCCACTGAGAAAGCAATGTCAGGTCGACTTGCTGTAAGGTAGAGAAGACTTTGAATAATGCTTTGATAGAGGCTTTGATCAACTGGTTCTCCAAGATCATCCTATGTGCATTTAATATGAATGGCAATGGGGGTTCTCTTGTGTGAAGCCTTTTTCAACCCAAATTTCTTCACATTATTCTTTGCATTGCTTTGGGAGATAAAGATTCCATCCTTCATCTGTTTGATCTCGAAGCCTAGGAAGTATGTTAGCTATCCAACCATACTCATCTCAAATTCAGACTGCATATGTTGTACGAAACGTTCCACATCCCTGTCTGACATTCCTCCAAATACTATGTCATCAACATATATTTGGGCAATCATGATGTTACTTCCTTCCTTTTTCACGAAGAGAGTTTTGTCTACTCCCCCTTGAATATAGCCATTATGTACTAGGAATTGAGTAAGACGTTCATACCATGCTCGTGGTGCTTGTTTAAGGCTGTAGAGAGCTTTCTTCAGTTTGTAGACATGATGAGGAGAATCATGATCTTCAAACCCTTTTGGTTAAGCAACATAGACTTCTTCGTTTAGATATCCATTGAGAAAATCACTCTTTACATCCATCTGATAGAGTTTGAAACACATATGGCATGCAATGCCAGAAGAAGTCGGATAGCTTCAAGTCTGGCAATTGGAGCAAAAGTTTCTTCGAAATCCACTCTTTCTACTTGAGTGTACCTCTGCACCACAAGTCTTGCCTTGTTTCGAGTGATATTTCTCTTGCTACGTTTAATAGTTGGCATGATTTTTTAGCGCAAAAGTAAGAAGTCGAGCAACATGTTGCATGACGTGTGGAGCGACTTGTTACAAGACAGATTAGGAAAGAACTGAAAGCTTTCCTATTTCGACAAAGCTTGGAGCGAAAGGAGAAAGACGTCACGAAGGCTTGGAGCGCAAGAGAGTGACGTCGACAAGTCAGACGACTTCCAGCTGGCAGTTACACGTCAGCGAAAGGCGGCAACTATACTTGCCTGATTTATTCAGGAAGTCAGAACAGGCAAGACGACTTCCAGCTGTCATGGAAGGCGGCAACAACTTGCCTGACTTTCCTGTTCCGAATCCAGGAGGGATTAGGAATGTGAGCTGCTTTAAAAGCCCTTGGCTTCCCATTAGCAGATCATCCGTTCTTGTTCTAACACCTGCAAGATTTCTCAGAGCTCTTAACCGTGCACCATCGGCGTGTTGAGAGGTTGATGAATATTCGCTAAGAACGGACCTTTTGCTCCGATCAAACCTTGAGTCGCGAAGACTGAGTGTTTGGGTCAGTTATGGTTTTTGTTTGTGATTGAAGATTCACAACTCCGTCCAAGAAGACAACGACACCGAGCATGGACTTGCTCGAAGGGTGGAATTGAGGGAATCTCAAAGACAGGGGGAGAGGCTCCTGGTCGAGGCGATTCACGGTGAGATCTATAGTAGCTTAGGACAATAGCTTGTGTGATAGCTAGTTGGGCTTGAAGTTGTACTATTGACTACCTAATAGTGAAAAACCTTTCCACTGGCAAAGTGCCCCCAGACGTAGGTGCGGAGTCACCGAACTGGGTAATCATCTCTGGTGTTGTGATTATTATCTGTCTATTACTTTGCTTACTGTTTTCACAAGAAGTCGATACACAAGTTACAGACTTTGTGTTCGACTTCCTGACTCGGCTACGATTCAGAATTTCAATTGGTATCAAAGGAGGCACCTTAATCTCTTAGGTGATTTTCCTGTAAAAATCTGAGTAGCTAATATGGATTCAAAGGAAGGAGGATCTGTCAATCGTCCGCCGGTACTCGACGGAACAAACTATGGTTATTGGAAAGCACGGATGTGTGCTTTCCTGAAGTCCCTCGACAGCAAAACCTGGAAGTCTATCATCAATGACTGGGAGGAACCTTACTATTCTGATGCTCATGGAAATCAAACCAGCATCAAACCAGAAAAGGAGTGGAGCATGGAAGAAGATTAAACCGCCCTAGGTAATTCTCGTGCACTCAATGCTATCTTTAATGGAGTAGACAAAATTGTGTTTCGACTCATCAACACATGCACAAGTGCCAAAATTGCCTGGGACACACTTGCTGTGGCTTACGAGGGTACTTCTAAAGTCAAAGAGCAGAAGTTACAGTACCTCACGACTAACTTTGAGGCTCTGACCATGAATGACGACGAGACTATTGCGGAATTTAATGTTCGCATCAAGGATCTGGCTAATGAATCATATTCACTTGGCAAGCCTATGACCGATGACGATTTGGTCAGAAAGACACTGAGAGCCCTAAGTCCCAGATTCAAGATGAAGATCACCGCCATCGAAGAAGTCCATGACTTAAAGACACTAAAGTTTGATGAACTCATGGGCTCACTAATGACTTTCGAGCTCTCCCTACCTCCTATTGAGAAGAAACTTAAAGGTGTGGCTTTCAAAAGTTCTAATCAGAAGAACTCAACACACTCTGAGTGGGATAGTGACATCGAGGAAACTATCGCCATGCTGGCCAAAAACTACAACAGAGTCATGAAAAGATTTGGCCAGATGACAGGAAGAAAAGTCACCCGAGAAGTCAGAGACAAGCCACAGCACAAGTTTCAGAAGCTCGACATCACAGCTAACGGTGGAGGACGAGGAGAACGATCAGGTAAAGGCGCTCAGTGCTTTGAATGTGAGGGGTATGGACACATACAGAGAGAATGTCCCAACTTCTAAAAGAAACAGAAGAAGGGATTCAATGCCTCTCTAACTGACGATAAAGATGAGGAAGACAGTGACCTTGAGCATACAAGTAATTATGTGACTTTCACTTCCTCCACAATAGATCAACTAGCTGAAAGATCAAAGAAGTATGACTCTGATGATGAGCTATCCGATGAGACTCTCAACAACGCGTACAACGAATGGTATGTCAAGTGGCTTGAAGACTCTCAGGTAATCGAAAAACAGAACGCTCTCATTCTTACTCTTAATGAAGACAAGTCAAGACTTCTTGAGACGACTATTGATCTCAAAAAGGAAGTTGCTCGACTAAAAGGCGAGTTAGAGCAGGTCACCAAGTCTGTAAAGATGATGAATCCAAGTACTGATACTCTGGACCAAATACTTTCGATCGGGAAACCATCAAGAAATATGGAAGGTCTTGGATATTCGAAAGAAGCCTCATCATCGCATACCATCTTCGTTCCTCAGAAGTTTGTCCCCCAGAAGTCTCCTAACTTCACGGCTGACCAAGCAACCAAAAAGCCTTCTACCCTGGCCGCGTCAATAACCCAGAACGAAAGACATAACTGAGTTTGTCATCACTGTGGACGAAGAGGACATATTCGACCCTTCTGCTATCAGTTATATGGGAAGAGCTCGGTCAAGAAAAGGACCACCGTCAAGAAAAGCCAACCTCGGAAGGAATGGCGAGTCAAAGAGGTCAACTATCGAGCTAACATCGCGTACACCGCTTTAAAGACCTCAACCCGCAACGATTGGTACTTTGATAGTGGATCCTCTAGACATATGACGGGTAATAGCTCCTTCTTGGTCACTTTAACACTATGCACAAACAGCTTTGTCACTTTTGGAGATGGTGTCAAAGCTAGAGTTCTCGGGAAAGGAAAACTCAATCTTCCCAACTCTCCATGTCTGAAAGAAGCTCTGCTAGTAGAAGGCCTCACAGCAAACCTCATCAGCATAAGCCAAATATGGGATTTAAATCTGGATGTCCACTTCACTCGTGACAAGTGCTCGGTCAAAGACGAACAACAGAAGGAAGTCATGATAGGCCACAGGTCCCTTGACAACTGCTATCTATGGTCTCCAACAGTCAGTACCGTGCCAACCAAGTGCCTTTTATCCAAAGCTCAAGAGACAAAACTATGGCATCAAAAACTTGGTCACATCAATTTGAGGAGTATGCAAAAGATTCTCTCTGAAAAGGCGATCATTGGAGTTCCCAACCTCAAGATCATTGAAGGAAAAATCTGTGGAGAATGCCAAATTGGGAAACAAGTCAAGACGTCACACAAGAAGGTACAACATCTTACTACTTCTCGTGTTCTAGAACTTCTTCATGTTGACCTTATGGGACCCTTGCAAGTAGAAAGTCTAGGAGGGAAGAAGTACATATTTGTTTGTGTAGACGACTTCTCAAGATACACATGGGTAGATTTCATTCGAGAGAAGTCAGATACCTTCTCAGTCTTTGAAGCCTTATGTCGAAGAGTTCAACGAGAAAAGGGAGAAGTTATTGGGAAAGTCGTTCGACTTCGGAGCGATCATGGAAAGGAGTTTGAAAACATCAGCTTCGCAAACTTTTGTGATGCTGAAGGAATCGCCCATGAATTCTCTGCTCCCATCACTCCTCAGCAAAACGGAATCGTTGAAAGAAAGAATCGCACTCTTCAAGAGATGGCAAGAGTCATGATGTTAGCCAAAGACATCCCGCAACACTTCTGGGCTGAAGCTTTAAATACGGCATGCCATATTCATAATAGAGTGACTCTTCGCCCTGGAACTTCTCTCACTCTTTATGAAATATGGAGGGGGAGAAAGCCGAATGTCAAATATTTCCACATCTTTGGATCGGTCTACTACATACACGCAGATAGGGAACCTCGACGCAAGTTGGACCCTAGAAGCGACGAAGGCATCTTCCTCGGATACTCCAGAAATAGTCGAGCGTTTCGGGTATTCAACAAACGCACCCGGACTATCATGGAATCCATTAATGTCGTAATTGATGATGACAATAACGAGCAAACAAGTGACGAGGACGAAGAAGTCCTGAATCTCCCAGGAGAAGTCAGACCAGAGGTCAGAAGAGAAGTCAGACCGGATGTCAGACCAGAAGTCAGACCAGAGGTCAAGAACGATGAGCACAACAAAGAGTCTGAAGACGAAAGCCAAATCATCCCGGATGAAGAGGCAAATCCTACAAGGCAAAGAGCTCCGTCAAGAAGAATTCAGAAGTATCATCCCCCCAGGGATGTGATTGGAGACATTATTGAGGGAGTTGGGACTCGTCAAAAAGCATCTCTTGACCGCCAAGAACTGATAGGTAACATGTGCTTTATTTCCAAAATTGAGTCAAAGAATATACAAGAGGCCATCAATGATGAATACTGGGTCTGCGCGATGCAAGAAGAATTGGTTTCAGTTTGCAAGGAATGAAGTCTGGGAACTTGTACCCAAACCTGACAATGTCAATGTCATCGGGACAAAATGGATATTCAAAAACAAATATGATGAAAAAGGAAACATCACTCGAAACAAAGCGAGACTGGTGGCTCAAGGGTACACACAAGTCGAAGGAGTCGACTTTGAAGAAACCTTTGCTCCGGTAGCCAGACTGGAAGCCATATGACTTCTTCTCGGTATCGCATCTCATCTGCGCTTCAAACTCTATCAGATGGATGTAAAGAGTGCCTTCCTTAATGGAAATCTAAACGAAGAAGTCTATGTAGCCCAACCAAAGGGATTCGAAGACCATGACTCTCCGCACCATGTCTACAAGCTAAAGAAAGCTCTCTACGGTCTCAAACAAGCTCCACGAGCATGGTATGAATGTCTTACCCAATTCCTTGTACAGAATGGCTATATTCGAGGGGGGGTAGACAAAACTCTCTTTGTGAAGAAGGAAGGAAAGGACATCATGATAGCTCAAATATATGTCGACGACATTGTATTTGGAGGGAAGTCAGACAAGATGGTGGAACGCTTCGTTCAACACATGCAGTCTGAATTTGAGATGGGTATGGTCGGTGAGCTCACATATTTCCTAGGCTTCCAGATCAAGCAGATGTCAGATGGAATATTTATCTCCCAGAGCAAATACGCAAAGAACATTGTCAAGAAGTTCGGGTTAGAAAAGGCTTCACACAAGAGGACTCCTATTGCCACACATGACAAGTGCACGAAGGACGAGATGGGAGAACCAGCAGATCAAAGTCTTTATCGAAGCATAGTAGGAAGTCTTCTCTATTTGACAGCAAGTCGACCCAACATTGCTTATTCTGTGGGAGTCTGTGCTAGATATCAAGCCAATCCAAAAGTCAGTCATTTGGCTCATGCAAAGAGGATCATAAGGTACATCTCAGGAACCTCTGAATTGGGATTACTATATTCCTTTGATACCTCTCCTACTCTGGTTGGATATTATGATGCTGACTGGGCGGGAAGCACACCAGATCGAAGAAGCACCTCTGGAGGTTGTTTCTACCTGGGGAACAACCTTGTATCATGGTTCAGCAAAAAGCAAAATTGTATTGCTTTGTCTACTGCTGAGTCTGAATATATCGCAGCTGGAAGTAGCTATACTCAGCTTCTTTGGATGAAACAAATGTTGGCAGAATATGGAGTCAAGCAAGAAGTCATGACTTTGTTCTGTGACAACATCAGTGCAATCAACATCTCGAAGAACCCAGTGCGGCATAGCAAGACAAAGCATATTGACATCAGGCACCACTTTATTCGAGAGCTTGTAGAAGACAAGAAAATAAAGCTCGAATACCTACCCACTGAGAAACAAGTCGCTGACATCTTTACAAAAGCATTAGATGCTAAAAGGTTTGAAAGTCTGAGGTCAACCCTCGGACTTTGCTGTCTAGAATAGCCAGAAGTCAAGCAAGAAGAGGAAGAGCTTTTAGTTGATTTTACTCTTTCTCTCGATCAGGACCAAACAGGGTCCACAAAATCAAGCTGGGCCCAAATCCTTTTATGAAAAGCTTGTTAGTCCTTTTTGAATTTTGGGAATGATTACGATCTGACTATCCATCTATCAGAAATCATTCTGTTCAACTCCCACAGACTCTGCACCTCCTCCATCATTTGAAATCGCTAGGGTTTCTCAGATCAAAAAGCTCAGCAAAAATTTGCTTTCCCCCACGAAGAACAAAATCCTAGCTAAATGGTTGGTACTCGCAGCGGTAGAATACCATCTGCTTCAAAAGTACTTCGAGCAAAGATGAGAGCAAAAGTCATTGCCAAGAAATTATCTGCCTCCAAATCGACTAGAACCAAGCATGGAGTAAGGATCCGAGGAGGAAGAGGCTTAGGGGAAACTTCGGCAGCACCTCAGGATGTAACAAGCTCGCCCCCATTTGTTACGCCGGAAGACACAATCCCCATCGCTGAGAAGGACGACGCTCTAGCCGCTTCTGCAAACATTGAAGAAGACGCTTCTCTCTCTACTCCGACTCCAGCACGAGGTAAATCTGCTATCCTCTCTGAAGAAAACTTAGAAGAAAGCCTGCCTGAAGAGGGTTTAGAAACCCTTTTTCCTGAAGTCCACGGCACTAGCACCGAGGACCAACCTAGCCTCTCTAAATCGACACCCGCACCAGAGAAATCTCCTCTAAACGAGGACTTGGAAAAATAAGAAAGTTCCCTTGTCGCCCCAAACAGTGATTCAGGGCGTGATGATAATCCTGAAGTCATTCCAGAAGTCACTCAACATTTAGAGGAACCTGTCAAAGAAAGTGTCGATATTGAAACCATGGAAAAGGAAGAAGCTGTGCCCAAGAGGGCTGTGAGAAGGAAACTACCAACACAAAGGTTGGTTGATGAAGAAGAAGAACCTCAAGTTCAAAGAAGATTGACCCCAAAGAGAAAGGCAACAGAAAAAGGAGAAGCTTCGGCGTCCAAACAGCCGAAGAAGTCAAGAAAGAAGTCAGTAACCACAGCAGCAACCTCTGTCCCTGAAGAAAAAGAATCTGAAGAAGAAGACACCCTAATTGTGCTACCATAGGTGAAGAAGACATTAGGAGGGTAGAAGCTCCCCAAGTATGTACCGAAGGCACCCACAGATAACGTCTCTTTCCACTCTGTAGACAATGCCGTTAAGTGGCAGTATGTCTATCAACGGAAAATTTATCCAGAAAGAGAACTCTCCACTGAAGCACAAGGGATAAATGCGATTGTAGAGCTTATTCGTAGAGCTGGCCTGACCAACACGGTCATAAATATTGGCCCATTCTACCCGACTTTGGTTAAGGAGTTTATCGTCAATCTATCAAGCGAGTTCGATGACCCTGAAGATGCTGAATACCGAAAGGTGTTTGTTCGGGGGGAATGCTTCGAAGTCTCTGCCTCAACCGTCAACACATACCTTGGCAGAGATGACCCAGAAGTCACTCCGGAAGTCCCGCACTTCGACAAAGTAGCGGTCGAAATAACCGGAGGACGTAAGAAGGGATGGCCAGTCAAGGACACCATTGCGGCAACCGAGCTCACAGCAAAATACTCTATTCTCTACCGCATCGGTCTGGCTAACTGGGCACCCTCTACGCATGGGTCAAGCATCAAAACAGAGCTGGCAAAACTCATTTACCAAATAGGTACGCAGTCTCCCATTGATTTTGGCGCTTACATTATCGACCATCTAGTTAAGCACGCCAAATCATGTGCAATGAAACTTCCAATCGGGTTCCCTTCACTATTCACCGGTATCCTTGTCCAACAATGTCCTAACATTGTCCGAGAGTTAGATATTCCGGGTAAAAAGCCACTGCCTCTAGCCATCAATCTCAAGAACTTTGAAGGGCAGCAGTTGAAGGACCTTGGACTTCCTATGGCCAAAACTCCAGGAGCTGGATCAAGCTCTCGTCCCTCAGGACCAATTGGCGCTAGGATGCAGGAAGAATTGGTAGAAGTGATTGCTGATCTGGAGAATTCAATTGCCACGCTCTCAACTCGCAAAGTCGCCTGTGAAGTCCTTCTAGAAGACCTCCGATCTGCTGCTGCTGCTGCTGCTGCTACTGCTGAAGAAGAAGATAATGACTCCGCGTCGTTTTAGTGATTCTCTGAAATTTGCTATGATTACTTTGTCCCACACACACTATTAAATTATCGGGGTTTGTCCGAGTTACTTTACGCACAACATGACTGTTTATTTTTTTTTGGGATATTTGCTCTTGATTGAGCTGGATTTGTGCTCATGTTTGAGCCATTTATTTGCTCATGGTGTGAGCTGGTTTTCGTTTACCCTGTTGTTTAGCCGAATTTGATTATGCGGTTGCCTTTGGCAATATTATTAGACAAACAGGGGGAGATAATGTAGTACGCCGGAAGTCGCGCCGAAAGATGTATATAGAAGTCGCCGCTCCAGAAGCCGCTTCAGAAGCCGCTCCAGAAGCTGCTCCAGAAGACAAACTAGAAGCCGCACAAGAAGTCGCATCGGAAGTCACGAAACTTGCTGTGTGCATAACTGCCTCAAGGTGACGACGATGTGCCTGCTTAAGGTAAAGAAGTCACATTACTTGTTGTGCGTAACTGCCACAAGATAAGTCACTTTTTGTGCGTAACTGCCACAAGATGACGATGGGCTTACAAAAAGGTGTTTGCCTAAAAAATTGCCAAAGGGGGAGATTGTTGCTACGTTTAATAGTTGGCATGATTTTTTAGCGCAAAAGTAAGAAGTCGAGCAACATGTTGCATGACGTGTGGAGCGACTTGTTACAAGACAGATTGGGAAAGAATTGAAAGCTTTCCTATTTCGACAAAGCTTGGAGCGAAAGGAGAAAGACGCCACAAAGACTTGGAGCGCAAGAGAGTGACGTCGACAAGTCAGACGACTTCCAGCTGGCAGTTACACGTTAGCGAAAGGCGGCAACTATACTTGCCTGATTTATTCAGGAAGTCAGAACAGGCAAGACGACTTCCAGCTGTCATGGAAGGCGGCAACAACTTGCCTGACTTTCCTGTTCTGAATCCAGGAGGGATTAGGAATGTGAGCTGCTATAAAAAGCCCTTGGCTTCTCATTAGCAGATCATCCGTTCTTGTTCTAACACCTGCAAGATTTCTCAGAGCTCTTAACCGTGCACCATCGGCGTGTTGAGAGGCTGATGAATATTC
Organism: Geranium rotundifolium; assembly: GCA_963920655.1. NCBI lineage: Eukaryota > Viridiplantae > Streptophyta > Magnoliopsida > Geraniales > Geraniaceae > Geranium > Geranium rotundifolium. The sequence goes on along the minus strand of OY987311.1, from coordinate 22,147,005 downwards.
GTTAAGATCAATCCTTGAGTCGCGAAGACTAAGTGTTTGGGTCGGTTAGGGTTTTTGTTTGTGATTGAAGATTCACAACTCCGTCCAAGAAGACAACGACACCGAGCATGGACTTGCTCGAAGGGTGGAATTGAGGGAATCTCAAAGACAGGGGGAGAGGCTCCTGGTCGAGGCGATTCATGGTGAGATCTATAGTAGCTTAGGACAATAGCTTGTGTGATAGCTAGTTGGGCTTGAAGTTGTACTATTGACTACCTAATAGTGAAAAACCTTTCCACTGGCAAAGTGCCCCCAGACGTAGGTGCGGAGTCACCGAACTGGGTAATCATCTATGGTGTCATGATTATTATCTGTCTATTACTTTGCTTACTGTTTCCACAAGAAGTCGATACACAAGTTACAGACTTTATGTTCGACTTCCTGACTCGGCTACGATTCAAAATTTCAATTTCCTTGCTCGTCAGACTTGTTTTTGAATATCCACTTTGTTCCGATAACATTGACATTGTCTGACTTGGGTACTAGTTCTCGAACTTCATTCCTTGCAAATTGTACCAATTCTTCTTGCATGGTACACACCCAGTATTCATCGTTGATGGCTTCTTGTATATTCTTTGGTTCAACTTTTGAGACAAAGTAGATATTACCTATCATCTCCTTGTAATTTATAGGTGCCTTCTGTTGGGTTTTGGAGCGTTCAAGATCATCGAGATAGCGGAAGCATAAACAAAAGCAACTCCAAACCTTGTCAAAGAACATGAACCATTAAATCTCAAGGCAAAATCTATTCCACAAGAAATTTACCTTTTAGTCTTTGTTGAATCAAGAAAGAAGAACTATGTGATCTTCTTCTCTAGAGCATGTCCACACCAAGAGGATAATCTTCAAGATCCTTCACTAAAAGCCTACTAGAACAATTATGTGAAGAATAAGAGAGCAAAGAGAGAGGAGGCAAGGGGTGGCCAACCACAAGAGAGAGAAAGTGAGTTGTGAGTGAGTGATTAATTGTTTTGATATTTGTCTACTTCATCAACTCATAAGCATGGGTTACTAAACAGACAAATGATGAAAGCATGGGTTAAAGGCAAGTCATTACCCTATTCAAAGTGGATCATCCGATACCAATCACCTCATGATATCTATGATATGATTCTGGGATCCCACATCCCTATGCAAAGCAGAACTGCATCATTGAGAACCATCCTCATACTGGTCGCTTCAATTGAAGCGTATATTGACCAGGGACTCGTTGAGTGTGATCCGTACAGATTTATGGTTCTACTACTTTAGTGGTCATAAATCAGATCATGCTTAACATATTACTTTAACACATAAGTAATACAAATCCATTTTGACCTAACATGTTTATCATGTTTCGCTTGAGGAAGATCCTTGGTCAAGGGGTTGGCTGTGTTATCATCAGATGCAACGTAGTAGATCTTCACGTCATCTCTAGCAACTATGTCGCGGATGCTGTGATACTTCCTGAGTACATGTTTGGATCTGTCATGTGCCCTGGGTTCCTTAGATTGCACAATGGCCCCGGTGTTGTCACAATATAAGTCTACTGGGTTAGATGGGTTTTGAATTACACCTAACCCAGCCATGAAACTCCTGATCCATACAGCCTCCTTTGCGGCTTCCGACGCAACAATGTACTCAGCTTCCGTCGTAGAGTCGGCAATGGTGTCCTACTTCTTGCTTTTCCAGCTGAATGCTCCACCGTTCAACGTAAACACATATCCCAACTGACTCTTAAAGTAATTGGGGTCTAATTTGCCATACATATATCCTTTGACGACTAGATCATCATTTCTTCCCCCGTATACAAGAAAAGCGTCTTTGGTTTTTCTCAAATATTTGAGAATTGCCTTGACTGCAATCCAATGTTCCTCACCGGGTTTCGATTGATGTCTACTCGTACAGCTTATGGCAAATTAGACATCTGGTCTCGTACATATCATGGCACACATTATGGACCCTATAGCCGAACCATATGGGATCTCATTCATTCTTTTTAGCTCTTCAGGTGTCTCAACACACTGATTCTTACTAAGCTTTATGCCATGACGCATGGGCAGCAGTCCTTTCTTTGAATTATGTATTGAGAATCTTCTCAGCACTTTGTCTATATAGGTGCTTTTACTCAAGCCCAAGACCCGCTTGGCATGATCTCTATATATCTTGATCCCCACGATTTAAGATGCCTCGCGTAAGTCCTTCATTGCGAAACACTCACCTAACCAAGCCTTTGTTAAGAGCAAGGTAGGGACGTCGTTTCCAATGAGCAATATGTCATCGCCATAGAGCACCAAAAAGACTACTTTACTCCCATCTTCCTTTTTATACACGCAAGGTTCATCACCTGTTCTTGATGAAGCCAAACTGTTTCACTGCTTCATCAAAACGTTGGTTCCAACTCTGAGATGCTTGCTTCAAATCATAAATTGATTTGAGCAACTTGCAAATCTTTCCCTTATTCTTTGGATCCTCAAAACCCTCAGGATGGGACATATAAACGTCTTCAGCTAACCTCCCATTAAGGAAAGCAGTTTTGACATCCATTTGCCATATCTTATAATTATGATAAGCTGCTACGGCAAGTAGAATGCGAATAGATTTGACCATAGCTACTGGAGAAAAGGTTTCCTCATAGTCAATTCCGTGGACTTGTCTATAACCTTTTGCTACAAGTCTTGCCTTATAGGTCTGAGGTTTGCCATCCATGTCTATCTTTATTTTAAAGATCCTTTTACACCCAATGACTTTTACGCCAGGGGTTTGATCCACCAAGTCCCACACTTGATTATCTGACATGGATTGTATTTCTTCCCTTATGGCTTCCAGCCATTTCTCAGTGTAGGTTCCGTCCATGGCCTCTCGAAAGGTAGCTGGATCATTGTCCACTAACACCAAATAATCACCTCCAGTTACTCGGGAATTGTATCTGATAGGTACATGACTTGTCTTTTCAGACCGCCTTGGACCGTCCTCATTAACTGTAGCTATTGGTTCTTGCTCAACGACCACTTCTGGCTCTCCTTTTTCTAAGGGGTCGTCCAGTGGTTCCTAAGCGACTATCTCATCTAGAACTTCATCAAGATGAATAGTTCTCCCACTGACTGTCTTGGAAATAAATTCTTTTTCCAATAATATCCCACCTCGGGCGACGAATACTTTGTTTTTTCTCTTTCTCTCAGTCACTCTCGATCAAGCGGACTTAACAGATATCTTTCCCATACCGTAGTACGAGGGATAAATCCTTTAGCCGTCTTTCATGTCACTCATGCAATCCGTTCCGCCACCCAATTATGCCCGTTATTGAAATCCTATTACGGAAAGCGTTAGGCGCATGTTAAAGCTATACGTCGACCGCATAGCGATCACAAAGACTCCTTGGTCTAAGGATATCTTGACAACCTATCGCATTTGAATATGTTCATGGCTTAATCTATGAAACACTATTCAAAGCGGGCCGTCCGATATCAATCACCGCATGAGTACTATGATATGATTCCGAGATCCTACATCCTTATGATAAGGAGAACTACATCATTGAGAACCATCCTCATACTGGTCTCTTCGATTGAAACGTATATTGACCAGGGACTCGTTAAGTGTGATCCGTACGAATTTATGGTTCTACTACTCTAGTGATCATAAATCAGATCATGCTTAACATATTACTTCAACACATAAGTAATACAAAGCCGTTTTATTTATTACAAACGATGATAAATATACATAGACATTTATAGACTAGTAGCAATTGGACTAGGGCACAAAATGCTATCACCGGAACCCAATACCACCAATACCAGCTTGTCACCTTGATTCACATAAATTCCATATCTTGCAGGTGGACGACTAGTCCTTTCACATCGCCTTGGACCGTCCTTAAGAATTGCAGTGGGTGGTTCTTGCTCTACAGGGTTGTCCAGCGGTTCCTGAGAAACTCTACCAGCCATATTACCATCAAGATGTACATTCCTCCCATTGACTTCGTCAGAGCCCGATTCATAATGAACACGACTGTTTTTAGAGCATAACCCCAGAAAGAGATTGGGAGATCAGATTGACTCATCATGGAACGAACCATATCCCACAATATTCGATTCCAGCCCTTGGACACACCATCCTGTTGCGGTGTTCCTGGCAGAGTCCATTATGATAAGATCCCATATCCCTCAAGATGATCACGAAACCCTGTGGACAAGAATTCTGCACTTTGATATAAACGAAGTGCCTCAATACTTTTCCCGAGATTGTTTTGTACTTCAGTCTTAAATTCTTTGTGTAGGGTCTTGGAGCGTTCTAGATTGTCGAGATAGCGGAAGCATTATAAAAAAATCTACTCCAAACTTTGTCCAAGAACATAAACCATTAAATCCCAAAGCAAAATCTATTCCACAAGATGCTTACCTTTAAGTCTTTGTTAAATCGATTAAAGAAGAACTTTCGGATCTTCTTCTCTAAAGCAAGTCCTTACCAAGGGGATGATCTTGATGATCCTTCACTTAATTGCTTACTAGAACAATTAAATGAAGAACAAGAGAGCAAGATGAAGACGAGAGCAAGAGTGGCCGGCCACACTAAGAGAGAGAGAGAGTTTTGTGTGTTTGTGATTATTTGAATAATGAATTAATTTCTAGTATTTCAATTCATCATCCAACTCATAAGCATGGGTCAAAAGTGATTGGTATGGGTTTAAAGGTGCTTTAACCCATACCCCTTAAATAACTCACCTCTTAATCCACAATCACCAACTAAGCATGGTGTTGTGTGGCCCCCACACATGGACCCACCATGTGAGCCGGCCAAGAGGGCTTATTGGGCCCTTAACGGGCCCTTGTTTGGGCCGGCCATGAGACCTCATGGGCCGAGCCCAATTGGCTCGCCCATGTGGTTTTGTGCCGTGTCCAAAAAACGTCCGACCCTTTTTGTCGTTACTTATCAAACAAAATCCGACGCGACATCGACGAAAAAACTCAGTTTTCTCGATTCGCTAATTATTCTCTCAAACCGAACCCATGGCACAAAACCTCCAGTTTTGTCCATGTATTGCTCCTCAACAAACGTTAAGGTTTCCTTGTCTCAAGTTATCTGTCTTGAATATGTGTGACCCTTCAGGCTCATGCCATCGTTGGCAGATCGGCTTAAAAGATCGCTCTTGCCCGATCCATCATAAAGGGCCTCTAGTAAGACGTTATGATTACCCAAGGTGCATGACGATCGATGATTCGACTTAACCTTGTGCGTACAAGTCAGTATTCTAAAAATGAGTGATAAATCAAGAAACAGTGATTACAAGTCAGTTTTCAGTCATCTCAGATATCAAGAAACAGTGATTGATAAATTAGGATGACCATTCTATGCCTATTGATCAATCTGGATATCGGTTTGATAAAAGGACAGTGACATGTACGATAACAGGTTAAGTCGAATAATCGATAATCACGAACATTGGATAATCATAATGTCTTGCTAGAGGCCACTTATAATGGAAAGGGTAAAATAGTAATTTTACCAGTGTGCCAATTGCTCGTGAGCCTAGAGGGTCACACGCATTAAGCACGATACATGACAATTAATTATGGATGAAAATTGAGAATGATTCGGTAGATTTCTGGCCTAAGGTTTTAACTAGACGGTTGAAGAAAGCAATTCGAGGAAAATGAACTGTTTCGTCTAAACCGAAATTAGAACTCAATTTAATGGGTTTGATTTGGGTTTTGGTTAAACGGGCTTAAAGCCCATTTAGGGATTTAAGTGCTGAATGAGAACAAATGAAAATAGAGTGTTTATGGAGGATGGATATGCAATTTTGATTTGAAAAATTCAATTTTATTTTTTCAAATTAAAATTCCAATATTTTCATAACTTCCCCTAATTTTCAGCAACCACTTCCCCTAGGCCGACTTGTGTTTTCATCGATGAGAAGAGGTAATTTTCATATTCAAAAATGTATATATAACATGTTGAATTTACATTAAGATCAAGCTTTATTTCGATCACCACGGTTACATAACGTCCGCTGCATGATATTTATCGAATGGAACCCGTGGTGATCTCTTTCACCGAGCCCATTGGGCTCGGCCCATGAGGTCACGTGACCAGCCCAACAAGGGCCCTTTTTGGGCCCAATAAGCCCAATGTGGCCGGCCACCTTGGTGGGTCCAAGGGTGGGGGCCACACACACCATGCCTAGTTGGTGATTGTTGATTAAGAGGTGAGTGATTTAAGGGGTATGGGTAATGACACCTTTAAACCCTTGCTTTCACCTTTTAACCCATACTTTTACCTTTTGACCAATGCTTATGAGTTAATGAAGTAGAAAAGATCAAGAGATCAATTTTCACTCACTCACGTCCTCTCTCTCTCTCTCCTTTGCTGGCCAAGTCCCCTCTCTCCTCTCTTTTTGCTCTCTTGTTCTTCACTAATTTTTCTAGTAGGCATTAAGTGAAGGATCTTGAAGATCATCCCCTTGGCGTGGACTTGCTCTAGAGAAGATCACAAAGTTCTTCTTTATCCATTCAACAAAGACTTAAAGGTAAATTTCTTGTGGAATAGATTTTGCCTTGGGATTCAATGGTTCATGTTCTTGGACAAGGTTTGGAGTTGCTTTTGTCAAATGCTTCCTCTATCTCAATGTTAAAGAACGCTCCAAAACCCTACAGTGGTATCAGAGCGTGGTTAACCCTCTTAATCTTTGTCTTGTTGAACTTGTTTCGGTTTTATGATGATTTGCATGCCATATTATTGATAACATGTTTTTAATGCTTTTTGGGTAAATTGCATGAAATATGTTATTTTTGGAAAATATATTGAATTTGGAATTTTGAAAGAGATCACCACGGGTTCCAAACGATGAATATCATGCAGCGGACTTTATGTAACCGTGGTGATCGTAAAAAGCTGATATTTACCTCCCGTAATCGACAAAAACACAAGTGTAGTGTTCTCTCTATCAAGTCCACACAAGCACCACAACCGAAATGATTTTTCACTCAATATTTTGATAGAAATTTTGAGAGAAAACAAGAGCAATAATGGAGGTAGAGAGGGAGCTGAAAATCGACAATGAGGGAGAGAGAAAGGAGGAGAAGTTGCTGAAAAATTCAAGAGATAATTGAATAGATATTATGTGATTTTTAATTTGAAATTACATTGAATTTCAAAATTAAAATTGCATTATCTATCCCATTATTCTTTCTTATTTGCAATTGATCCCTCTCTTATCTTAAATCCCTAAATGTGCTTTAAGCCCGTTTAACTAAAACCCAAATTAAACCCATTAACTTGAGTTCTAATTTTTGTTTAGTCAAAACGGCTCAATTTCCTCGAATTGATTTCTTCAACCGTCTGGTTAAAACCTTAGGCCAGAAAACTACCGAATTGTTCTCAATTCTCATCCATAATTATTTTCATGTATCGTGCTTAATGCGTGTGACCCTCTAGGCTCCCGAATAATTGGCAGACTAGTAAAATTACTACTTTACCCTTTCCATCATAAGTGGCCTCTAGCAAGACATTATGATTATCCAATATTCGTGTTTATCGATTATTCGACTTACCCTGTTATCGTACATGTCACTGTCCTTTTATCAAACCGATATCCAGATTGATCAATAGGCATAAAATGGTCATCCTAATTTATCAATCACTGTTTCTTGATATCTGAGATGACTGAAAACTGATACTAAGGTATCACCTGCATGGCCATGCTATTTCTTCAGTCATACTCATCAAGTGGCCTAAACGGATATCTTTCGCATACCGAAGTATGAGTGATAAATCCCTCAGACGCCTTTCGAGTTCACTAGTGCGATAAATGCCAAAGCCAATCGAAGCCGTTATAGCTACCCTTTTACAAATAACGTTAGACTAGGTCAAACTTAGGTATTTGTTACATAATGTACACAAAGACTCCTTGGTCTTAGGATATAATAACAAGTTACGATATGTGAGTATCTCATAACTGGATCTATGCAGCATACTCACAATCGGGTTGTCCGATATCATCGACCTGATGATGTCTATGATATGACTCCGGCACATACTTTGCCATGATCAGTAGAGCGTGATCACAAGGAGTTAGTCTCATACTGATTGCTTCAGAAAAAAGCTTAGCTGATCAGGGACTCATCAAATGTAATTCTTTCTGATCTGTAGATCTACTATTAGTGGTTATACACATAATGACATAGATCAAATTACATTCGATATATTACTACAACACATTAGTAATATATGCCGATTTATTTATTCGGAAAGATGATAAAACATTACGTATGTAGATCACTTTTATATTGGACTGGGGCATAACTCTAACAAATTTTTCGGATTTTATTGGATTTGTCGGGTCCTAGAAGAGACTCTCGGGGAGCCGGATCGGAGGTACCAGACGGAGGTCACCGGAGGCCGGGAGAGGCCGGCGGTGACCGGGGCCATCCCTCCTCTGGGCCGAGGCCGAGAGGAGAGGCAAGCTCGGTTTGGGCTTTTCTAGGCCCAAACTGAGCCGTGATGTTGGGCTCGGCCCAATGGGCTTTGCCCGACTTGGTTCGTGCACGTTGATTATGTCTGTGGATGAACTCGCGATCCAATATTTCGAAAACTTTTAAATTTGATCGGTTTCAATAAACCGTTTTTCGAAAAGGTCTAGTTTCGATAAACCCGACCAAGCAACTTGGCAAAATTAAAATCGGAATAATTGCATATTATTTGATAACATGTTTGTGTGATAACATGTTGGATGATGTGATGAGATGTATGATGCATTAATAGGCCATTACATTTTATCGTTTTCATGGTTTGCACACCGTCAATGTTAGCGTGTAATTATTCTTTCATTCGAATCCATAAAGTGTAATTATTTTTTGTCCGGTCTAGGAACCGAGTATTAATTGTAATTACTACTCAAAGACGAGAAGGATGGAAAATCGAGCACAATGACGGTCTTGGAGGAAGTCCAAGAGCAAGTGGGTGCCCGAATGAGAAAGACGAGAAGACGTGATGTCTCGTAGAATCTTAAGAATAGGATGGGCTATTGGTGCATGTTTAAACGCTTTATGCTTGCTTGCTTTAATTATTAGAAATAATTGTATGCTTGCATGCTTAGCTTATAAGTTTATAAGCAATCAACTCACATGCAAAGATTAAAATAGATTTTAATTGTTTGCATGATTAAAGCGTTGTGAACCATCATCGCACGGGTTGTGATGGATGAGTTCGATTTTGAAACATGTTTGCACGGGTTGCAAATGACGACTTCAAAACAAGATTGTATATGATACAATTAGAAATGTCACAACACGGGTTGTTGATGACGGGTTCGTAATTGTACTAAGATACTTTCGAAGTATTAAACACAACCAAATCACAACATAACTTGAGTCAAGTGAGATGCCACCCAAATTCACACCCATGTACAAACATTTTATCGGTGTCGTGCGCCTTAACGGAGCATCGATGGAATGGGTTCTATATGGAAATTGTAAATTTTGTGGGATGTCGTGCACCTTAGCGGAGCATCTGCACAAAGTTAACGCATTAGTGAAGGTTGGTTGACTCGACCACGATTCTTGGCTTGAGGTCGAGCTGGGGCATCGGAAGGGTAAGCCATGTGCTTTTGCAGATACCTTGACCAAGAGTTACACGGGTTGTAATTGGATGGACGTCCTACCTAAATGAGTCAATTGGAGCGATGCGCCTTAGCGTACTTCAAATGACACATAAGGGATCTTGGTTTAAAGATTCTAAACCTTGGAATCGGATGGTTGGTGTTTAATTCGGATCTTCGTAAATTTATTCAACTTTTCTGATTAAATTTACTTTCTTCGTGTAGAAATGGCTAGTAATTCAACAAACTCGTCTAATTTTTCGTTGAGGACTATACTTGAAAAGTGTAAACTCAATGGGACAAATTATCTGGACTGGGACAGAAATTTACGACTTGTGTTAAAGTTGGAATGCAGGGAGTATGTCCTTGACAAGGCTATCCTGGTGGAGCCAGCTACCAACGCAACGAGGGTCGTTAAGGATGCGTACCAGAAACACCTTAGCGACTCTATCGATGTTGCGTGTGTCATGCTGGGCTGCATGGAGGCGGACCTCCAGAAGCAGTTTATGGAGCTATCCCATTATTCGTTTGCAATGTTTGCACAGATCAAGAATATGTTCATAGAGAAAGTACGTATTGAAGAATATACTATTCTCCGAGAACTCATTATGGAAATGCTCACACTGTTGGAGGTTTATACATATTAAATATGCAAAACTCGAGATCCAACATGCTCTATAATGTAAATGCTAAGAGGTTTAAAGCTAATGATTTAGACCAAACTCTAATTTGGCATTGTCGTCTAGGTCACATAAATGAGAAACGCATCTCAGCGCTTCACAAGCGCGGACTTCTAAGTCAATTCGAATTCCAAACGATTAATAGATGTGAAGCTTGTTTAATGGGCAAGATGACTAAAGCGCCCTTCATTGGTTTAGGTGAGAGGGCTGGTGATCTATTGGGTCTAATACATTCAGACGTATGTGGACCAATGAGTACACCAGCCAGAGGTGATTTAGGCTACTTTATAACATTTACTGATGATTTCAGTAGATATGGTTATCTCTATCTCATGAGACATAAGTCCGAAGCCTTTGATAAATTCAAGGAGTTTAGGACTGAAGTAGAAAACCAACTCGGAAAGAGTATCATGGCACTCCGTTCTGATCGAGGTGGAGAATACTTATCCGAGGAGTTTCTTAGTCATCTTACTAAAACTCGAATACCATCTCAGTGGACTCCGCCAGGAACACCGCAACTCAATGGTGTGTCCGAGCGAAGGAATCGTAAATTGTTGGATATGGTTCGATCGATGTTAAGTCTCACTGATCTCCCGATCTCCTTTTGGGGTTACGCTCTACAAACGGCCGCGTTCATAATAAATAGTGCTCCGTCGAAAGCAGTGGAAGGGACATAATTCGAGAAATGGTACGGGAAGGATCCCGTTTTGTCCTTCCTGAAAATCTGGGGTTGCGAGGCTTATGTAAAACGGTTGCTTGCAACCAAGCTCAAACCGAGATCAGATAAGTGCACTTTCGTCGGATATCCAAAAGAAACAAAAGGATACTACTTCTACAAACCAAGCGAAAACAAAGTTTTTGTCGCCCGAGGTGGGATATTCTTGGAAAAGGAATTTATTTCCAAGATAATCAATGGGAGGGCTATTCATCTTGATGAGGTTCTAGATGAGATAGTCACTCAGGAACCACTGGACGAACCATTGGAAGAAGTAGAGCCCGAAGTGGTCGTTGAGCAAGAACCAATAGCTATAGTTAATGAGGACGGTCCAAGGTGGTCTGAAAGGATATGTCATGCACCTATCAGATACGGTTTCCTAGTAACTGGAGGTGATGATTTAGTGTTAGTGGACAATGATCCAGCTACCTTTCGAGAGGCCCTTGACGAAACCTACTCTAAGAAATGGCTGGAAGCCATGAGTGAAGAAATGCAATCCCTGACATAAAAGTCATTGGGTATAAATGGATCTTTAAAATGAAGATAGACATGGATGGCAAACCTCAGACCTATAAAGTAAGACTGGTAACAAAGAGTAATAGGCAAGTCCACGGAATTGACTATGAAGAAACCTTTTCTCCAGTAGCTATGGTCAAATCTATCCGCATTCTACTTTCCGTAGCAGCGTATCATAATTAAGAGATATGGCAAATGGACGTCAAAACCGCCTTCCTTAATGGGAAGTCAGCTTAGGACATTTATATGTCCCAGCCTGAGGGTTTTGAGGATCCTAAGAATAAGGGAAAGATTTGCAAGTTGCTCAAATCAATTTATGGTTTGAAGCAAGCATCTCGGAGTTGGAATCAACGTTTTGATGAAGTTGTGAAATAGTTTGGCTTCATCAAGAACGATGATGAACCTTGCGTGTATAAAAAGGCAGACGGGAGCAAAGTAGTCTTTTTGGTGCTCTATGTTGATGACATATTGCTCATTGGAAATGATGTCCCTACCTTGCTCTTAACAAAGACTTGGTTAGGTGAGTGTTTCGCAATGAAGGACTTAGGCAAGGCTTCTTACATCTTGGAGATCAAGATATATAGAGGCCGTGTCAAGCGGGTCTTGGGCTTAAGTCAAAGCACCTATATAGACAAAGTGCTGAAAAGATTCTCAATGCATAATTCAAAGAAAGGACTACTGCCCATGCGTCATGGCATAAAGCTTACCAAGAAACAGTGTGCTGAGACACCTGCAGAGCTAGCAAGAATGAATGAGATCCCATATTTTTCGGCTATAGGGTCTATAATGTATGCCATGATATGTACGAGACCGGATGTCTCGTATGCCCTAAGCTGTACCAGTAGACATCAACCCAAACCCGGTGAGGAACACTGAATTGCCGTCAAGGCAATTCTCAAATATTTGAGAAAAACCAAAGACGCTTTTCTTGTATACGGGGGAAGAAATGATGATCTAGTCGTCAAAGGATATATGTATGGATCAGGAGTTTTATGGCTGGGTTAGGTGTAATTCAAAACCCATCTAACCCAGTAGACTTATATTGTGACAACACCGGGGCCATTGCGCAAACTAAGGAACCCAGAGCACATGACAAATCCAAACATGTACTCAGGAAATATCACATCATCCGCGACATTGTTGCTAGAGGTGACGTTAAGATCCACTACATTGCATCTGATGATAACACAGCCGACCCCTTGACCAAGGCTCTTCCTCAAGTGAAACATGATAAACATGTTAAGTCAATGGGTATAGACTGGGACTTAGATTGGAACTAGGGGCAAGTGGGAGATTGATAGAATTTTTGTGCCCTAGTCCAATTGTTAGTAGTCTATAAATGTCTATGTATGATTATCATCATTTGTAATATATATAACGGGTTTGTATTACTTATGTGTTGAAGTAATATGTTAAGCATGATCTGATTTATGACCACTAAAGTTGTAGAACCATAAATCTGTATGGATCACACTTAACGAGTCCCTGGTCAATATACGCTTCGATAGAAGCGACTAGTATGAGGATGGTTCTAAATGATGTAGTTCTACTTGTCATAGGGATGAGGGATCCCGGAATCATATCATAGATATTATGAGATAATTGATATCGGACGACCCGTTTTGAATAAGTGTTTCATAGATTAAGCCATGAACATATTCAAATGCGATAGCTTGTCGCGATATTCTTAGACCAAGGAGTCTTAGTGATTGCTATGCAATGTACGTGCGGCTTTAACTTGCGCCTAAGGCTTTCCGTAACAAGATTGCAATAACGGGCATGATTGGGTGGCGGAACGGGTTGCATGAGTGACATGAAAGACGGCTAAGGGATTTATCCCTCGTAATACGATATGGGAAAGATATCCGTTAAAGGCCTCTTGATCGAGAGTGACTGAGAGAAAGAGCATTGCCATCCCAGTGATACGGGTTATCAGTTCTCAGCCATCTCACATATCAAGTAACAATGATTGATTGAACAAGGATGACAACTCTATGCCTTGTGATCAATCGGGATATCTAGAGATAATAGGATAGTGACTTGTAAGCACAAGGTAAAATCGAATCATCGATCATCATGCACCTTGGGTAATCGCAACGTCTTACTAGAGACGACTTATGATCCATCGGACAAGAGAGATCTTTTGTGCCGATCTGCCAACGGTGGCATGAGCCTGGAGGGTCACACACATACAACACGGATAACTTGAGACAAGGAAACCTTAACGTTTCTTGAGGAGCAATACATGGAAAAAACTGAAGGTTTTGGGCCATGGGTTCGGTTTGAGAGAATAATTAGCGAATCGAGAAAACTGAATTTTTTCGTCGATGTCATGTCGGACTTTGTTTGATAAGTAACGACAAATATGGTTGGGCGATTTTTGGACACGACACGAAACCACATGGACGAGCCCATTGGGCTCGGCCCATGAGGTCACGTGATCCTCCCAACAAGGGCCAATTTTGGGCCCAATAAGCCCAATGTGGCCGGCCACCTTTGTGGGTCCAAGGGTAGGGGCTACACACACCATGCTTAGTTGGTGATTGTTGATTCAGAGGTGAGTGATTTAAGGGGTATGGGTAATGACACCTTTAAACCCATGCTTTCACATTTTAACCCATACATCCACCTTTTGACCCATGCTTATGTGTTAATGTAGTAGAAAAGATCAAGAGATCAATTTTCACTCACTCACATCCTCTCTCTCTCTCCTTGGCCGGCCAAGTCCCCTCTTTCCTCTCTTCTTGCTCTCTTGTTCTTCACTTAATAGTTCTAGTAGGCATTAAGTGAAGGATCTTGAAGATCGTCCCCTTGGTGTGGACTTGCTCTAGAGATGAAGATCACAAAGTTCTTCTTTATCGATTCAACAAAGACTTAAAGGTAAATTTCTTGTGGAATAGATTTTGCCTTGAAATTTAATGGTTCATGTTCTTGGACAAGGTTTGGAGTTGCTTTTGTTAAATGCTTCCGCTATCTCGATGTTAAAGAACGCTCCAAAACCCTACATGTCATGCATGTTGCAGTTCATGATGAACCAACATACATTGAAGGGAAAGTTGACAGGACCATATCGACCTTCAACTCATTAGTAAATTCGACACCGAGCCGGGCAAGGTGCTTGAATTGACCCTTTATTTCCAGGACATGATGGCTGACTGAAACTCTAGATAGCATCTTAGTGAACATCAAACCCTTAACGAACTTGAGCCTTTCGGTCCTAGCCTGCTCCTAGCGAATGAGTCTGCACTAATCTCCATCAATTTTTTTTTGGAGATTACCCTCCATCGTGCTCAGCATGATCAATCCCACGTTAAGATGCCTTTTGAGAGTTCAAAACACTCCTCTTGGAACCAACATCTGGCATAGGGGAAATGAGCTCGTCAAACACATATTCCTTCCTCTCGAGTTTGAGTACAATTCTCAAATTACGCTCCTAGTCGAGGAAGTTCGCGCTACTAAGTTTCTCCTTCTCCAGGATCGACTTTAGTGACATGACGTGCATTTGGCTCGGTGCCATTATCTATACAGATAAATAAATTCAAGTTAGATTCTGAATTTAACTCTTAAGATTTGTTGCAAAACATTTTGACCATTTTGATTCTTCGCCAGAATCAAGAACCAAGACCCCTGATTCACCCGCTTTGATGTGACCTAATGCATCAACGCTTCAATTAGGCTATGTAGGTAGGAGTACTTTCCAATCACATATAATGTGACTCTCGGCCAGAAGATATGTACAAAGTACATAGGCATTGTTCTGTCTAATGTTCTAGGTCAACGCAATCGTAGACTTGTGGACCAAAACTTGATTGGAGAGAGTTAATGCATCTACGCCCCAAAGGAAACTCTCCACATCTTCTAGCATTGCTTCCACGAACGCTCTACTAACGCACACGTCATTTGTCGCCTAGTCGGGTTAACTAATTAATGACATGAGGACCAGAACTAGAACTGGAGAGAGCTAATGCATCTACGCCCTAAACAAAATTGTCCACCTCTTTGAGCTTTACTTCCACGAACGCTTTGCTAACGCACACGACGTTCGTGGTCACACAATTTCATTGAGTGTCAAAATTGGAAAGCATCATCGATGATTCAATTTTTATTTTTATATGGTCTAGTTTTGCGAGACATGTACTAGGTACATTCTCTACATGACAACTCTTCATCCGTATCGGGTACGATGATATGTTTCATTTTTTTATTAAAAATTGTAGTTACGACGTTTTTAGTGATTGGCTTATTTTTAAGAAACTAGAATAGATGTCATAAAAATTGTCGAAAGATCGTATGTGACATCTTTGATGACATTATTGGCGACATTTTGGCTGACATCCTGTTCGACGCAAATCAGGAAAGTCCCTGCTCTTCATAAAGTACGACTACAATTAGGACTTGTGAAAGTTCCGACGCATCTCCAATTCTAGAAAGAAGAAAGACGGTGATAAAGATGAAACCCATTATGGTTAGTACTCATACTCGATTGCTATAAATGCTTAGGCTACCCCCTTAGAAATCGTGTGGTTCTTTTATTGTTTCCTAGCAATAATTTACAAAGCTCTTAGACGTGAAGGTGTGCAGGTTGAGAGGCTGAAGATTGTGCTGAGGATATTGTGTATCACCTTAACTAAAGAGAGTTAGGTGATTGAGAGTTTACTAATCGCGTGAGTGAAGACTGCACGCAACCAAAACGTTCAACGACGACTTGAACTGACAGAGCAAGGCGATTGCTCGAAGAGTTGAATGAAGACGGTGTCTTGGATTTAGGGGGAGAACCTGAGATAGGTTTGCACTTGTAATAGTAGCCTAAAGTATAGATCTTGTGATGATAAAAGGTACTTGTATATTTTGACATATTACCGATAGTGAAACCCTTCCACTAGGCTGAGAGCCCCCAGACGTAGCTGACATTGCACCAAACTGGGTAAAAAATTTGTTGTGTCGTTATTTATTACGTTTGATATTAACTGTCCTTCTTCATCTACGCAAGTTGTCATATACTGTGTTATAACATTATACATAACATTGTGTGTGGCATCTTGAATAACTGTGTGATCAAAATTTCAATTGGTATTAGAGGGGGCACCTACATCTTTAGGTGAGTTCCTAATAGAAAAAGTCTGATCATCAAGATGGACAATACCAGAGAAGGAGGATCTATCAACCGACCACCGGTTTTAGATGGAAGTAACTACGGCTATTTGAAGGCTCGCATGTTTGCCTTCATGAAGTCCCTTGACAATAAAACATGGAAAGCTGTGATCAATGGTTGGAATGCCCCACAACTCAGTGATAGTGATGGTAACCCCATCGGCCCAAAACAAGAAAAGGACTAGACAGATAACGAAGATGAGGAATCACTGGGAAACTCTCGAGCCCTGAATGCTATGTTTAATGGTGTTGACAAGAATGTATTCATACTAATCAACACATGCACGATTGCCAAATCCGCATGGGATTGATAGCTTTACTTTCAGCATGAATATTGTATCTATATCTCTTGTTGAAAAAGAAGGTTACTATTTTGATATTAAGAACGGTTTTTTTAATATTATGCGCAATAACATGTATTATGGAAATGCTCACACAGTTGGAGGTTTATACATATTGAATATGCAAAACTCGAAATCCAACATGCTCTATAATGTTAATGCTAAGAGGTTCAAAACTGATGATTTAGACTAAACTCTAATATAACATTGTCGTCTAGGTCACATAAACGAGAAACGCATCTCAGCGCTTCATTATCGCGGACTTTTAAGTCAATTCGAATTCCAAACAATTGAAAGGTGCGAGACTTGTTTAATGGGCAAGATGACTAAAGCACCCTTCACCGGTACAGGTGAAAGGGCAGGTGATCTATTGGGTCTAATACATTAAGACGTATGTGGACCAATGAGTACACCAGCCAGAGGTGGTTTAGGCTACTTTATCACATTTACTGATGATTTAAGTAGATATGGTTATGTCTATCTCATGAGACATAAGTCTGAAGCTTTTGATAAATTCAAAGAGTTTAGGACTGAAGTAGAAAACCAACTCGGGAAAAATATTAAGGCACTCCGTTCTGATCGGGGTGGAGAATACTTATCCAAGAGTTTCTTAGTCATCTTACAGAATGTGGAATACTATCTCAGTGGACTCCGCCAGGAACACCGCAACTGAATGGTGTGTCCGAGCGAAGAAATCGGACATTGTTGGATATGGTTCGATCAATGTTAAGTCACACTGATCTCCCAATCTCCTTCTAGGGTTACGCTCTACAAATGGTCGCGTTCATAATAAATAGGGCTCCGTCGAAAGCAGTGGAAGGGAGATCATTCGAGATATGGTACGGGAGGGAACCCGTTTTGTCTTTCCTAAAAATATGGGGTTACGAGGCTTTTGTAAAACGGTTTCTAGCAACCAAGCTCGAACCAGGGTCAGATAAGTACACTTTCGTCGGATATCTTAAAGAAACAAAGGGATACTACTTCAATAAACCGAGCGAGAACAAAGTATTCGTCGCCCGAGGTGGGATATTCTTGGAAAAGGAATTTGTTTCCAAGACAGTCAGTGGGAGGACTATTCATCTTGATGAAATTATGGATGAGATAGTCAACCAGGAACCGGGTGACGACCCCTTAGAAGAACTAGAGCCAAAAGTGGTCGTTGAGCAAGAACCAATAGCTGCAGTTATTGAGGACGGTCCAAGGCGGTCTGAAAGGACCAGTCATGCACCTATGAGATACGGTTTTCTTGTAACTGGAGGTGATGAATTGGTGTTAGTGGACAATGATCCAGCTACCTTTCGAGAAGCCATGGACGGAAGAAATGCAATCCATGTCGGATAATCAAGTGTGGGACTTGGTAGATCAAACCCCTAGCGTAAAAGTCATGAGGTGTAAATGGATCTTTAAAATAAAGATAGACATGGATGGTAAACCTCAGACCTATAAAGCCCGACTTGTAGCAAAAGGTTATAGACAAGTCCACGGAATTGAATATGAGGAAATCTTTTCTCCAGTAGCTACGGTCAAATCTATTCGCATTCTACTTGTCATAACAGCTTATCGTAATTATGAAATATAGCAAATGGATGTCAAAACTGCTTTCCTTAATGGGAGGTTAGCTGAGGACGTTTATATGCCCCAACATGAGGGTTTTGAGGATCCAAAAAATAAGGGAAAGATTTGTAAGTTGCTAAAATCAATTTACGGTTTAAAGCAAGCATCTCGGAGTTGGAACCAGCATTTTGATGAAGCTGTGAAAAAGTTTGGCTTCATCAAGAACGGTGATGAAACTTACGTATACAAAAAGGCAGATGGGAGTAAGGTAGTCTTTTTGGTGTTCTATGTCGATGACATATTGCTCATTGGAAATGACGTCCCTACCTTGTTTTTGACAAAGGCTTGGTTAGGTAAGTGTTTCGCAATGAAGGACTTAGGCAAGACTTCTTATATCTTGGGGATCAAGATATATTGATATCGTGCCAAGTGGGTCTTGGGCTTAAGTCATAGCACCTATATGGATAAAGTGTTGCGAAGATTCTCAATGCAAAATTCCAAGAAGGGACTGCTACCTATGCGTCATGGAATAAAGCTTAGTAAGAGTGAGTGTGCTGAGACACCTGAAGAGCTAGCAAGAATGAATGAGATCCCATATGCTTCGGCAAAAGGGTCCATAATGTATGCCATGATATGTACCAGACTGGATGTCTCGTTCGCCTTAAGCTGTACCAGTAGACATCAATCCAAACCCGGTGAGGAACACTGGATTGCAGTAAAGGCAATTCTCAAATATTTGATAAAAAACAAGGACACTTTTCTTGTATACGGGGGAATGAGTGATGATGATCTAGCCGTCAAAGGATATGTTGACGCTAGTTTCCAGACACACCCTGATGACTTGAAGAGTTAGTTAGGATATGTGTTTACGTTCAACAGTGGAGCATTCAGCTGGAAAAGCAAGAAGCAGGACACCATCGCCGACTATACAACGGAAACTGAGTATATCGACGCATCAGAAGCAGCAAAGGAGGCTGTATGGATCAGGAGTTTCATGGCTGGGTTAGGTGTAATTCAAAACCCTTCTAACCCAGTAGACTTATATTATGACAACACCGGGGCCATTGCGCAAGCTAAGGAACCCATAGCATATGACAGATCCAAGCATGTACTCAAGAAGTATCACATCATCCGCGACATAGTTGCTAGAGGTAAAGTGAAGATCCACTACGTTGCATCTGATGATAACACAACCGACCCCTTGACCAATGTTCTTCATCAAGCAAAACATGATAAACATGTTAGGTCAATGGGGATAGAATGGGACTTAGATTGGAACTAGTTGCAAGTGGGAGATTGATAGCAATTTTGTGCTCTAGTCCAATTACTAGTAGTCTTTAAATGTCTATGTATATTAATCATCGTTTGTATTACTTATGTGTTGAAGTAATATGTTGAGCATGATCTGATTTATGACCACTAAAGTAGTAGAACCATAAATCTGTACAGATCACACTTAACAAGTGCCTGGTCAATATACGCTTCAAATAAAGCGACCAGTATGAGGATGGCTCTCAACGATGTAGTTACGCTTATCATAGGGATGTGGGATCCCGGAATCATATCATAGATATCATGAGGTGATTGGTATCAGACGACCCGCTTTGAATAGTGTTTCATAGATTAAGCCATGAACATAGTCAAATGCGATAGCTTGTCACATTATACTTAGACCAAGGAGTCTTTGTGATCGCTATGCGGTCAACGTACGGCTTTGACTTGCGCCTAACGCTTTCCGTTACACGATTGCAATAACGGGCATGATTGAGTGGCGAACGGATTGCATGAGTGACACGAAAGATGGCTAAGGGATTTATCCCTCGTACTACGGTATGGGAAAGATATCCGTTTAGGCCGCTTGATCGAGATTACCTCAGAGGAAGCGCATGGCCATGCCAATGATACGAGTTATCAATTCTCAGTCGTCTGGCATATCAAGTAACGATGATTGATTAAACAAGGATGACGACTCTATGCCTTGTGATCAATCAGGATGTCTAGATATAATAGGATAGGGACTTGTACGCACAAGGTTAAATCGAATCATCGATCATCATGCACCTTGGGTAATCATATTGTCTTACTAGAGACCACTTATGATGGATCAGGCAAGAGAGATTTCTTGCGCCGATCTGCCAACGGTGGCATGAGCCTAGAGGGTCAGACACAAACAATATGGATAACTTGAGACAAGGAAACATTGGCGTTTCTTGAGGAGCAAGACATGGCCAAAACTGAGGGTTTTAGGCCATGGGTTCGGTTTTGTGAGAATGATTAGTGAATCGAGAAAATTCAGTTGGTCGTCGATATCGCGTCGGACTTTGTTTGATAAGTGACGACAAATGGTTGCATAAATTTTGGACACGACACGCTACTGCATGGGCGAGCCCATTGGGCTCCGCCCATGAGGTCACTAGGCCGGCCCAACAAGGCCCAATAAGCATGGGATGGCCGGCCACTTGGTAGGTCCAAGTGTTGGGGCCACACACCATGCTTAGTTGGTTTTGTGGATTATGATGAAGAGTGATTTGTGGGATTACGTTATGACTTACCTTTTAACCCATGCCTTCATCATTTGTTACTTTAATCAATCAATTTTATTAGATGTTGAAGTAGACAAAATATCACAACAATTTTAATAACTCTCACTCTCTCTCCTTCACAAGGTGGCCGGCCACTCTCCCTCTCCCTCTTCATTTGCTTTCTTGTTCTTCACACTCTAGTTCTAGTAGGCTAAGTGTGTTGGATCATAAGGATCATCCTCTTGGTGTGGACTTGCTCTAGAGAATAAGATCATCTAGTTCTTCTTTCTTGATTCAACAAAACTAAAAGGTAAAGTCTTGTGGAATAGTTTTTCCTTGAGATTTAATTGTTTATGTTCTTGGACAGATTTTGGAGTTTGTATTGTTATTGCTTCCATTATTTTGATCATCTTGAATGCTCCAAATCCCTACAGGAATATCATGGCTGTTGCATATGCAGGAACAACCAAGGTTTGAGAACAAAAGCTGCAATGCTTGACAACCAACTTCGAAGCTCTTGTCCTGAAAGAGAATGAATCAATCGCTGAATTCAACGTTCGAATTCGAGATCTAGCCAATAAATCCTATTCTCTTGTCGAACAAATGTCTGATGAAAAACCCTGCGTGCTCTTAGCCCTAGGTTTAAGATAAAGATCACCGCAAATGAGGAAGTTCATGACCTCAAGATCTTAAAATTTGATGAATTGATGGGATTTCTAATGACCTATGAGCTATCTCTACCCAATATCGACAAAAGGAATAAAGGAGTTGCCTTCAAAAGCTCAACACACAAGCAACTAGAATCTGAGGATTTTGACTCTGACGAAGACATCGATGCTACAATGGCCCTTCTCACAAAAAATTACAACAAAGTCATGAGAAGATTCAGTCGAATGGGCGGAAGGAATGGTACAACAGATGCAAGAAAAAAAGGTACACAGAAAGCTCAGATAGGAGGAAATCTTGACAAACCTAACAGAAGCGGAGAAGAAAATAGTAAGAACAAAGGACCTCAGTGTCATGAATGTGAGGGATGCTGTTATCTTCGCAGAGAATGTCCAAACTTCGTCAAAAGACAAAAATGAGGATATAATGCTACCTTGTCAGATGAGGATAATGAGGATAGTGGTTCTGAGTAGATAAGAAATTTTGTTGCATTCACTACTATCATTTCTTTATATAACATTGATAACTCTACTGATATCAATGATGTCTCTATCATCTAACTCCGAACGAGAATTGGACTAAGGAGCAACTAGTCGAGGCATACAAAAGCTTATATACCAGATTGGTCATGGAAACTCTTATCCTTGATCAACAAGTAGAATGGATCATCATTCTTACCAACGACAAGTCTAGATTTCTAGAGACAATTGTTGAGCTAAAACGAGAAATTACCAGATTTAATGGAGAAATTAGTCTTATGACTTAATCGGTGAAGATGATGAATCCTAGCACAGAAAGCCTTAACAAGATCCTATCAGTAGGAAAGCAGTCCAAAGATATGACAGGACTAGGGTACACACATAAATACCTACTCATTAGCACTCACAAAGTTTGTCCCACAACAAGTCATGGCTGACAAGAAACTACAAGATGACACGACACAACCTACAGGAAAACCTACAACAAATTTCGTAACATCTCTTACCACATGTTCTTGTCAATCAACGGCAAAAAGACATCCTCTACGCAGACATTGATCTTCAAGACTTCCAACTTATCAATATCAGTGGATATGTCATTACTGTGGTCAAGGAGTCACATCTGGCCATTCCGCTTTCAACTCCATGGAAAGAAGCAAGCTCAATTACAACAAAATCAAATGAGATATCGAGGTCATCTCTCGACTCCTCCGAAAACATCCCGCCTTGAATGGAGACCAAAGAATCTAGTCTATCGAGCTAATGTTGAATACACCTCCATGAGTGCTTTAACCAACAAGGACTGGTATCTGGATAGTGGACGTTCTCGACACATGACAGGTACTCCTGAATTTCTATCCAATCTCAAATTATATACAAACTACTAGGTTACTTTTGGAGATGGGATTCGAGCTCGAATCATTGGAAAAGGAGTACTCAAGCATCCAGGAGCTTCTTGCCTAACTGAAGCATTACTTGTAGAAGGACTCAAGGCAAATTAATTAGCATCAGCCAGATTTGTGATTTGGGTTCAGAAGTTAAATTTACAAAAGAAGATTGTATAGTGAAGAATATCTATCAAGTTACTATCCTACAAGGAGTCCGTTCAATCGATAATTGTTACATATGGTCGACCGATTCACATATCGAGAAGTGATGTGTCTTGTCTCTAAAGCAGAAGAAACCAAACTATATCATAGAAAACTTGAACATCTAAATCTTAGGAGCATGTAGAAGGCCATCTCAGAGGAGGCCATTACTGGAATTTGAAACCTGAAGATGTCACACAAGAAGCTACGTATTTGTGTGATTGGAAAGCAATCAAAGATGTCACACAAGAAGCTACATCATATCACCACCTCTCGAGTACTTGAACTAATACACGTTGACCTCATGGGACCAATGCAAGTAGAAAGCTTTGGAGGAAAACGCTACGTATTTGTGTTTGTGGACGATTATTCCAGGTACGCATGGGTTGATTTCCCTCGTGACAAATCAGACACTTTTTCAATCTTCAAGACTCTGTGCATCCAGGTCCAATGAGAAAAGGGGGAGACGATTGGCAAAATAATTTGTCTCCGCAGTGATTATGGTCGAGAGTTCGAAAACACTAAATTTGTAAAATTCTGCAACTCAGAAGGAATAGCCCATGAGTTCTAAGCACCAATAAACCCCCGAATAGAATGGCATTGTCGAGCGCAAAAACAAGACTCTACAGGAGATGGCTAGAGTTATGATGTTAGCCAAGGACATACCTACTCACTTATGGGAAGAAGCACTTAACACTACTTGCCCTATCCATAATCAAGTCACTCTCCGACCAAGTATGACACTAACTCATTATGAAATATGGAGGGGGAGAAAGCCTAATGCTAAATACTTCCATATCTTTTGATCCACCTATTATATTCTGGGTGACAGAGAACCTCGTCGAAAACTTGATCCTAAGAGTGATGAAGGCATCTTCCTTGGCTACTCAAGGAATAGTCGTGCGTTCTAGGTCTTCAACAAACGAAGCAAGACTATGATGGAATCAATCAATGTTGTTGTTAATGACTGTGAAGATGTCCTAGAAGATGCGGCAGACAAAGAAGGAGTCCTAACTGAAGTTTATCCCAACAATGTTAGGAATGATGCTACTACTTATGTCAGTGAGGATGCTTGCAGCAAGCCAGAAGACAATGATGCTAGTTCAAGTGACAATAACGATCAGTCAGTTCCTGAAGCCAGCAACAAGAACCCCTCACGAAGAGTCTAGGCTAATCATCTTGTCTCTAGAGTAATTGGAGATCAAAATGAAGGCATACGGACTCGGACAAAAGCTCCCGTGAATTACAACGAGATGATAGGAAATATATGCTTCATCTCCAAGATTGAATCTAAGAATGTCAACGAAGCCATCAACGATGAGTATTGGGTCAATGCTATGTAAGAGGAACAGATTCAATTTGAGAAAAACCAGGTTTGGGAACTAGTGCCGAAGACAACTGAAGCAAATGTCATTGGCACAAAATGGATCTTCAAAAACAAATCCGATGAGCTTGGAAACTAAAAGGGATTCCCATGGGTTCCATAGATTAATTTCATGCAGCGGATTAAAATAACCATGAGAATCGATGAAGAAAATACGGATCTTATTGAGAAATTCAGCATGCAATTAAACTTTTCAAAACTGAAAATTTACCTTTTAATCGATTAAAACACAAGAGGAGGGTTTCTCTATCAAGTCCACACAAGCACAATAACCTTGATCGGTTTTCTCTCACTCTTGCTAATGAAAATGAGAAGAAGAAGACAAAATGGTTATGAAGGAAAATGGCAGGAGGGTCGGCAATGTGAGGGGGAATGGGAAGAGAGTGCCGAAATTATGAGCCAAAAAGAGGAAATAAAATATTGTGTAATTATCACAATTTATCACAAAAAATCTAATTTTGAATTTTAAGTAAATAATCACACAACTTACCCATTTAAACTGATAATTGCACTCTTGCCCCATTCATGAATTAAAACCCTAAATGGGCTTCAAGCCCATTTAACCAAATCCAAATTAAAACCCATATAACTGAGATCTAATTATGGTTTAGCTAAACCAGTCCAATTTCCCCAACTCGATTTCTTCAACCGTCTAGTTAATAAACCTAGGCTAGAAATCAACCGAATCATTTTCAATTTGACTAAACTGAAAAGCGGATTCTCCCAATTTCCATCCATGGTTATTTTTCATGTATTGTACTTAAAGTGTGTGACCCTCCAAGCTCACGACCCGTTGGCAGACTGGTAAAATTACTATTTTACCCTTTCCATCATAAGTGGTCTCTAGCAACACATTATGATTACCCAACGTTCGTGATTATCGATTATTCGACTTAACATGTTATCGTACATGTCACTGTCCTTTTATCAAACCGATATCCAGATTGATCAATAGCCATAGAATCGTCACCCTAATTTATCAATCACTGTTTCTTGATATCTGAGATGACTGAAAATTGATACTAAGGTATCACCTGCACGGCCGTGCTATTCCTTCTTCTGAAAGGCCACGTCAGGCACCCGTCAGATACAGATTCATGGTGACTGAGGGTGGTGATTTGGGGATAGTAGATTCTAATGATACGACTACCTTTCAAGAAGACATGGGGAGTTCTTATTCCAAGAAAAGGTTGAGAGCTATGAAGGAGGAGATGAAATCCATGCATGACAACCAAGTGTGGAACTTTGTGGATCCAACCCCTGTTGTTAAAACCATCGGTTGCAAATGGATCTATAAGATCAAACATTACATGGATGGAGTTCCTCAAAAGTTGCAGAGGTCCATTTATGGATTGAAGCAGGCTTCTCGAAATGAGAATCTTCTTTTCGATTAAGCCATAAAAGAACTTGGTTTGATGCAAAATGAATATGAACCTCGTGTGTACAAGAGGGTAAATGGGGGTGCAGTCATACGCTTAATGTTATATGTCGATGACATAATTCTTATCAGAAACGACATCCTAACCATACAGGACACAAAAGTTTGGTTAAGGAAGTGTTTCGCGATTAAGGACTAAGGCGAGGCCGCATATATCATGGGGATCAAGATTTATCGAGACCCCCCGAGGATGATACTTGGGCTAAGTCATGGCACTTATATCGACAAGATTTGAAGATATTTTCGATGCGCGAATCAAACAAGGGATTCCTCCTCATCATACATGGCATAAAGCTCAACAAGACTTAGTGTCCAAAAACACGTGATGAGTTGAGGCGTATGTGTGAGATCCCCTATGCATCTGCAATTGGATCCATCATGTATGCCATGGTTTATACGAGACATGATTGCTCTTACGTCCCATCCAGACTGATCCAGATGACTCGCGATCTCAGTGTGGTTACGTGTTTGTGCTCAACGGTAGGGCTTTTAGTTGGAAGAGCTTTAAGCAGCCGACCTTTGCGGATTCCACTACAGAGGCCGAGTACATAGCTGCTTCAAAGGTGGCAAAAGATGTTGTATGGATCCGGAAGTTCATGGTCGGGCAGGACACAATTAAAAACGCGTCCACACCAGTTAACTTGTATTGCGACAACACAAGCGCCATAGCACATGTTGGGATTTTGGGCTCACCAAAACGTCATGGCAGCCGAAGAAACAAAAATTATAACCCAAAATCTGCCCAAGATCTTGAAACCATTAAATCCTAAGGAAAAACCAAATCACAAGATTTTACCTTTCGGTTTGATCGTGAATCTGCCTTGTAAAAAACGTGGGTTTGAAGCTGATAGCATTTTTGTGCCCTAGTCCAATTGCTAGTAGTCTGTAAATGTCTATGTATATTTATCATCGTTTGTAATAAATAAAACGGCTTTGTATTACTTATGTGTTGAAGTAATATATTAAGCATGATCTGATTTATGACCACTAAAGTAGTAGAACCATAAATCTGTACGGATCACACTTAACGAGTCCCTGGTCAATATACGCTTCAATAGAAGCGACCAGTATGAGGATGGTTATCAATGACGTAGTTCTACTTGTCATAGGGATGAGGGATCCCGGAATCATATCATAGATATCATGAGGTGATTGATATCGGACGACCCACTTTGAATAGTGTTTCATAGATTAAGCCATGTGTTGGGGTTTTGTGCCCTAGCACAATGTATTTTCAATCTAATCATGTAATAAAAATTATTAGTTGAAATAAAATCGGCATTCATATTACTAAGTGCTGTAGTAATATCTTAAGTATGGTTGGATTTGTACACATAATAGTAGATCTACAGATCAAATAAAATCTTACTTACGCAGTCCCCGATCAAAATAGCTTCATAAGAAGCGATCGGTATGAGGCTAACTCTAAATGATCACGCTCTACTAATCATGGCCAGAAGGGGGCCAGAGTTAGGTCATAGTATCACCAGTCAGGGGTGATATAGGACGACCCGATCATGAGTATGTTACGTAGACACAGTCATGAACATACTTATATGTCGGCTCATGAAATCACATCCTCAGACGGAAGGACCATTGAGGTCAATATGTAATGAGTGACGAGTTTGACTCAGTGTAACGTCTCCTGTAAAAGGGTTACAATAACGACTGTGATTGGCTCGATCACAAGTTACATAATTTGACTCAATGGATCGCTGAAGGATTTATCCCTCATACGGACATGTGAGCAGATATAAGTTTCGGCCACTTGATGAGTACAACTGAAATACAATACCATGGCCATGCAGTCGATACATAGTATCAGTTATAATTCAGTTAACTCAGAATCAAGAAACAGGACAATAGAACGAGGATAACTTGTCTATGCCTCGTTGTTGTCAAAGATATCAAGAGGATAAAAGGATAGATTCATGTACGATAAGGTTAAGTCGAAATCTCGATAATCACAAGCGTTGGGTAATCATGATGTCTTGCTAGAGGCCACTCATGATGGAAAGGGTAAAATGGTAATTTTACCAGTCCGCCGATGTGTCGTGAGCCTAGAGGGTCACACAGTAAAGGTTGAGTAAAACGGATGGAATCATATGGAGGAATCATAAGAGAGACAAAATCTGGTTTTGGATTAAACGGATTAGACCGATTTCGGTTTAGGACTAAACCGGAAATAAAGAACGTTTAGCAGGACTAATTAATTATAATCTAATTAAATAGATTTAATTAAATTAGCTAAACTAGGCCTAGCCAGAATGGGCTTCTCTACATAATTAATTAAAAGCTTTGGGCTTTAAGCCCATTAAGGCCTTTAATTAATTAAAGTCCAAATAAGGGTTATAAAAGGGTAATTTTCATATTTGAAAATAAAGGGAATTATTTTCCAAAACCCTAGCCGTCACTCCCTCCCTCTCTCCTAGCCGATTTCGGCCACCTCCTCCCCTCGCTCCGTCCGTTTTGCTTGCTTCGATCTTCTAGCAAGGATCGTCGTGAGTATCCCCGGATTGCTCTTCCTGTGTGGACGTTCTTTAGAGGTTACTAAAAATTATTTAGTAACAGAGAGATTTTGAATCAAGGTAAACTTAAAGTTTTATTCTAGTCTAAGATCTCGTGATCAATTCATGATCATGCAAGATCAAAATTATTTCGGATATTTGAGGTTAATTTCTTGTATGGGCATGAAATTATATGATTGGAACCCTCAAATAATTCCTTCACCATGAACATATTCAAATGCGATAGTTTGTCACGATAGCCTTAGACCAAGGAGTCTTTGTGATCGCTATGCAATGTACATGCGGCTTTAACTTGCGCCTAACACTTTCCGTAACAGGATTGCAATAACGGGCATGATTGGGTGGCGGAATGGATTGCATGAGAGACACGAAAGACAGCTAAGGGATTTATCCCTCGTACTACGGTATGGGAAAGATATCCGTTAAAGGCATCTTGATCGAGAGTGACTGAGAGAAAGAGCATGGCCATGCCAGTGATACGGGTTATCAGTTCTCAGCCATCTCACGTATCAAGTAACAATGATTGATTGAACAAGGATGACGGCTCTATGCCTTGTGATCAATCGGGATATCGAGAGATAATATGATAGTGACTTGAACGCACAAAGGTTAAATCGAATCATCGATCATCATGCACCTTGGGTAATCATAACGTCTTACTATAGACCACTTATGATGGATCGGACAAGAGAGATCTTTTGTGCCGATCTGCCAACGGTGGCATGATCCTGGAGGGTCACACACATTCAAGACGGATAACTTGAGACAAGGAAACCTTAACGTTTCTTGAGGAGCAATACATGGACAAAACTGAAGGTTTTGGGCCATAAGTTCGGTATGAGAGAATAATTAGAGAATCGAGAAAACTGAGATTTTTCGTCGATGCCGCGTCCGACTTTGTTTTATAAGTAACGACAAAAAGGGTCGGGCGACTTTTGGACACGGCACGAAACCACATGGGAGAGCCCATTGGGCTCAGCCCATGAGGTTACATGGCCGGCCCAACAAGGGCCCATTTTGGGCCCAATAAGCCCTACATGGCCAGCCACTTTGGTGGGCCCAAAGGTGGGGCCACAACACACCATGCTTAGTTGGTGAATGTTGATTAAGAGGTGAGTGATTTAAGGGGTATGGGTAATGACACCTTTAAGCCCATACCAATCACCTTTTGACCCATGCTTATGAGATTGATGAAGTAGAGAAAGATCAAATAATTAATTACACAATTCTCACTCTCACATCTCTCTCTCTCTCTCTCTCTCTCTCCTTGGCCGGCCACCCCTTGCTCTCCTCTCTTCTTGCTCTCTTTTTCTTCATTTAAATGTTCTAGTAGGCATTAAGTGGAGAAGAAGATCACAAAATTCTTCTTTATCGATTCAACAAAGACTTAAAGGTAAATTTCTTATGGAATAGATTTTGCCTTGGGATTTAATGGCTCAATGTTCTTGGATAAGGTTTGGAGTTGATTTGTTAAATGCTTCCGCTATCT
The DNA here is from genome assembly GCA_963920655.1 of Geranium rotundifolium. Lineage (NCBI taxonomy): Eukaryota > Viridiplantae > Streptophyta > Magnoliopsida > Geraniales > Geraniaceae > Geranium > Geranium rotundifolium. The sequence continues at coordinate 22,116,835 of OY987311.1, read as the reverse complement.
CGATGTTAAAGAACGCTCCAAAACCCTACAGTGGTATCAGAGGGTGGTTAACCCTCTTAATCTTTGTCTTGTTGAACTTGTTTCGGTTTCATGATTATTTGCATGTCATATTTGTTGATAACACGTTTTTAATGCTTTTTGGGAAAATTGCATGAAAAATGTTATTTTTGGAAAATATATTGAATTTCGAATTTTTCGGAAATTATTGGATTTGTCGGATCCGAGAAGAGACTCCCGGGAGAGGCCGGCGGTGACCGGGGCCGTCTCTCCTTTTGGCCGAGGCCGAGAGGAGAGGCAAGCTCGGTTTTGGCTTTTCTAGGCCCAAACCGAGCCGTGATGTTGGGCTCGGCCCAATGGGTTTCGGCCCATTGGCTTGGCCCGACTTGGTTCGTGCACGTTGATTATGTCCGTGGGTGAACCCGCGATCTAATATTTCGAAAACTTTTAAATTTGATCGGTTTCAATAAACCGTTTTTCAAAAAGGTCTAGTTTCGATAAACTCGACCAAGCAACTTGGCAAAATTAAAACCGGAATAATTGCATATTATTTGATAACATGTTTGTGTGATAACATGTTGGATGATGTGATGAGATGTATGATGCATTAGTAGCCCATTAGATTTTATCGCTTTCACGGTTTGCACACCGTTAGTGTTAACGTGTAGTTATTCTTTCATTCGAGCCCATAAAGTGTAATTATTTTTTATCTGGTCTACGAACTGAATATTAATTGTAATTACTACTCAAAGACGACAAGGATGGAAAATCGAGCACAATGACGGTCTTGGAGGAAGTCCAAGAGCTAGTGGGAGACCGAATGAGAAAGACGAGAAGATGTGGTGACTCGTAGAATCCTAAGATTAGGATGGGCTATTGATGCATATTTAACGCTTTATGTTTTCTTGCTTGAATTATTTAAATAATTACATGCTTGCATGCTTAGTTTATAAGTTTAAAAGCCATCACCTCACATTCAAAGATTAAAATCGATTTTAATTGTTTGCAAGTTTAAAGCGTTGTGAACCATCATCGCACGGGTTGTGATGGATGAGTTCAATTTTGAAACGTGTTTGCATGAGTTCCAAATGACGACTTCAAAAGAAGATTGTATATGATACAATTAGAAACGTCACAACACGGGTTGTTGATGACGGGTTCATAATTGTACCAAGATACTTTCGAATTATTAAACACAACCAAATCACAACATAATTTGAGTCAAGTGAGATGCCACCAAAATTCACACCCATGTAGAAACATTTTATCGGTGTCGTGCGCCTTATCGGAGCATCGATTGAATGGGTTCTATATGGAAATGGTAAATTTTGTGGGATGTCGTGCGCCTTAGCGGAGCATCTGCACAAAGTTAACGCATTAGTGAAGGTTGGTTGACTCGACCACGATTCTTGGCCTGAGTTCGAGTTGGGATATCGGAAGGGTAAGCCGTGTGCTTTTGCACATATCCTGACCAAGAGTTACACGGGTTGTAATTGGATGGACGTCCTACCTAAATGAGTCCATTGGAGCGGTGCGCCTTAGCGTACTTCAAATGACAAATAAGGGATCTTGGTTTAAAGATTCTAAACCTTAGAATCGGATGGTTGGTGTTTAATTCGGATCTTCGTAAATTTATTCAACTTTTCTGATTAAATTTACTTTCTTCGTGTAGAAATGGCTAGTAATTCAACAAACTCGTTTAATTTGTCATTGAGGACAAATTATCTGGACTGGGACAGAAATTTACGACTTGTGTTAAAGTTGGAACGCAGGGAGTACGTCCTTGATAAGGCTATCCCGATGGAGCCAGCTGCCAATGCAACGAGGGTCGTTAAGGATGCGTACCAGAAACACCTTAGCGACTCTATCGACGTTGCACGTGTCATGCTGGGCTGCATGGAGGCGGACCTCCAGAATCAGTTTATGGAGCTATCCCATGATCTGTTTGCAATGTTTGCACAGATCAAGGATATGTTCAAAGAGAAAGTACGTATTGAAGGGAAATATCATCGCCTGCAAGATGTCAGCAGGCAGCTCCGTAACTCCACATGTCCTACGTATGAAGGGAAATCTTGATCATATGACTAGTCTCGGAATGACTTTGGAGAAAGAGATGGCTGCGGATTTCATTCTGCAATCCCTTCCTCATGCATATGGTGGGTTCGCCATGAACTATCACATGCATGACATGGACAAGACCGCATCGGAGTTGCACAGCATGTTGGTAACTGCCGAGAAGAGTATAAGGGATAGTTCTAATGGTCAAGAAGGGATCCGGCTTCAAAGCTGGTGGTGGTTAGGACAAAGGCCCAATGCACCAGACGGGGAAGAACAGACAACCTTTCATCACTAAACCTTCCATGCCCATGAAGGGAAATGGGAAGGCAAAAGAGTCGGTCTGTTTCTACTTTCAAAAGCCTGGTCACTAGAAGAAAGACTGTCAGCAGCTGAAGGATGATCAGAGGAAGGGCGGTGGGGCCGCTACTTCGTCAGGTATTCCATTAGAGCTAAATCTTTCTACTATAAATGCTTGGGTACTAGACACTGGAGCTGAGTCTCATGTCTGTGCGGATGTGCAGGTGTTGCATAGTAGAAGACATATGGGGGAAAACGAGGTGGACCTAAGAGTTGGGAACAACGTGAGAGTTACCGCAACTGCCGTGGGTTCTGTTAACCTTGTTTTGCCCAGTGGGCTTGTAATTGAACTTTCTGATGTGTTTTGCATACCTGCTTCCAGCAGGAATATTATATCAATATCTCTTCTTGAAAAGGAAGGTTATTATTTTGATATTAAGAACGGGTTTTTTAATATTATGCGCAACAAAATGTTTTATGGAAATGCTCACACTGTTGGAGGTTTATACATATTCAATGTGCAAAACTCGAGATCCAACATGCTCTATAATATAAATGCTAAGAGGTTTAAAGCTAATGATTTAGACCAAACTCTAATCTGCATTCTCGTCTAGGTCACATAAATGAGAAACGCATCTCAGCGCTTCATAAGCGCGGACTTCTAAGTCAATTCGAATTCCAAACGATTGATAGATGCGAAGCTTGTTTAATGGGCAACATGACTAAAGCGCCCTTCACTGGTTTAGGTGAGCGGTCAGGTGATCTATTGGGTCTAATACATTCAGACGTATGTGGACCAATGAGTACACCAGCCAGAGGTGGTTTAGGCTACTTTATCACATTTACTGATGATTTCAGTAGATATGGTTATCTCTATCTCATGAGATAAATTCAAGGAGTTTAGGACTGAAGTAGAAAACCAACTCGAAAAGAGTATCAAGGCACTCCGTTCTGATCGGGGTGGAGAATACTTATCCGAGGAGTTTCTTAGTCATCTTACTGAAAGTGGAGTACTATCTCAGTGGACTCCGCCAGGAACACCGCAACTCTATGGTGTGTCCGAGCGAAGGAATCGGACATTGTTGGATATGGTTCGATCGATGTTAAGTCTCACTTATCTCCCGATATCCTTCTGGGGTTACGCTCTGCAAACGGCCGCATTCGTAATACATAGGGCTCCGTCGAAAGCAGTGGAAGGGACATCATTTGAGAAATGGTATGGGAAAGAACCCGTTTTGTCCTTCCTAAAAATCTGGGGTTGCGAGGCTTAAGTAAAACGGTTTCTTGCAACCAAGCTCGAACCGAGATCAGATAAGTGCACTTTCGTTGGATATCCAAAAGAAACAAAAGGATACTACTTCTACAAACCGAGCAAAAATAAAGTTTTTGTCGCTCGAGGTGGGACATTCTTGGAAAAGGAATTTGTTTCCAAGACAGTCAGTGGGAGGGTTGTTCATCTTGATGAAGTTCTAGAAGAGATAGTCACTCGGGAACCACTGGACGACCCATTGGAAGAAGTAGAGCCAGAAGTGGTCGTTGAGTAAGAACCAATAGCTACAGTTAATGAGGACGGTCCAAGGCGGTCTGAAAGGATAAGTCATGCACCTATCAGATACGGTTTCCTAGTAACTGGAGGTGATGATTTAGTGTTAGTGGACAATGATCCAGCTACCTTTTGAGAAGCTTTGGACGGAACCGACTATGAGAAATGGCTGGAAGCCATGAGTGAAGAAATGCAATCCATGTCAGATAATCAAGTGTGGGACTATGTGGATCAAACCCCTGACGTAAAATTCATTGGGTGTAAATGGATCTTTAAAATAAAAATGGACATGGATGGCTAACCTCAGACCTATAAAGCAAGACCGGTAGCAAAAGGTTATAGGCAAGTCCACAGAATTGACTATGAAGAGACCTTTTCTCCAGTAGCTATGGTCAAATCTATCCGCATTCTACTTGCCGTAGCAGCGTATCATAATTATGAGATATGGCAAATGGACGTCAAAACCGCCTTCCTCAATGGGAGGTTAGCTGAGGACGTTTATATGTCCCAGCCTGAGGGTTTTGAGGATCCTGAGAATAAGGGAAAGATTTGCAAGTTGCTAAAATCAATTTATGGTTTGAAGCAAGCATCTCGGAGTTGGAATCAGCGTTTTGATGAAGTGGTGAAACAGTTTGGCTTCATCAAGAACGATGATGAACCTTGCGTATGTAAAAAGGCAGATGGGAGCAAAGTAGTCTTCTTGGTGCTCTATGTTGATGACATACTGCTCATTGGAAACGACGTCCCTACCTTGCTCTTAACAAAGACTTGGTTAGGTGAGTGTTTCGCAATGAAGGACTTAGGCGAAGCCTCTTACATCTTGAGGATCAAGATATATAGAGACCGTGCCAAGCGGGTGTTGAGCTTACGTCAAAGCACCTATATAGACAAAGTGCTGATAAGATTCTCAATGCATAATTCAAAGAAAGGACTGTTGTCCATGCGTCATGGCATAAAGCTTAGCAAGAAGCAGTGTGCTGAGACACCTGCAGAGCTAGCAAGAATGAATGAGATCCCATATGCTTCGGCTATAGGGTCCATAAAGTATGCCATGATATGTACGAGACCGGATGTCTCGTTTGCCCTAAGCTGTACCAGTAGACATCAATCCAAACCCGGTGAGGAACACTGGATTGCCGTCAAGGCGATTCTCAAATATTTGAGAAAAACCAAAGACGCTTTTTTTGTATACGGGGGAAGAAATGTTGATCTAGTCGTCAAAGGATATGTCGACGCTAGTTTCCAGACAGACCCCGATGACTTTAAGAGTTAGTTGGGATATGTGTTTACGTTGAACGGTGGAGTATTTAGCTAGAAAAGCAAGAAGCAGGACACCATTGCCGACTCTACGACCGAAGCTGAGTACATTGCTGCATCGGAATTGGCAAAAGAGGCTGTATGGATGAGGAGTTTCATGGCTGGGTTAGGTGTAATTCAAAACCCATCTAACCCAATAGACTAATATTGTGACAACACCGGGGCCATTGCGCAAGCTAAGGAACCCAGGGCAGATGACAGATCCAAACATGTACTTAGGAAGTATCACATCATCCGCGATATTGTTGCTAGAGGTGACGTGAAGATTCACTACGTTGCATCTGTTGATAACACAGCCGACCCCTTGACCAAGGCTCTTCCTCAAGCGAAACATGATAAACATGTTAGTTCAATGGGTATAGACTGAGACTTAGATTGGAACTAGGGGCAAGTGGGAGATTGATAGCATTTTTGTGCCCTAGTCTAATTGCTAGTAGATTGTAAATGTCTGATTGATATCGTTTTTAATAAATAAAACGGTTTTGTATTACTTATGTGTTAAAGTAATATGTTAAGCATGATCTGATTTATGACCACTAAAGTAGTAGAATCATAAATCTATACAGATCACACTTAACGAGTCCCTCGTCAATATACGCTTCAATAGAAGCGACCAGTATGAGGATGGTTCTCAATGACCTAGTTTTACTTGTCATAGGGATGACGGATCCCGGAATCATATCATAGATATCATGAGGTGATTGATATCAGATGACCCACTTTGATTAGTGTTTCATAGATTAAGCCATGAACATATTCAAATGCGATAGCTTGTCACGATATCCTTAGACTAAGGAGTCTTAGTGATTGTTATGCAATGTACGTGTGGCTTTGACTTGCGCCTAATGCTTTCCGTAACAGAATTGCAATAACAGGCTTGATTGGGTGGCGGAACGGATTGCATGAGTGACACGAAAGACGGCTAAGGGATTTATCCCTCTTACTACGGTATGGGAAAGATATCCGTTAAAGGCCTCTTGATCAAGAGTGACTGAGAGAAAAAGCATGGCCATGCCAGTGATACGGGTTATCAGTTCTCAGCCATCTCACATATCAAGTAACAATGATTAATTAAACAAGGATGACGACTCTATGCCTTGTGATCAATCGGGATATCGAGAGATAATAGGATAGTGACTTGAACGCACAAAGGTTAAATCGAATCATCGATCATCATGCACCTTGGGTAATCATAACGTCTTACTATAGACCACTTATGATGGATCGGACAAGAGAGATCTTTTGTGCCGATCTTCCAACAATGGCATGAGCCTGGAGGGTCACACACATTCAAGACGGATAACTTGAGACAAGGAAACTTTAACGTTTCTTGAGGAGCAATACATGGACAAAACTCAAGGTTTTGCGCCATAGGTTCGGTATGAGAGAATAATTAGAGAATCGAGAAAACTGAGTTTTTTCGTCGATGTCGCGTCGGACTTTGTTTGATAAATAACGACAAAAAGGGTCGGGCGACTTTTGGACACGACACGAAACCACATGGGCGAGCACATTGGGCTCGGCCCATGAGTGGACATAGCCGGCCAAAAAGGGCCCATTTTGGGCCCAATAAGCCATGCATGGCCGGCCACTTTGGTGGGCCCAAAAGTGGGGCCACAACACACCATGCTTAGTTGGTGAATGTTGAATAGGAGGTGAATGATTTAAGGGGTATGGGTAATGACACCTTTAAGCCCATACCAATAACCTTTTGACCCATGCTTATGAGATTGGTGAAGTAGAGAAAGATCAAATAATTAATTACACAATTCTCACTCTCACATCTCTCTCTCTCTCATTGGCCAGCTACCCCTTGCTCTCCTCTCTTCTTGCTCTCTTGTTCTTCATTTAATTGTTCTAGTAGGCATTAAGTGAAGGATCTTCAAGATCATCTCCTTGGCGTGGACTTGCTCTAGAGAAGAAGATCACAAAGTTCTTCTTTATCGATTCAACAAAGACTTAAAAGTAAATTTCTTATGGAATAGATTTTGCCTTGGGATTTAATGGTTCAATGTTCTTGGACAAGGTTTGGAGTTGATTTGTTAAATGCTTCCGCTATCTCGATGTTAAAGAACGCTCCAAAACCCTACAGAAGCTCCATATCTCGAGCTACAAATCTTGAAATGCTTTGGTTCTTCCAGGAGAGTGAAGCCTGGCCAATTATCTACAACTTTCATGTTTTGTTCTTCACCCAGTTCGGATGTCAATACCTACGTCTGAAGTAAAACAGTTTGGTCGACGGTGCTAGACTGTGCTGACCGGGTTCTTCGGTCGTCGGCCTTGTAGCTCCCAAACCAAAGCTCTAATACAAAATTACCATTTCACAAAACTTGTAGAAATTTGAATCTTCTTTAATATTCTGGTGGTTTCAAATCAAACAGACTTCGAACTAGAGAGCTAAACCGCATGCAATATCCGTCGCCGGAACTGGACAGAGCGGGAAAATTTCTTCGGTTGATCGAATCAAACAAGAAGAACATGTTTGGATCTTCTCTCTAATAGTATCCGCATGGATAGGATGATGAAAGATCCATACAAAAATAGCCTACTAGAGTTGGGTGTGAAGATTAACAGAAAGAGAAGGAAGGGGAGTGTTGGTCTCGGCCAAGACCTAGCCAAGAGGGAGAGAGTGTAGGGATTTGGAGTGTTCAAGATCATCTAGATAGCGGAAGCATAAATAATACAAACTCCAAAAACTGTCCAAGAACATAAACCATTAAATCTCAAGGAAAAACTTATCCATAAGAGTTTACCATTTTGTTTTGTTGGATCAAGAAAGAAGAACAAGATGATCTTCTTCTCTAGAGCAAGTCCACAACAAGAGGATGATCCTTATGATCCAACACACTTAGCCTACTAGAACTAATGTGTGAAGAACAAGAGAGCAAAGAGAGGAGAGAGGAGAGAGTGGCCGGCCAAGTAGTGAGAGGGAGAGAGTGAGTGAAAAATTTTGATCTTTGTCTACTTCATCAACTCATAAAGCATGATTGATTAAAATAACAAATGATGAAGGCATGGGTTAAAGAAAAGTCATCACCTAATCCCCCTAAATCACTCTCATCTTAATAAACAACACAAACTAAGCATGGTGTGTGGCCCCCACACTTGGACCCCCCAAGTGGCCGGCCATAAGAGGCTTATTCTCTAGAGCAAGTCCACACCAAGAGGATGATCCTTAAGATCCAACACACTTAACCTACTAGAACTAAATTATTAAGAACAAGAGAGCAAGGGAAGAGAGGAGAGTGTAGTGGCCGGCCACCTTGTTAGAGAGAGAGTTTTCACTTGTGTAATTTTTGTCTACTTTATCAACTCATAAACCTTAATTGATTAAAGTAACAAATGATGAAGGTATGGGTTAAAGGCAAGTCATCACCTAATCCTCTAAATCACTCTTCATCATAATCAACAACACCAACTAAGCATGGTGTGTGGCCCCCACACTTGGACCCACCAAGTGGCCGGTCATATAGGGCTTATTGGGCCTTGTTGGGCCTTTCTTGGGCCGGCTTAGTGACCTCATGGGCCAAGCCCAATGGGCCCGCCCATGCGGTCGCCCGCCGTGTCCAAAAATTATCCGACCCTTTGTCCTCACTTATCAAATAAAGTCCGACGCGATATCGACAACAAACTTAGTTTTCTCGATTAGCTAATCATTCTCACAAAACCGAACCCATGGCCTAAAAACCTCAGTTTTGGCCATGTCTTGCTCCTCAAGAAAACGCCAACGTTTCTTTGTCTCAAGTTATCCATATTGTATGTGTGTGACTCTTTAGGCTCAGGCCACCGTTGGCAGATCGGCGCAAGAGATCTCTCTTGCACGATCCATCATAAGTGGTCTCTAGTAAGACATTATGGTTACCCAAGGTGCATGATGATCGATGATTCGATTTAACCTTGTGCGTACAAGTCACTATCCTATTATATCTAGACATCCTGATTCATCACAAGGTATAGAGTCGTCATCCTTGTTCAATCAATCATTGTTACGTGATATGCGAGAGGACTAAGAAATGATAACTCGTATCACTGGCATGACCATGCACTTCTTCTCAGTCACTCTCGATCAAGCGGCCTAAACGGATATCTTTCCCATACTGTAGTACGAGGGATAAATCCCTTAGCCGTCTTTGGTGTCACTAATGCAATCCGTTCCGCCACAAAATCATGTCCGTTATTGCAATCCTGTTACGGAAAGCGTTAGGCGCAAGTCAAAGCCGTATGTCGACCGCATAGCGATCACAAAGACTCCTTGGTCTAAGGATATTGTGACAAGCTATTGCATTTGAATATGTTCATGGCTTAATCTATGAAACACTATTCAAAACGGGTCGTCCGATATCAATCACCTCATGATATCTATGATATGATTCCGGGAACCCACATCCCTATGATCAGCAGAACTACATCATTGAGAACCATCGTCATACTGGTCGCTTCAATTGAAGCGTATATTGACCAGGGACCTGTTAAGTGTGATCCGTACAGATTTATGGTTTTACTACTTTAGTGGTTATAAATTAGATCATGCTCAACATATTACTTCAACACATAAGTAATAATAAGCCGTTTTATTTATTACAAACGATGATTAATATACGTAGACATTTATAGACTACTAGCAATTGGACTAGGGCACAAAAATGCTATCAGAGAGAGCCACCTATCAGAGAGAGCAATTGGACTAGGGAAAAAAATGCCGTTTTATTTTTGTGTTGTGTGTTATGTCATGTGCTCTTCCCTCTTGGTCTTAGATAGATAAGATGGTGATTGGAGCATGGTTTAAAGTTTCCTTTCAAACCAAGTCCCACTTGCCCATGCCTTGCATTTGCCTTGCCAATGCCTTGGCAAATCACCATCTAATCCAGCATTGTGGGTATAAGTGTGGACCCACTTATGTGTTGGGTCCCGGGGCATCCTAATTACGTTCATGGCAGCGGAAGTAACCTATAAACCGCCCCTAACCTGCGCAAGATCGACTACCAAGTTAGATCCTTAGGAAATCGAGTTTTCGGGTTTTACCAGAATCTGCCTGGCAGAAAACCGAGACTTTGAAGCTCTATATCTCGAGCTACAGATCTCCAATTGCTTCGGTTCTTTTTGGAGATTAAACCTCAGCCAACTCCCTACATCTTTTGTGTTTTGTTATAAACCCAGTTCGGACGAGAAGATCTCCGTCTGGAGCAAAACATTTTTCCCGTCTCGCTAGACAGACTCTGCGGACCAGTCTGCTTCTCGGCCTTGTATCTCCTAAACCAGCGCTCTTTTTGAAAATCAGTATTTCACAAAAGTTGTATCCCTTGGACTTATCTTTCCAACGCTGCAAGTTTCAGGTCAATCAGAGCTCGGACGAAGCGGCTATGGCTCACGCATTGTCGGTCATTGGAACTGGACAATCTGGACAGTTTCTCCATTTTGCATTTAGTCTTCGTTGAATCGATAAAGAAGAACGTTCGGATCTTCTTCTCTAAAGCAAGTCCACACCAAGGGGATTATCTTGATGATCCCTCACTTAATTGCCTACTAGAACAATTAAATGAAGAACAAGAGAGCAAAGAGAGGAGAGAGTGTTGTGAGAGTTGTGTGATTCTTGAATTAATGAATGAATGCTAGATATTTCAATTCATCATCCAACAAGCATGGGTCAAAAGTGATTGGTATGGGCTTAAAGGTGCTTTAACCCATACCCCTTAAATCACTCACCTCTTAATCCACAATCACCAACTAAGCATGGTGTTGTGTGGCCCTCACACATGGACCCATCATGTGGGCCGGCCATGAGGTCTTGTTGGGCCCTTAATGGGCCGGCCATGAGGCTTCATGGGCCGAGCCCAATGGGCCCTCCCGTGTTGTCTCATGCCGTGTCCAAAAATCGCCCGACCCTTTTGTCGTCACTTATCAAACAAAGTCCGACGCGATATCGACGAAAAACTCAATTTTTCTCGATTCGCTAATTATTCTCTCAAACCGAACCTATGGCACAAAACCTCCAGTTTTGTCCATATATTACTCCTCAAGAAACATCAATGTTTCCTTGTCTCAAGTTATCCGCCTTGTATGTGTGTGACCCTCTAGGCTCATGCCACCGTTGGCAGATCGGCGCAAAAGATCGCTCTTGCCCGATCCATCATAAGTGGTCTCTAGTAAAACATTATGATTACCCAAGGTGCATGATGATCGATGATTCGACTTAACCTTTGTGCGTACAAGTCACCATCCTGTTATCTCTAGATATCCCGATTGATCACAAGGCATAGATTCGTCAACCCGTTCCGCCACCCAATCATGCCCTTTATAGCAATCCTTTTACAGAAAGCGTTTGGCGCAAGTTAAAGCCGTACGTTCATTGCATAGTGATCACAAAGACTCATTGGTCTAAGGATGCCGTGACAAGCTATCGCATTTGAATATGTTTATGGCTTAATCTATGAAAACACTATTCAAAGCGGGTCGTCCGATATCAATCACCTCATGATATCTATGATATGGTTCCAGGATCCCTCATCCCTATGACAAGTAGAACTACGTCATTAAGAACCATCCTCATACTGGTCGCTTCTTAGGAAGCATGTTTTGACCAGTGACTCGTTAAGTGTGATCCGTACAGATTTATGGTTCTACTACTTTAGTGGTCATAAATCAGATCATGCTTAACATATTACTTCAACACATAAGTAATACAAAGCCGTTTTATATATATGTTACAAACGATGATAATGTACATAGACGTTTACAGGCTAATAGCAATTGGACTAGGGCACAAATGCTATCATTATGAGCCAATAATTTGGCAGTTCACTTTGGGCCTCATGGGCCGAAGCCCAAATGCTTTAGCCATGTGGTCCCGTGCCAGGTCCAATTATTATCCGACCTTTCGTGTCTCGCGTCCAACGAATTTTCGACCTTTTGTTGTTTCTCTCAAAATCCATATCCTATGTGTGTGACCCTTTAGGCTCATGCCATCGTCGGCGGATCGATTCAACCTCATGTAGTACATGTCGCTATCCCTTTATCGCCCGGTATCTAGATTGATCATAAGGCATAGAGACGTCACCCTTATTTAATCAATCTTTGTTTCTCGATCTGTGAGATTACATAATACTGATACCCCGTATCGTTGGCATGGTCATGCTCTCCCTTCAGTTAATCTCTATCGAGTGGCCTAAACAGATACCTATCTCATACCGTAGTATGTGGGATAAATCCCTTAGCCGCCTTTCGTATCAGTCATACAGTTCGTCCCCGTGCCAATCATGTTTGTTATGGTTGTCTTTTTACACACAATCTTAGGAACAAGTCAAACCCGGTTCTTTACTGTATAGCGATCACAAAGACTCATTGGTCTGAGGATAGGACGACAAGCTACCACGACTGAATGTGTTCATGACTGTATCTATGCAACACCATTCAGAGCAGGTCGTCCAATATGACTGTATTTGATTTTGGGAGCCGTCCCAATGGAAAATATAACTATACCATAAGGAATCATCCTCATACTTGTGAAAGAGATCACCATGGGTTCCATTCAATAAATTTCATGCATCGGAAGTTATGTAACCATGGTGATCGAGAAATACAAATATCTTAATGAAAATTCAACATGCTATCAACCTTTCAAATCTGAAAAATACCTTTATGAATCGATGAAAACACAACGTTAGTGTTTCTCTATTAGGTTCACACAAGCACCACAACCGAAATGGTTTTCTCTCACGAAAATGGTGGATGAAGAAGGAGAGAGGATTCGGCCAAGGGAGGGAGAAGAAGAGGGGAAGTGGTTGCCAATAGTTGGAGAAAAAAATGGAAGATATTTTGGAATTTTAATTTGAAATAAAATTGAATTTCAAATTAAAAATTGCATATCTACCCATCTTAAACTCCTATTTGCACTTCTTCCCCATTCATCACTTGAATCCCTAAATGGACTTTAAGCCTGTTTAACTAAAACCCAAATTAAACACATTAAATTGAGTTCTAATTTGGTTGAGACAAAACGGTTCAATTTCCTCGAATTGATTTCTTCAACCGTCTGGTTAAAACCTTAGGCCTGAAAACTACTGAATCATTTTCAATTTTCATCCATAATCATTTGTCATGTATCGTGCTTAATGCGTGTGACCCTCTAAGCTCACGAACAGTTGGCAGACTTGTAAAATTACTATTTTACCCTTTCCATCATATGTGGTCTCTAGCAAGAAATTATGATTACCCAACGTTCGTGATTATAGATTACTTGACTTAACCTGTTATCGTACATGTCAATATCCTTTTATGAAACCGATATCCCGATTGATCAATAGGCATAGAATGATCATCCTAATTTATCAATCACTGTTTCTTTATATCTGAGATGACTGAAAACTGATACTAAGGTATCACCTGCACGGCCGTGCTATTCCTTCAGTCATACTCATCAAGTGGCCTAAACGGATATCTTTCTCATACCGAAGTACGAGTGATAAATCCCTCAGACGCCTTTCAAGTTCACTAGTGCAATAAATATCAAAGCCAATCGAAGCCGTTATAGTTACCCTTTTACAGATAACGTTAGACTAGGTCAAACTTAGGTATTCGTTAGATAGTGTACACAAAGACTCCTTGGTCTTAGGATATAATGACAAGCTACGATATATGAGTATCTCATGAATGGATCTATGCAGCATACTCACAATCAGGTTGTCTGATATCATCGACCTGATGGTATCTATGATATAACTCCGGCACACACTTTGCCATGATCAGTAGAGCATGATCACAAGGAGTTAGTCTCATACTGATCGCTTCAGAAGAAGCTTAGCTTATCATGGACTTTATTGAATGCAATTTTTTCTGATCTATAGTTCTACTATAAGTGGTTACACGCATTATGACATAGATCAAATCACATTAGATATATTACAACAAAAAATTAGTAATATTATGCCTTTTATTATGTAGAATAATGATGTCTGTTACAATATAGAATAAGGAATTACATTGGACTAGGGCACAATCCTAACAATCTCCCACTTGCCCCTAGTTCCAACCTAAGTTCCAATCTACCCCCATAGACTTCACGTGCGCCTCATGCTTAGGCTGCGGTAAAGCCTTTGTCAAGGGATCAGGAACATTGTCATCAGTCGGTACATAAGTAATCTCCACATCATCGTTATCTATATATTCTCTGATAACGTGATACTTCCTCTGTATGTGTTTAGTTATGTTGTGGAATCTGGGCTCTTGAGATAATGTTATGGCCCTAGTGTTGTCACACAACAAGCTTACCGGATCAGACGCTCGCGACATTACATCTAGTCTGGTTAGAAAGCTTCTAACCTATACGGCTTCCTTAGCTGCTTCTGCTGCAGCTATGTATTTAGCCTCTGTTGTAGAATCGGCAGTTGTGGCTTCCTTGAAGCTCTTCCAGCTGAATGCTCCACCATTTAACATGAATACAAATCCGGCCCGTGATTTGAAATCATCAGGATTGATATCTGCTGGTACAGTTCCCACCATACAATTCCCACCATACACTAGAAATGCGTCTTTAGTTCTCCTTAGATATTTAAGGATACTCTTGACAGCAATCCAGTGCTCCTGGCTTGGGTTAGATTGATATCTGCTGGTACAACTTAATGCGAACCAGATGTCTGGTCTCGTGCAAATCATAGCATACATGATGGATCCCACAGCCGAAGCATATGGGATCTTACTCATTTTGCTTAACTCATCATTAGTCTTAGGACTCTGTTGTTTGCTGAGCTTAATGCCATGCCGCATGGGTAGGTATCCCTTCTTAGATTCAAGCATTGAGAATCTTCTCAACACCTTATTTATGTAAGTGCTCTGACTTAGGCCCAATATCCTTTTTGGTCGATCTCAGTAGATCTAGATGCCCAGAATGAAAGCAGCATCACCTAAGTCCTTCATCGAGAAGCACTTCCCTAACCATGCTTTAACCTCAAGCAAGGTTGGGATGTCATTCCCGATGATCAGTATGTCATCGACATATAGCACTAGGAATACAATTTTACTCCCACTCGCTTTCTTATATACGCAAGGTTCACTTTCGTTTTTGATTAAACCGAATTCCCTTACGGCTTCATCAAAACGAATGTTCCAACTCCGTGAAGCTTGCTTTAATCCATAAATGGATCTAAGCAGCTTACAAATCTTTCCGGGATTCTCAAGATCAACAAAACCCTCGGGCTGTGTCATATACACATCCTCTTTTAAGTTCCCGTTAAGGAAGGCGGTTTTGACATCCATCTGCAATATCTCATAGTCGTAGTATGCTGCTATGGATAGAATGATCCGGATAGACTTGACCATAGCCACATGTGAAAAAGTCTTGTCATAATCGATACCTTCGATCTGTCGATATCCTTTCGCAACCAGTCTAGCTTTATAGGTCTGAGGTTTTCCATCCAAGTCGATCTTAATTTTATAGACCCATTTGCAACCGATGAGTTTTATCCCAGGGGTTTGATCCACCAAGCGCCAAACTTGATTGTCGGACATGGATTCCATTACCTCATTCATGGCGTTCTGCCATTTTTCGAAGTCTGGACTGGCCAAAGCTTGTCTGTAGGTTTCTGGATCATTCTGATCCACCAACATCAAGTCATTTCCTTCAGTGGCTTGAAAGCCATATCTGATAGGAGCTTGACGAGATCTCTCAGACCTTCTTGGACCATCTAGAATAGGTGCGGGGATTGGTTCTTGATCAATGACCTCTTCTGGCTCCTGTATTTCTACATTCGGCTTAGTGGGTTGCTCCGTATCTTCTTGAACTTCTTGAAGATGCACGACACTCCCACTAGCACTTTTTGAAATAAATTCCTTTTCCAAAAATACCCCTCCTCGAGGAACAATAACTTTGTTCTCGCTGGGTTTTTAGAAATACTATCCCCTTGTTTCTTTGGGGTACCCCACAAAGACACATTTTTCTGATTTGGGTTCGAGCTTATCGCCTAGCAGACCCTTGACGTAAGCTTCACATCCCCAAATCTTAAGGAAAGCTAATAAGGGTTTCTTCCCGTTCCATACTTCGTATAGAGTTCTTTCCACTGCCTTTGTAGGAGCCCGATTCAATATGAATGCGGTCGTTTCTAGGGCATAGCCCGAGAAAGAGATAGGGAGGTGAGCCTGACTCATCATTGATCGAACCATGTCAAGTAAGGTCCGATTCCCGGCGGAGTCAATTCAGAGATGATCCCACACTCCTTTAAATGACTGTGAAAATCTTGGTCTAAGTACTCACCGCCTCGGTCAGATTGAAGCGCCTTTATACTTGTCAGCCCTCCCTGACAATTGTAGACAAGTTTACCAAGTTTGAACTATGGATAGAACTAATGTGGCTACTACGCGGAGGCGAACGCACCCACACAGAACTACCCATCTCATCAAGACCTTTTCTCTATGAACTACCCATCTCATCCATAGGGTCAACGCCTGTTTGAGTGCGCAAACTTGGATGGTATCACGCTTGACTTGCAATTATTTGCGTTTAAGCGAATTATAAAAGTCTTATTGTATATCGATACAATCTTAATCTGGAATCATCAATTGAAAATTCATGCAAAGATGATCCCTTAGTGAAAGAGATCACCACGGGTTCCATTCGATAAATATCATGCAGCGGACGTTATGTAACCGTGGTGATCGATGCAAGGACTGATCTTAATGCAAATTCAACATGTTATAAATATAAATATAAATCTTAAAGTTACCTCTTCTAATCGATGAAAACACAAGTATATTGTTCTCTATCAAGTCCACACAAGCACCACAACTGAAGAGGTTTTCACTCAATAATTTTGCTATTAATTTTTTGAGAGAAACTTGACAACAATAGAGGATGAGAGGGAGAGAGAATTTAGCCATGAGAGGGAGAGAGTGATGGGATTAGTTGCTAAAAATTAGAGAAGATAATGGAAGATATTATGTGATTTTAATTTGAAAATTAAAATTGAATTTCAAATTAAAATTGCATATCTATCCTTCATAAACTCTTATTTGCTTTTGTTCTCATTCATAACTCAAATCCCTAAATGGGCTTTAAGCCCGTTTAACAAAAACCCAAATTAAACCCATTAACTTGAGTTCTAATTTCGGTTTAGACAAAACGACTCAATTTCCTCGAATTGATTTCTTCAACAGTCTGGTTAAAAACTTAGGCCAGAAAACTACTGAATCGTTCTCACGAACAATTGGCAGACTGGTAAAATTACTATTTTACTCTTTCCATCATAAGTGGCCTCTAGCAAGACATTATGATTATCCAATGTTCGTGATTATCGATTATTCGACTTAACCTGTTATCGTACATGTCACTGTCCTTTTATCAAACCGATATCCAGATTGATCAATAGGCATATAATGGTCATCCTAATTTATCAATCTGAAAATTAAACTTTTTAGGGTTTCAAATTATTCTCGCGAACCAGCCGGTTCAGCTCGAATCTAGTCGCCCGCGGAAGCAACCACGGTGGCCCGCGAGGGCTACCGAGGTCGCCCGCAGGGCTGACCATGGTCGACCATGGGAGCGACCATGGTAGCCCGCGAGGGCTGCCATGGTTACCCTTAGGGCAGACCTGGTCGCCCGCGAGGCAACCATGGTGGCCCACTGAAAGAGATCACCATGGGTTACATTCGATAAATTTCATGCAGCGGAAGTTATGTAACCATGGTGATCGTGAAATACAAAGATCTTAATGAAAATCCAACATGCTATATACCTTTCATATCTGAAAAATACCTTTATGAATTGATGAAAACACAACGTTAGTGTTTCTCTATTAGGTCCACACAAGCACCAAAACCGAAATGGTTTTCTCTCACAATTTTGCTATGAATGTTCTTGAGAAGCTTTGACAAAAATGGTGGATGAAGAATGAGAGAGGATTCGGCCAAGGGAGGGAGAAGAAGAGGGGAAGTGGTTGCCAATAGTTGGAGAAAAAAATGGAAGATATTTTGGAATTTTAATTTGAAATAAAATTGAATTTCAAATTAATAATTCCATATCTACCCTTCAAATTAATAATTCCATCACTTGAATCCCTAAATGGGCTTTAAGCCCGTTTAACTAAAACACAAATTAAACCCATTAACTTGAGTTCTAATTTCGGTTTAGACAAAACGGTTCAATTTCCTCGAATTGATTTCTTCAACCGTCTGGTTTAAACCTTAGGCCAGAAAACTACCGAATCGTTTTCAATTTTCATCCATAATTATTTGTCATATATCGTGCTTAATGCGTGTGACCCTCTAGGTTCACGAACAGTTGGCAGACTTGTAAAATTACCCTTTCCATCATAAGTGGTCTCTAGCAAGACATTATGATTACCCAACGTTCGTGATTATCGATTATTTGACTAAACCTGTTATCGTACATGTCAATATCCTAATTTATCAGTCACTGTTTCTTGATATCTGAGATGACTGAAAACTGATACTAAGGTATCACCAGTACGGGCGTGCTATTCCTTCAGTTATACTCATCAAGTGGCCTAAACGGATATCTTTCTCATACCGAAGTATGAGTGATAAATCCCTCAGACGCCTTTCGAGTTCACTAGTGCAATAAATAACAAAGCCAATTGAAGCCGTTATAGTTACCCTTTTACTATATAACGTTAGACTAGGTCAAACTTAGGTATTCGTTATATATTGTGCACAAAGACTCTTTGGTCTTAGAATATAATGACTAGCTACGATATGTGAGTATCTCATGACTGGATCTATGCAGCATACTCACAATCGGGTTGTCCGATATCATTGACCTGATGGTATCTATGATATAACTCCGGCACCCACTTTGCCATGATCAGTAGAGCATGATCACAAGGAGTTAGTGTAACGCCCCAAAATCCGGTTTCCCGAATTAAAGTCGTTACCCGAAGAATTTAAAAACCTTTGAAATAACACGATGCGATATAGTTATGAAATAACTCGAGCGTCCTCAAATTACAACATAACTATTCTCGCACGAAGCCATCACATTTTGATTTAGGCGTCCCTAGTTCAAAATGGGATTGCACGAGTCAAATAAAGAAACCTGTTTACAACAAATACATCAATACCATTTCTCCTTTTAAAATCTGTATAAAACCAACAAGTAACGCGTACAAAAGTGAGGCACGACATGGCCAGTCAATCAAATATTTACATCAAAATATTTTACACAAGTTGCGGTACAGAAATATACATGGAAAATGACTCAGACCAGAGTCTACAAAAGCCAACAACAACAAAAAGACACAGTGCGTCGACACGACACATCCCCAAAAGCTCCCACCAAAAGTGTGCTCAGAATCACAAACCTGCACAACTACAAGTAGGGGTGAACACGCTACCCAAAGACTAAAACAAACAGCAAGGATGAGGAAAAACATACATGTAAGCACAAAGGAGTCAGTAAAGTACGAATCACAACACTTCCACTACTCATCCACCAACCACGTCACAACTCCCGAGGTAACCGATTACGACCGGCGAGGGGTACCACCCTTGGTCGGTTCAACCTCCGAACGGAAATAGATTATGGCCAGGAGGGGTACCGCTCCTGCCTCGATTGCCCATCCAAACACAACCACACAATTGAGGTAACCGATCACGGCCAAGGGGTACCACCCTTGACTCGGTTCAACCCCCGAATGGAAATCGATCACGGCCAGGAGGGGTACCGCCCCTGACTCGATTATCCATCCAACCACACCGCCATACAATTGAGGTAACCGATCACGGCCTAGGGGTACCACCCTTGACTCGGTTTAACCCCCGAATGGAAATCGATCACGGCCAGGAGGGGTACCGCTCCTGACTCGATTATCCATCCAAGACAACAGCCTCCCATCACCTTTCCACCCTTCCACATCACAACTCTCTTACCAACCACACCCCAACACCCTTCGATACATTCACAGAAAACAAACCAAGTGCAAGAAACTAGTTCACAGAGAGGCATTTACATCCACACAAACAAGACAAGTGCGAGACGGAATAAGTCATCGTCTGAAAAGCAATAATATAACCATGCACAACTAGGTGCTCACAAGCAGTTCAAGTTTGGTAGTCAACTAATTCACAGTGAGGCATCTATATCAACACATCAACATGCTACTTAATTCACAACATCGAGCAAAAGGTGTTCAAACATTTCATTTTATCTCAACTAAATACTCAAATAAATTCAATCAATGCATCAAGGGAATGATTCTAGGTAAGCTATGTCCCCCTACCTCAAATTTCCAACGTAAGCTCCTAAGATTCTCGCGACGCCAAGCTATGCCTTTCCTTTCCCGCGGTCGTCAAAGGAATCTAAAAGTGACAAAATCACAAGTTTTAATAACTAACCGAAATCCGGATTTTCACGAAATTAAACCCAAGTGCCACCCCGACAAGTATCGCTCACTCCAACACTTCTTAATTAACCTAAGTTGTCAAAATGGGCCCGGAACGGCCCATTTTGCCCGTGAAGTCGAATCTGCCCGCTTGTGTGAAATTGTCCCTCGGGCCTCCGAAAATTCCCAAATTTGTGTCTAAATTCCTAATTATATTCGAGAGGACCAACGCAATTGACGGAATCGAATTCCGACACTTGAGCGATTTAATCGCGCAATTTAAAGTTTCGACACATATTTTCCAATTTTCGTAATTTAAATCCAAAAATCACCAAGGGTGTCAACTATTGATTCGAGGGTTACCCGAGACCTCCCGAAACTCACAAACCCGAATTCCGGGCTCGTGGGACCACCCGGGCCACTCACGGCCCGAGAGGCCCAAACGGCCCACGGTCGTCCATAGGCCGCCACGGCCAGCCATGGCAGGGCGCTGGCCACTGCCGGGCCACCACACTGGCCGGAGCTCCGGCGAACCCTCCGGCCGCCGGAAAATTCCAAAAACGTCCCAAAATGCTCCAAAACACCCCTACAACTCCACTCCATCATCATTTCACTCATTTCTCATCAACCCACAACTCAAACTCATCACGATGAGAAAAAAATGAGTTGCTTACCGTAGCCAATGATGTGAGGAATCCGAATACGCAAGAAAATGGTCGATCACGCGGTCGGATCGTCGGGAAATCGCCAAAATCCCTTCATCTCTTCTTCCTTCTTCTCCTCTTGGCCAGCCCTCCTTTCTCTCTCTCCTTCTCTTGGGTTCTGCCGATTATGGCTTCCCCTCCCCCCTCTTTAACGCTTAAACTATATTATTTAATCAATAAACTAATTAAATATTATAATTTCCAATTTTTTTTAAATCTAAATTAACCCTCTTAACCTTAACCACTCAAAAAGTCTCCCCCCCTCTAGAATCATGCCAAGTGTAAAGTAGGGGGTCCCACAATCCACTTTTGTCATTTCGGACACGAAATCGTCCAAAACGGACACGTTTTTCGAAACCGTCAGAACCGTGATGTTTCGCTAAATTTTAGCTTCCATATGAACCTAATATCCATGATATTACAATTTCAACTTAAAATGGCTTAAATAGTAGTCCTCGGTGACTCTCGGGTCAAATTTTGGTCAAATCGCGAATTTTTAAATTTTTATCCATTTTTCACAAAATTGACCCAAATTGACCGGGAGCGGTCCTTACAACCTTCCCTCCTTAAAGAATTTCATCCGCGAAATTAAAACGTACCTCAATTCTCGAAAAGGCGGGGATACTTAGCCCGAATCTCATCTGCCCGCTCCCACGTCGACTCTTCGACACCGTAATGTTGCCAAAGCACTCGCACTAGTGGGATGGTCCTGCCTCTCAATATCTGATCTCGTGAGTCTAAGATCTGAACTAGCCTTTCCTCATACGAGGCATCTGGGGTCAACTCCAACTCAGCCCACTCTATCACGTGCGACGGGTCAGGGTGATATTTTCTCAACATCGATACATGGAATACGTTGTGAACCGCTGCAAGGGATGGCAGCAATGCGAGCCTGTAAGCCACTGCTCCAATCCTGGCGATGATCTCGAAGGGGCCAATGTACCTCGGGGCCAACTTACCGTTGCTTCTTGCCTTCTTAAACCTTATTAGCCCTTTCTTCGGGCTCACTCGCAAGAAGACGTGGTCGCCTACCTCAAACTCGAGAGGTCGACGTCTCCGGTCCGCATAACTCTTCTGTCTACTCTGTGACGTTTTCAGTCGCTCTCGAATCAAGGCTACCTTCTCGGTAGTCTCCCTTACCAGCTCGGGTCCCAGTAGGCTCTTATCTCCCACCTCAGCCCAACAAACTGGTGATCGGCACGGTCTACCATACAAAGCCTCAAATAGTGCCATCCCGATGCTAGCCTGGTAACTGTTGTTATACGCAAACTCTGCCAACGGTAAATGATCCTCCCACGCTCCGTGGAAATCCAGTATACACGCTCGGAGCATGTCCTCTAATATCTGAATTACCCGCTCTGACTGACCGTCCGTCTGTGGGTGGTAAGCCGTACTCAGACGAATATCCGTACCCAACGCGCCCTGTAGGCTATCCCAGAATCGGGATGTAAAGCGAGGATCTCGGTCCGATACTATCGACACCGGCACTCCGTGTAACCTCACGATCTCGCGTACATATAGTCTGCTCAACTTATTTACCGAGTCTGTCATCCTCATTGGCAAGAAATGCGCGGACTTAGTCAGTCGATCAACTATCACCCACACCGCATCGTTACCCCTTGCTGACCTCGGCAGTCCGCATACGAAATCCATCGTAATATGCTCCCATTTCCACTCGGCTATCTCCAACGGTTGTAGAGGTCCCGCTGGTCTCTGGTGTTCTATCTTCACCTGCTGACAAGTGAGACATCGAGCTACGAACCCTGCTATCTCTCGCTTCATCCCATTCCACCAAAAATGGCGGCTGATGTCGTGATACATCTTAGTCCCACCAGGATGCACAACGAGTCGTGGGTTGTGTGATTCGCGTAGTACTTCCTCGCGGAGACTCTTGGGCACAAACAATCTGTTCCGGAAACGAAGGCCCTGATCGTTGCCCATCGACCACCCCTCAGACTCAACTCCGCTAGCCATTTTCATCCGGAACGTTGCTGTCTCTGAGTCATCACTCTCAGCCTCAATTACCCGACTCACCAGTGTAGGCTGCGCCACCAATGAACACAGTGCGACTCGTCCCGTAACTTCCTCCAACTCAACCCTGAACTCGCTGAGCTCTCCCATCATCTTCCATTCCCGAACTGCTACGGAGACAAGGCTATGGAGTGACTTTCTGCTGAGGGCATCGGCGACCATATTCGCCTTGCCCGGGTGGTATAGCAGATCGAAGTCATAATCCTCAATCAGCTCCATCCAGCGCCGTTGTCGCATGTTCAGGTCTTTCTGGGTAAAGAGATATTTCAGGCTCTTGGGATCCGAAAAGACTTGAAACTTCTCACCGTAGAGGTAGTGACGCCAAAGCTTTAGAGCGAACACGACCGCTGCAAGTTCTAGATCGTGTGTCGGATAGTTTCTCTCGTGCACTTTAAGCTGTCGGGACCCAAAAGCCGCCACCTTGCTCTGCTGCATCAGAACACTCCCCAGTACTTCGCCAGATGCGTCGCAGTAAACGTCATAGCCTATCCCTCGCTCAGGTACTATCAAAACCGGAGCCGTGGTCAACCGAGTCTTCAACTCCGCGAATGAGCGCTCCCAAGCCTCATCCCAATCGAACTTAACTCCCTTCCGCGTGAGGCGAGTCAAAGGTGCTGCGAGGCGCGCAAAGTCTTTGACAAACCTCCAATAGTACCCTGCCAATCCCAGGAAGCTGCGGATCTCGAAAACGCTCATAGGTCGCGCCCATTTCGAGACCGCGTCGATCTTCGACGGATCGACAAACACGCCGTCACCAGATACGACATGTCCGAGGAATCTCACCTCGGTAAGCCAGAACTCGCATTTTTCCAATTTCGCGTAAAGTTGGTGCGATCGCAGTAACTGGAGTACAGTCCTCAAATGCGCCTCATGAGTCCCCTCGTCCGGTGAGTAGATGAGAATATCGTCGACAAATACAATGACGAATCGATCGAGGTAAGGTCGGAAGATGCGAGTCATAAGATCCATGAACGCCGCTGGGGCGTTGGTCAAGCCGAACGGCATCACTAGGAATTCGAAATGACCATACCGCGTTCGGAACGCAGTCTTCGGGATGTCTTCCTCCCGTACTCGCAACTGATGATATCCAGACCGCAAGTCGATCTTGGAGAAGCACCTCGATCCCCTGAGCTGATCAAAGAGATCGTCTATCCGCGGCATCGGATAACGATTCTTCACTGTCACCCTGTTCAGCTTTCGGTAATCTATGCACATCCGGAGCGAACCCTCTTTCTTCTTTACGAACAACGCCGGAGCGCCCCACGGCGAGGTGCTCGGCCGTATGAACCCCTTCTCCTGCAGTTCCTGGAGTTGACTCTTCAACTCCTCGAGTTCCGCGGGGGCGAAAAGATATGGTGCCACAGAGATCGGCGCGGTTCCCAGCATCAACTCGATAGTGAACTCCACCTCGCGCACTGGCGGCAATCCGCTAAGATCACCTGGAAAGACGTCTGGAAACTCGTCGACAACTCGTGGTAGCCCTCTGCCTCCGTCCTTCGGCCCGTCACCCGTAGCGGACAACGCCGCAAGAAGAACTCCACTCCGGCTACCCAATGAACATGAAATCATAGAGTCCCCACTCGATACGGTCACCCTCCTCCGATAACAATCGATGTTAGCCCTGTATCGCCTCAACCAGTCCATGCCGAGGATCACGTCGAAAGTAGTCATGTCTAGCACGATAAGGTCCCACACAAGAGAGTGGTCTGCTACTCTAACTTCGCAGACCCTGCAGATTCTACTTAGAACAGTGCCGTCCCCTAAAGGCGTATCGACGCACAAGGGCGGACTCAGCGACTCGACTACCAACCCCAGTGCTCGTGCAAACTGTGCGGAGATAAAAGAGTTTGATGCACCCGTGTCGATAAGAATGGACGCCCATAAATTAAAAACAAGGAACGTACCCTGAGCTGCTCTCTGGTCCTCTAACGGTGGAGGCTCGGTATGACCCGACACTGCATAGACCCGACCTTGGACCTGCTGTCCATCTGCTCTCGGCTGCCCCCGACTAGTACCTGGTCTCGTCGACTAGGCTGGTCCGGCCCCTTGTTGGGGTCGGGAATCCTGTCGTGCTGCTGACGACCGTGCAGATGGTGCAGAGTGCTGTCGTGAGCCCTGACTCCCGATTCTGCTAGAGTAACAATCCCGAGCGAGGTGTCCTGGACGTCCACACCCAAAGCACGTGAGTGGTCCAGAACTAGGCCTGCCTGCCTGTCCTGGCCGACCGCTCGGTCTCTCTACTGGTGCTCTGAACTGACCGCTCTGAGCTCCCCCCGAAAGCTGCCTCGTAGGTGCTCGGTTTCGAGGGCAATCCCTGCAGAGGTGACCGGGCTGATGACACTCATAGCATACCGCTGGTGACCTTGGGCCTACTGGGCTGGATCCCACGGTATCCAACGATGCTAGCGGTCTCTGGACCATTCTCCCCGACGACTGCGGAGGAAAGCTCGAAACTCGAGGCCTCTTGAAGTCCCTTGACTCCGTCTGCCTAGTGAAGCTGCTCGGCCTGGGTCTCTGCTCCCTGAGTCTCTGTGCCTCTGCCATCCCTTCCTCGATGGCCGCTGCGGTGTCGACCATCACCGAGTACACCCTGATCCGGTGAGAGAGGATCCTGTCGAATATCTCTGGTCGTAGTCCCCTCTCGAACCTCTTACATCGGCTCGCCTCGAACCTCACCAGGTCTGGCGCAAATCTCGACAGGGCTGTGAACTGTGCCTCGTACTCTAGCACCGTCATCGCACCCTGTCGCAGTTACAGGAACTGCTGCTGACGGCTATCCCGTGCCGACTCGGGAAAATAGCTCTCAAGGAAAATCTCCTTGAAATCCTCATAGTCTTCTCCCACTCTGGTCCGAACTCGCTCCCACCAGTAGTATGCATCGTCCCTAAGCTGATGGACGGCAAAGGTGATTCTGGTCCTCCCATCTGTAACTCCAGACGTATCAAGGTCGCGGGTGATCTGTCGCAGCCACTGCTCAGCTCGCGTAGGGTCTGGCTCTCCATGGAAAGCTGGGGGGTTCAGGCGCAGGAAGTCTCGGAGTGCGTGCACTGCAGGTACCTCTGACGGCACTGGTGATATGTCAGGAGTCGTGGGCACGGTCTCCCTCTGTCCCAACATGGCCGCTAACGACTGTATCGACCGTTGTATCTCACCCACTACCTGATCATTGGGAGGAGTGGTAGTAGCCACAGCGGGGATCCCTGCAGTGGACGGAGGCACCTCAGCCGCGGTCTCTGCCTGTCCTGCGCTACCTGACGCAGTCTCTGTTGATGGCGTCTCCACCCCTGTAGTCCTCTCCCCGGGTTCGGCCCTGGGAGGCTCATGCGTCGCTCGCTGTGCTCCTCTCCCCCTCAAGGCGCCACCTCGCCTAGTTCTCGGAGCCATGTGCACTACTACACGAAAGACGGTTCATAGTTAGGATTTCTTTTCAAAAGAACACCGCGCAAAAGGGCGACGAGAACTTCTCACATTCTCCACATTTACTCTACGTACTAACTGATTGTTATCCTAGTACAGTCCAATCCTAACAAACAAGATTCACACTAACGTGCCAACACTCATTTTCATGCCGCAACGTTTCACTAACAACATTTCACAACTTTAACACAGGTACTCCTCCACCGGTCACCATGTCATTTTATTGTCACCACACGCACACAAGTCGTCATTTAACTCACACTAACAACCAATTCACGCACCACAAGACCAAATTGACCAAAATCACACAAACTTTCCTACAACTGACTCTACCCGACGTGTCGACGTAAGGCACAGGTGTTGAACCTGAGACCTCTGATACCAAACTGTAACGCCCCAAAATCCGGTTTCCCGAATTAAAGTCGTTACCCGAAGAATTTAAAAACCTTTGACATAACACGATGCGATATAGTTATGAAATAACTCGAACGTCCACAAATTACAACATAACTATTCTCGCACGAAGCCATCACATTTTGATTTAGGCGTCCCTAGTTCAAAATGGGATTGCACGAGTCAAATAAAGAAACTTGTTTACAACAAATACATCAATACCATTTCTCCTTTTAAAATCTGTATTAAACCAACAAGTAACGCGTACAAAAGTGAGGCACGACATGGCCAGTCAATCAAATATTTACATCAAAATATTTTATACAAGTTGCGGTACAGAAATATACATGGAAAATGACTCAGACCAGAGTCTACAAAAGCCAACAACAACAAAAAGACACAGTGCGTCGACACGACACATCCCCAAAAGCTCCCATCAAAAGTGTGCTCAGAATCACAAACCTGCACAACTACAAGTAGGGGTGAACACGCTACCCAGAGACTAAAACAAACAGCAAGGATGAGGAAAAACATACATGTAAGCACAAAGGAGTCAGTAAAGTATGAATCACAACACTTCCACTACTCATCCACCAACCACGTCACAACTCCCGAGGTAACCGATTACGACCGGCGAGGGGTACCACCCTTGGTCGGTTCAACCTCCGAACGGGAATAGTTTATGGCCAGGAGAGGTACCGCTCCTGCCTCGATTGCCCATCCAAACACAACCACACAATTGAGGTAACGGATCACGGCCAAGGGGTACCACCCTTGACTCGGTTCAACCCCCGAATGGAAATCGATCACGGCCAGGAGGGGTACCACCCCTGACTCGATTATCCATCCCACCACACCGCCATACAATTGAGGTAACCGATCACGGCCAAGGGGTACCACCCTTTACTCGGTTCAACCCCCGAATGGAAATCGATCACGGCCAGGAGGGGTACCGCTCCTGACTCGATTATCCATCCAACCACACAGCCTCCCATCACCTTTCCACCCTTCCACATCACAACTCTCTTACCAACCACACCCCAACACCCTTCGATACATTCACAGAAAACAAACCAAGTGCAAGAAACTAGTTCACAGAGAGGCATTTACATCCACACAAACAAGACAAGTGCGAGACGGAATAAGTCATCGTCTGAAAAGCAATAATATAACCATGCACAACTAGGTGCTCACAAGCAGTTCAAGTTTGGTACTCAACTAATTCACAGCGAGGCATCTATATCAACACGTCAACATGCTACTTAATTCACAACATCGAGCAAAAGGTGTTCAAACATTTCATTTTATCTCAACTAAATACTCAAATAAATTCAATCAATGCATCAAGGGAATGAGTCTAGGTAAGCTATGTCCCCATACCTCAAATTTCCAACGTAAGCTCCTAAGATTCTCGCGACGCCAAGCTATGCCTTTCCTTTCCCGCGGTCGTCAAAGGAATCTAAAAGTGACAAAATCACAAGTTTTAATAACTAACCAAAATCCGGATTTTCACGAGATTAAACCCAAGTGCCACCCCGACAAGTATCGCTCACTCCAACACTTCTTAATTAACCTAAGTTGCCAAAATGGGCCTGGAACGGCCCATTTTGCCCGTGAAGTCGAATCTGCCCGCTTGTGTGAAATTGTCCCTCGGGCCTCCGAAAATTCCCAAATTTGTGTCTAAATTCCTAATTATATTCGAGAGGACCAACGCAATTGACGGAATCGAATTCCGACACCCGAGCGATTTAATCGCGCAATTTAAAGTTTCGACACACATTTTCCAATTTTAGTAATTTAAATCCAAAAATCACCAAGGGTGTCAACTATTGATTCGAGGGTTACCCGAGACCTCCCGAAACTCACAAACCCGAATTCCGGGCTCGTGGGACCACCCGGGCCACTCACGGCCCGAGAGGCCCAAACGGCCCACGGTCGTCCATAGGCCGCCACGGCCAGCCATGGCAGGGCGCTGGCCACTGCCGGGCCACCACACTGGCCGGAGCTCCGGCGAACCCTCCGGCCGCCGGAAAATTCCAAAAACGTCCCAAAATGCTCCAAAACACCCCTACAACTCCACTCCATCATCATTTCACTCATTTCTCATCAACCCACAACTCAAACTCATCAGGATGAGAAAAAAATGAGTTGCTTACCGTAGCCAATGATGTGAGGAACCCGAATACGCAAGAAAATGGTCGATCACGCGGTCGGATCGTCGGGAAATCGCCAAAATCCCTTCTCCTCTTCTTCCTTCTTCTCCTCTTGGCCAGCCCTCCTTTCTCTCTCTCCTTCTCTTGGGTTCTGCCGAGTATGGCTTCCCCTCCCCCCTCTTTAACACTTAAACTATATTATTTAATCAATAAACTAATTAAATAATATAATTTCCAATTTTTTTTAAATCTAAATTAACCCTCTTAACCTTAACCACTCAAAAAGTCTCCCCCCCCTCTAGAATCATGCCAAGTGTAAAGTAGGGGGTCCCACAATCCACTTTTGTCATATCGGACCAGAAATCGTCCGAAACGGACACGTTTTTCGAAACCGTCGGAACCGTGATGTTTGGCTAAATTTTAGCTTCCATATGAACCTAATATCCATGATATTACAATTTCAACTTAAAATGGCTTAAATAGTAGTCTTCGGTGACTCTCGGGTCAAATTTTGGTCAAATCGCGAATTTTTAAATTTTTATCCATTTTTCACAAAATTGACCCAAATTGACAGGGAGCGGTCCTTACAGTTAGTCTCATACTGATCGCTTCAGAAGAAGCTTAGCTGATCAGGGACTTTATCGAATGCAATTCTTTCTGATCTATAGTTCTACTATAAGTGGTTACACACATTATGACATAGATAAAATCACATCAGATATATTACTACAACACATTAGTAATATTATGCCTTTTATTATATAGAATAATGATGTCTGTTACAATATAGATTAAGGAATTACATTGGACTAGGGCACAATCCTAACAACTTGGTCGCTTCACTGAAGCATATTTGACTAGGGACCCGTTAAGTGTGATGCGTACAAATATATGGTTCTAATACTTTAGTTGACATATATCGGATCATACTTAACCTATTACTTCAGCACATAAGTAATGTCATGCCGATTTTATATATTGCAAACGATGATTAATATATACATACATTTACAAACTAATACAATTGGACTAGGTCACAAAAATGCTTATAATCTCCCACTTTCCCCTAGTTCCAATCTAAGCCCCTATCTATACCCATTAACCTCACATGCTTTTCATGCTTAGGTTGAGGAAGAGCCTTGGTCAAAGGGTCGGCTGTGTTATCATCTGATGCGACGTAAGTGTTCTTCACATCTCCCCTCTCAACAATTTCTCGTATCAGGTGATATTTTCTAGGTACATGTCTGGATCTGTTATGTGCTCTAGGCTCATTAGCTTATGCAATGTCCCATGTGTTATCAAAAAATAAGCCTACTAGATTAGACGCATTTGGCATTACGTCTAACCCCGTTTTGAAGCTCCTGCTACATACAGCCTTCGTTGCTACTTCTGAGGTAGCAATGTACTCAACCTCCTCTGTAGAATCAGCAATGGTGTCCTGCTTCACGTTTTTCGATCTAAAAGCTTCACCATTCAACATGAACATGTACCTTGACTAAACTTTTAAAATCCTAAGGATCTGTCTGGAAATTAGCGTCAACAAGACCTTCGACAACTAGCTCATCATCATCCATTCCCCGTCTATAAGAAAAGTGCCATAGGTTCCCCTGAAATTTTTTTTGAGGATTGCCCTGATTGAAGTCCAGTGTTCCTCACCGGGGTTGGATTGATGTTTACAGGTACAACTTAAGGCAAACGAGATGTCTAGTCTCGTACATGTCATGGCATACCTGATGGATCCAATAGCCGAAGCATATGGAATTCCACCCATCCTTTTCCCGCTCATCAGCAGTCACCGGACACTGAGTCTTGCTAAGTTTTATGCCATGACGGATGGGTAAGAATCCTTTCTTGGATTCAAGCTTTGAGAACTTCCTCAACACTTTCTCTATGTAGGTTCTCTAACACAACCCCAAGACCCGCTTGGTGCGATCTCTACTTATCTTGATCCCAAGATGTAAGAGGCATTTTCTAAGTCCTTCATTGCAAAACACTCGCCTAACAAAGCCTTTTTCAAGAGAAAGGTTGGGATGTCGTTTCCAATGAGTAATATGTCGTGGACATATAGCACCAAAAAGACTATCTTACTTCCATCCGCCTTCTTGTAAACGCAAGACCCATCTTCGTTCTTGATAAAGTCAAACTAATTATCAGGTTTATCAAAACGTAGATTCCAATTCCGCTACATGGCACCCAACCATATCTCAGAGTTTGTATTGTCCATGGCTTCTCGAAAGGTGGTGGGTTTATCAACTTGATCCACCAGTACCAGCTCGTCACCTGGAATGACATAAATTTCATATCTCATAGGTGAACGACTGGTCCTTTCTGATCTCCTTGGACTGTCCTGAAGAACTGCAGTGGGCGGTTCCTGCTCTACTACCCGCTCTGGCTCCAACGCTTCTACGGGGCTTTCTAGTGGTTCTCAAGAAACTACATCCTCTGGAATATCAGCCAGATCTATAGTCCTCCCACTGCCTTCGTCAGAGCCCGATTCATAATGAATGCGGCTGTTCTAGAGCATAA
Source organism: Geranium rotundifolium (assembly GCA_963920655.1). Lineage (NCBI taxonomy): Eukaryota > Viridiplantae > Streptophyta > Magnoliopsida > Geraniales > Geraniaceae > Geranium > Geranium rotundifolium. The sequence continues at coordinate 22,085,076 of OY987311.1, read as the reverse complement.
CCCCAAAAGGAGATTAGGAGATCAGAGTGACTCATCATGGAACGAACCATATCCCACAATGTTTGATTCTAGCCTTCGGACACACAATCCTGTTGTATTGTTCCTTGTGGAGTCCACTCTGATAGGATCCCATATCCCTCAAGATGATCATGAAACTCTGTGGACAAGTATTCTGCACTTTGCTATAAACGAAGTGTCTAAATACTTTTCCCAAGCTAGTTTTGTACTTCATTCTTAAAGTCTTTGAATTTATTAAAAGTGTCAGACTTATGTCTTATTGAATAGACATAATCAAATCTACTGCAATCGGCAGTTAAAGTTATAAAATAACTTAAACCACTCATTGCAAGTGAACTCCTTGTCCTACATACATCCTGTTGCGTATTAAGCCCAATAGGTCACCTGCCCTTTCACCTCTGCCGATCAAAGGTGCTCTAGTCATTTTTCCCATCAAACAAGCCTGGCACCCGTTATCGAATAGAATTCGAATGTACTTAGAAGTCCGCACTTGTTAGGTGCTGAAATGTGCTTCTTATTTATGCGACCCAAATGACAGTGCCATATTATAACTTTGTTTAAATCTTCTGATTTAAACCTTTTAGTATTAATGTTATATTATAAGCTTAAGTTTTCCACATTCAATATGTATAAACCACTGACTTTATTTGAACTTACATAAGTATGTAATAAACATTATGAAGTACTAATACAAGTCTATTGGGCAAAACAAGAATAATAGAGCCTGCAACGGCAACCTTGATTTTTTTCCCAACGGTGGCATGAGCCTGGAGGGTTACACACATACAAGACGGATAACTTGAGACAAGGAAACCTTAACGTTTCTTGAGGAGCAATACATGGACAAAACTGAAGGTTTTGGGCCATAGGTTCGGTACGAGAGAATAATTAGCGAATCGAGAAAATGATATTTTTTGTCGATTTCGCGTCGGACTTTGTTTGATAAGTAACAACAAAAAGGGTCGGGCGACTTTTGGACACGGCACGAAACCACATGGGCGAGCTCATTGGGCTCAGCCCATGAGGTCACGTGACCGGCCCAACAAGGGCCCATTTTGGGCCCAATAAGCCCAACATGGCCGGCCACTTTGGTGGGTCCAAAGGTGGGGGCCACAACATACCATGCTTAGTTGGTGATTGTTGATTAAAATGTGAGTGATTTAAGGGGTATGGGTAATGATACCTTTAAGCCCATACCAATCACCTTTTGACCCATGCTTGTGAGATTGATGAAGTAGAGAAATATCAAGTGAACTAATCACGAAACAAACTCTCACATCTCTCTCTCTCTCCTTGTGGCCGGCCACTCCCTAGCCTCCTCTCTTGTTGCTCTCTTGTTCTTCACTTAATTGTTCTAGTTGGCATTAAGTGTAGGATCTTGAAGACCATCCCCATGGTGTGGACTTGCTCTAGAGAAGAAGATCACAAAGTTCTTCTTTATCGATTCAACAAAGACTCAAAGGTAAATTTCTTGTGGAATAGATTTTGCCTTGGGATTTAATGGTTCAATATTCTTGGACAAGGTTTGGAGTTGCTTTTGTTAAATGCTTCCGCTATCTCGATGTTAAAGAATGCTCCAAAACCCTACAGTGGTATCAGAGGGTGGTTAACCCTCTTAATCTTTGTCTTGTTGAACTTGTTTCGGTTTTATGATGATTTGCATGCCATATTTGCTGATAACATGTTTTTAATGCTTTTGAAGAAAAGTGCATGAAATATGTTATTTTTGGAAAATATATTGAATTTGGAATTTTTCGGAAATTATTGGATTTGTCGGGTCTAAGAAGAGATTCTTGGGGAGCCGGATCAGAGGTACCTGACAGAGGTCATCGGAGGCCGAGAGAGGCCGGCGGTGACCGGGCCGTCCCTCCTCTTGGCCAAAGCCGAGAGGAGAGGCAAGCTCGGTTTGGGCTTTTCTAGGCCCAAACCGAGCCGTGGTGTTGGGCTCGGCCCGACTTGATTCGTTCACGTTTATTATGTCAGTGGATGAACTCGCGATCCAATATTTCGAAATCTTTTAAATTTGATCAGTTTCGATAAACCGATTTTTGAAAAGGTCTAGTTTCGATAAACCCGACCTAGCAACTTGGCAAAATTAAAACCGGAATAATTGCATATTATTTGATAACATGTTTGTGTGATAACATGTTGGATGATGTGATGAGATGTATGATGCATTAGTAGCCCATTAGATTTTATCGCTTTCACGGTTTGCACACCGTTAGTGTTAGCGTGTAATTATTCTTTCATTTGAGCCCATAAAGTGTAATTATTTTTTATCCGGTCTACGAACCGAGTATTAATTGTAATTACTACTCAAAGACGGTCTTGGAGGAGGTCCAAGAGCTAGTGGGAGCCCGAATGAGAAAGACGAGAAGCTGTGGTGACTCGTAGAATCCTAAGATTAGGATGGGCTATTGATGCATATTTAACGCTTTATGTTTGCTTGCTTGAATTATTTAAATAATTACATGCTTTCATGCTTAGCTTATAAGTTTATAAGCCATCACCTCACATGCAAAAATTAAAATCGATCTTAATTGTTTGCATGTTTAAAGCGTTGTGAACCATCATCGCACGAGTTGTGATGGATGAGTTCGATTTTGAAACGTGTTTGCACGGGTTGCAAATGATGACTTCAAAAGAAGATTGTATATGATAAAATTAGAAACGTCACAACACGGGTTGTTGATGACGGGTTCGTAATTGTACAAAGATACTTTCGAATTATTAAACACAACCAAATCACAACATAATTTGAGTCAAGTGAGATGCCACCCAAATTCACACCCTTGTAGAAACATTTTATCGGTGTCGTGCGCCTTAGCGGAGCATTGATGGAATGGGTTCTATATGAAAATGGTCAACTTTGTGGGATGTCGTGCGCCTTAGTGGAGCATCTGCACAAAATTAACGCATTAGTGAATGTTGGTTGACTCGACCAGGATTCTTGGCCTGAGGTTGAGCTGGGGCATCGGAAGGGTAAGCTGTGTGCTTTTGCACATACCCTGACAAAGAGTTACACAGATTGTAATTGGATAGACGTCCTACCTAAATGAGTCCATTACAGCGGTGCGCCTTAGCGTACTTCAATTGACAAATAAGGGATCTTGGTTTAAAGATTCTAAACCTTAGAATCGGATGGTTGGTGTTTAATTCGGATCTTCCTAAATTTATTCAACTTTTCTGATTAAATTTACTTTCTTCGTGTAGAAATGGCTAGTAATTCAACAAACTCGTCTAATTTGTCGTTGAGGACTATACTTGAAAAGTGTAAACTCAATTGGATGAATTATCTGGACTAGGACAGAAATTTACGACTTGTGTTAAAGTTGAAACGCATGGAGTACGTCCTTGACAAGGCTATCCCTGTGGAGCCAGCTGCCAACGCAACGAGGTTCGTTAAGAATGCGTACTAGAAACACCTTAGTGACTCTATCGACGTTGCGTGTGTCATGCTGGGCTGCATGGAGGCGGACCTCCAGAAGCAGTTTATGGAGCTATCCATTGATCCGTCTGCAATGTTTGCACAAATCAAGGATATGTTCAAAGAGAAAGTACGTATTGAAAAATACACTGTTCTCTGAGAACTCATTGCCTGCAAGATGTCAGCAGGCAGCTCCGTAGGTCCAAATGTCCTACGTATGAAGGGACATCTCAATCATATGACTAGTCTCGGAATGACTTTGGAAAAAGAGATGGCTGCGGATTTCATTCTGCAATCCCTTCCTCATGCATATGGTGGGTTCGCCATGAACTATCACATGCTTGACATGGACAAGACCGCGTCGGAGTTGCACAGCATGTTGGTGACTACCGAGAAGAGCATAAGGGGCAGTACGCCCAAAGGTGTTCTAATGGTCAAAAGGGGATCTGGCTTCAAAGCTGGTGGTAATAAGGGCAAAGGCCCAATGCACCAAACGGGGAAGAACAGACGACCTTTCATTTCTAGACCTTCCATGCCCATGAAAGGAAATGGGAAGGCAAAGGAGTCGATCTATTTCTACTGCCAAAAGCCTGGTCACTGGAAGAAAAACTGTCAGCAGCTGAAACATGATCAGAGGAAGGGCGGTGGGGCCGCTACTTCGTCAGTTATTCCATTAGAGCTAAATCTTTCTACTATAAATGCTTGGGTACTAGACACTGGAGCTGAGTCTCATATCTGTGCGGATGTGCATGTGTTGCATAGTAGAAGAGATAGGGGGAAAACAAGGTGGACCTAAGAGTTGGGAACAACGTGAGAGTTACCGCAACTGCTGTGGGTTCTGTTGACTTTGTTTTGCCCAGTGGGCTTGTAATTGAACTTTCTGATGTGTTTTGCGTACCTGTTTTCAGCAGGAATATTGTATCAATATCCCTTCTTGAAAAAGAAGGTTATTATTTTGATATTAAGAACGGGTTTTTTAATATTATGCGCAACAACATGTTTTATGGAAATGCTCACACTGTTGGAGGTTTATACAAATTAAATATGCAAAACTCGAGATCCAACATGCTCTATAATGTAAATGCTAAGAGGTTTAAAGCTAATGATTTAGACCAAACTCTAATCTGGCATTGTCGTCTAGGTCACATAAATGAGAAACGCATCTCAGCGCTTCATGAGCGCGGACTTCTAAGTCAATTAGAATTCCAAACGATTGATAGATGCGAAGCTTGTTTAATGGGCAAGATGAATAAAGCGCCCTCCACTGGTTTAGGTAAGAGGGCAGGTGATCTATTGGGTCTAATACATTACGACGTATGTGGACACATGAGTACACCAGCCAGAGGTGGTTTAGGCTACTTTATCACATTTACTGAAGATTTCAGTACATATGGTTATGTCTATCTCATGAGACATAAGTCCGAAACTTTTGATAAATTCAAGGAGTTTAGGACTGAAGTAGAAAACAAAGTCGGAAAGAGTGTCAAGGCACTCCCTTCTGATTGGGGTGGAGAATACTTATCCGAGTAGTTTCTTAGTCATCTTACTGAAAGTGGAATACTATCTCAGTGGACTCCGCCAGGAACACCGCAACTCAATGGTGTGTCCGAGCGAAGGAATCGGACATTGTTGGATATGGTTCGATCGATGTTAAGTCTCACTGATCTCCCGATCTCTTTCTGGGGTTACGCTCTACAAATGGCCGCATTCATAATAAACAGGGCTCCGTCGGAAGCAGTGGAAGGGACATCATTCGAGAAATTGTACGGGAAGGAACCCGTTTTGTCCTTCCTAAAAATCTGGGGTTGCGAGGCTTATGTAAAACGGTTTCTTGCAACCAAGCTCGAACCGAGATCAAATAAGTGCACTTTCGTCGGATATCCAAAAGAAACAAAAGGATACTACTTCTACAAACCGAGCGAAAATAAAGTTTTTGTCGCTCGAGGTGGGACATTCTTGGAAAAGGAATTTATTTTCAAGACAATCAGTGGGAGGGCTGTTCATCTTGATGAAGTTCTAGATGAGATAGTCACTCGGGAACCTCTGGACGACCCATTGTAAGAAGTAGAACCAATGGCTACAGTTAATGCGGACGGTCCAAGGCGGTCTGAAAGGATAAGTCATGCACCTATCAGATACGGTTTCCTAGTAACTGGAGGTGATGATTTAGTGTTAGTGGACAATGATCCAGCTACCTTTCGCGAGGCCGTGGACGGAACCGACTCTGAGAAATGGCTGGAAGCCATGAGGGAAGAAATGCAATCCATGTCAGATAATCAAGTGTGGGACTTGGTGGATCAAACCCCTGACGTAAAAGTCATTGGGTGTAAATGGATCTTTAAAATAAAGATAGACATGGATGGCAAACCTCAGACCTATTAAGCAAGACTGGTAGCAAAGGGTTATAGGCAAGTCCACATAATTGACTATGAAGAGACCTTTTCTCCAGTAGCTATGGTCAAATCTGAAATTCTGAATAGTAGCCGAGTCAAGAAGTCGAACACAAAGTGGTAACTTGTGTATCGACTACTTGCCTAAGAACGTAAACCGTAAGTAAAACAGTAAATAGATAATAACGACACCAGAGATGATTACCCAGTTCGGTGACTCCGCACCTACGTCTGGGGGCACTTTGCCAGTGGAAAGGTTTTCACTATTAGGTAGTCAATAGTACAACTTCAAGCACCAACTAGCTATCACACAAGCTATTGTCCTAAGCTACTATAGATCTCACCGTGAACAACCTCGACCAAGGGCCTCTCCCCCTGTCTTTGAGATCCTCTCAATTCCACCCTTCGAGCAAGCCTATGCTCGGTGTCGTTGTCTTCTTGGACGGAGTTGTGAATCTTCAATCGCAAACAAAAACCCTAACTGATCCAAACACTTAGTCTTTGCGACTTAATGTTTGATCGGAGCAAAAGTCCGTTCTAGCGAATCTTAATCAGCCTCTCAACACGCCGATGGTGCACGGTTAAGAGCTCTGAGAAATCTTGCAATTGTTAGAACAAGAACGGATCATCTGCTAATGGGAAGCCAAGGGCTTTTTTATAGCAGCTCACATACTTAATCCTTCCTGGATTAGGAACAGGAAAGTCAGGCAAGTTGTTGCCGCCTTCCACGACAGTTGGAAGTCGTCTTTCCTGTTCTGACTTCCGGAATAAATCAGGCAAGTAGAGTTTTCGTTGCTGACGTGTTACTGCCAACTAGAAGTCGCCTCACTTTGTCGACGTCACTCTCTTGCGCTCCAAGTCTTCGTGGCGTCTTTCTTCTTTCGTTCCAGGCAGTGCTAAGAAGGAAAGCTTCAGACTTTCCTAATCTTCGGCTCGTAACAAGTCGCTCCACATGTCATGTAACTTCTTGTACGACTTCTTACTTTTGCGCTAAAAAATTATGCCAACAATTAAACGTAGCAACAAAATCTATCCGCATTCTACTTGCCGTAGCAGCTTAGCATAATTATGAGATATGGCAAATGGACATCAAAACCGCCTTCCTTAATGGGAAGTTAGGTGAGGACGTTTATATGTCCCATCATGAGGGTTTTGAGGATCCTAAGAATAAAGGAAAGATTTGCAAGTTGCTCAAATCAATTTATGGTTTGAAGCAAGCATCTCGGAGTACATTACTGCATCGGAAGCAGCTGTATGGATTAGGAGTTTCATGGTTGGGTTAGGTGTAATTCAAAACCCATCTAACCCAGTAGACTTATATTGTGACAACACCGGGGCCAAGCTAAGGAACCCAGGGCACATGACAGATCCAAACATGTACTCAGGAAGTATCACATCATCCGCGACATAGCTGTTTGAGGTGACGTGAAGAACCACTACGTTGCATCTCATGATAACACAGCCGACCCCTTGACTAAGGCTCTTCCTCAAGCAAAACATGATAAACATGTTAGGTCAATGGGTATAGACTGGGACTTAGATTGGAACTAGGGGCAAGTGGGAGATTGATAGCATTTTTGTGCCCTAGTCCAATTGCTAGTAGTCTGTAAATGTCTATGTATATTTATCATCGTTTGTAATAAATAAAACGGCTTTGTATTACTTATGTGTTGAAGTAATATGTTAAGCATGATCTGATCTGAACCATAAATCTATACGAATCACACTTAACGAGTCCATTGTCAATATACGCTTCAATAGAAGCAACCAGTTTGATGATGGTTCTCAATGACGTAGTTTTACTTGTCATAGGGAACAGGGATCCCGGAATCATATCATAGATATCATGAGGTGATTGATATCGGACGACCCGTTTTGAATAGTGTTTCATATATTAAGACATGAACATATTCAAATGCGATAGCTTGTCATGATATCCTTAGACCAAGGAGTCATTGTGATCGCTATGCAATGTACGTGCGGCTTTAACTTGCGCCTAACGCTTTCCGTAACAGGATTGCAATAACGGGCATGATTGGGTGGTGGAACGGTTGTCATGAGTGACGCGAAAGACGGCTAAGGAATTTATCCCTCGTACTACGGTATGGGAAAGATATTCGTTAAAGGCCTCTTGATCGAGAGTGACTGACAGAAAGAGCATAACCATGCCAGTGATACGGGTTATCAGTTCTCAGCCATCTTACATATCAAGTAATATTGATTGATTAAACAAGGATGACGACTCTATGCTTTGTGATCAATCGGGATATCTAGATATAATAGGATAGTGACTTGTACGCACAAGGTTAAATCGAATCATCGATCATCATGCACCTTGGGTAATCATAACGTGTTACTAGAGACCACTTATGATGGATAGGACAAGAGAGATCATTTGTGCCGATCTGCCAACTGTGGCATGAGCCTGGAGGGTCACACACATACAAGACGGATAACTTGAGACAAAGAAAGCTTAACGTTTCTTAAGGAGCAATACATGGACAAAACTCAAGGTTTTGGGCCATAGGTTCGGTATGAGAGAATAATTAGCGAATCGAGAAAACTGAGATTTTTCGTCGATGTCGCGTTGGACTTTGTTTGATAAGTAACGACAAAAAGGGTCGGGCGACTTTTGGACATGGCACGAAACCACATTGGGCTCGGCCCATGAGGTCACGTGATCGGCCCAACAAGGGCCCATTTTAGGCCCAATAAGCCCAACATGGCCGGCCACTTTGGTGGGTCCAAAGGTGGGGGCCACAACACACCATGCTTAGTTGGTGATTGTTGATTAAAAAGTGAGTGATTTAAGGGGTATGGGTAATGATACCTTTAAGCCCATACCAATCACCTTTTGACCCATGCTTATGAGACTGATGAAGTAGAGAAATATCAAGTGAATTAATTACACAACACACTCTCACGTTCTCTCTCTCTCCTTGTGGCCGGCCACTTCCTAGCCTTCTCTCTTCTTGCTCTCTTGTTCTTCACTTAATTGTTCTAGTAGGCATTAAGTGTAGGATCTTGAAGATCAACCCCTTGGTGTGGACTTGCTCTAGAGAAGAAGATCACAAAGTTCTTCTTTATCGATTCAACAACGACTCAAAGGTAAGTTTCTTGTGGAATAGATTTTGCCTTGGGATTTAATGGTTCAATGTTCTTGGACAAGGTTTGAAGTTGCTTTTGTTAAATGCTTCCGCTATCTCGATGTTAAAGAACGCTCCAAAACCCTACATTCCAATGACCGGACTGTTGGCAGTAGAAGCAAACTAATTCCGTTTCTTTTTAGCCTCCCCGACTCTAGGAGGTTTAGGAACTCGAGCCAGTCTCATCTTTGCTGCCACATGCATAGGGGCTTTATCTTTATGACCTCCATCTTTGAAGCTAGATCCCTTCTTGACCATTAGAACATGCCCTGGTATAAGCTTGACGTTTTTCTCAGCCGTTACACGCTTTCATTGCAACTCTAAGATGATCTTGTCCATATCATGCATAATATAGTTCATAAAGAAGCTATCATAAGCACGAGGAAGGGGTTGTAGAATAAAGTCTACAATGCCATCTCCTGTCCAATCCCAAGACTCGGTCTTGTCAGGTGTTCGAGATGCCCCTTCAACTTTAGGACGTAGGGACTAACAGAGCAGCCTGCTGACATTTTGCAGTAGGGGAGTTCCTGCTGAATGACGAATCTTTCGAGTCGAGCCTTCTCCTTGAACGTAACCCTTATTTGCCTTAACATGGCAAAAGAGTAATCGGACAGTTCCATAAACTTCTTTTGGAGGTCTCCCTCAAAGCAGCCGAACATAACATACGCCACATCCCCAGAATCGCTAAGGTGCTTCCTGAATGCATCCTTAACGGCCCTTATGGCGTTGAGTGTTGGTTCCCCAGGGATAGCCTGGTCAAGGACGTATTCCCTGCGTTCCAACTTGAACACAATGGGTTCCTGTCCCAGTCTATATAGTTTGCTTCATTGAGCTTAACCTTCTCTAAGATAGTCCTCAATGATAAACTTTTCGTGTTTATTAGCCATTTATCTACGCGAGGAATGTAAATATAAATAGAAAGTTGAATAAATTTACGAAGATCCTAAATAAACATCAACAATTGGATTCTAACTTAATAGAATCTAAAACCAAGACCCATGATTCGTGAATCGAAGTACGCTAAGGCGCACCACTCCGATTCACTTATTTAGGTAGCAAATGTATCCAATTACACCTCGTGCAATTGGTGTTGGGTCCTAGGGCATCCAAATCCCGTTCATAGCAGCGGAAGCAACCTATAAACAACCCCGAACCTGCACAAGATCAACTACCATGTTAGATCCTTAAGAAATCGAGTTTTCGTGTTATACCTCGAATCTGTCCAGAAAAAGATTCCGCAGAACCGTCCTTTTCCCAGCCTTGTAACTCCCAAACAAGTGCTCTTTTGGAAAATCAAAATTTGTAGCTCTGACGAAGCGGCTATGGCTCACGCAATGTCGGTCACCGGAAATGGAAAATCTAGACAGTTTCTCCATTCTTGCTTGGATCACCAAGAAACCACCAAGAACACCATGAATGGGCTTGAACCTCTTCAAAAGCGCCTACGTATCCTCCCCGAGGAATCAAAGCCACGTAGTTCTTGCTAGAGAATCAAGCACACACAAAATCCACAAGAATTTTGGTGTGATGAACAAAACAAATGGAGGGAAGGGGGGGAGCTTGATGTGGCCGGCCATGGCTTCTTCAACAGAGAAGAATGATGAATTCAAAAATGACTTGGTGTGTTGTGAGAAAAAATAATATGTTATTAAGTGATGGAGATGTGAAATGATGAGAGGTATGGGCTTCCATGCTCATAATCCATATCCACCAAGCATGGCCATGGGCCCACCATGGGCCATGCCACAATTGGGCCGAAATGGGCTGGCCATATTTGGGTCTCATGGGCCGAAGCCCAGTTGCTTCGGCCATGTGGTCCTTTGCGGAGTCCAAATATTATCCGACCCCTTTTCCGAACTTATCAAACAAAGTCCGATGCGACATCGACGAAAAAACCCGTTTTTCTTGATTCGCAAACCATTCTTACATGCACAGGCCCACGGCCCAAATAGCCCAGTTTTGGGCCATGTCTCGTGTCTCAATAAATGTTGACATTTCCTTATCTCCCGAAACCAATATCCTTGGTTTGTGACCCTTTTAGGTTGATGCCACGTTGGCAGATCGGCATAAAACTCCATTTTACACGATCCATCATTAATGACCTCTAGTATACCATTATGATTACCCAATCTGCATTATAGTCGAACTAATCGACTTAACCTGTCTGTCATCCAAGTCATTATCCTTTTATCACTTGATATCCGATTGATCATAAGGCATAGAGTTGTCATCCTTATTTTGATCAATCATGTTTCTTGATATGTGAGATGACTGAAAAGTGATAACTCGTATCATTGACATGGCCATGCACTTTCTTTCAGTCACTCTTGATCAAGTGGCCTAAACGGACATCATTCTCATACCGTAGTATGAGGGATAAATCCCTTAGCCGTCTTTCGTGTCACTCATGCAATCTGTCCCCCACCCAATCATACCCGTTATTGCTATTTTGTTACAGATAGTGTTAGGCGCAAGTAAAATCCGGACGTCAATTGCATAGCGATAACAAAGACTCCTCGGTCTAAGGATACAATGACAAGCTACAACACTGAATATGTTCATGACTGTATCTATAGAACACTATTCCGGTCGGGTAATCTAATATCAAACCCCTGATGATATCTATGATATGATTTTGGGCTTCTGCATCCTAGTGACGATATCCAGGTTGATCAAAAGGCATGGAACCGTCACCCTATTTATCAATCACTGTTTCCTGATATTTGAGATGACTGAAAACTTTTACTAAGATATCACCTGCACGGCCGTGCTATTTCTTCAGTCATACTCATTAAGTGGCCTAAACGGATATCTTTCTCACACTGGACAATGAGTGATAAATCTCTCAGACGCCTTTCGAGTTCACAAATGCAATTAATATCAAAGCCAATCAAAGCCGTCATAGCTACCCTTTTAAGGGTAACGTTCGACTAGGTCAAACTTAGGTATTCGTTACACAATGCACTCAAATACTCTTTGGTTTTAGGATATAATGACAAGCTACGATCTGTGAGTATCTCATGACTGGATCTATGTTGCATACTCACAATCAGGTTGTCCGATATCATCGACCTGATGATATCTAAGATATTACTCCGGCACATACTTTTCCATGATCAGTAGAGCATGATCACAAGGAGTTGGTCTCATACTGATCGCTTCTCGAGAAGCTTAGCTGATCAGGGACTTATCGAATCCAATTTTTTCTGATCTACAGTTCTACTATAAGTGGTTATACACATAATGATATACATCAAATTACATTCGATATACAACTACAACACATTAGTAATATAATGCCTTTTATTAGATCGAAAAATGATGTACATTACAATATAGATTGAGGAATTACATTAGACTAGGGCATAATCCTAACAATCTCCCACTTGCCCCTAGTTCCAACCTAAGTTCCAATCTACCCCCAAAGACTTCACATGTGCCTCATGCTTGGGCTGCGGTAAAGCCTTCATCAAGGGATCATCAACGTTATCATTAGTCGGTACATAAGTAATCTCCACATCACCATTATCGATATACTCCCTGATAATGTGATACTTCCTCTGTATGTGTTTAGTTCTGTTGTGGAATCTTGGCTCTTGAGCTAATGTTATGGCCCCCGTGTTGTCACACAACAAGTTTACCGGATCGGACGCTCGCGGCATTACATCTAATCCAGTTAGAAAGCTTCAAACCCATACGGCTTCCTTAGATGCTTCTGTTGCAGCTATATATTTAGCCTCTGTTGTAGAATCGGCAGTTGTGGATTTCTTGAAGTTATTCTAGCTGAATGCTCCATCATTTAGCATGAATACAAATCCTGCATGAGATTTAAAATCATCAGGATCTGTCTTAAAACTAGCATCAATATATCCTTTGACTGCTAGTTCTCCATCCTTCCCACCATACACTAGGAATGCGCCCTTAGTGCTCCTCGGATCTTTAAGGATACTCTTGGCAACAATTCAGTGCTCACGTCCTGGGCTAGACTAATATCTGCTGGTAAAGTTTAGTGCGAACGAGACGTCTGGTCTCGTGCATATCATGGCATAAATGATGGATCCCACAGCCGAAGCATATGGGATCTGACTCATTTTGCTCAGCTCATCAAGAGTCTTAGGCAACTGTTGCTTGTTGAGCTTAATGCCATGCCGCATGGGTATGTATCCCTTCTTAGAATCAAGCATTAAGAATCTTCTCAACACCTTATCTATGTAAGTGCTCTAACTTAGGCACAATATTCTTTTGGGTCGATCTTTGTAGATCTTGATGCCAAAAATGAAAGCAACATCACCTAAGTCCTTCGTCAAGAAGCATTTCCCTAACCAAGCTTTAACCTCAAGCAAGACTGGGTTGTCAGTCCCGATGATCAATATGTCATCGACATATAGCACTAGGAATACAATATTACTCCCACTCGCTTTCTTATATACGCAAAGTTCACTTTCGTTTTTGATAAAACCGAATTCCCTTACGACTTTAATCCATAAATGGATCTAAGCAGCTTACAAATCTTTCCGAGATTCTCTAGATCAACGAAACTCTCATGTTGTGTCATATACACATCCTCTTTTAAGTACCCGTTAAGGAAGGCGGTTTTGACATCCATCTGCCATATCTCATAGTCGTAGTATGCTGCTATGGCTAGAATGATCCGGATAAATTTGACCATATCTACTGGTGAGAAGGTTTTGTCATAATTGATACCTTCGATCTGGCGATAACCTTCCGCAACCAGTCTAGCTTTATAGGTCTGAGGTTTTCCATCTATGTCGGTCTTAAGTTTATAGACTCATTTACAACCGATCGGTTTTATACCAGGGGCTTGATCCACCAAGCACCAGACTTGGTTGTCATACATGGATTTCATTTCCTCATTTATGGCGTTCTGCCATTTTTCGGAGTCTGGAATGGCCAAAGCTTGTCTATAGGTTTCTGGATCATCCTGATCCACCAATATCAAGTCATTTCCCTCAGTGGCTAGAAAGCCATATCTGATGGGAACTTGACGAGATCTCTCAGACCTTCTTGAACCCTCTGGAATAGGTGTAGGGATTGGTTCTTGATCAATGACCTCTTCTGGCTCATGTATTTCTACATCTGCCATAGTGGGTTGTTCCGTATCATCTTGAGTTTCTTCAAGATGCACGGCACTCCCACTAGCAGTTTTGGAAATAAATTTCTTTTCCAAAAATACCCCTCCTTGAGCAACAAAAACTTTGTTCTCACTGGTTTTGTAGAAATAGCATCCCCTTGTTTCCTTAGGGTACAAGCTTATCGTCTAGAAAACGCTTGACGTAAGCTTCACATCCCAAAATCTTAAGGAAAGCTAATAAGGGTTTCGTTCCGTTCCATACTTCGTATGGAGTGTTTTCCACTACCTTAGTAGGAGCCCGATTCAAAAGGAATGCGACCGTCTCTAGGGCATAGCCTAGAAGGAGATAGGGAAGTCAGCCTAACTCATCATTGATCGAACCATGTCAAGAAAGGTCTGATTTCTCCGTTCAAATACACCATTCATTTGAGGTGTTCCACGTAGAGTCAATTCAGAGAGGATCCCACACTTCTTTAAATGAATGAGAAACTCATTGTCCAAGTACTCACCGCCTCGGTCAGATTGAAGCGCTTTTATACTTTTACCAAGCTGGTTTTGTGCTTCTTTCTGGAACTCTTTGAACTTGTCAAAAGTTTCCGAATTATATCTCATAAGATTGACATACCCGTATCAGTAAATGTAACAAAGTAGTGAAAACCCCTTATGGCCTGAGTGCTCATAGGTCCACACAGATCGGAATGTATGAGACCTAATAAGTCACTAGCCCTTTCACCTAAACCGGCAAAAGGGGCCTCAATTGAAGTGAGTGCAAACAGACTTAGAAGTCCACACTTGTGAAGTGTTGAGATGCGTTTCTGGCCTATATGGCCTAATCGGTAGTGCCATATTGTAGGGATTTGGAGCCATCAAGATGATCAAAATAGCGGAAGCAACAACAATATAAACTCCAAAACCTGTCCAAGAACATAAACTATTAAATCTCAAGGAAAAAACTATTTCACAAGAGTTTACCTTTGCTTTTGTTGAATCAAGAAAGAAGAACAAGATGATCTCCTTCTCTAGAGGAAATCCACACCAATAGGATGATCCTTTTGATCCAACACACTTAGCCTACAAGAACTAGAGTGTGAAGAACAAGAGAACAAGGAAGGGAGAGGGAGAGGAGGTCTGGGCCGGCCACAATGAGAGAGAGACATGGAGAAACTTTTTGTGTTGTGATATTTTGAGTACTTAATCATATATTATAAGTTGATTGATAAAGTAACAAATGATGAAGGCATGGGTTAAAAGGCATGTCACAACCTAATCCCACAATTTGCTCTTCATCATTATCAACAACACCAACTTAGCATGGTGTGTGGCCCCCACACTTGGCACCACCAAGTGGGCCGGCCAAGCTATGCCTAAATGGGCCTATAGTTGGGCTTTTAATGGGCCGGCCTTGTGGCCTCATGGGCCAATCCCAATGGGCTCACCTATGTGGTCGCGTGCCGCTTCCAAAAATTATCTGACCCTTGTCGTCACTTATCAAATAAAGTCTGACGCGACATCAACGGCAAACTCAGTTTTCTCGATTCGCTAATCATTCTCACAAATCCGAACCCATGGCCTAAAACCCTTAGTTTTGGCTATGTCTCGCTCATCAAGACCCGCCAACCTTTCCTTGTCTCAAGTTACCCATATTGTATGTGTGTGACCCTCTAGGCTCACGCCACCGTTGGTAGATCGGCGTAAGAGATCTCTCTTGCCCGATCCATCATAAGTGGCCTCTAGTAAGACATTATGATTACCCAAACTCGTCTAATTTGTCATTGAGGACTATACTTGAAAAGTGTAAACTCAATGGAACAAATTATCTGGATTGGGACAGGAATTTACGACTTCTATTAAAGTTGGAACACAGGGAGTACATCCTTGACAAGGCTATACCGTTGGAGCCAGCTGCCAATGCAACGAGGGTCGTTAAGAATGTGTACCAGAAACACCTTAGCGACTCTATCGACGTTGCGTGTGTCATGCTGGGCTGCATGGAGGCGAACCTCTAGAAGCAGTTTATGGAGCTATCCCATAATCCGTTTGCAATGTTTGCACAGATCAAGGATATGTTCAAATAGAAAGTACGTATTGAAAAATACACTATTCTCTGAGAACTCATTGCCTGCAAGATGTCCGCAGGCAGCTCCGTAGGTCCACATGTCCTACGTATGAAGGGACATCTCGATTATATGACTAGTCCCAGAATGACTATGGAGAAAGAGATGGCTGCGAATTTCATTCTGCAATCCCTTCCTCATGCATATGGTGGGTTCGCCATGAACTATCACATGCAGGACATGGACAAGACCGCGTCGGAGTTGCACAACATGTTGGTGACTGCCAAGAAGAGCATAAGGGGCAGTACGCCTAAAAGTGTTCTAATAGTCAAGAAGGGATCTGGCTTCAAAGCTGGTAGTGGTAAGGGCAAAGGCCTAATACACCAGATGGGGAAGAACAGACGACCTTTCATTACTAAACCTTCCATGCCCATGAAGGGAAATTGGAAGGCAAAGGATGACGACTCTATGCCTTGTGATCAATCGGGATATCTAGAGATAGTAGGATAGTGACTTGAACGCACAAAGGTTAAATCGAATCATCGATCATCATGCACCTTGGGTAATCATAACGTCGTACTAGAGACCACTTATGATGGATCGGACAAGAGAGATCTTTTCTGCCGATCTGCCAATGGTGGTATGAGCCTGGAGGGTCACACACATTCAAGACGGATAACTTGAGCCAAGGAAACCTTAACGTTTCTTGAGGAGCAATAGATGGACAAAACTGAAGGTTTTGGGCCATACGTTCGGTATGAGAGAGTAATTAGCGAATCGAGAAAACTGAGTTTTTTCGTCGATGTCACGTCGGACTTTGTTTGATAAGTAACGACAAAAAGGGTCGGGCGACTTTTGGACACGACACGAAACCATATGGGCGAGCCCATTGGGCTCGGCCCATAAGGTGACATGGCCAGCCCAACAAGGGCCCATTTTGGGCCCAATAAGCCTAACATGGCCCAAAGGTGGGGGCCACAACACACCATGCTTAGTTGGTGATTGTTGATTAAGAGGTGAGTGATTTAAGGGGTATGGGTTAAACACCTTTAAGCCCATACCAATCACCTTTTGGCCCATGCCTGTGAGATTGATGAAGTAGAGAAATACCAAATGAATTAATTACGCAATTTCACACTCTCACAACTCTCTCTCTCTCCTTGGCCGGCCACACTAGTGCTCTCCGCTCTTCTTGCTCTCTTGTTCTTCATTTAATTGTTCTAGTGGGCATTAAGTAAAGGATCTTGAAGATCATCCCCTTGGTGTGGACTTGCTCTAGAGAAGAAGATCATAAAGTTCTTCTTTATCGATTCAACAAAGACTTAAAGGTAAATTTCTTGTGGAATAGATTTTCCCTTGGGATTTAATGGTTCAATATTCTTGGACAAGGTTTGGAGTTAATTTGTTAAATGCTTCCGCTATCTCGATGTTAAAGAACGCTCCAAAACCCTACAGTGGTATCAGAGGGTGGTTAACCCTCTTAATCTTTGTCTTGTTGAACTTGTTTCGGTTTTATGATTATTTGCATGCCAAAATTGTTGATAACATGTTTTTAATTTTTTTTTGGGATAATTGCATGAAATATGTTATTTTTGGAAAATATATTGAATTTAGAATTTTTCGGAAATTATTGGATTTGTCGGGTCCGAGAAGAGACTATCGAGGAGCCGGATCGGAGGTACCGGACGGAGGTCACCGGAGGCTGGGAGAAGCCGCCAGTGACCGGGGCCGTCCCTCCTCTAGGCCGAGGCCGAAAGGAGAGGCAAGCTCGGTTTGGGCTTTCCTAGGCCCAAACCGAGCCGTGATGTTGGGCTCGGCCCAATAGGCTTCGGCCCATTGGCTTTGCCCGATTTGGTTTGTGCACGTTGATTATGTCCGTTGATGAACCCGTGATCTAATATTTCGAAAACTTTTAAATTTGATCGGTTTTGATAAACCGTTTTTTGAAAAGGTCTAGTTTCGATAAACCCGACCAAGCAACTTGGCAAAATTAAAACCGGAATAATTGCATATTATTTGATAACATGTTTGTGTGATAACATGTTGGATGATGTGATGAGACGTATGATGCATTAGTAGCCCATTAGATTTTATCGCTTTCACGGTTTGCACACCGTTAGTGTTAGCGTGTAATTATTCTTACATTCGAGCCAATAAAGTGTAATTATTTTTTATCCAGTCTACGAACCGAGTATTAATTGTAATTACTACTCAAAGACGAGAAGGATAGAAAATCGAGCACAATGACGGTTTTGGAGGAAGTCCAAGAGCTAGTGGGAGCCCGAATGAGAAACACGAGAAGATGTGGTGACTCGTAGAATCCTAAGATTAGGATGGGCTATTGATGCATATTTATCGCTTTATGTTTGCTTGCTTGAATTATTTAAATAATTACATGCTTAGCTTATAAGTTTATAGGCCATCACCTCAATTTTGAAACGTGTTTGCACGGGTTGCAAATGACGACTTCAAAAGAAGATTGTATATGATACAATTAGAAACGTCACAACACGGGTTGTTGATGACGGGTTCGTAATTGTACCAAGATACTTTCGAATTATTAAACACAACCAAATCACAATATAATTTGAGTCAAGTGAGATGCCACCCAAATTCACACCTATGTAGAAACATTTTATCGGTGTCGTGCGCCTTAACGGAGCATCGATGAAATGAGTTCTATATGGAAATGGTAAATTTTGTGAGATGTCGAGCGACTTAGCAGAGCATCTGCACAAAGTTAACGCGTTAGTAAAGGTTGGTTGACTCGACCACGATTCTTGGCCTGAGGTCGAGCTGGGGTATCGGAAGGGTAAGCCGTGTGCTTTTGCACATACCCTGATCAAGAGTTACACGGGTTGTAATTGGATGGACGTCCTACCTAAATGAGTCAATTGGAGCGGTGCGCCTTAGCGTACTTCAATTGACAAATAAAGGATCTTGGTTTAAAGATTCTAAACCTTAGAATCGGATGGTTGGTGTTTAATTCGGATCTTCGTAAATTTATTCAACTTTTCTGATTAAATTTACTTTCTTCGTGTAGAAATGGCTAGTAATTCAACAAACTCGTCTAATTTGTCATTGATGACTATACTTGAAAAGTGTAAACTCAATGGGACAAATTATCTGGACTGGGACAGGAATTTACGACTTCTGTTAAAGTTGGAACGTAGGGAGTACGTCCTTAACAAGGCTATCCCGGTGGAGCCAGCTGCCAACGCAACGAGGGTCCTTAAGGATGCGTACCAGAAACACCTTAGCGACTCTATCGACGTTGTGTGTGTCATGCTGAGCTGCATGGAGGCGGACCTCCAGAAGCCGTTTATGGAGCTATCACATGATATGTTTGCAATGTTTGCACAGATCAAGGATATGTTCAAGGAGAAAGTACGTATTGAAAAATACACTGTTCTCCGAGAACTCATTGCCTGCAAGATGTCAGCAGGCAGCTCCGTAGGTCCACACGTCCTATGTATGAAGGGACATCTCAATCGTATGACTAGTCCTGGAATGACTATGGAGAAAGAGATGGCTGCGGATTTCATTCTATAATCCCTTCCTCATGCATATGGCGGGTTCGCCACGAACTATCACATGCATGACATGGACAAGACCGCGTTGGAGTTGCACAGCGTGTTGGTGACTGCCAAGAAGAGCATAAGGGGCAGTACGCCCAAAGGTGTTCTAATGGTCAAGAAGGGATCTGGCTTCAAAGCTGGTTGTGGTAAGGGCAAAGGCCTAATGCCTTAGACGGGGAAGAACAGACGACCTTTCATTACTAAACTTTTCATACCCATGAAGGGAAATGGGAAGGCAAAGGATGACGACTCTATGCCTTGTGATCAATCGGGATATCTAGAGATAATAGGATAGTGACTTGAACACACAAAGGTTAAAACGAATCATCGATCATCATGCATCTTGGGTAATCATAACGTCTTACTAGAGACCACTTATAATGGATCAGACAAGAGAGATCTTTTGTGCCGATCTGCCTACGGTGGCATGAGCCTGGAGGGTCACACACATTCAAGACGGATAACTTGAGACAAGAAAACCTTAACGTTTCTTGAGGAGCAATAGATGGACAAAACATAAGGTTTTGGGCCATAGGTTCGGTATGAGAGAATAATTAGCGAATTGAGAAAACTGAGTTTTTTCATCCATGTCGCGTCGGACTTTGTTGGATAAGTAACAACAAAAACGGTTGGGCGACTTTTGGACACGGCACGAAACCATATGGGCGAGCCCATTGGGCTCGGCCCATAAGGTGACATGGTCGGCCCAACAAGGGCCCATTTTGGGTTCAATAAGCCCAACATGGCCGGCCACTTTGGTGAGCCCAAAGGTGGGGGCCACAACACACCATGCTTAGTTGGTGATTGTTGATTAAGAGGTGAGTGATTTAAGGGGTATGGGTTAAACACCTTTAAGCCCAAACCAATCACTTTTTGACCCATGCTTGTGAGTTTGATGAAGTAGAGAAATACCAAATGAATTAATTACACAATTTCACACTCTCACAACTCTCTCTCTCTCTCCTTGGCCGGCCACACTTGTCCTCTCCTCTCTTCTTGCTCTCTTGTTCTTCATTTAATTGTTCTAGTAGGCATTAAGTACAGGATCTTGAAGATCATCTCCTTGGTGTGGACTTGCTCTAGAGAAGAAGATCACAAAGTTCTTCTTTATCGATTCAACAAAGACTTAAAGGTAAATTTCTTGTGGAATAGATTTTGCCTTGTTATTTAATGGTTCAATGTTCTTAGACAAGGTTTGGAGTTAATTTGTTAAATGCTTCCGCTATCTCGATGTTAAAGAACGCTCCAAAACCCTACAGATGCTAAACATATTACTTCAACACATAAGTAATACAAAGCCGTTTTATTCATTACAAACGATGATTATTATATATGGACATTTATAGACTACTAGCAATTGGACTAGCGCACAAAAATGCTATCAATCTCCCACTTGCCCCTAGTTCCAATCTAAGTCCTAGTCTATCCCCATTGACCTAACATGTTTATCATGTTTTGCTTGAGGAAGAGCTTTGGTCAAAGGGTCGGTTGTTTCATCATCAGATGCAACGTAATGGATCTTCACGTCACCTCTAGCAACTATGTCCCGGATGATGTGATACTTCCTGAGTACATGCTTGGATCTGTCATGTGCTCTGGGTTCCTTAGCTTGCGCAATGGCCCCGATGTTGTCGCAATATAAGTCTACTAGGTTAGATGGGTTTTTAATTACATCTAACCCAGCCATGAAACTCCTAATCCATACAGCCTCTTTTGCTGCTTCTGATGCAGCAATGTACTCAGCTTTCGTTCTAGAGTCGGCGATGGTGTCCTGCTTCTTGCTTTTCCAGCTGAATGCTCCACCGTTCAACGTAAACACATATCCTAACTGACTATTAAAGTCATCAGGGTCTGTCTGGAAACTAGCGTCAACATATCCTTTGACGACTAGATCATCATCACTCCTTCCCCCATATACAAGAAAAGCGTCCTTGGTTTTTCTCAAATATTTGATTGATGACTACTGGTACAGCTTAAGGTGAACGAGACATCCGGTCTCGTGCATATCATGGCATACATAATGGACCCTATTGGCGAAGCATATGGGATCGCATTCATCCTTTTTAGCTCTTCAGGTGTCTCAACACACTCACTCTTACTAGGCTTTATGCCATGACGCATGGGTAGCAGTCCCTTCTTGGAATTTTGCATTGAGAATCTTCTCAACACTTTGTCTATATAGGCGCTTTGACTTAAGCCCAAGACCCGCTTGGCACGATCTCTATATGTTGATCCCCAAGATATAAGAAGTCTCGCCTAAGTCCTTCATTGCGAAACACTCACCTAACCAAGCCTTTGTCAAAAGCAAGGTTGGGACGTCGTTTCCAATGAGCAATATGTTACTCCCATCTGCCTTTTTATATACGCAAGGTTCATCACCATTTTTGATGAAGCCAAACTGTTTCACACTTTCATCAAAACGTTGGTTCCAACTCCGAGAAGCTTGCTTCAAACCGTAAATTTATTTGAGCAACTTACAAATCTTTCCCTTATTCTTCAGATCCTCAAAACCCTCAGGTTGGGACATATAAACGTCCTCAGCTAACCTCACATTAAGGAAAGCGGTTTTGACATCCATTTGTCATATTTCATAATTATGATAAGCTGTTATGGCAAGTAGAATGCGAATAGATTTGACCATAGCTATAGAAGAAAAGGTTTCCTCCTAGTCAATTCCATGGACTTGTCTATAACCATTTGCTACCAGTCGTGGTCTATAGGTCTGAGGTTTACCATCCATGTCTATTTTTATTTTAAAGATCCATTTACACCCAATGACTTTTACGCCAGGGGTTTGATCTACCAAGTCCCACACTTGATTATCCGAAATGTATTGCATTTCTTCCCTCATGGCTTCCATCCATTTCTCAGAGTCGGGTCCGTCCATGACTTCTCGAAAGGTAGTTGGATTATTATCCACTAACACCAATTCATCGCCTCAAGTTATAAAAAACCGTATCTGATAGGTGCATGACTGGTCCTTTCATACCGCCTTGGACCGTCCTCAATAACTGCAGCTATTGGTTCTTGCTCAACGACTACTTCTGG
The DNA here is from genome assembly GCA_963920655.1 of Geranium rotundifolium. Taxonomy (NCBI): domain Eukaryota; kingdom Viridiplantae; phylum Streptophyta; class Magnoliopsida; order Geraniales; family Geraniaceae; genus Geranium; species Geranium rotundifolium. The sequence goes on along the minus strand of OY987311.1, from coordinate 22,062,323 downwards.
CTCTACTTCTTCTATGGGGTCTTTCAGCGGTTCCTAGGTGAATATCTCATCAAGAACTTCATCAAGATGAATAGTCTTCCAACTGGCTGTCTTGGAAACAAACTCCTTTTCCAAGAATATCCCACCACGGGCGACGAATACTTTGTTCTCGCTTGGTTTATAGAAGTAGTATCCCTTTGTTTCTTTGGAATATCCGACGAAAATGCACTTATCTGACCTTGGTTCGAGCTTGGTTGCTAGTGACCGTTTTACAAAAGCCTCGCAACCCGAGATCTTAAGGAAAGACAAAACAGGTTCCCTCCCGTACCATTTCTCGAATGATTTCCGTTCCACTGCTTTCTGTAAGATGACTAAGAAACTCTTCGGATAAGTATTATCCACCCCGATCAGAACGGAGTGCCTTGATACTTTTCTCGAGTTGGTTTTCTACTTCAGTCCTAAACTCTTTGAATTTATCAAAAACTTCGGACTTATGTCTCATGAGATAGACATAACCATATATACTGAAATCATCAGTAAATGTGATAAAGTAGCCTAAACCACCCCTGGCTGGTGTACACATTGGTCCACATACATTCGAATGTACTAGACCTAATAGATCACCCGCCCTTTCACATGTTCGAATGAAGGGTCCTTTAGTCATCTTGCCCATTAAACAAGTCTGGCACCTTTCAATCGTTTGGAATTCGATTTGATTTAAAAGTATGCGCTTGTGAAGCCTTGAGATGCGTTTCTCGTTTATGTGACCTAGACGACAATGCCATATAAGAGTTTGGTCTACATCATCAGTCTTAAACCTCTTAGCATTAATATTATAGAGCAAGATGGAATTCGAATTTTGCATATTCAATATGTATCAACCTCCTACCGTGTGAGCATTTCCATAATATATGTTACTGTGCATTATATTAAAAAACCCGTTCTTTATATCAAAATAATAGTCTTCTTTTTCAAGAAGAGATATAAATACAATATTCCTGCTGAAAGCAGGTACGCAAAACACATTAAGGAGTTCAATTACAAGCCCACTAGGCAAAACAAGATCAACCGAACCCACACCAATTGCGGCAACACGCACGTTGTTCCCAACTCTTAGGTCCACCTCATTTTCGCCCATATCTCTTCTACTGCACAGTACCTGCATATCCGCACAGACAAGAAACTCAGCTCCAGTGTCCAGTACCCATGTATATTGAGTAGAAAGATTTAGCTCTAAGGGAATACCTGACGAAGTAGTGGCCCCACCCCTCTTCTTCGAATCTTCCTTCATCTGCTGATAGTCCTTTTTCCAATGACCAGACTTTTGGCAGTAGAAGCAGACCGACTCCTTTCCCTTCCCTTGCCCTTCATGGGCTTGGAAGGTTTAGGAACAAAAGGTCGTCTATTCTTTCCTGCAAGAAGCATTGGGCCTTTACCCTTCTTACCACCAGCTTTGAAGTCAGATCCCTTCTTCACCATAAGAACACCTTTGGGCGCATTGCCCCTTATTCTCTTCTCAGCAGTCACGAGCATGCTGTGCAGCTCCGATGCGGTTTTGTCCATGTCATGCATGTGATAGTTCATGACGAAACCACCATATGCATGAGGAAGGGATTGCAGAATGAAATCTGCAGCCATCTCCTTTTCCATAGTCAACCCGAGACTAGTTAGGTGATCGAGATGTCCCTTCATTCGTAGGACGTGTGGACCTACGGAGCTGCCTGTTGACATTTTGCAGGCAATGAGTTCTCGGAGAACAGTGTTTTTTCATTATGTACTTTCTCCTTGAACATATCTTTGATCTGTGCAAACATAGCAAAAGGATCATGGGATAGCTCCATAAACTGTTTCTGGAGGTAAGCCTCCATACAGCCCAGCATGACACACGCAACGTCGATAGAGTCGCTAAAGTGTTTCTGGTACGCATCATTAACGACCCTCGTTGCGTTGACAGCTGGCTTCACTGTGATAGCCTTATCTATGACGTACTCCCTACATTCCAACTTTAACACAAGTCAGAAATTTCTGTCCTAGTCCAGATAATTTGTTCCATTTTGCTTACACTTATCAAGTATAGCCCTCAATGACATATTAGACGAGTTGTTGAATTACTAGCCATTTTTTACACGAAGAATGTAAATTTAATTAAAAATGTTGTATAAATTTACGAAGATCCGAATTAAACACCAACCATTTGATTCTAATGATTATAATCTTTAAACCAAGATCCCTGATTTGTCAATTGAAGTTCGCTAAGGCGCACTGCTCCAATTAACCCATTTGACTAGGACTTTCATCCAATTACAACCTGTGGAATTCTTGGTTAGGGTATGTGCAAAAGCACACGGCTTACCCATATGCATCAGTTTTGTGCAGATGCGCCGCTAAGGCGCACGACATCCCACAAGGTTGACCATTACATATACCGCTAAGGCGCACGACACCGAGAGAATGTTTCTACATGGGTGTGAATTTTGGTGGCATCTCACATGACTCAAATTAGGGTGTGATTGGTTGTGTTTAATAATTCGAAAGTATTTTGGTACAATTACGAACCCGTCATCAATAACTCATGTTGTGACGTTTCTAATTGTATCACATACTATCTTCTTTTGAAGCCCGTCATTTGCAACCCGTGCAAACACGTTTCAAATTGAACTCATCCATCGCAACCCATGCGATTATGGTTCACAACGCTTTAAACATGCAAATAAATAAAATCGATTTTTAATCTTTGCATGTGAGGTGATGACTTATAATCTCATAAGCTAAGCATGCTAGCATATAAATGATCATCTAATAATTCAAGTAAAGATTTTAAAACGTTTAAATATGCATCAACAGCCCATCCTATCCCTAAGAGTCTACGAGACATAACATCATCTCGTCTTCCCCATACGGGCTCCCACTAGCTTTTGGACTTCCTCCAAGACCGTCATCATTCTCGATTTTTCATCCTTCTCGACTTTGAGTAGAATTTGCAATCAATACTCGGTTCGCAGATCGGATAAAAATAATTACCTTTTAATTGCTCGAATAAAAGAATAATTACACGCTAACATTAACGGTGTGCAAATCGAGAAAGCGATAAAATTCTAATGGGCTACTAATGTATCATACATTCCATCACATCATCCAACATGTTATCACACAAACATGTCATCATACAGTATGCAATATTCTGGTTTTAACTTTGCCAAGTTGCTTGGTCGGGTTTATCGAAACTAGACCTTTTCCAAAAACGGTTTATCGAAACTGATCAAATTTGAAAGTTTCCAAAATATTGGATTGCGCGTTGGTGCCACAGATCAAAAAAACACCGTGCACAAACAAATTTGGGCCCAAGCCCGATGGGCCGAAACCCATTGGGCCGAGCCCAAGCTCACGACCCGGTTTGGGGTTAGGAAAAACCAAACCGGGCTTGCCTCCACTCTCGGCCTCGGCCAAGGGCGGGGGACGGCCCCGGTCACCGCCGGCCTCCAGTGACCTTTGTCCGGTATCTCCAATACGGCTCCACGAGAGTCCCGTCTCGGACTCGACAAATCTAATAAAATTCCGAAAAATTCCAAATTCAATATATTTTTGAAAATTAACATATTTCATGCAATTAACCCATAAAAGCATTAAAATCATGTTATCAACAAATATGGCATGTAAATCATCATAAAAACCGAAATAAGTTCAACAAAACAAAGATCAAGAGAGTTAACCACCCTCTGACACCACTGTAGGGATTTGGAGTTATCAAGATGATCAAAATAGCGGAAGCAACAACAATATACACTCCAAAATCTGTCCAAGAATATAAACCATTAAATCTCAAGGCAAAAACTATTTCACAAGAGTTTACCTTTGGTTTTGTTGAATCAAGAAAGAATGAAAAGATGATGTCCTTCTCTAGAGCAAGTCCACACCAATAGGATGATCCTTTTGATCCAACACACTTAGCCTACTAGAACTAGAGTGTAAAGAACAAGAGAGAAAGGAAGGGAGAGGGAGGGGAGGTACAATTTGCCCATGTGGTCGCGTGCCGTTTCAAAAAATTATCCGACTCTTATCGTCACTAATCAAACAAAGTCCGACGCGACATCGACGACAAACTCAGTTTTCTCGATCATTCTCACAAACCCGAACTCATTGCCTAAAACCGTTTCGGCCATGTCTCGCTCCTCAAGAACCGTCAACCTTTCTTTGTCTCAAGTTACCCATATTGTATGTGTGTGACCCTCTAGGCTCACACCACCGTTGGGAGATCGGTGTAAGAGATCTCTCTTGCCCGATCCATCATAAGTGGCCTCTAGTAAGACATTATGATTACCCAAGGTGCATGATGATCGATGATTCAATTTAACCTTGTGCGTACAAGTCACTATCCTATTATCTCTAGACATCCTGATTGATCACAAGACATAGAGTCGTCATCCTTGTTTAATCAATCATTGTTACTTGATATGCGAGACGACTGATAACTGATAACTCGTATCACTGACTTGGCCATGCACTTCCTCTCAGTCACTCTCGATCAAGTGGCCTATCTTTCCCATACCTGCAGTATGAGGGATAAATCCCTTAGCCGTCTTTCGTGTCACTCATGCAATCCGTTCCGCCACCCAATCATGCCCGTTATTGCAATCTAGTTACGGAAAGAGTTAGGCGCAAGTCAAAGCCGTACGTCGACCGCATAGCGATCACAAAGACTCCCTGGTCTAAGGATATTGTGACAAGCTATCGCATTTGAATATGTTCATGGCTTAATCTATGAAACACTATTCAAAGCGGGTCGTCCGATACCAATCACCTCATGATATATATAATATGATTCCGGAATCCCACATCCCTATGACAAGCAGAACTACATCATTGAAAATCATCCTCATACTGGTCGCTTTAATTGAAGCGTATTTTGACCAGGGACTCGTTAAGTATGATCTGTACAGATTTTTGGTTTTACTAATTTAGTGGTCATAAATCAGATCATGCTCAACATATTACTTCAACACATCAGTAATACAAAGCTGTTTTATTCATTACAAACAATGATTTATATACATAGACATTTATAGACTACTAGCAATTGGACTAGGGCACAAAAATGCTATCACATATCACAGTCTGGTTTAAATCATCGGATTTAACCCTTTTGTTACTTATGTTATAAATTGAGCTAGTGTCAGTTTTTGAATATTAAGAATATATAAACCACAAACCAACGATGCATTGCAATAAAATACATTATTCTTAAAAATATTGAATACTCCATTATCAATAGAAAAACAATATCCTTCCTTGTCAAGCAAGGATACAGAAATAATATTCCTGCGAAATGCAGGTAAACAATGAACATTGTTTAATAATAAAACTAGCCCACTAGGAAAACTGAGACTAATGTTTCCTACTGTAGTTGTTAAGACTTGATTGTCATCACAAACTCGTAGGTCCGCCTCGCCCCTGCCCACGTCTCTCCTACTTCCTAGAGCCTGCACATTAACACAAATGTGAGATTCTGCATCGGTATCTAGTACCCAAGAATCTGAAGTAGATAAACTCAGATTGAGCTCAATAACAAAAATACCTGATCTTGAAGATGGAGAAGCTCCACTCTTCCTAAGAAACTGCTTGTGTTTCTTACAATCCTTCTTCCAGTGCCCCTGCCCTTGGCAATAGAAGCAGACGACATCCTTCTTAGGATTCTCAACAACTTTTGGAGCTGTTGGACCCTTAGGTTGTCGAATTTTCCCTTCTAGGTGCATAGGGGCTTATCCTTGCCCAAGCTGGCTTTCTTGAAGCTCACTTGCTTGTTGACCATAAGAACCTCCTTGGACTTCCCCTTCAGATTCTTTTCAGCAGTCACGAGCATACCATGAAGCTCTATCACAGTCTTATCCATGTCATGCATATTGTAATTTCCAACGAAATCACGATATGTCTCTGGAAGTGAATGCAGCACAAAGTTTGCAGACATTTCCTTATCCACAGGATGATCGAGTCTGGTCATGTGTTCCAAAAGACGTTTTATCTCAAGGACATGGGGACTGATAGGAGCTCCAGCCTTCAGCTTTCAAGACATCAGTTCATTGAAAGTGTCGTATCTTTCGACACGCGCTTTCTCTTTGAACATTTTCTCGATCTTTGCCATTAAGGCCTTGGGATCATCGGAAATGTCCAAGAACTTCTTTAGCAAGTCAGGCACCATACTGCCCATCATGATGCACTGCACGTCGATCCGGTCGCTAAGGAATTTCATGTAGGTATCCCTTAGCACCCTTGCGTCCTTCAGTGTTGGCTTAGTAGGTCGTTCCTGGGTAAGGATATAATCCTTACGTTCATGATTGAGAACGAGTCTCAAGTTCTGGTCCCAATCAAGGAATGTTACGCCGTTAAGCTTATCCTGCTTGATTAGCGACCTAAGCGCGTTGTTACCAGAATGATTCGTGTTTGCCATTTAAATCTACACAGTAAACAAAATTTTAATTAAAATTGAAGTTGGAGATTTAGTTATAAAACACTTTCTTATTCGAACATTAGAATCTGAACCAGGATCCTATCATACTCTCAATTGAAGTGAACGGAGGCTCACTGCTTCAATACATCCATCTACAAGACCATATAGTTCATGGCTAGGGTTTCTACTGTAAGTACGTGGCATACCCTATACTGATACCCTAGGTCAGCCCTAGCTGACAATCGTAGACAAGCCTACCAAGCTTGAACGATGGACAGAACTAATGTGGCTACTATGCGGAGGCGCACGCACCCACACAAAACTATCCATCTCATCTACACTTCTCCTCTATGAATGTTACACGGAGGCGTACCGACATCCATAGGGTCAAAGCCGTTTTGAGTGCCCAAACTTTGATGGTATCACGCTTGACTTGTAATTACTTGCGTTTAAGTGAATTATAACAGTCTGATTGTGTATCGATACAATCTTAATCTGGAATCATCAATTGCAAATTCATGCAAAGATGATCCCTTAGCATGTTACATGCAAGTCTTATTAAATACCGGTTCTTAATCTTTGCATGTGGATTATAGCTATTTATACATAAACTTGTATATTAAAGGTCCAGACTTGCTCCATTCTTGTGGACTCCAACAAGCTCCAGACTTGGTCTTCAAGGTCCAGACTTGCTCCATTCTTGTGGACTCCAACAAGCTTCGAGCCTCCTCCAAACTTCGAGTCTTCCGCTTGACTTGTATCTTGCATCGGTCTTCGTGATTGCAAATTTAAATAAAGTAAAGAAATTATAAATCACGACACGCATGCCGTATTTAATACAACCCAAAACTGAGTAACTAGCAGGTTGCAAAACCGAAATTAAAATTACAAGTCTAGAGGGCTTAGCTATACATCATGGTATCAAAGATCATGTGATCACTACGCATGCTTATCAAACAACAAATTTTTCCAAATTTTATCTTTCCTAAGGGTGGAAAAATTCTGGTTTATCGAAACCGGACGGTTTAATTAATTAATTTAATTTTGAACTGGTTCACGCTGGTTTATCAAAATCAAACCAAATCTGAAAAATAAAATTTGAGGGCTTTAAATATTCTTGCGAACCGGCCGGTTTTGATAAACCGTATTTTATGAACTAGGGTGATAAAACGGTTTCGATGGTTGACTTGGCTGCGATTCTCAGATGATCTGAGCCAGGGTATAATATATAGGGAAATGCGTATACATACAATGTATAAGCCTAGCCAAGAATCACATGGTATTTTTAAAAGACTGGACTGTCCTACTCCAATGTCCAAAACTGGGCGATGAGATTAACTCACTTCAGTTTTGGGTATGCGGAGATCTAGGTTTACATTCAGACACAAGAATCAGAAATGTTCATAATCAAGTATCTCTCACTTCAACTTAAACTAAGAATCTGATTGAATTTATTTTCATGTGTAGATTAAATGGCACCGTCGCAACCCAAATCAACACGTTCTAGCAGTGAAGCCTTAAAGTCTCTTCTGTCGAGTGACAAACTGCAAGAGATGATGGAGGAAATAAAAGTCTACGACAAGAAGAATGCTTGTGTCGAAAGATACGAGACTCTTAGGGAGTTATTCTATAGCAGGCTGAATGCTGGTGAGGCAGTGAGCCCACAAGTCATAGAGATGAAGCGACTCTTTGATCGCTTGGCCAGTCTAGGTCACAGCTTCACAGAGCAGCTGAAATCAGACATAGTCCTGATGTCGCTTCCAAAGGTTTATGGAGATGTGATCACAAATTACAATCTCCATAATATGGAAAAGACTATCAAGGAACTGCATGGGATGTTGGTGAGAGCAGAGAAAAATCTCAAGGGCAAGACCCCTGAGGTTCTGATGGTCAATAAGGGTGTCAGCTCCAAAAGAGCTGGCAAACCTACTAGCAAGTGACTATGACATTCCAACAAGGGCAAGGCACCAGCACTGGCAGGTGAGGGTAAGGCGCCAATGCACCTAGCTGGGCAAATAAGGGCACCTAGAGGTCCGAGGATCCAAGCGGTTCCTAGAACCGAAGGTAGCACTTCAACCTTAAAGGTAGTCTATTACTACTGCCAGCAGCCAGGTCATTGGAAGAACGATTGTAGGCAGCACAAGGAATATGTGAAGAGCTTGCAGAAGGGACAACACTCTTCAGGACCTGGATAAGGTATTTACGTCGTTGAGTATAATCTCAACGTTACTTTCTCAGATACATGGGTAGTTGATACCGGAGCAGAACCTCACATTTGTGTTAATCTGCAGGATCTGGAAAGTAAGAAGCTCCTTGGGAAAGGCGAACGGGATCTGAGAGTCGGAGACAACAGTTCGCTGTCAACGACGACTGTCGGTTCTGTTAGTCTTAGGATGCCCATAGGGCTTATTTTAGTTTTGGACGATGTATTATGTGTACCTACATTTTGTAGGAATATTATTTCAGTGTCCAGTTTGGACAAACTTGGTTTTGTGTTTGCCATAGACAATGGCTTATTTACTTTATCAAGAAATAATATTGTTTTGGCACTACATCTATGTTTGGTGGATTATATATTTTAAATATTGATAACTCTGACTACAGTTCGAACTATAGGCGAGACAGTGATGTGGCACTGTCGTCTAGGCCACATAGGCGAGAAACGCGTCTCGACACTTCACAAGTGTGCGCTATTAAGCCCGTTTGAATTCACACCAATCGGGAGATGCGAATCTTGCAATATGGGAAAGATGAAAAAGGCGCCTTTTGGCGGCTTAGGTGAAAGGGCGAGTGATCTCCTGAGCCTAATACATTCAGACGTATGTGGGCCCATGAGTACACAAGCCAGGAGAGGTTTCAGATACTTCATAACCTTTACCGACGATTTCAGTAGGTATGGGTATGTTTATTTAATGAGACATAAGTCCGAATCCATTGATAAATTCAAAGAATTCCATAATGAAGTATAGAACCAGCTTGGTAAAAGTATAAAGGCACTTCGTTCTGATCGAGGTGGCGAGTACTTAGATCAGGAATTTCTCAGTCACCTAAGGGATAACGGTATACTCTAAGAATTAACTCCACCAGGAACCCCTTAGCTGAATGGTGTTTCCGAACGGAGGAACAGAACCCTGCTTGACATGGTTCGTTCCATTATGAGTCACGCCGACCTTCCAGTATCTTTCTGAGGCCATGCCCTAGAAACAGCTGCATTCATTCTGAATCGGACACCTACAAAGGCAGTGGAGACCACTCCAATTGAGGTTTGGCAAGGGAAAGCTCCCAATCTGTCTTTCCTCAAGATCTGGGGGTGCGATGTTTACGTCAAGCGGTTGCTTGGTGATAAACTCGAACCCAATGGAGATAAGTATGTCTCTATAGGGTATCCCAAAGGAACCATGGGGTACTACTTCTACAAACCCGAAGAGAACAAAGTCTTTATTGCTCGAGATGGGGTTTTCTTGGAAAGAGAATTCTTATCCAAGAATCCTAGTGGGAGTCATGTGCTTCTTGAAGAAATTCGAGAAGACATAGAACAGCCTACAGAGGATATAGAGGTACCCGATGAGGTAAATGATCCAAGTCCTATTCCAACAGAAACTCCTGTAGGACCAACGAGGTCTGAAAGATCTCATCAAAACCCGGTAAGATATGGCTTCTTAGCCACAGAGGGTAATGACTTGATAGTTGTAGATCAGGATGATCCCACAACAGGTCGGCAATTCTTGGTCAGTCCCAACTCCAAAGAATGGCAGAATGCCATGAATGAGAAAATGAAGTGTATGAAAGACAAGCAAGTCTGGAACTTAGTATATAGCACACCTGGGATAAAACCCATATGGTGCAAGTGGATATTTAAGTTAAAGACATATATGGACGGAAAGCCTCAGACTTACAAAGCAAGACTGGTTGCAAAAGGTTATCATCAAGTCCAAGGCATGGACTATGATGAGATCTGTTCGCCAGTGGTGATGATTAAGTCAATTCGGATGATGTTAGCCATTACAGCATATTTCGATTTCGAGATATGGCAAATGGACGTCAAAACCGCATTCCTTAACGGGAATTTGCATGAGGATGTCTATATGACCCAGCCAAAAGGTTTTGTCGATCAAGAACATCCCAAAAATGTGTGTAAGCTGCAACGATCAATTTATGGGTTGAAGCAAGCTTCTAGGAGTTGGAACTTACAGTTCGATGAAGCTGTAAAAGAGTTCGGGTTTATCAGGAATCCAGATGAACCCTGTATCTACCAAAAGCAGTGGGAGTAACATAGTGTTCCTAGTGTTGTATGTCGACGACATACTGATCATGGGAAATAACGTCCCAACCTTGCTTGAGACTAAAGCTGTTAGAGTTATGCCCTAGTCCAATATAAAAGTGATCTATAGATGTAATGTTTTATCATCTTTCCGAATAAATAAATCGGCATATATTACTAAAGTGTTGTAGTAATATATCGAATGTAATTTGATCTATGTCCTTATGTGTGTAACCACTAATAGTAGAACTATAGATCAGAAAGAATTACATTTGATGAGTCCCTGATCAGCTAAGCTTCTTTATGAAGCGATCAGTATGAGACTAACTCCTTATGATCATGCTCTACTGATCATGGCAAAGTGCGTGCCGAAGTTATATCATAGATACCATCAGGTCGATGATATCGGACAACCCGATTGTGAGTATGCTACATAGATCCAGTCATGAGATACTCACATATCGTAACTTGTCATTATATCCTAAGACCAAGGAGTCTTTGTGTACACTATGTAACGAATACCTAAGTTTGACCTAGTCTAACGTTATCTGTAAAAGGGTAACTATAACGACTTCGATTGGCTTTGGCATTTATTGCACTAGTGAACTCGAAAGGCGTCTGAGAGATTTATCACTCATTCTTTGGGGTGAGGAAGATATCCGTTTAGGCCACTTGATGAGAATGACTGAAGAAAGAGCATGGCCATGCAGGTGATACCTTAGTATCAGTTTTCAGTCATCTCGGATATCAAGAAACAGTGATTGATAAATTAGGATGACCATTCTATGCCTATTGATCAATCTCGATATCGGTTTGGTAAAAGGACAGTGACATGTACGATAACAGGTTAAGTCGAATAATCGATAATCACGAATATTGGATAATCATAATGTCTTGCTAGAGGCCACTTATGATGGAAAGGGTAAAATAGTAAGTTTACCAGTCTGCCAATTATTCGTGAGCCTAGAGGGTCACACGCATTAAGCACGATACATGACAACACTTATGGATGAGAATTGAGAACAATTTGGTAGTTTTCTGGCCTAAGGTTTTAACCAGACGGTTGAAGAAATCAATTCGAGGAAATTGAGCCGTTTTGACTAAACCGAAATTAGAACTCAAGTTAATGGGTTTAATTTGGGTTTTAGTTAAACGGGCTTAAAGCCCATTTAGGGATTTAAGATAAGAGAGGGAACAAATGCATATAAGAAAGAATAAAGGGATAGATAATGCAATTTTAATTTTGAAATTCAATTTAATTTCAAATTAAAATCACATAATATCTACTCATTTTATCCTTGATTTTTTCAGCAACTTCCTCTCTCATTCTCTCACTCTAATGGCTGAAAAGTCTCTCCCTCTCTTCCTCCATTGTTGCTCTTGTTTTCTCTCAAAATTTCTAGCAAAATATTGAGTGAAAAATCATTTCGGTTGTGGTGCTTGTGTGGACTTGATAGAGAGAACACTATACTTGTGTTTTTGTCGATTACAAGAGGTAAACATCAGATTTATATTTATGTTCATAACATGTTCAAATGACATTAAGATCTTAGCTTTTTACGATCACCACGGTTACATAAAGTTCGCTGCATGATATTCATCGTTTGGAACCCGTGGTGATCTCTTTCAGTAGTATCAGAGCCATGGTTGTTATGTTTATTTGTATATGTTTAAATCTGATATTTTTTTATGTTTATATGTGTTCTTCATCATTAGCATGCATGTAAATCGAAAAAAATTTCAGATTTGATTGATTTTGGAAATTGGAAAATTAATTAATTTTTTGGGTTTTTTTCGGGTTAGCCATGGCCAACCAGGTCGAGTCCCTTGGTGGACCATGGAAAGCCCTAGGGCAGACCATGGTCAGCACCATGGGCCGACGAGGGTCGCTGCCGCGGGCGACCATGGCAGCCCGTGAGGGCCACCATGGTTGCTTCGCGGGCGACCAGGGTCTGCCCTAGGGAAGACCATGGCTGCCCTCGCGGGCTACCATGGTCGTTCCCATGGCCGACCACGGTCAGCCCTGCGGGCGACCTCGGCAGCCCTCACGGGCCACCGTGGTTGCCTCCGCGGGCGACCTTCGGTTGAGCCGGTTCGGCTCGACCAGATTCGAGCTGAACCGGTTGGTTCGCGAGGATATTTAGAAACCCTAAAAATTTAATTTTCAGATTTGGTTCGGTTTCGATAAACCAGCGAGAACCGGTCCAAAATTCAATTAATCGATTGAACCGTCCGGTTTCGATAAACCGGAATTTTTCCACACTTAAGAAAGATAAAATTTGGAAAAATTATTTGTTTGATCAGCATATTGATTGATAATATGATCTTTGATCACATGATCTTTTCCACATGATGCTAGCTAAGCCCATTAGATTTGCATTTTAATTTCGGTTTTGCAACATGCGTGTTGCTTAATTCTGGGTTGTAGTAAATACGGCCTGCGTGTCGTGATTTGTATTTTATTTAATTTATTTTAATATGTAATCACGAAGACCGACACAAGAATCAAGTCAAGAGGGAGACTCGGATTGGAGAAGGCTCGAGGTAGTGGGAGTTCACAAGAATGGAGCAAGTTTGGATCTTGAAGACCATGTCTTTAGGATCGGTTTTCCTAGATTCTTAGGAACTTAGGATGGGCTTAGCTATGCATATTTTATCGTTACATTTATATGTTTGAATGTATGAATGTATGATAGTTTAAATATACAAGTTTATGTATGATTTGCTATCACCCATATGCAAAGATTAAAATCGGAATTTAATCAGACTCGCATGTAACCTGCTAAGGGATCATCTTTGCATGAATTTGCAATTGATGATTCCAGATTAAAATTGTATCGATATACAGTCAAACTTATATAATTCACTTAAACGCAAATAATTACAAGTCAAGCGTGATACCATCCAAGTTTGGGCACTCAAAAGGGCTTTGACCCTATGGATGTCGGTACGCCTCCACGTAACATTCATAGAGAAAAGGTCTGGATGAGATGGGTAGTTTTGTGTGGGTGCGTGCGCCTCCGCGTAGTAGTCACATTAGTTCTATCCATAGTTCAAGCTTGGTAGACTTTTCTACGATTGTCAGCTAGGGCTGACCTAGGGTATCAGTATAGGGTATGTCGTGTACTTTTGGTACAGACCCTAGCCAGGAATTACATGGTTTTGTAAATGGATGTATTCCTACCTTGATGCTCTCAATTGGAGCAGTGAGCCTCCGTTAACTTCAATTGAGGGTATGATAGGATCCTGGTTCAGATTCTAATGTTAGAATCAGACAAGTGTTTTATAACTTAATCTTCAACTTAAATTTTAATTAATTTTACCATGTAGACCTAAAAGGCAAACACAACATAAAGGAGTAATAGCGCACTAAGAGTCAAGATTGAGGACAGACTCAAGGGCGTGAATTACTGAGATTGGAACAGAAACTTGAGGCTTGTACTCAAGCATGAACGCAAGTACTATATCCTTACCAAGGAACCTCCTGCTGAGCTACCGCTGAACGCCGCTGCACTAAGGATACTTATCAAAGTTCCTTAGTAACCAAATTGACGTGTCATGCATTATGGCGGGCAGTAGGATGCCAGAGTTGCAGAAGCAGTTCAGGAACGTTTTAGATGACCCTCATACCTGTAAGGTAGAGGTCAAGGAAATGCTCAAGGAGAAAGCTCGTGTCGAAAGATATGATACTTTCATAGAACTTAACTCCTGCAAACTTAAGGCTGGAGCACTGTTAGTCCTCATGTCACGAAGATTTAATGTCTTCAGGAACATCTAACCAGATTCGGTTTTGATGATCAAGTGGAAACGGCTGCAGATTTTATGTTGCAGTCACTTCCAGATACATATAATGATTTTATAGTAAATTACAACATGCAAGACATGGACAAGTCCTTAACAGAGCTTCATGGGATGCTTGTGACCGCTGAAAAGAACCTCGAGGGCAAGACCAAGGAGGTCCTTATGGTCAACAAGAAGGTCAGTTTCAAGAAAGCTGATCTGGGTAAGGGTAAGGCTCCTGGTCACCTTGCAGGGCAGATCAGACACCCCAAGCGTCCAAAGGTTCAAGCAGCTCCCAAAACTGCTGTGAATTCTAAGGACAAATTGGAGGAGATTTGCTATCACTGCAATGACCCAGGACACGGGAATAAGGGATTGTAAGTAATACAAGGATCGTGTGAAAAATAGTGGGTATCCACGTCTTCAGGATCAGACATTTACGTTGGTAAGCTTAATCGCTATAACGTACATAAGAAAAGACTTAAATCTAATGATTTAAACCAAGTTATAATCTGGCATTGTCATTTAAGGCACATAGGCGAGAAATGCATTTCAACACTTCACAAGTGTGGACTTTAAGTCCGTTTGAATTCACTCAAACTGAAAGATTCAAGTCTTGCCTAATGAGCGAGAAACGCATTTCAACACTTCACAAGTGTGGACTTTAAGTCCGTTTGAATTCACTCAAACTGAAAGATTCAAGTCTTGCCTAATGAGCGAGAAACGCATTTCAACACTTCACAAGTGTGGACTTTAAGTCCGTTTGAATTCACTCAAACTGAAAGATTCAAATCTTGCCTAATGAGCAAGAAACGCATTTCAACACTTCACAAGTGTGGATTTTTTAAGTCCGTTTGAATTCACTCGAACTGAAAGATGCAAGTCTTGCCTAATGAGCGAGAAACGCATTTCAACACTTCACAAGTGTGGACTTTTTAAGTCCGTTTGAATTCACTCAAACTGAAAGATGCAAGTCTCGCCTAATGGGGAAAATGACGAAGGCACCTTTCACAGGTTTATGTGAAAGGCGAGTGACTTATTAAGTCTAATACATTCCGACGTATGTGGACCTATGAGTACTCAGGCCAGAAGAGAGTTGAACTAATACTAGACTCTAGAAACGGCCGCATTCATTTTGAATCAAGCTCCGATGAAGACAACGATAGTACACCTTGTGACAGTCATTCTGTCTCCCATTACTGTGGATGCGTGTGCCTCCGCGTAACATTCATTGGGATGTGAGCTGAATAAGGTAATCAGTTCTATTTGGATGCGTGCGCCTCCGCGTAGTAGCCAAATAAGAGCTGGATCAGAGTCACAGAAGGTACACCACATGACACTCATTACGTCTCCCGTTACTGTGGATGCGTGCGCCTCCACGTAGTATTCATTGGGATGGGAGCGGGATGAGATGGTCAGTTCTATTTGGATGCGTGCGCCTTCGCGTAGTAGCCAAATAAGAAATGGACCATAGTCATATATGGTGTGGGAAACATTCTAGTATGTTTTTCCTAAAAAGATTTGGGTAGCAGAGATGCAGGCATCCAAATCAGACAAAATGTGTCTTCGTAGGGTATCCTTAAGAAACTAAGAGATACAACTTCTATATACCCAGCGAGTACAAAGTCTTTGTTGCTCGAGGAGGGGTATTTTTGGAGAAATATTTTTCCAAAATAGCTAGTGGGAGTCCCGTACATCTCGAAGAAATTTGTGAGGATACGGAACAGCCTGAAGCAATTCAGGAGCCTGCTATGCAAGATGTAGAAGTACTGGAGCCTCATATGCTCGTGGATGAAGAATCAGTCCCTACAGAAATTCCAGATGGTCCAAGGAGGTCTGAAAAATCTCGTCATGTTCCAGACAGATATGGCTTCACAGCCACTAAAGGAAATGACTTGATGTTGGTGGATCAGGATGATCCAGAAACCTACAGACAAGCTTTGACCAGTCCAGACTCCGAAAGATGTCAAAACGCCATGAATGAGGAAATTAAGTCCGTGTAAGACCACCAAGTCTGGTGCTTTGTTGATCAAACCCCTGGGATAAAACCCATCGGTTCTGAGTGGGTCTATAAGATCAAGACCGACATGGATGGAAATCCTCAGACCAATGAAGCTAGGATGTTTGTAAAAGGTTATCGTCAGATTCAATGCATGTATTATGATGACACCTTTTCACCAGCAGCAATGGTCAGATTGATCCGTATTATTCTTAGTCAAAACCCCTTCCTTAGCAGGAACTTACTAGAGGGCGTGTATATCACACGACCTGTGGGTTTTGTAGATCCAAAGAATCCCGGAAAGATTTGTAAGCTGCTTAGATCCATTTATGGATTAAAGCAAGCTTCACGGAATTGGAACATTCGTTTTGATGAAGCTGTAAGGGAACTCGGCTTCATCAAAAACAAAAGTGAGCCTTGCGTACATAAGAAAGAGAGTGGGAGTAATATTGTATTCTTGGTATTTATTCATCGAGAATGACATCCCGACCTTGCCACCAAAGCTTGGTTAGGGAAGTACTTATCGATGAAGGACTTAGGTGATGCTACAGTTAACGTAGGCATCAGGATCTCTACAGATCATTCCAAAACGATTTTGGGCCTAAGTCAGAACATGTTGCTAAGTCAGAACATGTACATAGGTAAAGTGTTGAGAAGATCTCAATGCTTGATTCTAAGAAAGGATACATACCCATGCGTCATGGCATTAAGCTCACCAAGCTACAGAGTCCTAGTACTCCTGATAAGCTGAGCAGGATGAGTAAGATCCCTTATGCTTCGGCTGTGGGATCCATCATGTGTGCCAGGATATGCACGAGACTGGAAGTCTCGTTTGCACTAAGCTGTACTAGCAGATTCCAATTTAACCCCGACCAATTACACAGGATTGCTGTCAAAGGCCCTCCTCAAATATTTGAGGAGGATCGAGGATGCATTTTGGTGTGTGGGGATATAGATAGAGAACTAGCAGTCAAAGGACAAGTCGATGCTAGTTTTCAGACATATCCAGATGACTTTCAAATTCAGTCAGGATATATTTTGTGTTGAGTGGTGGTGCTTTCAGCTGGATAAGCTTTAAGCAAGCCAAAATTACCAACTCTACAGCGGATGCGAAGTATATAGCTTCAACATAAGCAGCTAAAGAGGCCGTATGGATTAGAAGCTTTCTGATCAGATTAGATGCAACGCCGCGAGCGTCTGATCCGATAAGCTTGTTGTGGGACAACACAGGTGTCGTTGCTATTGCTCAAGAGCCCAGATTCCACAATAGATCCAAACATATACTCAGCAGGCTTCACCTCGTGAGAGTTATCAAATATAGAGGTGATGTGGAGATTAAACACTATTCGAGTGATGATAATATGGCCGATCCCTTGACAAAGGCTCAGCCGCAGCCTAGACATGAGAAACATGCAGGGTCTATGGGAGTAGATCAGAACTTAAATTGGAACCAGGGGCAAGTGGGAGATTGTTAGAGTTATGCCCTAGTCCAATATAAAAGTGATCTACAGATGTAATGTTTTATCATCTTTCCGAATAAATAAATCGGCATATATTACTAAAGTGTTGTAGTAATATATCGAATGTAATTTGATCTATGTCATTATGTGTGAAACCACTAATAGTAGAACTATAGATCAGAAAGAATTACATTTGATGAGTCCCTGATCAGCTAAGCTTCTTTATGAAGCGATCAGTATGAGACTAACTCCTTATGATCATGCTCTACTGATCATGGCAAACTGCGTGCCGGAGTTATATCATAGATACCATCA
This sequence comes from Geranium rotundifolium, assembly GCA_963920655.1. NCBI lineage: Eukaryota > Viridiplantae > Streptophyta > Magnoliopsida > Geraniales > Geraniaceae > Geranium > Geranium rotundifolium. Next base: position 22,044,087 of record OY987311.1, on the reverse strand, counting down.
GGTCGATGATATCGGACAACCCGATTGTGAGTATGCTACATAGATCCAGTCATGAGATACTCACATATCGTAACTTGGCATTATATCCTAAGACCAAGGAGTCTTTGTGTACACTATGTAACGAATACCTATGTTTGACCTAGTCTAACGTTATCAGTAAAAGGGTAACTATAACGGCTTCAATTGGCTTTGGCATTTATTGCACTAGTGAACTCGAAAGGCGTCTGAGGGATTTATCACTCATACTTCGGGGTGAGGAAGATATCCGTTTAGGCCACTTGATGAGTATGACTGAAGAAAGAGCATGGCCATGCAGGTGATACCTTAGTATCAGTTTTCAGTCATCTCAAATATCAAGAAACAGTGATTGATAAATTAGGATGACCATTCTATGCCTATTGATCAATCTGGATATCGGTTTGATAAAAGGACAGTGACATGTACGATAACAGGTTAAGTCGAATAATCGATAATCACAAATATTGGATAATCATAATGTCTTGCTAGAGGCTACTTATGATGGAAAGGGTAAAATAGTAATTTTACCAGTCTGCCAATTATTCGTGAGCCTAGAGGGTCACACGCATTAAGCACGATACATGACAACAATTATGGATGAGAATTGAGAATAATTCGGTAGTTTTCTGGCCTAAGGTTTTAACCAGACGGTTGAAGAAATCAATTCGAAGAAATTGAGCCGTTTTGACTAAACCGAAATTAGAACTCAAGTTAATGGGTTTAATTTGGGTTTTAGTTAAACGGGCTTAAAGCCCATTTAGGGATTTAAGATAAGAGAGGGAACAAATGCAAATAAGAAAGAATAAAGGGATGGATAATGCAATTTTAATTTTGAAATTCAATTTAATTTCAAATTAAAATCACATAATATCTACTCATTTTATCCTTGATTTTTTCAGCAACTTCCTCCCTCATTCTCTTCCTCTAAAGGCTGAAAATTCTCTCCCTCTCTTCCTCCATTGTTGCTCTTGTTTTATCTCAAAATTTCTAGCAAAATATTGAGTGAAAAATCATTTCGGTTGTGGTGCTTGTGTGGACTTGATAGAGAGAACACTACACTTGTGTTTTTGTCGATTACAAGAGGTAAACATCAGATTTATATTTATGTTTATAACATGTTCAAATGACATTAAGATCTTATCTTTTTACGATCACCACGGTTACATAAAGTCCGCTGCATGATATTCATCGTTTGGAACCCGTGGTGATCTCTTTCAAAAGCTTGGTTAGGGAAGTGTTTCTCCATGAAGAATTTAGGACAGGCCGCTTACATTCTAGGGATCACGATCTATAGAGATCGATCCAAGAGAATTTTAGGCCTAAGTCAGAGCACCTACATAGATAAAGTGTTGAGAAGATTCTCAATGATTGACTCTAAGAAAGGGAACCTCCCGGTAAGACATGGCATCAAGCTCAGCAAGAAACTGTGTCTTAAAACACACGATGAGCTTAAGAAAATTAATGGAATCCCGTATGCTTCGGCAGTGGGATCCATCGTGTATGCCATGATCTGTACGAGGCCTAACGTATCGTTTTCCCTCAGCTGTCCCAGCATATTTCAGTCTAACCCAGGCCAAGATCACTGGACTGCCGTCAATTGTATCCTCAAATATCTGAGGAGAACAAAGGACGCCTTCTTAGTGTATGGCGGGATAGAAGGAGAACTAAGCGTCACTGGATATGTTGATGCTAGTTTTTCAGACAAACCCAGATGACTTTAAGTCTCAAGGTGGGTATGTGTTCATGTTGAACGGGGGAGCTTTTAGTTGGAAAAGCTTTAAGGAAGCGACAATAGCCGACTCCACCACGGAGGCGGAATACATTGCTGCGTCAGAGGCAGCTAAGGAGGCGGTGTGGGTCAGGAGCTTCTTGAGTGGATTAGATGTACTGCTGCGAACGTCTGATCTCGTGAGCTTGAGGTGTGACAACAGAGGGGCCGTAGCACTCGCTAGAGAGCCTAGATTTCACAACATTACCAAGCACGTCGAGAGAAAGTATCACATCATCAGAGAGATGGTTGATAAATGCAAAGTATAGATAAGCTACGTTTCAACACATGATAATCTAGCTGACCCCTTAACTAAGGCACTACCGCAGCCTAAGCATAAGGAGCATGTCAGGGGAATGGGTTTAGATTGGATTACCAATTGGGTCTAGGGCAAGTGTGTGACTGTTGGGTTTTTGTGCCCTAGCACAATGTATTTTCAATCTAATCATGTAATAAAGATTATTAGTTGAAATAAAATCGGCATTCATATTACTAAGTGTTGTAGTAATATCTTAAGTAAGATTTGATTTGTATCATTGATGTGTCAACACATAATAGTTGATCTACATATTAGATAAAATCCTACTTAAGCAGTCCCCGATCAGAATAGCTTCATAAGAAGCGATCGGTATGAGACTAACTCTAAATGATCACGCTTTACTGATCATGGCCAGAAGGGAACCAGAGTTAGGTCATAGTATCACCAGACAGGGGTCATATAGGACGACCCGATCATGAGTATGTTACATAGACACAGTCATGAACATACTCATATGTCGGCACATGAAATCACATCCTCAGACAGAAGGATCATTGAGGTCACTATGTAATGAGTGACGAGTTTGACTCAGTCTAACGTCTCCTGTAAAAAGGTTACAATAACGACTATAATTGGCTCGATCACGAGTTACATGAGTTGACTCAATAGATCGCTGAAGGATTTATCCCTCATACGGACTTGTGAGCAGATATCAGTTTAGGCCACTTGATGAGTACAACTGAAATACAATAGCATGGTCATGCAGTCGATCCGTAGAACCAGTTATTATTCAGTTAACTCAGAATCAAGAAACAGGACAATGGAACGAGGATGACTTGTCTATGCCTCGTGGTTGTCAAAAATATCAAGATGATAAAAGGATAGATTCATGTACGACAAGGTTAAGTCGAAATCTCGATAATCAGAAGCGTTGGGTAATCATGATGTCTTGCTAGAGGCCACTCATGATGGAAAGGGTAAAATGGTAATTTTGCCAGTCCGCCGACGTGTCGTGAGCATAGAAGGTCACACACTAAAGGTTGAGTAAAGCGGATGGAATCATATGGAGGAATCATGAGAGAGACAAAATCCGGTTTTGGATTAATCCGGATTAGACTGATTTCAGTTTAGGACTAAACCGGAAATCTAGAACGGTTTAGTTGGACCAATTAATTATAATCTATTTAAATAGATTTAATTAATTTAGCTAAACTAGGCCTAGCCAGAGTGGGCTAAGCTAGAATGGGTTTCTCTACATAATTAATTAAAAGTTTTGGGTTTTAAGCTCATTAAGGCCTTTAATTAATTATTGCCTTAAAAGGGTTATAAAAGAGAAATTTTCAGATCTGAAAATTTCTCTTTTATAACCCTTTTAAGGCAATAATTAAATAAATAAGAAAATTATTTTCCAAAACCGTAATCACTCTTCTTCTCTTTCTCTCTCTAGCAGACCGGCCACCTCCCTCCCTCCTCTCTCCGTCCGTTTTGCTTGCTTCGATCTTCTAGTAAGGATCGTTTTGAGTATCACTGGATTGCTCTTCATGTAAGGACGATCTGTAGAGGATACTAAATCCTATTTAGTAACAAAGAGATTTTAATCAAAGGTAATATTCAAGTTTTATTCTAGCCTAGATCTCATGATCAATTCATGATCATGCAAGATCCTTATTAATTCAGATATTTGAGGTTAATTTCTTGTATGGGCATGAAATTAATTGATTGGAACCCTCAAATAATTCCTTTAGTGGTATCAGAACCTTGGTTACGCATGATTTTGTATTCGAGCATGATAGGCTAGATTTGATTTTGCAATTTATTTCGGTGTTGTAAATTAAAAATTGCAAATTCTATGTTTTGGTTGATGAATTAACTGCTGAAATTTTTTTAATGTTGCTTAAAAATTAAATTGATCGAGCAAGATCGGGATCAAGACCCGCGGGAGGCCGAGGCTAGCCGAGAGCCTAACCCAAATCTTTTAGGAAAAACATACTAGGATGTTTCCCACACCATATATGACTATGGTCCATTTCTTATTTGGCTACTACGTGAAGGCGCACGCATCCAAATAGAACTGACCATCTCATCCCGCTCCTATCCCAATGAATACTACGCGGAGGCGCACGCATCCACAGTAACGGTAGACGTAATGAGTGTCATGTGGTGTACCTTCTATGACTCTGGTCCAACTCTTATTTGGCTACTACACGGAGGCGCAGGCATCCAAATGGAACTGATTACATTATTCAGCTCACATCCCAATGAATACTACGCGGAGGCGCACGCATCCACAGTAATGGGAGACAGAATGACTGTCACAAGGTGTACTATCGTTGTCTTCATCGGAGCCCGATTCAAAATGAATGCGGCCATTTCCAGAGTCAATTATAAGTTGAACTCTCTTCTGGCCTGAGTACTCATAGGTCCACATACGTCGGAATGTATTAGACTTAACAAGTCACTCGCCTTTCACATAAACCTGTGAAAAGTGCCTTTGTCATTTTGCCCATTAGGCGAGACTTGCATCTATCAGTTTGAGGGAATTCAAACGGACTTAAAAGTCCACACTTGTGAAGTGTTGAAATGCGTTTCTCGCTTATTAGGTAAGACTTGCATCTTTCATTTTGAGTTAATTCAAGCGGACTTAAAGTCCACACTTGTGAAGTGTTGAAATGCGTTTCTCGCCTATGTGCCTTAAATGACAATGCCATATTATAACTTGGTTTAAATTTTCATATTTAAGCCTTTTCTTATTTACGTTATACCGATTAAGATTACCAACATAAATATCTGATCCTGAAGACGTGGATACCCACTCTTCTTCATAGGATCCTTGTATTTGCTTACAATCCCTTATTCCTATGTCCTGGCTCATTGCAGTGATAGCAGACCTCCTCCATTTTGTCCTTAGTCTTCACAGCAGCTTTGGGAGCCGCTTGAACTTTTGGACGTTTGGGGTGTCTGATCTACCCTGCAAGGTGCCTAGGAGCCTTACCCTTACCCTGATCGGCTTTCTTGAAGCTGACCTTCTTGTTCACCATAAGGACCTCCCTTGTCTTGCCCTTGAGGTTCTTTTCAGCGGTCACAAGCATCCCATCAAGCTCTGTTAAGGACTTGTCCATGTCATGCATATTGTAATTTACTATGAAATCACTATATGTATCTGGAAGTGACTGCAACATAAAATCCGCAGCCATTTCCACCTGATCATCGAAACCGAGTCTGGTTGGATGTTCCTGAAGACATTAAATCTTCGTGACATGGGGATTAACAGGGTTCCAGCCTTAAGCTTGCTGGAGTTAAGTTGTATGAAAGTATCATATCTTTCGACACGAGCTTTCTCCTTGAACATTTCTTTGACCTCTGCCTTACAGGTATGAGGGTCATCTAAAACGTTCCTGAACTGCTTCTGTAACTCTGGCATCCTACTGCCCATCATAATGTATGACACGTCGATTTGGTTACTAAGGAACTTTGATAAGTATTCTTAGTGCCCTAGTGGCGTTCAGCGGTGGCTAAGCAGCAGGTTCCTTTGTAAGGATATACTACTTGCGTTCATGCTTCAATACAAGCCTCAAGTTTCTATTCCAATCGGAGTAATTCACGCTCTGTAGTCTGTCCTTAATCTGGACTTTCAGGGCGATATTACTCCTTTGTGTTATGTTTGCCTTTTAGTTCTACATGGTGGAGTTAATTAAAATTCAAGTTGGAGATTTAGTTATAAAACACTTGTCTGATTCTAACATTAGAATATGAACCAGGATCCCATCATACTCTCAATTGAAGTGAACGGAGGCTCACTGCTCCAATTGAGAGCATTAACGTAGGAATACATCCATCTACAAGACTGTGTAGTTCTTGGTTAGGGTCTGTACTAAAAGTACAGGGCATACCCTATACTGATACCCTAGGTCAGCCCTAGCTGACAATCGTAGACAAGTCTGCCAAACTTGAACTATGGATAGAACTAATGTGGCTACTAGCGGAGGCGCACGCACCCACACAGAACTACCCATCTCATCCAGACCTTTTCTCTATAAATGTTACGCGAGGGCGTACCGACATCCATAGGGTCAAAGCCCTTTTGAGTGCCCAAACTTGGATGTTATCACGCTTGACTTGTCATTATTTGCATTTAAGTGAATTATAAAAGTCTGATTGTATATCGATACAATCTTAATCTGGAATCATCAATTGCAAATTCATGCAAAGATGATCCCTTAGCAGGTTACATGCGAGTCTGATTAAATTCCGATTTTAATCTTTGCATGTGGGTGATAGCAAATCATACATGAACTTGTATATTTAAACTATCATACATTCATACATTCAAACATATAAATGTAACGATAAATATATGCATAGCTAAGCCCATCTTAAGTTCCTAAGAATCTAGCTATACTGATCCTAAAGACATGGTCTTCAAGATCCAAACTTGCTCCATTCTTGTGAATTCCCACTAGCTTCGAGCCTCCTCCAATCCGAGTCTTCTTCTTGACTTGCTTCTTGTGTCGGTCTTCGTGATTACAAATTTAAATAAATAAAATGAAATACAAATCACGACACTCAGACCGTATTTACTACAACCTAAAATTAAGCAACACGCAGGTTGCAAAACCGAAATTAAAATGCAAGTCTAGAGGGCTTAGCTAGCATCATGTGGAAAACATCATGTTATCAAAGATCATGTGTACATTCAACATGCTTATCAAACAAATAAAATTTTCAAATTTTATGTTTCTTAAGTGTGGAAAAATTCCGGTTTATCGAAACCGGACGGTTTAATTAATTAATTGAATTTTTAACCGGTTCTCGCTGGTTTATCGAAACCAAACAAAATTTGAAATTAATTTTTTTAAGGTTTCAAATTATTCTCGCGAACTAGCCGGTTCAGCTCGAATCTGGTCGAGCCGAACCGGCCCAACAAAGGTCGCCCGCGGAAGCAACCACGGTGGCCCGCGAGGGCTGCCGAGGTCGCCCGCAGGGCTGACCGTTGTCGCCCATAGGGCAGACCTGGTCGCTCGCGAGGGCTGCCATGGTCGCCCGTAGGTGACCCTTGTCGGCCCTTGGTGCCGACCATGGTCTGCCCTAGGGCATTCCATGGTCCACCAAGGGTCTCGACCCTGGTCAGCCATGGCTCAGCCATGGCTAACACGAAACACCAAAAAAATATTTTCCACTTTTTCCAAAAATCAATTAAATCAGAAAAAAAATTTCAATTTACATGCATGCTAAGGTGATGAACATATAAACTCAAAACATCATAATTAAACATGTTGAAAAACTTCATAACAACCATGCTCTGATACCACTGAAAGAGATCACCATGGGTTCCATTCGATAAATTTCATGCAGCGGAAGTTATGTAACCATGGTGATCGAGAAATACGAAGATCTTAATGAAAATTCAACATGCTATCAACCTTTCAAATCTGAAAAATACCTTTATGAATCGATGAAAACACAACCTTAGTGTTTCTCTATTAAGGGATGTGGTTGCCAATAGCTGGAGAGAAAAATGGAAGATATTTTGGAATTTTAATTTGAAATAAAATTGAATTTCAAATTAATAATTGCATATATACCCTTCTTAAACTCTTATTTGCACTTCTTCCCCATTCATCACTTGAATCCCTAAATGGGCTTTAAGCCCGTTTAACTAAAACCCAAATTAAACCCATTAACTTGAGTTCTAATTTCGGTTTAGACAAAACGGTTCAAATTCCTCGAATTGATTTTTCAACCGTCTGGTTAAAACCTTAAGCCAGAAAACTATTGAATCGTTTTCAATATTCATCCATAATTATTTGTCATGTATCGTACTTAATGCGTGTGACCCTCTAGGCTCACGAACAGTTGGCAGACTGGTAAAATTACTATTTTACCCTTTCCATCACAAGTGGTCTCTAGCAAGACATTATGATTACCCAACGTTCGTGATTATCGATTATTCGACTTAACCTGTTATCATACATGTCAATATCCTTTTATCAAACCGATATTAAAATATATCAATAGGCATAGAATGGTCATCCTAATTTATCAATCACTGTTTCTTGATATCTGAGATGACTGAAAACCGATACTAAGGTATCACCTGCACGGGCGTGCTATTCCTTCACTCATACTCATCAAGTGGCCTAAACGGATATTTTTCTCATACCGAAGTATGAGTGATAAATCTGAGGGATTTATTGCACTAGTGAACTCGAAAGGCGTCAGAGGAATTTATCACTCATACTTCGATACGAGAAAGATATCCGTTTAGGCCACTTGATGAGTATGACTGAAGGAATAGCATAGCCGTTCAGGTGATACCTTAGTGTCAATTTTCAGTCATCTCATATATCAAGAAACAGTGATTGATAAATTAGGATGACCATTCTATGCCTATTGATCAATCTGGATATCGGTTTGATAATATGCTATTGACATGTACGATAACAGGTTAAGTCGAATAATCGATAATCACGAACGTTGGGTAATCATAATGTCTTGCTAGAGACCACTTATGATGGAAAGGGTAAAATAGTAATTTTACCAGTCTGCCAACTGTTCATGAGCCTAGAGGGTCACACGCATTAATCACGATACATGACAAATAATTATAGATTAAAATTGAGAACGATTCGGTAGTTTTCTGGCCTAAGGTTTTAACCAGACGATTGAAGAAATCAATTCGAGGAAATTGAACCGTTTTGTCTAAACCGAAATTAGAACTCAAGTTAATGGGTTTAATTTGGGTTTTAGTTAAACGGGCTTAAATCCCATTTAGGGATTTAAGTTATGAACAGGGAAGAAATGCAAATAGGAGTTTAAGAAGGGTAGATATGCAATTATTAATTTGAAATTCAATTTTATTTCAAATTAAAATTCCAAAATATCTTCCATCTTTTTCTCCAACTATTGGCAACCACTCCCCCTCATTCTCTCCCTCACTTGACCGATCCTCTCATCCTACATTTTCCTCCATTGTTGATTTGTCAAGCTTCTCAAGAACACTCATAGCGAAAGTGTGAGAGAAAACCTTCTTCGGTTGTGGTGCTTGTGTGGACCTAATAGAGAAACACTGAGCTTGTGTTTTCATCGATTAATAGAGGTATTTTTCAGATTCAAAAGGTTGATAACATGTTGAATTTACATTAAGATCAAAGCTTCAATCGATCACCATGGTTACGTAACTTCCGCTGCATGAAATTTATCGTTTGGAACCCATGGTGATCTCTTTCAGTGGTATCAGAGCAAGGTTGTTATGTACTTTTTCAACATGTTTAATTCTGATTTTTTTTGTGTTTATATGTTCATCACCTTAGCATGCATGTGAATTGAAATTTTTTTTCAGATTTGATTGATTTTGGAAAATTGGAAAATATTTTTTTTTTGGTGTTTCGGGTTAGCCATGGCTGACCAGGGTCGAGACCCTTTGTGGACCATGGAATGCCCTAGGGTAGACCATGGTCAGCACCAAGGGCCGACGAGGGTCGCCTACGGGCGACCATGGCTGACCAGGGTCGAGACCCTTGGTGGACCATGGAATGCCCTAGGGCAGACCATGGTCAGCACCAAGGGCCGACGAGGGTCGCCTACGGGCGACCATGGCAGCCCTCGCGGGCGACGACGGTCTGCCCATGCGGGCGACCATGGCAGCCCTCGCTGGCCACCAAGTTTGCCTCGCGGGCGACCATGGCTGCCCTCGCGGGCTACCATGGTCGTTCTTGTGGTCGACCACCGGTCAACCCCGCAGGCGACCTCAGCAGCCCTCACGGGCCACCGTAGTAGCCTCCGCGGGCAACCTCGGTTGAGCCTGTTCGGCTCAACCAGATTCGAGCTGAACCGGATGGTTCGCGAGAATAATTTGAAACCCTAAAAATTTAATTTTCAGATTTGGTTCGGTTTCGATAAACCAGCGAGAACCGGTTCAAAATTCAATTAATTAATTAAACCGTCCGGTTTCGATAAATCGAAATTTTTCCACACTTAAGAAACATAAAATTTGGAAAATTTATTTGTTTGATAAGCATCTTGAGTGATCACATGATCTTTGATAACATGCTGTTTTCTACATGAGGCAAGCTAAGCCCTCTAGACTTGCATTTTAATTTTTGTTTTGCAATCTGCGTGTTGCTTGATTTTGGGTTGTAATAAATACGGCCTGCGTGTCGTGATTTGTATTTCATTTTATATATTTAAATTTGTAATCAGGAAGACCGACACAAGAAGTAAGTCAAGAGAAAGACTCGATTGGAGGAGGCTCGAAGCCAGTGGGAGTTCACGAGAATGGAGAAAGTTTGGATCTTGAACACCATTTCTTTAGGATTAGTTTTGCTAGATTCTTAGGAACCTAAGATGGGCTTAGCTATGCATATACTTATCGTTACATTTATATGTTTGAATGTATGAGTGTATGATAGTTTATATATACAAGTTCATGTATGATTTACTATCACCCACATGCAAAGATTAAAATCGGAATTTATTCAGACTCGCATGTAACCTACTAGGGGATTATCTTTGCATGAATTTGCAATTGATGATTCCAGATTAAGATTGTACCGATATGCAATCAGACTTTTATAATTCACTTAAACGCAAATAATTACAAGTCAAGCGTGATACCATCCAAGTTTGGGCACTCAAAAGGGCTTTGACCTTATGGATGTCGGTACGCCTCCGCGTAACATTCATAGAGAAAAGGTCTAGATGAGATGGGTAGTTCTGTGTGGGTGCGTGCGCCTCCGCGTAGTAGCCACATTAGTTCCGTTCATAGTACAAGCTTGGTAGACTTGTCTATAATTGTTAGCTAGGGCTGACCTAGGGTATCAATATACGGTATGCCGTGTACTTTTAGTACAGACCCTAGCCAGGAACTACATAGTCTTGTAGATGAATGTATTCCTACCTTGATGCTCTCAATTGGAGCAGTGAGCCTCCGTTCACTTCAATTGAGGGTATGATAGGATCCTGGTTCAGAGTCTAATGTTAGAATCAGACAAGTGTTTATAACTAAATCTCCAACTTGAATTTTAATTAATGTTACCATGTAGAACTAAAAGGCAAACACAACACAAAGGAGTAATAGTGCACTGAGAGTCCAGATTGAGGACAGACTCATGAGCGTGAATTACTCAGATTGGAATAGAAACTTGAGGCTTGTACTCAAGCATGAACGCAAGTAGTATATCCTTACCAAGGAACCTCCTGCTGAGCCACAGCTGAACGCCGCTAGGGCACTAAGGATACTTATCAAAGTTCCTTAGTAACCAAATCGATGTATCATGCATTATGGTGGGGAGTAGGATGCCAGAGTTATAGAAGCAGTTCAGGAACGTTTCAGATGACCCTCATACCTGTAAGGCAGAGGTCAAGGAAATGTTCAAGGAGAAAGCTCGTATCGAAAGATATGACACTTTCATAGAACTTAACTCCTGCAAACTTAAGGATGGAGCTCTGTTAGTCCCCATGTCACGAAGATTTAATGTCTTCAGGAACATCTAATCAGACTCGGTTTTGATGATCAGGAGGAAATGGCTGCGGATTTTATGTTCCAGTCACTTCAAGATACATATAGTGATTTCATAGTAAATTAAAATATGCAGGATATGGACAAGTCCTTAACAGAGCTTCATGGGATCCTTGTGATCACTAAAAAGAACCTCAAGGGCAAGAACAAGGAGGACCTTATGGTCAACAAGAAGGTCAGCTTCAAGAAAGCCGATCAGGGTAAGGGTAAGGTTCCTAGGCACCTTGCAGGGCAGATCAGATACCCCAAACGTCCAAAAGTTCAAGCGGCTCCCAAAGCTGATGTTGAAACGAAGGACAAAATGGAGGAGGTCTCTATCACTGCAATGAGCCATGACACAGGAATAAGGGATTGTAAACAAATAAAAGGATCACGTGAAGAAGAGTGGGTATCCACGTCTTCATGATCAAATATTTACGTTGGTAATCTTAATCGGTATAACGTAAATAAGAAAAGGCTTAAATCTGATGATTTAAACCAAGTTATAATCTGGCATTGACATTTAAGGCACATAGGCGAGAAACGCATTTCAACACTTCACAAGTGTGGATTTTAAGTCCATTTGAATTCACTCAAACTGAAAGATGCAAGTCTTACCTAATAAGCGAGAAACGCATTTTAACACTTCACAAGTGTGGACTTTTAAGTGCGTTAGAATTCACTCAAACTGAAAGATGCAAGTCTCGCGTAATGGGCAAAATGACAAAGGCACCTTTCACAGGTTTATGTGAAAGGCGAGTGATTTGTTAAGTCTAATACATTTCGACGTATGTGGACCTATGAGTACTCAGGCCAGAAGGGAGTTCAACTTATACTTGACTCTGGAAACGGCCGCATTCATTTTGAATAGGGCTCCGATGAAGACAACGATAGTACACCTTATGACAGTCATTCTGTCTCCCATTACTGTGGATGCGCGCGCCTCTGCGTAGTATTAATTGGGATGCGAGCTAAATAAGGTAATCAGTTCTATTTGGATGTGTGTGCCTCCGTGTAGTAGCCAAATAAAAGCTGGACCAGAACCATAGAATGTACACCACATGATACTCTTTACGACTCCCTTTACTGTGGATGCGTACGCCTCTGCGTAGTATTCATTGTGATGGGAGCGGGATGAGATGGTCAGTTCTATTTGGATGTGTGCGCCTTCGCGTAGTAGCCAAATATGTAATGGACCATGGTCATATATGGTGTGGGAAACGTCCTAGTATGTTTTTCCTAAAAGATTTGGGTAGCAGAGATGCAGGTATCCAAATCAGACGAATGTGTCTTCATAAGGTATCCTTAAGAAACTAAGAGATACAACTTCTACATAACTAGTGAGTACAAAGTCTTTGTTGCTCAAGGAGGGGCATTTTTGGAGATATATTTTATTTCCAAAACAACTAGTGGGAGTCCCGTATATCTCGAAGAAATTCGAGAGGGTACGGAACAGCCTGAAGCAATTCAGGAGTTTGCTATACAAGATGTAGAAGTACTGGAGCCTCAGATGGTCGTAGATGAAGAATCAATCCCTACAGAAATTCCAGATGGTCCAAGGAGGTCTGAAAGATCTCGTCATGTTCCAGACAGATATGGCTTCACAGCCACTACAGAAAATGACTTGATATTGGTGGATCAGGATGATCTAGAAACCTTCAGACAAGCTTTGACCACTCCAGACTCTGAAAAATGGCAGAACGCCATGAGTGAGGAAATGAAATCCATGTATGATAACCAAGTCTGGTGCTTGGTGGATCAAACACCTGTGATAAAACCCATCGGTTCTGAGTGGGTCTATAGGATCAAGACCGACATGGATGGAAGTCCTCAAATTAAATATGGCTAGAATGGTTGTAAAAGGTTATCGTCAGATTCAATAAATGGATTATGATGACACCTTCTCACCAGTAGCAATGGTCAGTTTAATCTGGATTATTTTTAGTTATAGTTATGGCAGATGGATGTCAAAACCCCTTCCGTAGCAGGAACTTACTAGAGGATGTGTATATCACACGGCCTGTGGGTTTTGTAGATCCAAAGAATCCCGGAAATATATGTAAGCTGCAAAGATCCATTTATGGATTGAAGCAAGCTTCAGGAAGTTGGAGCCTTCATTTTGACAAAGCTGTAAGGGAACTCGGCTTCATCAAAAACGAAAGTGAGCCTTGCGTACATAAGAAAGCGTGTGGGAGTAATATTGTATTCTTGGTATTTATTGATCGGGAATGACATCCCGACCTTGCCACCAAAGCTTGGTTAGGGAAGTACTTATCGATGAAGGACTTAGGTGATGCTACATTTATTGTAGGCATCAAGATCTCTACAGATCAGGATTTTGGGCCTAAGTCAGAACATGTACATAGGTAAAGTGTTGAGAAGACTCTCAATGCTTGAATCTAAGAAAGGATACATACCCATATGTCATGGCATTAAGCTCAGCAAGCTACAGAGTCCTAGTACTCCTGATAATATGTGTCATGCACGAGACTGGAAGTCTTGTTTGCACTTAGTTGTACCAGCAGATTCCAATCTAACCCCAGCCATTTACACTAGATTGTTGTTATAGGTCATCCTCAAATATTTGAGGAGGACCAATGATGCATTCCAAGTGTACGGGGATGTAGATAGAGAACTAGCAGTCAAAGGACAAGTAGATGCTAGTTTTCAGACATATCCAGATGACTTCAAAATTTAGTCAGGATATATTTTGTGTTGAGTGGTGGTGCTTTCAGCTGGATAAGCTTTAAGCAAGCCAAAATTTTCAACTCTACAACGAAGGCTGAGTATATAGTTGCAACAAAAGCAGCTAAAGAGGCCGTATGGATTAGAAGCTTTCCGATAAGCTTGTTGTGGGACAACACAGGTGCCGTAGCTATTGCTCAAGAGCCCAGATTCCACAACAGATCCAAACATATACTCACCAGGCTTCACCTCGTGAGAGTTATCACATATAGAGGTGATGTGGAGATTAAACACTATTTGAATGATGATAATATGGTCGATCCCTTGACAAAGGCTCAGCCGCAGCCTAGGCATGAGACACATGCAGGGTCTATGGGAATAGATCAGAACTTAAATTGGAACCAGGGGCAAGTGGGAGATTGTTAGAGTTATGCCCAGTCCAATATAAAAGTGATCTACAGATGTAATGTTTTATCATCTTTCGGAATAAATAAATCGGCATATATTAACTTGAACTTATGAAAATTAAATCATACATTCATAAACATAAATGTAAATTTTCTTTAGCTAGCCCGCTAACCCTACTGGAGTAAACTAGAACCTATACTAGGTCTTGTCTTTCCTCATTCTCCTGGACTCCCACTGGCTTCACGCCTCCTCGGGATTACCGTCCTTCTCTTCGGTTCTTCTCGTCTCGGGACTTTGTAATTACATTTAATTTAAATAAAATAAATTTTGTGACACACATATCACTATTAAATTACAACCCATAAGCAACTCGCAGGTTGCAAACCGAAATTTAAATCCTAAATTCAGGCTAACTTAGCAATCATGTTGCAAACACTGTGTTATCAAACAATCATGTTATCAAACAAGCATGTTATCAAGAAAACATATTAATTCCAATTTTATCTTGATTTAAATCATAAAATACAGTTTATCAAAACTGTTTTCTTGAACCGGTTAATTTTTGAATTAAATCGGTTCACGCGCTGGTTTATCGAAACCGAACTGGTTTGAAATTTTAATTAATTATTACTGAACATTCTGGATTTTTCTGGGTCGGATCTGACCCGAATCCATTCCGGTTTGACCGAACTAAAATTGACCCGAGGGCCAATTTTGGGTTCGGTCAAACCCTAGACGCCAGGGCTTGCCGCGCAGTGGCCGACCAGCCCGTGCGGGCTGGCCGAGGTGGGCCGCCTGGCCGGATCTGGTCGGGCCGAGACCCTCCCATGGCCGGAGCCGAGAGGCACGGCTAGATCTGCCACGGCAGATCTGGTCGGCCTTCCCGTTCTGGCCGATCAGCCCGTGGCGCGGCCGGGGTTAGCCTCTCGGCCTCTCACGAGTCTCGATCCTGATCTTACTCGCTCAATTAAATTTTTCAGCAACATTAAAAAAATTCCAGTAGTTAATTAATTAGCCAAAATAATAGAATTTGCAATTTTTCAATTTACAACACCGAAATAAATTGAAAAATCAAATCTATCCTATCATGCTCGAATACAAAATCATGCGTAACCAAGCCTCTGATACCACTGAAGGAATTATTTAAGGGTTCAAATCAAATAATTTCATGCCCATACAAGAAATTAACCTCAAATATCTGAATTAATATGGATCTTGCATGATCATGAATTGATCATGAGATCTAGGCTAGAATCAAAACTTATATGTTTACCTTGATTTGAAATCCCGTAGTCACTAAGTAATATTTAGCGACCTCTAAAGAACGTCCACACAGGAAGAGCAATCCGGGGATACTCACAACGATCCTTACTAGAAGATTGAAGCAAACAAAACGGACAGAGAGAGGGGAGGAGGGGTGGCCGAAAGCAGCTAGAGAGAGAGAGAGAGTGGCTGATATGGTTTTTGGAAAATAATTCTTTCAATTTTCATATCTGAAAATTTCCCTTTTATAAACCTTTTTAAGCAATAATTAATTAAAGGCCTTCATAGGCTTAAAGCCCAAAGCTTTTAATTAATTATGTAGAGAAGCCCATTCTGGCTTAGACAATTCTGGCTAGGCCTAGTTTAGCTAATTTAATTAAATCTATTTAATTAGATCATAATTAATTGGTCCTGCTAAACCGTTCTTGATTTCCGGTTTAGTCCTAAACCGAAATCGGTCTAATTCGGTTTAATCCAAAACCGGATTTTGTCTCTCTCATGATTCCTACATATGATTCCATCCGTTTTACTCAACTTTTAGTGTGTGACCCTCTAGGCTCACGACACGTCGGCGGACTGGTAAAATTACCATTTTACCCTCTCCATCATGAGTGGCCTCTAGCAAGACATCATGATTACCCAACGCTTGTGATTATCGAGATTTCGACTTAACCTTGTCGTACATGAATCTATCCTTTTATCTTCTTGATATCTTTGACAACCACGAGGCATAGACAAGTCATCCTCGTTCTATTGTCCTGTTTCTTGATTCTGAGTTAACTGAATTATAACTGATACTATGTATTGACTGCATGGCCATGCTATTGTATTTCAGTTGTACTCATCAAGTGGCCTAAACTGATATCTGCTCACACGTCCATATGAGGGATAAATCCTTCAGCATCCATTGAGTCAACTTATGTAACTTGTGATTGAGCCAATCACAGTCGTTATTGTAACCCTTTTACAGGAGACGTTAGACTGAGTCAAACTCGTCACTCATTACATATTGACCTCAATGGTCCTTCCGTCTGAGGATGTGATTTCATGCGCCAACATATGAGTATGTTCATGATTGTGTCTATGTAACATACTCATGATCGCGTCGTCCTATATCACCCCTGACTAGTGATACTATGACCTAACTCTGGCCCCCTTCTGGCCATGATCAGTAGAGCGTGATCATTTAGAGTTAGCCTCATACCGATCGCTTCTTATGAAGCTATTCTGATCGGGGACTGCTCAAGTAAGATTTTACCTGATCTGTAGATCTACTATTATGTGTTGACACATCAATGATACAAATCAAATCATACTTAAGATATTACTACAACACTTAGTAATATGAATGCTGATTTTATTTCAATTAATAATCTTTATTACATGATTAGATTGAAAATACATTGTGCTAGGGCACAAAAATCCAACAATATCGTCATGAGATACTCACATATCCTAGCTTGTCATTATATCCTAAGACCAAGGAGTCTTTGTGTGCACTGTAGAATGAATCTCTAAGTTTCACCTAGTCTAACGTTACCTGTAAAAGGGTAGCCATAACGGCTGTGATTGGCTAGGTTATGAATTGCATTGATGAACTCGAAAGACGTTTGAGGGATTTATCACTCATACTCTGGTATGAGAATGATATCCGTTTAGGTCACTTGTTGAGTATGACTGAAGGAATAGCACGGTCGTGCACGTGATACCTTAGTATCAGTTTAAAGTCATCTCAGATATCAGGAAACATTGATTGATAAATTAGGATGACGATTCTATGCCTATTGATCAATCTAGATATCGGTTTGATAAAAGGACAGTGACATGTAGGATAACAGGTTAAGTCAAATAATCGATAATCACGAACGTTGGGTAATCATAATGTCTTGCTAGAGACCACTTATGATGGAAAGGGTAAAATAGTAATTTTACCAGTCTGCCAACTGTTCGTGAGCCTAGAGGGTCACACGCATTAAGCACGATACATGACAAATAAGCATGGATGGAAATTGGGAGAATCAGGTTTTCAATTTAGTCAAATTGAAAACAATTTAGTTGATTTCTGGCCTAGGGTTTTTAACCAGACGGTTGAAGAAATCAAGTTGAGGAAATTAAACTGATTAATCTAAACCGAAATTAGAACTCAATTTAATGGGTTTAATTTGGTTTTAGTTAAACGGGCTTAAAGCCCATTTAGGGTTTTAAGTGATGAATGGGGAAAAGTGCAATTATGAGTTTAAGAGGGTAAAATATGTAATTAATTGATTTTGAAATTCAAATCAGATTTTTTGGTTTTAATTTTAATGTAATTGCAAAATATTTTCCCTTATTTTTCTCTCTAATTTTCGGCAACCTCCCCTATTCCCTCTCCACTTGGCCGACTCCCTTATCACTCATTCCTCCATTGTTTTTGTCACGTAATTCTCAAAATATTCAATAGCAAGAGTGTGAGAGAAGACAGATTCGTGGTTGTTGTGCTTGTGTGGACTCGATAGAGAAACACTACGTTGTGTTTTAATCGATTGACAAAGGTAAATTTTCATATGGAAAAGCTTAAGAACATGCTGAATTTTTCATTAAGATCCTTCATCTTTTTCGATCACCATGGTTAAATAAGGCTCCGCTGCATGAAATTAACGATTGGAACCCATGGTGATCCTTTTCACTTGATACATGAAACATGATGAAACCAAATTAATGATTAGAAATTATGGACTTATTCCATAATTTGAAACTATACTGATGAAATCGATTTAATGTATGATGAAATTATGGAGTAATTCCATAATTAATTATCAAATGATTCCATTTTTAAAAATATTGAAATTAGGAAATAATAATTAAAGTAGGTTATTGTACTAAAATACATTTATGCCCTTATGTTGGTGTCAAATGACCAAAATAAATTCTCAATTAATTCATAATTACATTAGTGTGCCATCGGCGAGTCAACATAAATCTCATCCATTAATTACAAGATCGGACGGTTAGGAACTGTTCAAACATATGTATGCTAGTACCTAGTTTGTATTCAAGTTCGACCCAGAGGTTCCCTAAGGATATGCTAGTGGATTCGTGCTTGTCTTGGGCCATCTCCTCCTAGGCCTAATTTGGACCCATCATTGATATCCCTCTTTTGTTAGATCAAGATGCCACCATTTTAGTGGACAACCTTAATGCTCTTTTGGTGGCTTCTCTCTTCAAATTTGTTTTTGCTCACGGAAGATGAAAGATTTATTAAAAATAACTAGCAAGTGATCTTAAGGAGGGAAAAGAGTTGGGTTTTACTTCAAAGCATACAGACGGAGAAATTATCCGCTCATTTCAAAAGATTCAGGTTGAGCATGCCAATAAACTCGAAAGTATTTCATGATTTGTATCTTGTTCTATTTTCTATTTCCTTTTATTTCTTTTTTTATGTGTATATTTCTCGTTTAGTCTCTCTTTCCCGACTTAGGAATTTTATTCTTTGTTCTTTAATTGAAATGTTTTGTTGTTGGTCAAAAAAAAAGGAGGGAAAAAACCTAGAATTACATCGACTAACATTTTACCAAATTACATTGAAATAAATTGATGGAAATTAAAATGAAAAGAGTTTGGCTTAGAAAAACTCCCATTCAACCATAGAACAAAAATCCGACCAAAACAATTGAGCACCAAGCTGATGTTGTGAACCATCTTGATCTTGGACTTGGGTTGATATATTATTGAAAAAGCAACTTATGACGATTAGGCTGATAGAGGAGGAGCACAAAATGAGGTAAGGATCAGAGCTGAGTGAATTTAAGGGGAGGCCCACCATTACTTTCGATTCAATTCTTGAACAACCGCGAGGCAGACCCGATGGGTGGGATGATCGCGGGAGGAAGATGAACCCAGGTCGATTCCGACGATATCAGAGAATATTGTTGGGATTCGGGGGATCCATATCAGAGATGTGCAGCGGAAATAAAACAATAAAATAACTCCGAACTCGTCAGGGTCTTATCTATGCGATAAATCTACAATTTACGAAAGCATGTATCTTTTCAGTCATACAGATTAGCCGGTTGTGGGTCAGATAGCGCCCAAACTTGACCTCTAATGGAAAACACTATTTCAAGAGAAATTGAAGAGCTTTGCTTTCGGTGGTTCGAATATACCATTGTTTCCAGGGAATCAGACAACACACCTTGGAGTTATGCATCTCGCAAGTTTTGTCGCCAGATTTGGAAAAACAACAAGTTTATTTAGTAAAACAAAAACAATGGTATATTCGAACCACCGAAAGCAAATCAAGTGTTCTGCTCTCTAAGGTATCCACAAGAATGCACAAGACCACCGGATCTAAGCTCAGATTCCCCTACTAAAAAGAAAATAAACTCATTTAGTAAAGGGGTAATTACAGATCAGTACACCCGTCGAAACCTCATTTCAGAATCAGTTACCCAAGTTTGAAACTTTTTTTCTTAGTACCCAAAGTTTAAAACGTTAACATTTAAGTCAAAATTCTGATAAATCTAACATCAATATTTTTTAATGACCAAAATGCCCTCGTGGTATAATATCAAATTTTATGTAATTATTAGACTACTTATGAAATAACTATTTTACCCCTACTTGAATACCCAATTGAATTAATTAATTGAGGGTAAATTTGTCTTTTCAAGTAAACAAATAAAAGAATTAAAAATTAAAATACAAGAATTGTGAAATGACCACATTATACTCAATTGAATAAAAAACTAACCTTGTTATTAAGGGTATATTAGTATTTTTGTATAACAAAATAAAATAAAAACAAAAATGCAAATGAAATGACCATACTGCCCCTCTCTTCAACTTCCCATCTCCCATCTCACTCTCTCAAACGCCGACAAACAGGAAAAATGTGTGTCCTCCCTCATCCCCGGCAAGTGAAATACTTTTCAGGAAAAAACCCATTCCACACCCAAATCACAGATTCACCATTATCTACTTTTAGGCAAACTGTTGAGTAGTAATTGATATTCTTAACAAAATTATATGCAACCAAAACCCATAAATCAAACACAAAAGATGGCTTATGTGCTTTTATATCCAAAACAAAAATCAACCAAGATATTCAAAACACGACAACAAATGAATTTATAATTTTATATGCAAATCAGAAATTGGGGTGTGGATTGTTGCTTATCGTCCCTGACCACAATATTGGTATTGTGCTTGGAGAACAAATTATTCAGAGCCTAGGTTAGATCTCTGGCCACCGTCGAGCTGAATATGTAAAACCCATAAACCCTGTGCTCACGAACAGCCTCGTCAGTTGCAGAGCCGAGAACCACCACCCAGATTTCTGATTTGTACCGTCCCTCCGGCCGACTAACGCTATTCACGAACGGTACTCATCTAGATTTGTACATCACGAAACCCTAATCCCCCACCAAGCATACCCTTAGCGGCTCGCCTTTTTCTAGCCCATCCCTATTTCGATCCCCTCCTTTGTTCTCTCATCCACCGAATCGATCTGTCGCCTCCAGTCCTGATATGGCCAGTGGGATCCATAGAACTCTGGTAGTTTGACGAACAAGAGAGAGAGGGATCGATGAGAGATAGATGAGAGAGAGGTTGAAGACGAGGGTTCTATAGTAATTTCATTAGTATTTTTAATTTCGAATGTATTTATGCAAAAAGACACATGTGTCCTTGAATCATTATTTCTATTTGCCATATATTTAAGGATACAATGGTCATTCCAAAAACTCTAATAATTATATAACTTGAAATTATACCTCGAGGGCATTTTGGTAATTGCAAAAATATTGTTGTTAGATTTAACAGAATTTTGACTTAAGTGTTAACGTTTTAAACTTGGGGTATCGAGAAAAAAAATTTCAAACTTGGGTGACTGATCCTGAAATGAGGTTTCGACGGGTATACTGATCTGTAAGTATCCTTTAGTAAATCCGGCAGAGTAATGGTATGGAAAAATCAAGTTATTTGTTTTTCAGCTCATGAGACCTCTATTTATAGATATTGGCTAGGGTTTTGGGAGCATGAACCATCCCATAAAATGGGCTAGTTTGGGCTCTCTCCAAACCCTAGCCGCCTGCCATCTTGGGCGGCTTAGGCCTCATGGGCCGAACCCATTAGGGTTTCAGCTATGAGACCATAGCGTTGCCCAATTTGGCAGCCCATGAGGTATTCCAACCTCATGGGTTTCGTCCCCATTCCTCATCATGGCCGGCGCCCAAAACCCTAGGGTTTTGACCCGGTCCATGGCACTTGAGGTGACAGGCCTGTGGCCCCAAACCATAGGGTTTTGGCCATGGCCCGATTTAACTAATCCACAATTAATTCTGCTCGGATTTCCTAATATATGCACTCTATGCGTGTGACCCTCTAGGCTCATGTCCTGTTGGCAGATCGGCGTAAAATTACCATTTTACCCTTTCCATCATAAGTGGCCTCTAGTAAGCCATTATGATTACCCAAAGTTCATGATTATCGGCGGTGCGATTTAACCTCATGTCGTCCATGTCCCTATCCTTTTATCACTAGGTATCTTGATTAATCATAAGTCATAGAGCCGTCATCCTTATTTAATTAAACACTGGGATAAATCCCTTACACATCTCTCGTATTTACACATATAACCCATCCCCGAGTCAATCACAACCGTTATGGTTACCCTTTCACAGATAACGTTAGGTTTGAGTCAAACTCGGATATTGACTATATTGTGATCACAAAGACTCTTTGGTCTAAGGATACAATGACAAGTTACGACATCTCTGTAACATATTTAAGTCAGGTCGTCCAATATCATTTCCCCATTGATATCTATGATCTGACTCCGGTAAAACCTACTGCCATGATCAGTAGAGCGTGATCATAAAGAGTCGTCCTCATACTAGTCGCTTCTGATGAAGCTTGACTAACCAGGGACCCATTAAGTATAAATCATACAAATCTATAGTTCTACTATTAGTGATGACACACTCAAAGATATAGATCGATGTATACTTAACATATAACTACAACACAATAGTAATATAATGCCGATTTTATATCGTTGCATACGATGATAAAATTATTTCGTTGCATGCGATGATAAAACTATTACAGACTTACTTCATATTGGACTAGGGCACAAATCCTACAGATATCGAGAGATTTAGTTGTTCGTTAGAACGGTTTGGCCAGTATCAATCCTTTATTTGCTTACACGATGGGTCGAACAGGCCGATTCGGTTGGTCGTTGGAACCGAATCGTTAGGTTAGTTCAACGAGGTTGAGGCCTAAAGCAATAAAAAAATTGAATCCTAAAAATAAGTAATTTCTTATAAAATAAACCAGAGGTTTTTAATCTTAAATGCTTCTAGACCTAAAATAACATGCTGAATGTTTATGAAATTTAAAATACTAAGAATTTTGTAAGAATTTTTTATTTTAAAATAAAGGGTATAACAGATGGGAAATAAATAGAGCATTTTAAAACATTTTTGTTAATTGTTAATAACAAATTCATAACACTTTTATTAATTCACTAACAAAATTTAAGACAAAAAGAATTTTCTAAATTTAATATGAAAACGGATAAAAATAATTTTTAACACAGAAACAACTACAAAACCGTTTTTAATACCAACAATTGTATGTTTCCAAGAAACATTTTTTTTATTCCAAAACATTGTAGCTATAAGAAAATTTTAATTATTTTTTAAATCAAATTAACATTAGAGGAAGAAGTCTAGACACTAGTTCAAATCGGCCAAACGTGGTCGTCAAAAATTTTTCCCAGCAAAATAAAAAAGACCGATCGGTCCCTCGTCATAGAGTGTCGATTGGCCTCCGGACCCTCGGTCGTTAAACTATTGTTCGCTCTCTCTCTTCATTTGTTTGCTTATTTGATTATGTTACTATGGCATATAAGCTCTTTGCTTACTCAGATAGGCTTGTTTCATCGACAAAAGGCTGGCTTTGGAAACCGAGTCCTATGAACGCGACTCGCTTAAACATTGCACATACCTAGAAATTTTCAACAAGCTCTTCTAAGTCGTGACAAAGGGTAACATAGAAGTACTTCTTTAGTTAAGGGTTGTGAATTAGGAAATATATACTTGATAGCGTTTATCTACACTTACCTCTACTTAAATTTTACTTTAATCAAATAAAATATGCTTAAATGTTGATGTAATTAGAATCTAAACGCAATTAACTCAAAAGAACTGTGTAAATTGCATGAATTTATTTTTTTATTTAAATCAGCTAATACATTTTTTTTCAAATTAAAAAGATTATGTTTTTGGTGATAGGAATTGCACAAGGGCAGAGATTTCCTAACGGGACTAGAATTTCCCGTTTTCTGTTCTCAGCCCAATATTATAGTTCAAATTATATTTTTATAAAAACCATTTTTAAAAATTTTTATTTTCAGTAAATTACTATTTTAATAAAAATATATTTGAAGATTATTTTTTTATCTAATATCCATTTTCAAATATTTTTTTGATTAAAAAAATATATATTTAATATATTGGGGCGGGCGGGATACCTCGCCCCGTCCTCACCTAGATACGGGTACGAGAAATAATTCCCTTTCTAAATATAGCAAGAAAGAGAGACAAAAATAAAATGAATGTGATTTCGTAAAAAGATAATGATTAGTGAAGGACTATTGTGATAGCATTTTTGTGCCCTAGTCCAATTGCTAGTAGTCTGTAAATGTCTATGTATATTTATCATCGTTTGTAATAAATAAAACGGTTTTGTATTACTTATGTGTTGAAGTAATATGTTAAGCATGATCTGATTTATAACCACTAAAGTAGTAGAACCATACATCTGTACGGATCACACTTAACGAGTCCCTGGTCAATATACGCTTCAATAGAAGCGACCAGTATGAGGATGGTTCTCAATGACGTAATTCTACTTGTCATAGGGATGGGGGATCCCGGAATCATATCATAGATATCATGAGGTGATTGATATCGGACGACCCGCTTTGAATAGTGTTTCATAGATTAAGCCATGAACATATTCAAATACGATAACTTGTCACGATATCCTTAGACCAAGGAGTCTTTGTGATCGCTATGCAAAGTACGTGCGGCTTTAACTTGTGCCTAACACTTTCCGTAACAGGATTGCAATAACGGGCATGATTGGGTGGCGGAACGGATTGCATAAGCGACACGAAAGACGGCTAAGGGATTTATCCCTCGTACTACGGTGTGGGAAAGATATCCGTTAAAGGCCTCTTGATCGAGAGTTACTGAGAGAAAGAGCATGGCCATGCAGTGATACGGGTTATCAGTTCTCAGCCATCTCACATATCAAGTAACAATGATTGATTAAACAAGGATGACGACTCTATGCCTTGTGATCAATCGGGATATCTAGAGATAATAGGATAGTGACTTGAACGCACAAAGGTTAGATCGAATCATCGATCATCCTGCACCTTGGGTAATCATAACATCTTACTAGAGACCACTTATGATGAATCGGACAAGAGAGATCTTTTGCGCCGATCTGCCAACGGTGGCATGAGCCTGGAGGGTCACACACATACAAGACGGATAACTTGAGACAAGGAAACCTTAACGTTTCTTGAGGAGCAATACATGGACAAAACTGAAGGTTTTGGGCCATAGGTTCGGTATGAGAGAATAATTAGCGAATCGAGAAAATTGAGATTTTTCGTCGATGTCGCGTCAGACTTTGTTTGATAAGTAACGAAAAAAAGGGTCGGGCGACTTTTGGACATGGCACGAAACCACATGGGCAAGCCCATTGGGCTCGGCCCATGAGGTCACGTGACCGGCCCAACAAGGGCCCATTTTGGGCCCAATAAGCCCTACATGGCCGGCCACTTTGGTGGGCCCAAAGGTGGGGGCCACAACACACCATGGTTAGTTGGTGATTGTTGATTAAGAAGTGAGTGATTTAAGGGGTATGGGTAATGACACCTTTAAGCCCATACCAATCACCTTTTGACCCATGCTTATGAGATTGATGAAGTAGAGAAATATCAAGTGAATTAAACACACAACACACTCTCATCAATCCCTCTCTCTCTCCTTGGCCGGCCACCCCATAGCTCTCTCTCTTCTTGCTCTCTTGTTCTTCATTTAATTGTTCTAGTAGGCATTAAGTGTAGGATCTTGAAGATCATCACCTTGGTGTGGACTTGCTCTAGAGAAGAAGATCACAAAGTTTTTCTTTGTCGATTCAACAAAGACTTAAAGGTAAATTTCTTGTGGAATAGATTTTGCCTTGGGATTTAATGGTTCATGATTCTTGGACAAGGTTTGGAGTTGCTTTTGTTAAATGCTTCCGCTATCTCGATGCTAAAGAACGCTCCAAAACCCTACATATTGTTCTCTTTTCATCACAAAATAAATATAAGAATAGAAACGAAATGTAACTACCAGTTAACTAGTTATAAAAAATTAATGATTAAGGATAACTAATTGATTTTCTTAAACCCAAATACGTAACATTCAAAAGTCTGCGAATAGAACTCTCGCTAAAAATCCTATTAGAACCCGAGAAAGTAACCCTGGATAGAAGACATGCTATCTTGTTTTCTAATCTATCAACGAAATGAACATAAAAAAAATTCAGCTTATAGAGAACAATCTGACAGTTAGTTATCAGAGGTTAACTAATGAGAATGCATGATCAACACAAGTTGCGCCAAGTGTAAGAAGCTCACTTAACACATGTGAGATTTTGAGTTCGAATCTTGGTACATGCTAATAGTATAAGATGTCTTGTGTCATGTGTGAAAATGCACATATGAGAATACCTTATGTTGTTAGTATTATCCTAAAATACCCTAAGGAAATCTAGTTCGATGATGACCTGAAAGTTCGAACTGCCTGAACCCAAATGTGAACCTCCAGAATACCCAATGCTTAAACTGAAGAAATATCAGATAATCTTGAGAAAAAGATACTTTGAGCTTCCTGGGGATCTCCATTCTCACCCTGAATAACAAAACCAATACCGAATCTCCCTTATCTCGAGCACCATTAGCATTTATTTTGATCCAAGAAGGAGGGGGTAGAGATTATTGATGCTCGTTGAACCATTAAAAACCTTTGGAACAATATCTAGGGCAACTGCCTAGTCCTTGAGCGAAATAAAAACAAACATCTAAACCACCTATCATCTTAAAGAGTCGTTACACCATATTATAGAGTTACAACATCTCCAGGTTTTCCATCAGATCGTTTGATGTCGGTCCATTCATTCCTTCATTCCATGGATTTTAGAATCCCTTTCCCCAGGCATGACGTTCGTCACATGAGTAAGTGGTGATCGTCACCACACATAAGTAACGTTCGTCATAGGGAGAAGCGACTTTCGTCACATTCAAACGGTGTCATCTATGACGATCGTGACACCATCATCACACACCTCAAATGTCATGTGGCCAGTAACGCTAGAGTGATGAAAAAGTGACGATCGAGACTAATTCATCCAGGACCAGAAGAGAGTGACGATCGTCACAATTCAGGTGACAATCGTCGTAACAAGAATGACGATTCATGTGATGATCGTTACACTGATCGTCACACGACCAATTTCATATAAATAAAAGGAAAATTTAACCTAATTATAGAGGATCCCAATTTTCTACAGCAACCACAAGATCTAGAGCAGTTCCAAACAAATTTTGAAGCCCGAGCTCCGTCACCTACCATCGAAATCACTAGCTTGCAAGGAATGAAGGTCAGAATCATAGCTAAAGATTGCATAAGCCTCCATCTCTTGACAAAGATTCAAAGTTTTCCAATATTTTCATCACCTCTGAAGCTACTAATTTTTATTATGATTTTTTTATTTTGCACCTTCATTACAAGGTAAAACCTCCTAATCATGTGTGTTAGACTTATTATGATCGTTGTTCAACTAAGTTTATGATTTTAATTGAAGTTATGCATTTCTTAATTTGGATCTATCTTTCATTATACACTAGTATTAAGTTAGCTACTTAGTACTTGTGATTAGAGTTCGAGGTTAGTACCGTGACGAATAATTGAGTGTCAAACCCCTATATTATTAGGATTCTTATTTCATAAACTAATTAGGATTCTTTCCTATTTTCTGTAAATAGGTTTCCTTTCCTATTCTTTGTAACCCTAGTACTATAAATATAGAATACTTTTCTTTCCTATTCTAGACTCTTGTTTTTTTCTACGTCTCCTGCTCCGATCTCCGATTACTATTCACTGACACTGTTCACGCGCACTGTTCACACGCACTGTTCATTGTAGATTTTTTTCTCTCCTTCTCCAACTTGCTTATGTGCAATTATTTTGGTACCTTCCAATGGACAAAATCGGCAACACAGTTATCCGGTTCACTGGTAAAAATTACTCTATTTAGGCGTTTCAATTTGAGATATTTGTGAAAGGCAAGGGTTTATGGGATCACATCATTGCACCCGAAAAGACCTCATGTGACTCTAGTGAGGTTACAGATCCTAAAACCGTAACTCATGATTGTCCGGTGATTGGGGATTCAAAGATGCTTAAATCCAAAGTTGGATTTTGGGATATGTAGACTCTCAGATTTTTCTTCACCTTCGTCTTTATCGCACGGCTAAGGATTTGTGGGCCTATCTCAGACGGGTTTATTTTCAGGATAACTCTGCCCCTCAATTTCAATTAGAGCTGGACATATCTAACTATTAACAAGAAACTCGCTCTATTCAAGAATATTACCTAGTTTTCTTGGCCCTCTAGGCTGAATACATGGATGTCGCTCTTGCAGAAGTACTAGTTGAGTCCCTTCTCACCGTGCAGCCAGGTTTATTATATCGTCAACGGACACTATTTAGGATGCGTCTTCGTCTGGAATTTGAGCCAGTCCGCTCATCCATATTGAACTGAAATATGGTTCCCTCCCTTGATATATGTTTTGGCGAGCTTCTCCGTGATGAACAATGCATGCTTACTCAAGGAATGTTGGAACAAGGGTCTTCATCTATGGCATATACTACTCAGACTTCCTATGTTGCCCGATCTTCTCCTACCAACGGGGCACCACTTACCAAGCCTCAAACTGGATCTCGAGACATGCGCACTGCTCAGACATGCACCACTTTAGTTGTCATAAGTTTGGGCATTACGCTAATCAATGCTAGATTTGCAGGTATTGCATGAAGTTCAGTCACACTATCAAGGATTATCCTACCCGTCCACCTCGCCCTGATGTGTATCCCAATCAAGTCTCTCCTGTTCCTGCATATCATGCTGCAATCCATCCTCAAGTCCCAGCAAGCCACCTCCCAACACTTCCTACACCTCAAACCACGACACTAACTCCTGAAATGGTACAACAAATGATTGTGTCTTATTTCTCTACCCTGGGATTGTAAGGTAAAACTTTATCTTCTAGAATTACTTGGTTTATGGACTCTGGAGTTGTCAATCATGTTTCCTCGAAAATTCAAGGCTTGCATAATTTTCGTTCTTATTATGGCACTTCTCGAATGGAGACAGCGGATGGTAGTCAATTGCCAATAACGGCAATTGGGGATGTATCCCCTGAGATTAAAGAAGTTTTAGTTTGCCCCAAATTATCTACAAATCTGCTTTTTGTTAGTCAACTTATTGATGACGGTTGTATTGTTAAATTTTCTTCGGATGGTTGTATTGTGCAGGATCAGGAATCGGGGGAGCTGGTAGCAAAGGGCCCTAAGATTGGACGATTCTTTCCACTATGGTCTTCTCAGTTCAAGTCTGTCTTTCCTTTTTCTCTTGTGATAAAACTCTAGATAGGATTTGGCATAGGCGTCTCGGCCATCCTAATTCAAAAATAATGAATCATTTGTTTCGTTATGGTACTTTGGGTAATAAAATCTCTATTTCTTCGTCTCTTGAGTGTGATGCTTGCAAAATTGGGTAGGGTAAAGCCTTGTTGTTTCCTTCACATGGTAGTCGTGCTTCTTAGTGTTTTGACATTATTCTAAGTGATTTGTTGGGGATCTCACCAGCCATTTCTCACTCGCACTATAAGTATTTTGTCACGTTCATTGATGACTATAGTCGTTTCACTTGGATGTATTTTCTTCGTTCTAAAGCTGAAGTATTCACTAAATTTAAGGATCTTCTTGTTCATATAGAAAATTAGTTCTCTAGGCGCATTAAGATATTTCACGCTAATTTAGGTAGGGAATATATGTCTAATCCGTTTCCTATTTTATTAATTGAGAGGGGGATTATTTTCCAACATTCGTGCGTTGACACTCCACAACAAAATGGGGTAGCATAACACAAAAATAGGCATCTCTTAGACATTGTTCGCACTCTTCTTATAGAATCCTCTGTCCCTCCTCATTTTTGGGTTAAAAGCTTTGTCCACAGCCGTTTATTTGATTAATAGACTTTCTTCACAAGTCTTAAATCTCGAGTCTTCTTACTTTCGTCTTCATAAGAAAACCCCTTTGTACCTATCTCCACCCTTTTGGATGTGTGAGTTTTGTTCTCCTTCCTCATGTTGAAAGAAGTAAATTATCTGCTCAATCATCTCGGTGTGTCTTCCTTGGGTATAGTACTACTCAAAAAATGTTTGTATGTTTCGATCCAAATTTCTGTAAAATTCGGGTGTCTAGGAATGTGGTCTTCTTTGAAAACCAATATTTTATCCTAAGTCTTCGACTGATACAAACCCTTATGTGAACTTGCCTGCGTTTGAACATGTCACTAGTCTAGCTCAATTACCTATTCCTATTGTGCTTCCCTCTTTCGTCGAATTCCGACCAGGTGTGGTTTACATGAGACGTCATCCTCAAGCTACCACAGACCCCCCTGATTAATCCTGAACCAGAGATTGTCTCCCTTACTCTACCTGATCACAACATCTCTGAGGTACCACCAGACATTTCATAGGATACAGGGGTCCTAGTAGACAATGTAGGGGCTACAGAGGTCATCACAGACATTTCAGAGATACCTGATGAGAAAGTGGTTTATTTTCGTCGCTCTACACGACATTCAGTAACACCAGATCGGTATGGGTTCTCATCTTCTACACATGCTCTTGCTACTACATTAGCCTCTACTGAGGTACACTCTGGATATTCCAAAGCTGTCAAGTTAGATTGTTGGAATAGCGATGCAAGAGGAACTTAGGGCACTCGAGTTGAATCATACTTGGGACATTGTCTCTTGTCCCTCAATGTTTCTTCTTTGGGATGCAAATGGGTATACTTGGTTAAAGTCCAAGCTAATTGGAACATTGAACGATACAAAGCTCGGTTAGTGGCGTTGGGAAATCGTCAAGAATATGGTATTAACTATGAGGAAACTTTTGCTCCTGTCGCAAAGATTATGACGATTCATACTATATTAGCCATTGTAGCCTCCAAAGGATTGACATTGAATCAAATGGATGTTAAGAATGTGTTTTTGCATGGTGATTTAAAAGAGGACATATATATTAGGGTACCACAAGGGTTGTTTTCTACCCTGGCGTCTAAGGTCTGTAAACTCCGAGGATGTCTCTATGGTTTGAAACAAGCTCCCCGGGCATGGTGTGAGAAATTTTGATCTGCCTTACATGACTTCTTTTTCCAGCCAAGTAACCATGATACTTCCTTGTTTCTTCATCGTTCGATAGAGGGGATCATCATCCTTATGATATATGTGGATGATATTGTCATTACCGGTACAGATGTACACTTAATTACCCAGTTAAAATTTCATCTACATAATTCATTTCATATGAAAGACCTCAGACATCTCAAGTACTCTCTAGGTCTCGAGGTCCACACAGGTTTGACGGGTATCTTTCTTAATCAAGTTAAGTATGCTAATGATTTACTTGACTCTTAAAATATTCTAGGCAATTCCCCAGTTGACACTCCAATGGAGCTTAATGATCCGATTATACATCGTCAGTTAGTGGGTAGTTTGGTCTATCTTACTATTAATCGGCCGGATTTATCATTTGCTGTTCAGTAGGTTAGACAATTCGTGCAAGCACCACGACATTTTCATATGGCAACACTATGTTTTATTTTGCGCTATCTGTTAGGTACCGTTACCAAGAGCATTTATTTTCCATCCTACACTTGTCTGGCCCTTTCAACGTATAGTGATGTGGATTGGGCAGGTTGTGCAGACAATAGGCGTTCGACGACTGGTTGGTGTGTGTTATTTGGTCCTGCTCTAATTTCTTGGAAATGTAAGGAATAGGATCGTGTCTCCAAATCTTCAACATAAGCAGAGTATCGGGCGATGTCTCAGGCGTGTTCAGAGATCATTTGGTTACGTGGATTGCTATCCGAGTTGGGATTCTTGGTTTCTAGTGCCACTCCTCTCCATGTTGATGATACCAGTGCGATTTATATCACAACTAATCATGTCTATCATGAACGCATCAAACATATCGAGGTGGAAAGCCACTTTATCGGCAACGCATATGATTCTCACGTGTTGACACTTCCTCATGTTCCCTCAAATCTTCAAGTAGAGGACATTTTCACTAAAGCTCTCCCACGACACAAGCATAAGTTTCTTGAAGGAAAATTAATGTTGGTTGATCAACCCACATCAATTTGAGGGGGGTGTCAAACCCCTATATTATTAGAATTCTTATTTCCTAAACTAATTAAGATTCTTTCTAGTTTTCTGTAAATAGGTTTCCTTTCCTATTCTTTATAACCCTAGTACTATAAATATAGGATCTTGTACATGAATTAGATCATCGGATACACAAGTAAATTTTAGAGATTGTCATTGAGAATTGACTATAAGTAATATCCATAGGTCGGTCTACCAGAGTCGATGTCATAGTACAAAAATCATTGTTTGATTGTTGTGGATGGTTGTTCATAATTCAAGAGAGGGTTGTCAATCTGAAATTAGGCATTACCCAATATAATTATATCGTAGACCTATTATAATTGCACAATTAAATTTAATTATGAATTTTAATTTGTAAGAGGTAGTGCCCAACTCCAAGTCTTTTCTATATAATCTTCTTATGTTATGCAATGAAAGGCATTTTCATTATTATTAAGTTGTAATAATGAGTCAAGCGATAATTTCATCTAAAACTATCGAGTGTGTCATCACTAATAGTAGAACCTTTAGATACTATAAAATTATGTTTGACGAATCCCTAGTCGAATATTTATCCATAAGTGACTAGCGTGAGGATGACTTAAGATCAAGTTCTACTGATCTAGGTAATGGGATTACCAAAGTCATATAAGGGATATCATCTGTAAGATGGTATTGAATTACCCGACTTGGAATATGACGCATAGATTAACTCACCAACGCATACTCCGTCATCGTCTGATCACTGCCTTAAGACCTTGGAGTGAGTGGCTCACATGCACGTCACTCCATTATTTTGACATGTCCTAACGCTACCTGTAACAGGGTAGTCATAACGAGCATCGTTGGCTCTTGGACGGACTGTAGTGGGAGCGCACATTGCGTCCGAAGGGATTTGTTTCCCCTCGGTGAGACGTGGTGAAGGGTACAATTCTAGGCCCTTTGATGAACATGACTGAGAAAGTGTGCGGCCGCATCAGTAATGTCTTAGTCATCTCTAGATCAAGGAACTCGATTGAATCGATGAGGATGACGACTCTATGCTTCATCTCGATCGTATACGCCTTAAAGCAAACAAAGGGTTAGTGATATAGATGACAAAGAGTAGATATCGAACCGATCGATACCTCGTAGAAAATGGTTGATCACGATGTCTTACTAGAGACCACTAGTGATGGATGGGGTGAAATGATATTTCACGTTGATCTGCCAATGGGTCACGGGCCTACAGGGTCGCACGCCATGAGCGAGAACTGAAGAAAATCGATGGGACTCAAGAGGTCCAAGAAGGGATAATGGTGGAATAGGAATGGTGTCCACGTGTGGGGTGTCGATTGATACCTACGGGGTGTCAATCGACACATGTCAGATGTGGGGTGCCGGTCGGCCCCTTGGTGGTGTCGATCGGCACGGAGACACGGGTGGTAATCGATCGACACTTGTGTCTGACGGACTCACACCCATAGGCACTATCCAAAGCCTATAAATACAAGGCTTTGGGTGAGAGTCACTCAAGCCATTAGGCACTATCAGCTATTCACTATTTCTTTTCTCTAGTTCTTGCATCTTGAGAGCTAGAGAGATCGAGAGAAGGGTCTCTCGCCGGTCTAGTATCCGAGAAGAGGATTCTAGCTTTGCCTTTAAGCTCCCCCGTGTGAGAGATCGTAGAGGACGGGTCCGCGGACGCGTCTACGGGTCAGATTCGAGAGCTAAGTGTACAAGAGGTAGATTCTCTAACTTGCTAGTGTCCTATTGATTCATCTAGAGTTTTGCAAAAGGTCCTTCTCGGGATTCCCGGTTAGATTCGATTTTTCGCTGTGCTTAGAACCTGGGATTCCCCTAACAGAATTGGCATTGAACCGTCGGTCTAGCACCCGTGATTTCTAGTTAACTGTTTCAAAACCCTTGGTACTTATTGTTTCTTTATTACAACTTGCAATTATTTGCTTGGATTAACACTATCACACAATGCAAAAAATCTCGCACCATTACTTTGCTTTACAACTTCTCATATATAAATTACTTGAGTACGAAACTCATTTTGATCCCTGTGGAATTGACCTGAATATTAGTCGATTACAAATACTTGACGAACAGCAATTAACGCCCTCCTTAATAAGACGCGATCGCGGGTGTCATCATGACAATAGAGCAAAACATCTCTCTAGAGAAGTGATAAGCTAGAATGGAGAATAATCAAAACTTTACCTAAAAATCGTTGGATACCTCGCAAGATCTTTGATTCCCATACTTGAGTAAGGAACGAACATTTCCATAATAAATGTAGCAGGATTTCATTGATTGCCATATAAGTCTTACCCAAAACTCACTCTACGAGGCAACCAATGGCATAACTATTTGTTCAGGTATAAGGTAATCAACCTTAGATCGAAGTCGGGCTAATTAGATTTAGGACTACTAACAATCAATGTCAATGTTGTCTCATATAGTAATTTTTGTCATAATCACCCATTCTTATGAGCATGGACGTAGATTCGAGTCCTAAAATCATTCTAATCCGCCTAAGTCAATTCCTACATGAGTCTCTCCCTAGTTTAGATCTAATTCAAGCCTACAAAGAATTAGTATTAAAATTCATAATTAGGAGCCCTAATCTAGTTCCTCTGGACACTAATCATGAAATTAGACATAAACTCAATCAATTCCACAATCTCAAACCGCTAATTGCAAGTTTAGCTTAGTTGAAACATGAAATCAACAATCAATCCATTATAAACTATGATATCCATATGATTAATCAAATCTGAAATAAACAAATCAATACATAGTTAATGGATAGAAAGTTGCTACAAGTTATGAAGATGAAAAATCTAAGCTCCAATAGCTTCTTCAAGCAATTTCGCGCTCTACTTTTAAAATTTTAGAATTTAATATTTATTAATTAAAAAATTTGTCTGGTACCTATGATTCCCAAGTATTCACTACTCAAAATCTAATAGAAAACTCGTGAATGAACATTAGTGACAAGCTGTTATTACTAATTTATTAACTAATATGAAAAATAACACATTTAGAAGCAAAGTTGGCGAGGAGGTGGGACACTCGTTTTGTAAGAGAATATTGTAAAGTGGACACTTGTGATCATTTTTTTTCTGTAACTCACATATTCATAAATTACACATTAAGATAGTTTCTTACATTGAGGTTTACCATAGTATTTGGGAAGGGATAGTTTGAAGGGTAGTTACCAAAAATAATGTATTATTAAAAGACAATTTTTTTTCTCGAACCATCATAGTTGTTAAATGAATGACCTAATTGACTCCACGTGTCCTCTAGTAATGATATATTGGGTACACTATTCAAATATGGCATTAAAGAGAGAATTAGTAAATAAGAAGAGGAAAGGAAAATGCTGGAAGAAGATGGGTGGTGGCTTTTCTACGATCTAAACCCAATTCTCTTCTCTTTGCACTCATCCATGTGTGTTGTGGACTCCATATTCCTACCTTCTTGTCCCTTTTTCCAACTATTTCAGCAATTCCAAATACATCATATTCTCAACTTATTACAACAACTACAACTCACCTAATTTGCCCCTTTATATGGCCTATTTCATAGCCTCAAACGGTCACATACCACTTCATTGATGTTTCCAACAAATAACAATGTACCTTATAGACTTTGGTCCATTTGTATCTACACTAGATAAACCAACTGGTATGAATCATTTATTGTTTATATGTCTATAATATTTCTCGATCTATAAATATCTCATCGGGTAACAAATTTGTGTCTACGTATAGAAAAGATTCTGCGCCAATAACTAGAGATACAGAACCTGTTGGTACTTAAAATATGAGTGATAAAAATAAGAGATATTTATTATTGGTGTGTATTGTGAATTATAAGATACCTCCATTTATATAGGCAATAGGAATAGAAAAGAAAATCTTAATATATGTGAGAAAGAAAATATAAATATAAAAAATTAAATATAAGATATCTAATATAATCTAACAATGAGTTTGTAACGAGTAAATGGAGAAGCTAGGAAGCCTAAAGCAGAAAAGAGAGAGAATGGAATGGAAAGAATAATAATTGAGAGGTTAGGTGGAAGAGTCCAAACGGTGACGTATCAATTTTTGAATAAAGGCTAGCACAGCTGTGCGTATAGGTTGTGTGAGTTTGTGTTTTAATTAAGGGATGGGTATATATTTATATACGTATGCAAGCAAGGTGGAAGGGAAAAGGAGAGGACTGTTTTGTTATTTTATTACATTTACACGCGTCTTCAAATTATATAATCATGATGGTCACATTTGATATGATATGGGCAATTACAAAGTATGGCTCGTATTAATTTAAAACTCACTCCATTAATTCACTGACAGACATATAAATCATGTGTCATCAACATTTCTTTCTAGTGATATGGGCAATATTAATATGGATGTTTAAAATGGTATGAATTGTTTCCATGAAGATGATTTAATAATACTCTTAACGCTACAATAATAGTAAGTTAGATTAGGGACACAGCACACCAATCCATTATTAATTTTAATTTCAATCTCTAATTATTACATCAACAACCATACCGCCAAAGGTTTATTCATAGGAGGTGTTAGTGGGTAGAGTTGGATTCCCCAGTCTAGGTAAAAGAGAAACAAACTCTTAAAAACGCCTCTTTCACTCTACTAAATTAAACTACCCACTATAGAGGTGGGCAATTTAGATCGAAAACTGAGTCAAACTGAAACTATAAAATCAAGAATTATGAATATGCATTAATTTAGTGATTACCGCTTAAATCGGTTCTATTCTAACATTATAAAATTGAGACTAACCGTTTCGTCTGGACAAATGTCACTTTGTCTCCACGCCATAGCACAATCGTTTCACTTCCAATTTCTAGCTTTACTCCATTCATCACTTCTTTTCCCCATAATTTCAAACATAAGCATTTAAGGTGGACACACGACATTATTTTAGTAAACAATATAGAATATGAAATCAATATCACAATAACTAAGGAGGCGGTAAATAAAAGTATGTAATAGTAAAAAATCTTGTAAATACACTAAAAGATACAGTTTGGTTAAGCAAGTTAAGGATTTGTAGTAGTCATGTTTGTTTTGTTTAATCATGTCAACATGATCAAAAGGGGCGTGTGTTTTGGACTCAAACCGATCCAAAACAGTGAACTGAGACAATAGTAACAATAAAACATCAAGAATATTAGTTATTGGTTTGGTTTTAGTTTTAAATCTGAGAAAACCATACAATTTCATTATAGTTTTGATTCTTAAAATCCACAACCGCTGGTTGAATTAAAAAAATTTGTCTATAAATCAGGCTTAATTTTGTCTAATTAGACACGTAAATCGAGAACTAATTAAAGGTATAAAACTAGACGGTTCTTATTGAGTAGACACAGATTTAAAACGGCTAAAACTAAACCCAAAACAAAACAATTTACATATATTGATTTCGAGTTCGGTTCTTATATATTGAAAACCGAAAGTGATCAGGTCAATTTTGTTCGGTTCAAGTCCAGTCCGGAACTGCGCCTATCCCTAACCTAATATGATTTATATATTCTAGGGAAAATTCCACATAATTATTTTGTACAATATCGATTTTTCACTTAACTACTCCCGAAGATCAAATTAGCTTGTAAACCCCCTGAATTTTCCTAACATGTTAGTTTGGCCTGACGGTGTTAAGTTGTCAACGAAAAGT
The DNA here is from genome assembly GCA_963920655.1 of Geranium rotundifolium. Lineage (NCBI taxonomy): Eukaryota > Viridiplantae > Streptophyta > Magnoliopsida > Geraniales > Geraniaceae > Geranium > Geranium rotundifolium. The sequence goes on along the minus strand of OY987311.1, from coordinate 22,005,937 downwards.
CTAAAATACCCTCAAATTTAAGGTTCATACACTAAATAATGCATTGAGATTGTAAGTGCATAGTAAGTGCACTTACATACATTCCTACAATTTCACGTCTATGCCTAGTAAGTGACGGTGTTAACTCAAGAAAGGAACAAGCATATTAGTGCATAGTATGGAACTTGGATACATTGAGATCCAATGTATACAAATGCATAATCAATTCCTTCAATTTGAAGTTTATGAAACCCCTGGGATAAAACCCATCGGTTGTAAATGTGTCTATAAGTTCAAGACCGACATGGATGGAAAACCTCGTACCTATAAGGCTAGGTTGGTCGGAAAAGGTTATCGTTAAATAGAAGGAATTGATTATGATGAAACCTTTTCACCAGTACTCATGGTTAAATCTGTCCGGGTCATTCTAGCCATAGATGTATATCATGATTATAAGATATGGCATATGGATGTCAAAACTGCCTTCCTTAACGGAAACTTAAAAGAGGATGTGTATATGACACAGCCTGATCGTGAGAATCCCGGAAAGATTTGTAAGCTGGAAAAATCCATTTATGAATTAAAACAGGCTTCATTGAGTTGGAATCTTCATTTTGATGAGGCCATAAGAGAATTTGGCTTCATCAAGAACGTAGATGAACCTTGCGTTTATAAAAAGGCAAGTTAGAGTAACATTGTATTCCTGGTTCTTTATGTCGATGGCATTTTGATCATCGGGTATGACATCCCGACCTTGCTTGAAGTCAAAGCTTGGTTAGGGAAGTGCTTCTCGATAAAGGACTTAGGTGATGCTGCATTTATTTTGGGCATCAAGATCTATAGAGATCGTTCCAAAAGGATTTTGGGGTTAAGTCAAAACACTTATATAGATAAAGTATTGAGAAGAATCTCAATGCTTGATCCTAAGAAGGGATACATATCCATGCAACATGGCATTAAGCTCAACAAGAAACAGTGTCCTAGTACAACTGATGAGCTAAGCAGGATGAGTAAGGTCCCATACGCTTCGGCTGTAGGATCCATCATGTATGCCATGATATGCACGAGACCGGATGTTTCGTTCGCGCTAAGCTGTGCCAGCAGATTTCATTCTAACCCTGACCAAGAACACTGGACTGCTGTCAAGACCATCCTCAAAACTTTGAGGAGGATTAAGGACGCATTCTTAGTGTATGGAGGGAAAGATAAAGAACTAGCAGTCAAGGGATATGTTGATGCAAGTTTTCAGACACATCCTGATGAATTCAAATCTTAGGCAGGATATGTCTTTGTGTTGAACGGTAGAGCATTCAGTTGGAAAAGATTCAAGCAAGCAACAACTGCCGATTCTACGACGGAGGCTGAGTATATAGCTTAAGCGGAAGCAGCTAAGAGGTTGTATGGGTTAGCAGCTTTATAATCGGATTAGATGTAATGCCGCGAGCGTCTGATCCGGTGAGCTTGTTGTGTGACAACACGAAGTCCATAACACTTGCTCAAGAGCCCAGATTCCACAACAAAACCAAACACATACATAGAAAGTATGACATTATCATAGAGTATGCTGATAATGGTGATGTGGAGATTGTATATGTTTCGACAGATCATAAAAGAGCTGATCCCTTGACGAAATCTCTGTCACGGCCTAAGCATAAGAGGCATGCGAAGTCTATGGGAGTAGATTGGAACTTAGGATGGAACTAGGGGAAAGTGGGAGATTGTTAGATTTGTTCTCTAGTCCATTGTAATAAGTTCATCTGTATGTAATGATTTATCATCTTTCGAAGAAATAAAACGACATTATATTACTAATGTGTTGTAGTAATATGTTAGATGTAATTTGATCTATATCATTATGTGTGTCATCACTAATAGTATAACTATAGATCAGAAATAATTACATTTAATGAGTCACTGATCAGTTAAGCTTCATTAAAGAAGCGATCCGTATGAGTCTAACTCTTTATGATCACGCTCTATTGATCATGGCAATGTAGTGTCGGAGTTAGATCATAGATATCATCAGGGAGATGATATTGAACAGCCCGATGGTGAGCATGTAGCATAGATGTTGTCATGAACATACTCACATATCGTAGTTTGTCATTGTATCCCCAAACCGAGGAGTCTTTGTGATTACTGTGTGTTAAGTATCTAAGTTTGACTCAGTCTAACGTTGCCTGTAAAAGGGTAGCCGTAAGGGCTTTTATCGGCTTAGGTGTAAGTTACATGAGTGAACTCGAAAGACGGCTAAGGGATTTATCCCTCATACTTCGGTATGGGAATGTTATCTGTGTAGGCCACTTGATGAGTATGACTGAAAGATATTGCATGGCCATGCGGGAGATACATTGTATCAGTTTTCAGTCATGTTAGATATCGAGAAACAGTGTGATTATATAAGGATGATGGTTCTATGCCTTATGATCGATCTGGATATCAGGTGATAAGAGGATAGTGACATGAAGGATAAGAGGTTAAATCGAATCATCGATAATCATGGACGTTAGGTAATCATAATGTCTTACTAGAGGCCACTTATGATGGAAAGGGAAAAATAGTAATTTTGCCAGTCTGCCAACGGGCCGTGAGCCTAGAGGGTCACACACTTTAAGCAAGGTATAGCAAAAGAGGCTTGGATAAGTCAGTATGTGAGAAGAATGAGGATAGGGAATAATTCGCCTTTCGGTTTAGTTAAATCGGAACGAATTAGTTTAAACTAGAAATCGGTTTAAGGGAAATGGATCGGACTAGCTAAACAGCTTAAATAGAACACAATCTAAATGGGTTTAGTTAATGTTTAGCTATGTGGCCTTTTAGCGCATTCTTAATGAAATTATGAGTTTGTGGTAGGTACAAGATGTCGAACACAACGTTGTGACAACTTGTTCGACAATTTGTCTAATCACAGATAAGTAAATAACAGAATAATAAATAGAAGACACACAATATGTTTACCCAGTTCGGTGACTCCGCACCTACGTCTGGGGGCACTCTGCCAGTAGAAAGGTTTTCACTATTTGGTAGTCAATAGTATAACTTCAAGTATCAACTAGCTATCACACAACCTATTAGCCTAATCGGTTTCCAATAGCGATTAGGAAATCCAAACCCTTGCCGTCCTAGGCAAGTTTGGAAAGTTGGTGTTGCCGCCTACAGGCCTTGCTGACGTGTCTTGATGCTAGCTGGAGATTGCCCGATTTAGTGGTTGCCTAAAACTCGTGCGCGCTGATGTTCTCTGTCTACAACAGGAACGATGTGGTACTTGACTAATTCTGTGTGCATAGTGTCATACTACATATGTTGCAATATGTAGACTAACATCTTACATTGTGCTTAAAAAATATGCCAACACTAATCGTAGCAACACTTAATATTAATTAAGTGATAATTATATTAAGATTAATGGATTTAAATTAAGGAAGTTATATTTTGAAAATAAAATTATTATTATAATTGATTTTTGGTTTCAACTTCCCATAATTATCTCCACACTACTCGATCGATCTCCCCCCTCTTGTCGTCCCACCCTCTCTCTTCTTTCTTCTTCTAATTTTGCTTCTTCTCTCTAACAATTCTAGCAAATTGTGGGAAGAAACCTTTACAGAATTAAGGTGCCTTGCTTGTGTGGATTAACTCTAGAGCGTACAAAGTTGTGTGCTTGGTGATTTGATCAAAGGAAAAGGTATTTTCAGGATTTTACATGAGTTTTTATGTGCTGAAAATTCAATCCCACATGATGATCTTTAATATTAGTTCAAGAATCCATGGTTAAATTGCATGAGGTTTATTGTTTTGGAACACATGGATTATTTCAATTATAATCCACAAGTTAAATCAAGATCTTCACAATCAGAAATCTCCGTACCTCACAACCATTAGGGGAATCGAAGTAGGGAGCAAGTAGAATTCTAGCTTTTGGCAGCACAAACTTCTTCTTCAGCTTCGTTGTTGGCAACACGTGCTCCAGCTTGCTGGATCTGCAAACAACATAAAACGAGGCAACGATTATAATATTCATCCATTTATGTTGAACACTGATTTACATAACTATATATATACTACACAAAATAACAAAAACTTCCTAAATATATGACATATATAAGTCATTGCTTAAGACTACGAGAAGTTGTTTGAGTGAGTCAATATTTTTGTGTTTGTTCCTAGGGTAACGTCAATACCATCTGACAAGCGGCAAGGACGAACTTGCAGCTTGTTGCAGAGAAGAGCAATACGAACTTTAATGAGAGGTTTGGTGAATATATCAACCAGCTGGTCAACAGAGGAAACATGACAAATCTTAAGGTCTCCATATTCGACTTGTTCTCGTATGAAACGGAAATCCAAAGCAATTTGTTTAGAATGTGTGATGATGACCGAATTCTTGCTCATGAAAATAAAACCAACATTATCACATAGCAGCAGAGGAGGATGACGGATAGGAGCCCGAAGATCATAAACAAGCTATTTTAGCCATAACAATTTAGTAGCAGTGTAGGCAATCGATCGATATTTAGCTTCAGTGCTGGAGCGAACGACGACCCATTGTTTTCGAGAAGTCCAGCTTATCATATTTGTTTCATGGAAGATTGCAAAACCATACTGAGAGCAGTTGTCATCACTGTCTAAAACCTATCCCACATCCGAAAATGCAAGAAGAGAAGTGTCGTCGTTGGTGTGAAATGCTGGCAGTGATTTAATGTCCTGTTTAGGTACTATAAAATTCGTTTTACCGCTTTCCACTAAAGAATAGTCGAAACATGCATAAATTGTCAAACTCGATTGACAGCATAAGCAATATTAGGAGGAGTGATAGTAGCATACAAGAGAGAACTGACAACCTACCGGAACAACTTTCGATCATGAAACATATCTCCTTGGTAACTTAGCCGAGATTGAGGGTCTGCCAGAGTAGATACTGGGGTAGAAGTGGACATGTAGCTACGATATAGATGACCCCGAATGTAGGCTTGTTGTGACAAAGTAATTTCAGAGTGACTTTTCTTGATTTACAATCCCAGAAAAAAAATGCAGAGCACCAAGGTATTCAAGTGCAAATACGTGATTCAATTGTGTGATAAATCGTTGAAAAATGGCCTCATTTTTTCCTATAATTATTATATCATCCACATACTCAAGAATGTAGATGACAACAGAGGAAGAAGTGTGAGCAAACAAGGTTGTGTTAGATTGGCACGCACGAAACCTATGAGTGACAAGATATTGTTTGAGCTTGGTAAACTAAGCCCGCGGGGCCTATTTCATACCATAAATTGCCTTGTGAACCGAATAACATGATCGTAGAAATTAGGGTCCTCAAAGCCTCTTGGTTGTTTCATATAAACCTCCTCTGACAAGTCACCACTTACCAAAGCATTATTGATATCGAGTTATCGGATGCACCAGTTCTTCGAGTGAGCAACTAAAAGAACCAACTGAATAGTATTTTTTTTCACAACGAGGCTGAATGTCTCGAAGAAGTCAACATCCTCTTGTAGACTAAATCCTTGTGTCACTAACAGAGCTTTGTGAGTTCAATAATACCATTAGAATGTCTCTTGATCCTGAAAATCCATGTACAACCAACAGGATTAACATTAGCTGGAAAAGAAACGAGAGGCCAAGTGTTATTTGTCATGAGAGCATCATATTCCGCTTTTATCGAATTTTGCCAACACGGATGCTTAATGGCTTGAGAAAATGTGTGGGGATCAATGTTAGGATCAAGAGAGAGAGTAGTGGTGAATGACTTGAGTTTAAGTAAGTTTGTACGGGCGCGAGTTACCATGGAATGTTAATTGTTGTCAGTGGGCCGATAATAGGAAGGGACTTGGTGAGCTTTAGAGCTCGTTGTTGGATGTTGAGAATGTGGGCTGCTGTTTTGTGTAGAAGAAACGGGATGTGGGAAAAGTGGGTCGGGTAGAGGGATAATGGAACAAGGCGTGGGCGGTAGGCACAACGGAGGAATGGCAACGGCTTGCTCAAGAAGAGTTGGAGAAATGAAAGGTGAATTAGTGACATGAGTGTTCCGCCAAAATGTGTGGCGAGAACAACACGTATTAGCGTCTCGTGTTATGAGCACTTAACAAGTAATATAGGAAAGTAATTAAACCCTAGTCATTTTCTTGGGGATTAACAAAGGACGAAACTCTCGTAAGTTATGTGATTATGCAGTTGTAGTGTATAGGATACGATCGTAAATCTAGTTTCTATGTATTTTTGGTGTTTTCTCGATTTCTTAACTCACAAGATACTTAACAAATGATTGGTTATACAAATTACTTCAAGGAACCGCAGACACTTGACATATCAGCATGCATAATTCTTAAGGTAAGGTAACAACTATAGGGTCGGTGATGGTTAATCTATGCCTTAAACTACTAAACTCGTCTCTCGACGTTGTGCATAGCCTAATGATATGTTGCTCTCTACTCTCTTGAGATTGATTACAATTATCACCGCATTAATTCCGACAATCTTAGACTACAAGTCCATACTTGCGACAAATGCTAGTTTAATCAAGTCATATCCTCTCAGAAATCGGTCCTCAATCTAGGTAATTATTCACAAACAGCTAATTCATGTCAATTTCGCAATAAGCATAAGCTTTCATTCAATCCACACCAAATTACGTAAAACTAATAACTCGATTAATGTTCAAATCATGCCAATAAACTCAAGCATCCATGGTCAAGGATTTTAGCTCTCAACCATGGCTACCTCAAGTAAAAGTAACACCAATCCATGGAAATCTAAACAATTTACAAGAAAATATAAAGTTCAAAAGTTAAAAACAAGTTAAATAGAGAAGAAAGGCTCATGGAAGGGGTGTAGCAAGTCCTTCTTCAAACTCTAGCTTCTTCTCCAAAGGTACTCCAAGCTTCCACCTTCAATCCCAAGCTCCAAGAACTCCAATCTCAAGTTAGAGACCTTCAAGTACTTCAAGAACACTCAAAATCGCCATAAACTAGAAGTGGATAGCTTCAAAAATCTGTCCCCCTGAAAATAAGCATGTGAGAACTTATATAGATTGAGTCCCAAACGGCCACCGATTGGGACTCTACATCCAGAGGTGAAATTGGAGGGTCCTAACAAACACTGGTCCGCCTCTGCTACCGGACAGTGAATCGGATGGCGGGCCTCCGCTTCCCCCTCACTCCGGAGTCCGAACTGGAGGAGCTCACTCCTCTGGTTCCACCGTTGCGGAGGCAAAAATGGAGAAGGTTGCCATCTCCGATATGGACTCAGGTCCAGAGGCTCCAGCGGAAGGTTGCCATCTCCGACAGAATGTCCATGTCTAGGGCTTATAACCTGCTCTTATCCTGCACATGCTACAAACATCTCGCAGCATCACAAGTTCCTAATATCTCATGATTAAGTAAAAATCACGACTTAAAATCATAAAATTATGGGGGAGAAAGTGACCTTATCGCATTCTTTCAAGCCTATAACAACAAGGATGATAAAATGTTGTAGACTGAGGAGTAGCATACGGGAAGACATCTTCATTAAAACAACATGGCCTGAGACATAGATGTTGTTAAAGTTATGCCTCAGTCCAATATAAAAGTGATATGCATATGTAATGTTTTATAATCTTTTCGAATAAATAAATCGGCATATGTTACTAATGTATTGTAGTAATATATCGAATGTAATTTGATCTATGTCATTATGTGTGTATCCACTAATAGTAGAACTGTAGATCAGAAAGAATTACATTTGATGAGTCCCTGATCAGCTAAGCTTCTTTATGAAGCGATCAGTATGACACCAACTCCATGTGATCACGCTCTACTGATCATGACAAAGTGTGTGCCGAAGTTATATCATAGATATCATCAGGTCGATGATATCGGACAACCCGATTGTGAGTATGCAACATAGATACTGTCATGAGATACTCACATATCGTAGCTTGTCTTTATATCCTAAGACCAAGGAGTCTTTGTGTGCACTGTGTAATGAATCTCTTGAAAGAGATCACCACGGGTTCCAATCGATAAATATCATGCAGCGGACGTTATGGAACCGTGGTGATTGATGCAAGCTATGATCTTAATGTAAATTCAACATGTTATATATACCTTTTGAATCTGAAAATTACCTCTTCTAATCGATGAAAACACAAGCTTAGTGTTTCTCTATTAGGTCCACACAAGCACCACAACCGAAGAAGGTTTTCACTCAAATTTTCGCTATGAATTTTGAGAGAAGCTTGACAACAATGGAGGATGAGAGGGAGAGAGTGATGGGATTAGTTGCTGAAAATTAGAGAAGATAATGGAAGATATTATGTGATTTTAATTTGAAAATTAAAATTGAATTTCAAATTAAAATTGCATATCTATCCTTCATAAACTCATATTTACATTTGTTCCCATTCATAACTTAAATCCCTAAATGAGCTTTAAGCCCGTTTAACTAAAACCCAAATTAAACCCATTAACTTGAGTTCTAATTTCGGTTTAGACAAAACGGCTCAATTTCCTCGAATTGATTTCTTCAACCGTCTGGTTAAAACCTTAGGCCAGAAAACTACTGAATCGTTCTCAATTTTCATCCATAATTGTTGTCATGTATCGTGCTTAATGCGTGTAACCCTCTAGGCTCACGAACAATTGGCAGACTTGTAAAATTACTATTTTACACTTTCCATCATAAGTGGTCTCTACCAAGACATTATGATTATCCAATGTTCGTGATTATCGATTATTCGAGTTAACATGTTATCGTACATGTCACTGCCCTTTTATCAAACCCATATCCAGATTGATCAATAGGCATAGAATGGTCATCCTAATTTATCAATCACTGTTTCTTGATATCTGAGATGACTGAAAACTGATACTAAGGTATCACCTGCACGGCCGTGCTATTCCTTCAGTCATACTCATCAAGTGGCCTAAACGGATATCTTTCTCATACTGAAGTATGAGTGATAAATCCCTCAGACGCCTTTCAAGTTCACTAGTGCAACAAATATAAAAGCCAATCGAAGCCGTTATAGTTATCCTTTTACAGATAACGTTAGACTAGGCCAGAATTAGGTATTCATTTCATAGTGTACACAAAGACTCCTTGGTCTTAGGATAATGACAAGCTACGATATGTGAGTATCTTATGACTGGATCTATGCAGCATACTCACAATCGGGTTGTCCGATATCATCGACCTGATGGTATCTATGATATAACTCCGGCATGCACTTTGCCATGATTAGTAGAGCATGATCACAATGAATTAGTCTCATACTGATCGCTTCAGAAGAAGCTTAGCTGATCAGGGACTCATCAAATGTAATTCTTTCTGATCTATAGATCTACTATTAGTGGTTACACACATAATGACATAGATCAAATTACATTCGATATATTATTACAACACATTAGTAATATATGCCAATTTATTTATTCGGAAAAATGATAAAACATTACATCTATAGATCACTTATATATTGGACTGGTGCATAACTCTAATAATCTCCCACTTGCCCCTAGTTCCAATTTAAGTTCTGATCTACTCCCATAGACCCTGGATGTTACTCATGCCTAGGCTGCGGCTGATCCTTTGTCAAGGGATCGGCCATATTATCATCAGTCGAATAGTGTTTAATCTCTACATCACCTCTATATGTGATAACTCTCACGAGGTGATTCCTGCTGAGAATATGTTTGGATCTGTTGTGGAATCTGGGCTCTTGAGCAATAGGTACGGCACCTGTGTTGTCCCACAACAAGCTTATCGGATCAGACGCTCGCGGCGTTGCATCTAATCCGATCAGAAAGCTTCTAATCCATACGGCCTCTTTAGCTGCTTTTGTTGCAGCTATATATTCAGCCTTTATTGTAGAGCTGACAATTTTGGCTTGCTTAAAGCTTATCCAGCTGAAAGCGCCACCACTCAACACAAAATATATCCTGACTGAATTTTAAAGTCATCTAGATATGTCTGAAAACTAGCATCGACTTGTCCTTTGACTGCTAGTTCTCTATCTTCATCCCCATACACCAAAATGCATCCTCGATCCTCCTCAAATATTTGAGGATGGCCTTTGACAGCAATCCAGTGTAATTGGTCGGGGTTAGATTGGAATCTGCTGGTACAGCTTAGTGCAAACGAGACTTTCAGTCTCGTGCACATCCTGGCATACATGATGGATCCCACAGCCGAAGCATAAGGGATCTTACTCATCCTGCTCAGCTTATCAGGAGTACTAGGACTCTATAGCTTGATGAGCTTAATGCCATGACGCATGGGTATGTATCCTTTCTTAGAATCAAGCATTGAGATCTTCTCAACACTTTACCTATGTACATGTTCTGACTTAGCAACATGTTCTGACTTAGGCCCAAAATCCTTTTGGAATGATCTGTAGAGATCCTGATGCCTACATTAAATGTAGCATTACCTAAGTCCTTCATCGATAAGTACTTCCCTAACCAAGCTTTGGTGGCAAGGTCGGGATGTCATTCCCAATGAATAAATATCAAGGATACAATATTACTCCCACTCGCTTTCTTATGTACGCAAGGTTCACTTTTGTTTTTGATGAAGCCGAGATCCCTTGAAGCTTCATCAAAACGAATGTTCCAACTCCGCGAAGCTCGCTTTAATCCATAAATGGATATAAGCAGCTAACAAATCTTTCCGGGATTCTCTGGATCAACAAAACTCTCGGGCTGTGTCATATACACATCCTCTAAAAATAATCCGGATTAAACTGAACATTGCTACTGGTGAAGAGGTGTCATCATAATCCATTTATTGAATCTGACGATAACCTTTTACAACCATCCTAGCCATATTGGTCTGAGGACTTCCATCCATGTCGGTCTTGATCCTATAGACCCACTCAGAACTGATGGGTTTTGTCTCAGGGGTTTGATCCACCAAGCACCAGACTTGGTTGTCATACATGGATTTCATTTCCTCACTTATGGCGTTCTGCCATTTTTCGGAGTGTGGACTGGTCAAAGCTTGTCTTCTGCCTTACAGGTGTGAGGGTGATCTTAAACGTTCCTGAACTGCTTCTACAACTCTGGCATCCTACTGCCCGCCATAATGCATGACTCGTCGATTTGGTTACTAAGGAACTTTGATAAGTATCCTCAATGCCCTAGCGGCGTTCAGCGGTGGCTCAGTAGGAGGTTCCTTGGTAAGGATATACTACTTGCGTTCATGCTTGAGTACAAGCCTCAAGTTTCTATTCCAATCTGAGTAATTCACGCCCTTGAGTCTGTCCTCAATCTGGACTCTCAGTGCGTTATTACTCCTTTGTGTTGTGTTTGCCTTTTAGTTCTACATGGTAAAATTAATTAAAATTCAAGTTGGAGATTAAGTTACAAAACACTTGTCTGATTCTAACATTAGAATCTGAACCAGGATCCTCTCATACCCTCAATTGAAGTGAACGGAGGCTCACTGCTCCAATTGAGATCATCAAGGTAGGAATACATCCATTTACAAAACCATGTAATTCCTGGCTAGGGTCTGTACTAAAATTACACGGCATACCCTATACTGATACCCTAGGTCAGCCCTAGCTGACAATCGTAGACAAGTCTACCAAGCTTGAACTATGGATAGAACTAATGTGGCTACTACGCGGAGGCGCACGCACCCACACAGAACTATCCATCTCATCCAGACCTTTTCTCTATGAATGTTACGCGGAGGCGTACCGACATCCATAGGGTCAACGCCCTTTTGAGTGCCCAAACTTGGATGGTATCACGCTTGACTTGTAATTATTTGCGTTTAAGTGAATTATAAAAGTCTGATTGCATATCGATACAATCTTAGTCTGGAATCATCAATTGCAAATTCATGTAAAGATAATCCCTTAGCAGGTTACATGCGAGTCTGATTAAATTCCGATTTTAATCTTTGCACGTGGGTGATAGCAAATCATACATAAACTTTTATATTTAAACTATCATACATTCATACATTCAAACATATAAATGTAACGATAAAATATATGCATAGCTAAGCCCATCTTAAGTTCCTAAGAATCTAGCAAAACTGATCCTAAAGACATGGTCTTCAAGATCCAAACTTGTTCCATTCTCGTGAACTCCCACTGGCTTCGAGCCTCCTCCAATCCGAGTCTTCCTCTTGACTTGCTTCTTGTGTCGGTCTTCGTGATTATAAATATAAATAAATAAAATGAAATACAAATCACGACACGCATACTGTATTTACTACAACCAAAAATTAAGCAACGCGCAGGTTGCAAAACCGAAATTAAAATGCAAGTCTAAAGGGCTTAGCTAGCATCATGTGGAAAACACCATGTTATCAAAGATCATGTGTACACTCAACATGCTTATCAAACAAATAAAATTTTACAAACTTTATCTTTCTTAAGTGTGGAAAATTCCGGTTTATCGAAACCGGACGATTTAACTGATTAATTGAATTTTGAACCGGTTCTCGCTTGTTTATCGAAACCGAACCAAATCTGAAAATTAAATTTTTAAGGTTTCAAAATTTTCTCGCGAACCAACCGGTTCAGCTTGAATCTGGTCGAGCCGAATCGGCTCAACCGAGGTCGCCCGCGGAGGCAACCACGGTAGCCCGTGAGGGCTGCCGAGGTCGCCCGCGGAGGCAACCACGGTGGCCCGTGAGGGCAGCCGAGGTCGCCCGTGGGGCTGACCGTGGTCAACCACGGGAACGACCATGGTAGCCCGCGAGGGCAGCCATGGTCCCCCCTAGGGCAGACCCTAGTCGCCAGCGAGGGCTGCCATGGTCGCCCGTAGGCGACCCTCGTCGGCCCTTGGTGCTGACCATGGTCTGCCCTAGGGCATTCCATGGTCCACCAAGGGTCTCGACCTGGTCGGCCAAGGCTCAGCCATGGCTAACCCGAAACACCAAAAAAAAAATTCCAATTTTCCAAAAAAAATCAAATCTGAATTTTTTTTCGATTTACATGCATGCTTAGGTGATGAACACATATAAACTCAAAAAAAATCATAATTAAACATGTAGAAGAATACATAACAACCAGGCTCTGATACCACTGAAAGAGATCACCACGGGTTCCAATCGATAAATATCATGCAGCGGACGTTATGTAACCGTGGTGATCGATGCAAGCTATGATCTTAATGTAAATTCAACATGTTATATATACCTTTTGAATCTGAAAATTACCTCTTCTAATCGATGAAAACACAAGCTTAGTGTTGCTCTATTAGGTCCATACAAGCACCACAACCGAAGAAGGTTTTCACTCAATTTTTTGCTATGAATTTTGAGAGAAGCTTGACAACAATGGAGGATGAGAGGGGAGAGAGAATTCAGCAATGAGGGGGAGAGAGTGATGAGATTAGTTGCATATATATTATGTGATTTTATTTTGAAAATTAAAATTGAATTTCAAATTAAAATTGCATATATATCCTTCATAAACTCTTATTTGCATTTGTTCCCATTCATAACTTAAGTCCCTAAATGGAATTTAAGCCCGTTTAACTAAAACCCAAATTAAACCCATTAACTTGAGTTCTAATTTCGGTTTAGACAAAACGGCTCAATTTCCTCGAATTGATTTCTTCAACCGTCTGGTTAAAACATTAGGCCAGAAAACTACTGAATCGTTCTCAATTTTCACCCATAATTGTTGTCATGTATTGTTCTTAATGCGTGTGACCCTCTAGGCTCACGAACAATTCGCAGACTTGTAAAATTACTATTTTACCCTTTCCATCATAAGTGGTTTCTAGCAAGACATTATAATTATCCAATGTTCGTGATTATCGATTATTCGACTTAACCTGTTATCGTACATGTCACTGTCCTTTTATCGAACCGATATCTAGATTGATCAATAGGCATAGAATGGTCATCCTAATTTATCAATCACTGTTTCTTTATATTTGAGATGACTGAAAACTGATACTAAGGTATCACCTGCACGGCCGTGCTATTCCTTCAGTCATACTCATCAAGTGGCCTAAACGGATATCTTTCTGATACCGAAGTATGAGTGATAAATCCCTCAGACGCCTTTCGAGTTCACTAGTGCAACAAATATCAAAGCCAATCGAAGCCGTTATAGTTATCCTTTTACAGATAACGTTAGACTAGGTCAAACTTAGGTATTCGTTACATAGTGTACACAAAGACTCTTTGGTGTTAGGATATAATGACAAGCTACGATATGTGAGTATCTTATGACTGGATCTATGCAGCATACTCACAGTCGGGTTGTCCGATATCATCGACCTGATGGTATTTATGATATAACTCCGGCACGCACTTTGCCATGATCATTAGAGCATGATCACAATGAGTTATTCTCATACTGATCGCTTCAGAAGAAGCTTAGCTGATCAGTGACTCATCAAATGTAATTCTTTCTGATCTATAGATCTACTATTAGTGGTTACACACATAATGACATAGATCAAATTACATTCGATATATTACTACAACACATTAGTAATATATGCCGATTTATGTATTCGGAAAGCTGATAAAACATTACATCTGTAGATCACTTATATATTGGAATGGGGCATAACTCTAACATCTCTGAGTTTGACTTAGTGTAACGTTGCCTGTAAAAGGGTAGTCATAACGGTTGTGATTGGCTCTGTTATGAATTACATTGGTGAACTCGAAAGACGTCTTAGGGATTTATCATTCATACTCCGGTATGAGAAATATATCCCTTTAGGTCACTTGATGAGTATGACTGAAGGAATAGCACGATCGTGCAGGTGATACCTTAGTATCCGTTTTCAGCCATCTCAGATATCAAGAAATAGTGATTGATAAGTTGGGTGACGATTCTATGCCTATTAATCAATCTGGATATTGGTTTGATAAAAGGACAGTGACAAGTACGATAACAGGTTAAGTCGAATAATCAATAATCAAAAGCCTAGAGGTTCACACGCTTTAAGTACAATACGTGAAAAATAAGCATGGATAGAAATTGGGAGAACCCGTTTTTCAGTTTAGTCAAATTGAAAACGATTTGGTTCATTTCTGGCCTAGGTTTATTAACCAGACGGTAAAAGAAATCAAGTTTTGGAAATTGGACCGGTTTAGCTAAACCATAATTAGAACTCAATTATATGAGTTTTAATTTGGATTTAGTTAAATGGGCTTGAAACCCATTTAGGGTTTTAATTCATAAATGGGGCAAGAGTGCAAATATGAGTTTAAATGGGTAAGTTGTGTAATTATTTATTTAAAATTCAAAATCATATTTTTTGTGATAAATTGTTATAATTACACAATATTTCATTCCATATTTTTTGCTCGTAATTTTGGCATTCTTCCCCAAATTCCCCCCTTCATGGCCGACCCTCCTATTTCATCATTCCTCCATAGCTTTTTGTTTAATTCTTCTTACATCCATTAGCAAGTGTGTGAGAGAAAACTGACGGTGGTTGTTGTGCTTGTGTGGACTCGATAGAGAAACACTATTTTGTGTTTTTAATCGATTAACAAGGTAAAATTTTCAGATTATAAAAGTTTATAACATGCTGAATTTTTCATTAAGATTCAAGTTTTTTATTCGATTCTCATGGTTCGATTAAGCTCCGCTGCATGAAATTACCCATGGGAATCCCTTTCAGATGCGAGATGCGGGCTTGTTGAAACATATGCGCACTATAGCCGGTAAATACACATGGAAGAGACTGAAAATCTATTTTGTGAGCATTATATGGTCAAAGAAATGAGCAACATAGATAACCAAATGATTTGAGAAAAACATAATATGAAATTTTTTTGTAAAGTGTTTGGTAGGGAGATTGATAATGTAGTGATGGAGTGATTGTTCGATTGTGGAGATATGTAGCAGTTTGAAGTCATGTTCCAAAAAATCTTCTGGTATAGAGGATTGAACTGACAGTGAAAGACCTTTTTCAACAATGATACGATTTCTACGTTCAACCGCGCCATTTTTTTCTTGAGTATGTGGACAACAAAGACGATGAAAAACTCCATAATCTTGAAGAAATGTGGAAATATTGCTAAATTCTCCTCCCTAATTATACTGAAGACTCATGTTATCATTGTCAAATTGTGTTTTGATTATCGTACAAAACTGCACAAATGTAGAAATACTTGAGATTTATGTGACAAAAATATATCCACACAAATTAAGTGCAATCATGAATGAACAAAACAAAAGAACGATGCCATTTATAGAAAGTTGAGGATGAGCTCCCCAAACATCTTAATACATCAATTCAAATGGTTTAGTTGAAGCAAAATGAGATGTTGGAAAATGAAAACGATGACTCTTTCCAAGTGTACAAGAATCGCAAATAGATGAAAATTTAGTTGAAGAAATAAGAAGTTTATATGAAGAAATTAAACGTCTCAAGAGAGACTCGTGATGATGAGCAATTCGTTGATGCCATTTGTGAAGAGAAGTGCAAACACCAGTGAGATCCATGGTGGATGTCGACTTATTGGTGGTGAAAGAGAGCCGATACAAGCCATTTTTAACGTCCCCACGAAGGATTGTTTTTCCCTAAAAAGTTTTAACCAAAATATGAGTTTGCCAAAATTCCATGAATACATTGTGCACGCGAGTTAATTTAGACACACGAAGAAGGTTTTTTGTGAGTTTGGGTACAATAAGCACACTAAAAAAATTGATATTCAGCAACAAACATGAACTAACATGAGAAATAAACGGATGATGACCATTTCCAACCTGCAATATGTCATCTCCGTTGTAATCTTCAACAGTGGTGAGTTTGTGGAAGTCAGGAGAGACAGTATCAGTGGCCCCGGTGTCGAAATACCATGCAGGATCTACCATTGTGGATGGAATGTTGTGGTGGACTACATTAGCTTGTCTTGAATGGTCCATCGAGTTTGGACGACGAGAGGGATAATCAGTTTGGTTTGGCCGCTGCCAACAATTAATTGCCTCGTGGCTTGGTTTGTTGCATATCTGACATATATCGCGACGATGACGAGGAACAACATTGTTGGAGACCGAGGAAGAACCAGGAGCCCGATTGTTAGTTGACGGGGAAAACTTATCGTTGGAACGATCCACATTGAATGTTGAGGTAGTATGGAGCGACTGAGTTGGAGGCGGGATAGATGCCTAGCGAACATTCTGATCCAACAAGATCATCAACGGAAATAGTGCCGGCCTTCATTATGAACGATGTAGCAAATGCACCATAGGATGAATCAAGGCCATTCAAAATATGACCAATGAAATCTTCATCGGAGAGGGGATGGAGACTTCTGTAGGAACTTTGAGGCTACCAAGAACGTCATGGCAACGGAAGCAACAATAAACAAAGCCTTAAAACTACCCAAGATCATGAAACCATTAAATCCCAAGGAAAAACCAAGAACACAAGATTTTACCTTCGGTTTGTTCGAATCCGACAAGAAGAGCACTTGAGATCTTCTCTCTAACGGATTCCACACGGATAGGATGATCCAAGAGATCCTTGCACACTTAACCTACTAGAGTTTGTGTGAAGAATGAGAGAGAAGGGGGCGGGAGGGGGGGGGGGGGGGAGGTGGTTAGGCCGAGCCTTGTAGAGAGAGAGAGAGGAGAGCACTCTTTTGTGATATTTTGTTATGTGTAATAATGAAATGATGTTGTTACTTGTATTGATTTAAGGCAAATGATGATGGTGATTGGGTGGCCACCATTTGACCACTCCTAGCCACACAAATGGATTAAGATAAGCACATATAGCCATCATCCACTTAACCAAGATTAGTGGAGAAAGGGACCCACCATTTGTTCCACAATTGGGCATTGTTAGGCCTGCCACTTAGGGCCTCATGAGCCGAAGCCCCAATGTTTCGGCCATAAGGTTCCGTGCCACGTCCAAATATTTCCCCAACTTATCGCACAAAGTCTGACGCGACGTCAACGAAAGATTTAGTCTTTCTCGATTCGCATATCCATGGCCCAAAACGCCTAGTTTTTCCCATGCCCCGCCTCTCGAGAATCGCCGACCTTTACTTGTCTCTCAAAATTCATATGCTATATGATTGACCCTTTAGGCTCATGCCACCGTCGGCGGATCGACGTAAAATTTCATTTTACCCGATCCATCATAAGTGGCCTCTAGCAAGACGTTATGATTACCCACGTGCATGATGATCGATGATTCGATTTAACCTCATGTAGTATATGTCGCTATCATTTTATCACCCGGTATCTAGATTGATCATAACGCATAGATGTGTCCCCCTTATTTAATCAATCTCCGTTTCTCTATAAGTGAGATGACTGAATATTGATAACCCGTATCATTGGCATGGCCATGCACTCTCTTCAGTCAATCTCTATCAAGTGGCTTAAACAGATATCTATCCCATACCGTAGTATGAGGGATAAACCCCTTAGCCACCTTTCGTATCACTCATGTAGTCCGTCCCCGTGTCAATCATGTCCGTTATGATTGTCTTGTTACGGAAAACGTTAGGAATAAGTCAAACACGGATGTTTACTGTATAGCGATCACAAAGACTCCTTAGTCTAAGGATACTACGACAAGCTACCACAACTTAATGTGTTCATGACTGTATCTATGCAACACCATTCAGAGCAGGTCGTCCAATATCACTTTCCAAGTTATATCTATGATCTGATTCCGGAATCCCATCCCAATGGCAAATAGAACTATACCATAAAGAATCATGCTCATACTTGGTCGCTTCATCGAATTATATTTGACCAGGGACCCGTTAAGTGTGATCCGTAGTGGACATATATCAGATCGTACTTAACCCATTACTTCAACACATAAGTAATATAATGGCGATTTCATTCATTGCAAACAATGATTAATATTTATAGACATTTACAAACTAATACAATTGGACTAGGGCACAAAAATGCTTACAACTTTCTGCAAGATAATCAACAATGGAGCGTTTTTGCTCGATGTAGTCCATCATGGTCATCGACCCTTTTGAAAAAGTTTGCAACTAGACTTTCATTCATTTATGTTGAACACTTATTTACATAGTTATATATATACTGCACAAAGTAACAAAAACTTTCTAAATATATGACATATCTAAATCATTCCTTAAGACTAGGAGAAATTACTTGAGTGAGTCAATATTGTTGTGTTTGTACCTAGGATAACATGAATACAACAACGAGTCGTGAATGAGGCAGAGGCCGGAACCACGGAGGCAGAGCATTCGCACTTCAACGAGAGGAGGATGACCGAGACAGCCTTGGACTACTTGTGCAAATGCGCGGAGGGGAGGGAAGAGCTAGTGGTGCACTTGACGAGGATGGAGTGGGGACTCTGACACTGTCCTCGAAAGTGGGGCCGTCAACGGATGCGTTCACTGAAATTGAACAAATCTGGGAATTTCCAGGAAAGAGGTTGACGGGAATAAAATTTCCGGGTTATCGGTATTGAAATCAGATCTGAAATTGAACAAGCTATCAAAATAGATTATGTCACTTGAATTGTTCATGCTTTTGATGGTTTCTCAAATTCGATATCAGTATTTTTAATTTGATTTTAATTTGTTGCAGTTGCAATAGCATGATTTGCTTTGCTATTCTTGTCAAAAACCCACTTGATCACTTCTATAAGTTTATTTCTTAAACAAGAGTTACACTTACTATCTTAAGAGTTTATTGAGTGATGGGAGGGTGAGGATTTTATAAATCTGATAGTCATGGAAGCCATTGAATCTGGTAACCAATAGAGGGAAGATAAATGGCATTTCTGGTATTTTCACAAGAAAAGAATACTCAAGTTCTGGACATATGATCAAAAATTAACACCATCACAACTAAGCGACACGTTAAGCAAGTTCAGGGTGTTTACAAGCCATTTTGATATTCTGTGATAAACAAATAAAAATTCAATATTTACAAAAGAGTTATTTAGAGTTTTTTTTGTGAATTTTAGTCTATCACAAAATAAAAGTTGACATTTTCCAACCCCTTGCCACCTAAGGCTCCACGATTCATAAATCGTAAATAAACCAATTAAAAGTTTATTTTTATTCAATTTGTCTACACCGCCTCCATAATAACGTAAGAAGACGCACCAAACTCCACTTTGATCCCACTCCTATTCCCTTCTCTCCACACCATAACACAACCTAACCATAAACACTTACCGTAAACGCTTACAAGTAGAGGTCAATTTTCCGACAACATGACCATCCGAACACGTAGTATTGGTGAATCTTGGCTGATCATGCTCAGCATCTTCCTCTTTGTGGTGTTCACGGTCAACGGATTGGATCCAAAACGGAAGCTAGATGAAGCGACTTCGCCGGGGTCAGGTGAGGTCAAGTGTGGGTCCTGCCCGGTGCCACCTCCACCTCCTCCGGTTCTCTGCCCGCCACCGCCTCCGGTCGTGAAGCCTCCTCCCTCTCCTAAGAAGCCTCCATCTCCTTACTGCCCGCCGCCGCCTCCGTCTTACATATACATAACCGGTCCGCCCGGTGATCTCTACCCTATCGATGAAAGTAACCGCTCTCAAAGGACCGGCTCTATGTGTTTCTTTCCGGCTCTGTTGGGCTGTGCTCTTCTGGGTCTCTTCATGGTAGCTTAGTTCATCATTATTGGGGTAATTATGATTCAAGACTTATTGGATCATTTGTAGGAATTTTCAGGATTATTCAAGGAGAATTCTGTTGTCAAGGTAATGTTTTTTTTTAAAATGCTCTTTTTATTTTACTAGCCATTTTGTAATAAAATGGTTCAATAATTTCAATTATGCATTTAGTGATCTTTTTTCTTTTTTTATTTATTATCGATTTGACCCATTTATAACTTTTGATTTGTTAATTTCTTACTGGTTTAATGTTGGTAAACTTGAGTTTTCCCAGATTATCGAATGGAAATAATTTGTTCTGTAAAATATATTATGGATTATTTATGTAATTTATGAATCATGAAATTACTCATGACTGAACAAATAAGTAGCATTACCACACCGCCGTCTTGATTTGGTGGTTTATGTGATGCACGCAACTTGCTAAATATTATCTAATCAACACTAAATGGTGGGTATGGCTTTTAAATAAAAATTTGTTTAAGTTGATGGATATTGACGTTTCACTCACTAACTCATTATCATCTAGCAGTTTTCAACACACTAATTGTATATATGTATATTATATGTATTTTAGTAGTGTGGGGGTCGATTATTCTCAATATGAGTTCTTACTACACGCCATATATAAATGTTATATTCCAAAGTTTCCACAAAAAACCACCAATGGCTTACTTTTTCTAAAGGCTAAGCCTATATACGGGAAAGTAACGTGGCACACATTTGATATACGTATAGGAAGGAAGGTGGGAAGATGGGATTGGATGTGAAGAGAATAAGGAGGTGGTTGGGTGGATCAGAATGTTTGAGTTGCATCTGAATTCTAATCATAAGTTGTCCGTAGAAGTATAGAAAGTACATTTGGGATCAGTTTCGATTTCACCAATATGTAGACCCCTCACTCACTCTCACGCACAATAATAATACAAGACAACTGCAGTTGCTACCATGTGGTTTGGTGGACCCAATACTCTTTTGGCTCAATTTCAAATGCCCCCTAAACCATATTAGTTATATATATATCTCAAAAGTGGTGGCATGGTTCGGTCATCTTCTGCCATTGAATGCAATAACCAAATTTCCACTCGTTTGGGGAGCTCTTAAGATTATTGGAATCCATTCACCAATATTTTAAGGGAAGTAATCATTAAAAAATTAATTGATACTCTACAAACCCGCGAACTAACGATGCTCGTTGGATATTAACAAAGAAAGGTTGTGGTTACATGAAATAAAGCGGTGACAAAATATTGTAAGTATGGTTGGCGCAGGAAGATAATTTGGTCCATATACATTTGCAAGGAGGTAATATCGTATTTGGCACATGTCGTGAGCACACACGTAACGAGAATTTCAAGTTAAGACATCTCCAACTCAATAGCTCTAAAAACTCAAAATCATGACCTAAAAACTCAACTCAAGGGCATACTCATCTCATTCTAATCTAAAAACCTCAAAATTATCATTACTTGTCACATGAATACAACTTTTTATTATTTTAATATTAAAATGATTTGAAGTACATTAATTTTATATATTTGTTATAATTTTAATTATTAATAAATTTATACGATATATTGTATATGCAAAAAAATATTTAATTTATTTCACCAAAATTAAATATTATTCAATATAATTATTTATTCGGATAGAAATAAATATTATAGAATGACAATCATTTTATTTATTGAAATATTAAAAATAACACACATGAAATAAAATATTGAACACTATTTTTTATCTCCTACTTAAAACCGCGGTGAACAAAAAAAATAAAAAAAAACAAATAAAAAATTAGTTTTTAAGGGAATAAAGAAAAGCACATAAATGTATTAATTGATTGAGTTAATTAGATTTTTCTCTTCTCAAAATTATTGACTTAATTGACAAAATAGAAAGCAAATTAAATTAAAAGAAAATACGAAAAGCAATTAATTGGGTTAAGAAAATATAAGAAGCAAATACAAAAACAAATCAATTGGCTTAATTAAGTTTTTTTTTCAAAATTATAAAGTTAATTGTGTTAGTTGAAAACATAGAAATCAAAATAAATTGAAAGCAAATATAAGAAATCACTTAATTGACTCAATTAATTAATTTTATGATAATAGTAATTACTAATTAATAACCCTAAAACCACTCTGACCTCTTAAGTTATTATTTTTCCTCCTCTCTTTCATGTACTCTTCCATCTTTCTATTCTTTCTCACATCCAATTTTCTCGCTCTTGATTAAAATACTATTATATCAAATATATGGACTGCTACAGTGAGTCCCTAAATATGGAGACTTAGTGTAGCTGGACCGCAAAATGAGGACGGAGTTGGTTGGAATATATTGGGTCCCCAAAATGGGGTTTTGGGGCCTCGTTAAAGATGACCTTAGAAACACTCATGTATCCCTTTTTTACTCACTCCTCTCTCTGATCTAAGCTTTCACTAAGGCAGAAGTGGGACTAGATGAGCACTACATCTCGTCGCGGAATAGCTTGGAAGCGGTCGATAATCGTTGCGGCAGCGATACTGCCATGGAAAACATTTTAATTGTTAATTCCGGGTCGCCAAACTCAAGTGGCGACTAGTTGACTGGTTTCGTCGATGTGTGTGTAGTGTGACGATGGCTAAACCTTCGTCGCTCAAACTACCAGTCGCGATGGCCAAATCTTGGTGGTCTCCGACTAACAACCACGTTAGCTAAATCTTGGTCGCTTATGCAATGAATTGTTTTTCCGTTTTTGTTTATTATCTTAAAAATATTTCGTTTTATTTGGCAAAATTAATTTCTCCAATTTAATTACTTTCTGCTCTTGATAAGGAATCTATTTTATGACAGAGATATAATTAATTAATAAATGACTCAATAACTTAAAATATACAAATCTTTACAAAACAACACCAAAACATGTTTTACCACTGTATATACAGTACAATTAATTATACATGTTCACTTCTAGAAACAAAGCATAAAACATTGAGTTCAAAAAAAAAACATAGAAATTGTATACTCATAAATAGATGCTAAAACTTTGAGTTCACGAAGACTGATCATCATTAAGCACTTCTAATTTGGAGAAGTGGATGGTAGAGGGAATCTTGGAAAGCCGTGGACAATTTGTAATTGGTGCATCATATGGAAAACATGTCGATCTCGAGATGTAGTTTCATTTTCCATTTGCTCAATTTTCTAGCGTAAAGTCAAGACTTCATTCTTATGGCGTTTATCGATCTCGTATAGGTAAGCTTGAGACCCCCCTTACACGTGCCTCACGCCTGGAACCAATAACTTCACATAATAATTTCAATTCAATTTGTTGGTACTCTAACTAATGTGTTTTTCTTTGTATTACTATTATGACCTACTATGTTCATGAAGTTGTTGTTAATGTATATGAGTTTACTATTTCTTGTTACATCTGATGCCTTTTAATACCATGGTTCTAAGTCATTATTTGTTGTCTGCAGTTACTTCAACATGAAGAAGACTTGATGAAGGATGAAGAGACTTGATGATATGAAATTTTTTTTGATTTGAGACTACAAATGCAAGACTTATTTAAGTTTCAGTATTATCATGCTTGGTTTTAGATGTTAATTTCAGATTGGATTTCAGTTTTACTTCCAGATACTTCATAGTTTATAGCATAGTTTGCATTTTGGTCTGAAATAAATGCATTATGAATTTATTATAATTTAAACTATGATATTCTTGTGTTTTCCTTGCATTAAATTGTGAATTTTGGGTGCAAATTAGGGCTCATACACCGATCTACTTCGATCCTTTCCGAGAATATCTTATACCCTAAAACTATTTCCTCATTCAGATCTTCTAAGTTCCAGCTAGAATTTTTTCTCACCGCCAACACCTCTACAATTTGAAGACACTGATCTACAAACGTTGAGAAATTCATTGACTAGAAAGCCATCTATGTCTCTCCGTTGGAGTTCGTCTAATTTCTAGGTTTTATTGTTTTTCTTGTTCATTGTTTTTAGAGTTGATATGAACAAAATTGAAAAATTGTTGCGTCCGTTTTAACGACAACAATTATTCTATTTAGGCTTTTTATTTGGAGATCTTTGTGAAAGGAAAAGATTTTTGAGAGCATGAAATAGACTATTCATGGAAGTGTGGTGGCACAAAGTCTGTTACATTTGATGAAACTAACACCACAGTCGCAAAACCTGTTGACTAGGAAGTTAAAGATGCTCAAATTCATAACTGAATTTTGGGTTCAATGGAACCCCATATAATTATGAATTTACGTCCTTTTAAAACTACTAATGGGTGGCCTTATTTACGTCTAGTGTACTATCAAGATCATTTTGTCGGTCAATTTAAGTTAGAGTAGGATATCTCCATCTCTCACCAAGACTCCTCGTGTACTTAGCAATACTAATCTCAGTTCTTGATGTTTCTATGTAAATATATGGACATTTCTCTTGCCGGCGTACTTATAGACTCCATGATTGTTCAAGACGTGTTGATGAATTGTCAACGAAGTTAATTTTCGATGAAACTCAACCCTGACTTGAGACTATTCGTTCTTCATCACTGAATAGGGCTCATATTCCTTCATTGGATGTGTGTTACTGAGTGATGAACAACTCATGTTTACACAAGGGTTTCTAGATCCAGGTTCATCTTCGATTACACATGTTGCTCAAACTAAACGCAAATACCGCATAATGTTTCAACTACCATAAGTATACGACATTGCATAACGTTGTTCCACAAATAAATGCAATGACAGTAAGAAGAGCGAACATTCTATTAAAGAGTCTCGTATTTTCCTACCCCCGACGTTCTGAGCCCGTGTATCATGCTTCAATGTCTCTTAATTGTGCACTTGATGTAGGTGCCGATGTACCAACCTCTCCTTCTAGGGTACATTTCACTCCTTAAATGGTATAACAAATTTTTGGATCAACCTTCTCATCTCTTGGTATCCATTCAGTTCTTCTTCTGCTAGCTCTACATGGTTTATGAACTCTGGTACAACCAATCATATCATATATAATATTCACGAGGTTCATAATATTTGTAAGTATGATGGTTCATCTATGGTTGAAACCGCTAATGGAAGTCAATTACCCATTACGATAGTTGGTGAATTTTCTCATCGAATGAAAGATATTTTTATCTGCCCTAACTTGTCTACAAATTTGGTTTATGTTGGAAAAATTATTGATGACAAATGTGATTTGAAATTTGCGCCGGATGAATGTATTGTGCAAGATCATGAGTCAGAAGAATAGATAACGAAGGGGGCTAAGGTTAGATGTCTAATTCCTATGCGTTTATCTAGATTGAAGAAGATCTTACGCCTATCTAGATTGAAGTATGTTTGATTCTTCTGTATTCTCTTGTCATGGAACATATAGTCGGATATGCCATAAACGTCTTGGTCACAACTCTATTTTTTTCAATCATTTGTTCAAAATTTATAGTTTGGGTAGTAAAATTATTTCTTCATCTTTGTTTGACTATGATGTTTGTAAAAGGGGGAAAAGCAAGACTTTAAATCACCGTCGGTAAAAACTTAGTTAGTTGAAAGTATGATTACAAACATTTCCATAAATATCATGTTAAAAAAAATATTCATTATTCTTGAGTGAATTAATTTAGTAAAATTAGATATAAATACCACAATAGTACAACACCCCCAATAAAATTTGGTATTACATAAGTGAAATTCTAAATTGTAGCAGGGACAAGATGTCGAACACAATGTTGTATTAATTGGTTCGACAACTTGCCTAGTCACAACCAATGGAAAGTCAATAGACAAACAATAAATAGAAGACACACGAGATGTTTACCCAGTTCGATGTAACCACACCTACGTCTGGGGGCACTATGCTAGTGGAAAGGTTTTCACTATACGGTAGTCAACAGTACAAATTCAAGCATCAACTATCTATCACAAAACCTATTGTAGTTTACTATTACTATTTTATGAAATAGCTCGACCAGGGACTCCCCCTGTCTTTCAAGAATGCCTCAATTCCACCCTACGAGCAAGCGCCTATGCTCGATATAGTTTTGTCTTCGATAATCTTCAATTACATACACAATCCCTCAAATCACCAACACACAAACTCCTCGTATGATGTTTAGTGATCGACACCATTCTTGATAAATCAATCATCCTCTCAACACGCCAGTCTTGCACGGTTAAGAGCCTTGAATATTTAGCACAGAGAACGTCCAAGTTGCTATGGGGGAAGCACCTGCTTTAATAGCAACTCCACATGCCTATTCAGTCTTGAACTCCAAATAGGAATACGACTCCAAATAGGAAGTTTCTTGCCGCCTCTTCATTATCAGCAAGTTCACAGGTTGGCGTTGCCGTCCTATTTGATCTTGCTGACGTGTGTTCTTCACAGCTGTCAGTTGCCTAAACTTACCGACACTTGATTCCCTTAGGTGCCATGTTTCTGTTATCTAAATAGAAAAGGTTTGACAACTTTCCTGATCCTGAGCGCATCATGTCACACACCAAATGTCTTACAATATATTGGTCTGACAATTTACCTTGCGCTAAAAATATGTCAACTCTAAACTACCAGCAATCTCCCCATTTGGCTATTTTTTAGACAAGGACAATTTAACATCTCCAGCTTTGGCGATACTCTTCAGGTCGTCGTTGGTTTTGACGAGTAACAGAGCGCAATGATGTATTGTCGATCTTTCTTCTTGATGAGTCGACCCTACTCGCAACGTCTCACATATCATGTCTGCACATCTTTCGCAACTATTCATGCAATAAGTTACAACATGTTTCGCAACATGTCTCACAGCCAAAACAAACAATGGCTATAAATCTCCCTCTGATTGCCTTCAAAATGGCCAAAGGTAGCCAAAATATCAAAACTAATGTGAAAACAGGAAAAATAGCTCTAAAAGTGGAGCAAAATATCCAAACAAGAGTTAAATTAACTCGGATGAATCCCGGGGATTTAAAAGTATCAAACATAAACAAGTGTTTTAAATCGAACGAAAGAGAGTAAACTTGTTCTTTAGAGAGAGGTGGAGTCTGCAACTTCTTCATCGGCATTAGAGTCTTCAGTAGGGGGAGTCTTCAGTAGGGGCAGCCTTCAGGTCATGGAAAAGCTCCTTGCATACAATCTTTCTGCTGGTTAGAGTTGCGATGATCTTCTCAAAGTCAGCTATTGCCTCGGTAAGCTCTTTCACCATTCTGTGCCAGTCGGGCCTGTTGGTCATGAACTGCTTCCAGCTTCAGATTCCTTGACAGATGGTGGCACAATGTTCCGCACATACTTCCCTTCAAAGAGTTTAGGGCTGATACTGAGCCCAAGGGATCGCTTTCCTGTAATATCAATGTCCCGAACAATGTTGGGACATTGTTGGATTAGCAAGCGAGTTATCAATGAGGGGAACCAGATCGAGAGTTTGATAGCGTATGAACTTGCATGCTTTATCAAATGGTCAATAACAAATGAAGCAAAGTCAAGGGGAGAGTTTGTACCTATCTGGTAAATGAGCTTGGCGAGCTCTGCCCTGATGCTTGACCCATGGGAAGAGGGAGACCAATTAGCGATGCCAATGCGATAGAGAATAGAATATTTGACAGTTAGCTCTGACTATGCCATAACCCCTTTTAAGGACCACACCTTCTTTCTCCCACCAGAGATATCCTGAGCAATCGAATCCATAATGAGGACATATGGAGTGACATCTGTAGAATCTCTTCCCAGAAAGGAATTGATCGCCTTAGGAGTAATTTCAAAGCAGTGACCCCTTACATACACCTTTATGAACTTCGAGTCTTATGGATCATCATATCCAGTGGTAAGGTTTACGACAAACTCCTTCGCCAGAGAGGGATAAAAGGTACCGATGTTGGTGACCGTCTTTAAGAGGCCAACCCTCATAGAAACTCCATTATAACCTCTATCTCTTGAGTCTCAACCGAGAGCTTTCTTTCTGGATAGATAATGCGTTGGTACACATATCTCCACCTGATGGCTACATCTACAGTGTGGAAGAACACATTGTTTAAAGGTGCATCAGGTACGTTCTTAGGGAGCTTGTGCCCACCCACATATTTCCTGGTGCCATGAACAGGGGGCACCACTAGATCGTCCTCCTCTTTCTCTAGTTCTTCTTCTTCTTTGGGAGTAAAAGAAACATCAACAACAGGCACAATGACCTTCTTCTTCTTTTTCTTCCCTGAGGTCGGGACAGATGTCCCTACTTTCTCTATGGCTTTCCTCTTTTTCTTCTTCTCCTTAACATGAGAGACTTCTTCCTCATCTTGTAACACAAACATCTTCTTTTCAGCCGCTTTTCCTTCTTTTTCCTTTTTTTCTTACCCAAAAATTTCTCCAATGTAACCTCCTCCTCCTCCTCACTCTGAGGTTCTGCTTCCTCAGACGTTTCCTCTTCAACCAGCTCCATAGTATTGTCAGGAGCGACAGGATATGTTGGAGCGTTCTGCTCAGCGTCTTGTTCTTTCTCAATTTCAGTCTCGAGTAGAGACTCCTCAGGTGTTTGGGAATTAGACATATCTTCTTGACGGGATGAAATTTCTCCTTCAAGATGCGATCCCACAGTCTCCTGATTTAGGTTAGATTCCACAAATGGTGTTGGAGAAGTAGTTTTAGGGTTACCTGAGCTTTATGCAGAAGGTGTCGTCTCGTCTCTGACTTCTTCTACGACATGAGGAGGTGTAGCTGAAGGTTCAGCTCATTGTTTTGCAGATCCCTCGTCCGAGTATGTCCCTCCTCGTATCTTGATCCCGTATTTGTTTTAGGACGCCGTAGGAGTTGAGTTATTTTTTGCGATGGACTTGATCCTCATCTTTGCTGGTGGTTTCTTCAACTTGGCAGGTATATGGCCGCTTCTTGTACCCACCATCTTTACGACTTTGGTATATAGTTGAGGAGATGCAGTTCGTGGACAATGGCAAAACCCTAATTTTTGAGAAAGTGGTGTAGAAGCTTTGGAAATAGGGAGAAAATGCAGAGACGTCTGCTTTCTTCTGCAGGTAGCCGAGAAGTTCGGGCTTCGTGATTGGCTAATTTTCATATCACAAGATGACAAATAAAAGATCTTGTTTCTCCTTTTTGTTAATTTTTGAAATAAAAACTAAAAGAAGCTATAATAAGAGTTTTGGGCCCGGATTTGATTTTGTGGGCCTTTTAGAGAGAGGGAAAAATAAATAAGCAAAAACTCCCTCATTTTTCCTTGATGACCATTGTTTAAGGCAACAATGTCCAAGGGAGGATTTTAGACTTTCAAACCTATTCGCATTCAACGCCTTTGTGAAGATATCAACAACTTGTTTTTTCAGTGGCGAGATACTCTAGCTTAATCTACTTGTCTTTCACAAGCTCTCGAATAAAATGATGTCTAATATCGATGTGTTTAGTCTTGCTATGTTGACAAGATTTTTCGAGACGTTGATCGCACTGATGTTGTCACAGAACAATGTCATGACATCTTGTTTGACACCGTATTCTGCAAGCATCTGCTTCATCCATAGAAGCTGAGTACAACTACTTCCAGCTGCAATATACTCAGACTCAGCTGTAGACATGGCAATGCAATTTTACTTTTTGCTAAACCAAGATACAAGGTTATTCTCAAGATAGAAACATCCTCCAGAGGTACTTCTTTCATCAGAAGTGCTTCTGGCCCAGTCAGCATCACAGTACCTAACAAGTGTAGATGTTTTATCAAAGGAATATAATAACCCTAATTCAACCATTCCTGAGATGTATCTTATGATTCGCTTGTCTTGAGTTAGACGGCTTGTTTTTGGTTTTGCTTGTTACCGAGCACAAACAGCTACTGAGAAGGCTATGTCGGGTCGATTTGCAGTGAGATAGAGAAGACTTCCTATGATGCTTCGATAGAAGCTTTGATCAACAGGTTCGCCTAGATCATCCTTGGTGAGTTTGATATGAGTGGCAATAGGGGTTCTCTTTTGTGAAGTTTTTTCCAACCCAAACTTCTTTACAATATTCTTGGCATACTTGCTTTGAGAGATAAAGATGCCATCATTCATTTGCTTGACCTGGAAAACTAGGAAATAGTTTAGTTCCCAAACTGTGCTTATCTCGAATTCAGACTGCATATGTTGAACAAAACGTTCCTCCATCGTGTCTGACATTCCTCCAAACACAATATCATCAACATATATTTGAGCAATCATGATGTTCTTTCCTTCCTTTTTCACGAATAGAGTTTTATCAACTCCCATTCGAGTATAGCCATTATGAATTAGAAACTAAGTTAGACGTTCATACCAGGCTCGAGGTGCTTGTTTGAGACCGTCGAGGGCTTTCTTAAGCTTGTAGACATGATGTGGTGAGATGTGGTCTTCAAACCCTTTTGGTTGAGCAACATAAACCTCCTCGTTTAGATATGCATTAAGAAAGGCACTCTTGACATCCATTTGGTATAGTTTGAATCGTAGATAACATGCAATGCCAAGGAAAAGTCTGATGGCCTCTAGTCTGGCAATTAGAGCGAAGGTTTCGTCGAAATCCATTCCTTCTACTTGTGTATACCCTTGTGCTACAAGTCTAGCCTTGTTTCGAGTGAGATTTCCTTCCTCGTCAGACTTATTTTTGAATATCCACTTGTCCCAATGACATTGACATTGTTTGGTTTGGGTACTAACTCCCAAATATCATTTCTCTCAAATTGAACCAATTCTTCTTGCATGGCATATGCCTAATATTCATCATTGATAGCTTCTTGCACATTCTTAGGTTTAATCTTTGAGACAAAGCAGAAATTACCTATCATCTCCTTCTAGTTTACCGGAGCCTTTTGATGAGTCAGCACACCTTCATTAATATCACCAATCACCTCATGAGTCAGATGATTCTTCTGAACTCTTCTAGAGAGAATTCTCTGTTCTGTTGTGGTTGAAGGTTCTTTGTCAGGAACAATGTTACTCTCATCTTCAATTTCTATGTCATGAGCTTTGTCGTTAACATTTATCCTAACATATGTCTTGTCATCTGGAGCGCTCAAAATCACCTATTCTTCATCATTAGATTGATCAGAGTCGTCATCATTAAGGACCACATTTATTGACTCAATCATGGATCTGATACGCTTACTAAATACACGAAAGGCACGACTGTTTCTGGAGTATCCAAGAAAAATACCTTCACCGCTTTTGGGGTCTAGCTTTTTTCGTGGCTCTCTATCACTAGTATATAGCACACATATCCAAAGACATGAAAGTATTTCACATTAGGCTTTCTCCCCCTCCATATTTCATAAAGAGTGATCGAGGTACCTGGGTGGATGATGACTCTTTTGAATATGGCAAGCCGTGTTAAATGCCTCTGCCCAGAATTGCTAAGGTATGTCTTTGGCCAACATCATGTATCTAGCCATTTCTTGAATGATTCGGTTCTTCCTCTCAATGATCCCATTTTGTTGAGGTGTAAGCAGAGATTCCGTGGGTTATTCCCTCAGCATCACAGAAGTTGGCAAAGCTGATATTTTCAAATTCTTGTCCACGGTCACTACTAAATCTGACCACTTACTTTGCCAATGCATTCTCCTTTCTCCCATTGGACTCTTTGACCCAGGGATTTGAAGAAAGAGAATGTGTCTGACTTTTCACAAATAAAATCAACCCTAGTATACCTTGAGAAGTCATCGACACACACAAAGATATACTTCTTTCCTCCAAGACTTTCAACTTGCATGGGTCCCATACGTGCAAAATATTTGAGACCTAAGAGGTAGTAAGATGTTGTACCTTCTTGTGTGACGTCTTGACCTGTTTCCCTATCTGACATTCTCTGCAAATTTTTCATTCGATGATCTTTAGATCTGGGACTCCAACAACGACCTTTTCAGAGAGAATTTTCTGCATACTTCTCAAATTTATGTGTCCAAACTTCTGGTGCCAAAGTGTTTTTCTTGTGCCTTGGATAGGAAATATTTGGAGGATATGGCTGGTGATGTTGGAGACCATAGATATAAGTTATCTAATGACCTGAGTGCTTTCATCAATTCTTCCTGGTGCTTATCTAATACTACACACATGTCATGAGTAAATTTAACAGATAGGTCTAGATCACATAGTTGACTGATGCTGATAATGTTGGTAGTAAGTTCTTCTACCAACAAAGCTTTTGTTAGGCAGGGTGAGTTGGGTAGGTTAAGCTTTTCTTTTCCTAGCACCCTAGCCTTTACACCATAACCAAAGGTGACATAATAATTAGAGCATGGTGTTAAGGTGGTCAAGAACGAGCTATTACCATTCATATGTCGAGACGAGCCACTATCAAAGTACTAATCATTATTTGTAGAGGTTATTAGAGAGGTGTAAGCAATATTAGCTCGATAGAGTAACTCTTTTATTCACCATTCTTTTCGTGGTTGAGATTGCTTGATGGCAGTCCTGTGTTTGAGAGAGCTCCTTCCATATAGGCGATAGCAGAATGGTCTATTGTGTCCTTTCCGTCCACAGTGATGGCATGCCTAGTTATTCTTCTTGTTTGTTGAGCTTGATTGCTTATGGTTGGGTCGATGCGTTTGCTGCTTTTCGTTGTTAGATGTCTGTGACATTTGTCGTGGCATGTGGTTAGCTGTGTTTTGAGGGACGAAGGTGGTCTGGGATGATGATCCTTCTTTTGAGTAGCCAAGCCCTTCCATGTTTTTAGCTGGTTTTCCGATGGATAGGATTTTTTCTAGAATATCAGTGCTAGGATTCATTATCTTGACAGACTTAGTCATGTGATCTAGCTCTCCATTTAATCGTGCTACTTCTCGTTTGAGATCGATAATGGTTTCGAGAAGTCTTTTCTTGTCTTCATTGAGAGATAGAATGAGTTCATTATTCTTTTCAAGAACTTGAGAGTCTTTAAGTCATTTAACATACCACTCGTTGTATGCGTTATTTAGGGTTTCCTCAGACAGTTCATCATCAGAAGCATACTTTATTGAGGACTCAGTAGACTTATTAATCTTGGATGTGGAGGTTGTCAAAACAACATAGTTACCTTTCTATTCAGTGTCATTGTCACCTTCCTCTTCATCCGAAAGGGAAGCATTGAATCCCTTTTTTTGCTTCTTTAGGAAGTTGGGAAATTCTTTTGTATATGCTCATAGCCTTCACATTCAAAGCACTGAACCCCGTTTTCTTTACTTGGCCACTCACCTTTTCTTCCATCTTTGTTGGTGCTTTCAAGCTTCTGAAACTTTTGATGAGGTTTGTCTCTAACATCACTAGAGACATTTCTCCCTGCCATCAGGTTGAATCTTTTCATGACTATTATAATGTTTGGCTCGTATAGTAATAGTATCATCAATTTCGATATTTGAGTCAGAATGAACCTGCTCTTTCTGGCCATGGGTTGAACTTTTGAAGGCTACTCATTTGTGTTTTCTTTCCACATTAGGAAGAGAGAGCTCATAGGTCGTGAGAGATCCCATGAGTTCATCAAATTTCAGGGTTTTTCAGATCATGAACTTCCTCTATGGTAGTTAATTTCATCTTAAACTTGGGGCTTAATGCCCTTAGAGTTTTTCTAGACTAAATCTTCGTTAGTCATCGGTTTGTCAAGTGAGTAGGACTCATTGGCTAGATCCCTGATGCGAACATTCAACTCGGCTATGGTTTCTTCTTCATTCATCGAGAGAGCTTCAAAGTTGGTGGTGAGATACTGTATTTTTTGCTCTTGGACTTTGGAGGTTCCCTCGTAAGAAATAGCAAGAGTGTCCCATGAAATTTTGGCACTTGTGCATGTGTTGATAAGTCTAAAGACATTCTTGTCAACTCCGTTAAATATCGCATTGAGTGCTCGGGAGTTACCTAATGGTGCCTCGTCTTCTTTAGGGCTCCAATCTTTCTCTAGTTTGGACCAGTCAGATTTCCTTGACCATCAACATACTGGGCACGTCCCAACCATTAGTAACAGCCTTCCAGGTTTTGCTGTCGAGAGATTTCATGAAGACACACATTCGTGCTTTCCAATAACCTTAGTTGGTTCCGTCGAATATTGGTGGTCGATTGACAGATCCTCATTCCTTTGAATCTATGTCAGCTACACAGAATCTTTGTAGGAAATCACCTAAAAGTTAAGGTGCCTCCAATGATACAAATTGAAATTATGATTTGTAGCAGGGACAAGATGTCGAACACAATGTTGTAATAATTGGTTTGACAGCTTGCCTAATAACAGACAATGGAAAGTAAATAGACAAACAGTAAACAGAAGACACACGAGATGTTTACCCAGTTCAGTGTAACCACACCTACGTCTGGGGGCACTCTGCCAGTGGAAAGGTTTTCACTATATGGTAGCCGATAGTACAACTTGAAGCATCAACTTCCTATCACACAAGCTATTGTCCTATGCTACTACTACTACTTTATGAAATACCTCGACCAAAGACTCCCCCTGACTTTAAGAACGCCTCAATTCCACCCTTCAAGCAAGCGCCTATGCCCGATATAGTCTTGTCTTCAATAGTCTTCATGAATCTTCATTCACGTACACAATCCCTCAAATTAATAACACTCAAACTTCTCGTATGATGTTTAGTGATCGACACCATTCTTGAAAAATCAATCAGCCTCTCAACACGCCAATCTTGCACGGTTAAGAGCTCTGAATATTTAGCACAGTTAATGTCCAAGTTGTTATGGGTGAAGCATCTACTTTTATAGCAACTCCACATGCCCATTCGGTCTTCAACTCCAAATAGGAATACGACTCCAAACATGAAGTCTCTTGTCGCCTCTTCATTATTGACAAGTTGACAGGTTGTCATTGTCGCCTTATTTGATCTTGTTGACGTGTGTTCTTCACAGCTAGAAAAGTTGTGCCCTAGGCTGATCTCAGTTTATATGTAATTGTCTTATCATCATTGCAATAAATAAAAGCGGCATTATATTACTATTGTGTTATAGTAATATGTTAAGTGTGTTTTGATTTATATCCACGATGCGAAGTAGAACCATAGGTTTGTATGGATCACACTTAACAAGTCACTGGTCAATCAAGCTTCATAGAAGCGACCAGTTTGAGGATGAGTCTTTATGATCGCGTCCTACTGATCATTGGTAATAGGGTTACCGGAGTCAGATCATAGATATCATCTGGGTGATGGTATTGGACGGCCCGACCTGAGTATGTGACATAAATGCAGTCATGACCATACTCAGTTGGAGTAGGATAACGAAGAATCCTTATCTACCTTGGAGTTATCTGGGTTCCTGTATGACAACTCCCATAGTTGGACATGCTCATCTACGTTGTCCATAACTAGATACAAAAGAGGTATTATTGACTGCCGAATGGATATGTCCCTCGTACAGTGCGGATGGAAACGATAGTTGTTTGAGCTCCTTGATGAGAAGGACTGAGGGGAAATGCATGGCCATGCTAGTAATACTAGGTATCATTCTCAGTCATCTCGGTATCAAGAAATAGTGATCAAACGGATAATAAAGATGACGGTTTTATGCCTTATGTTCGATCTGGATATCTAGTGATGAAGGGATTACGTTATATATGCCACGAGGTTAAGTCGAATCGTCGATCATTATGATCATTGGGTAATCATGATGTCTTACTAGAGGCCACTTATAATGGGGAGGGTGAAATGGGTTTTCTCGCCGATCTGCCAATGAGTCATGAGCCTATAAGGTCACACACAAAGAGAAATACTCGAAGCACAACGGACTTTGGAAGTCCAGAAGAACAAGTGGGAGTGACGATCGTGACCTTTATGGTCACGATCGTGACATGAGTCACGATCGCGACCTTGGTCGTCACGATCGTGACAGAGGCAACACGTGTCTTAGAGACATGGCAACATAAGTAACGACCGTGACTTTAGAAGCCACGATCGTGACTTGATTTACGATCGTGACCCTGTGCGGAGCCTATAAAATAAGGAGGGGTTTTCACAAAACCTAAGCTATTCTAAATCTTTCTCCTCGGCCGTTTTTGCCTCTTGTTTTTCATATTTTGATGATACCAAAACCCATAAGGTGATCTTCATTCTAGTAGGTCGAGGTTGCTTCTTGCTTCGATCACCGGAGTGCTTGTGTGGACTACGTAAAGGATATCTCCAAGTGCTGCTATCTTCGATCGATTATTTGCCTTTCTTCTCTTGCATCAAAAGTAGTATTTTGAGAATCACTTCGCTTGATTAATCCGATTCTAGCATGATCCTTGCAAGGAACGAGGTCTTAATTTCCGCTGTGCATGTTTTGATACGAACCCCGTTCCCAACACTTCACAACCGGAAGTTGCCTAAACTTGTCGAGACTTGATTCCCTTAGGCGCCACGTTTCTGTGATCTAAACATGAAAGTTTTGATAACTTTCCTAATTATGAGCGCATCATGTCACACCAAATGTGTTACAATATATTAGTATTATATCTTACCTTGCGCTAAAAAATATATCAACTCTAAACATAGCAACAATAATGAACATGTTTTATCTTTTGCAGGAAACATGAATTATTCTATAAAAAATGTAGACATTTAGACCGGACAAGAACCATGAAAGCATGCACTCGTTAATTTCCTCGGAACATAGAATATGTCTGAATATTCAATTCATCTCTAAGACAAGATCCAAAAAAAGACACATTCTGCTATTTTAATATGGAGTAAGAAAAAATATTGCATTATTTTCTATTCCCAATCAACACTTGTTTTATAATCATTACATGAACAAACTTTGTATTCCTTTTCGCATACATCAGCAAAGATTCGAGGGGATAGTCTTTGTTCTCTCCTTTGTTCCCGAGTGAAGCCACTCAATTAAGGATTAGGTAGGGAAAAGGAACCCAATCGATAACTCGGAAATGGTCTTTAGTGGTTTGTTGATGAACAAACGAATGATCGAGTATCAAAGCATATTTGAGATATATTGAACAAAACAAAATGATCAAGTCAAAAAGATGCTTCATTCCTGGAAGAATTTTCAACCTCTACCCAGTGGTGGATCCAGAAAATTTTTCAAGGGGGGGCAAAATCTTACACTAAAAATTTAATTAATTAATTAATAAATAATATAATTAATTAAAATAATAATTTTATTAATAAAATAATCACTAAATGCATATAACAAAATTCAATTCGAGCTTGATTATTTATTTTTAGTTGAGTTTGAATTTAATTTTCATGTATATATAAATACAAAGTGAGTCGGTTCACGAGTTTTTCAAACTCTAGTAATCTGGTCTCGAGTTCGATTTGTTTATCAAACGATCCACTATTGTACTTAATATATGCATAAATTTGCTTAGAAAATTGACAATTTCTAATAATTAGTAAATATAATAGACCAAACAAAAAGTTTAATGAAAAATGAAAAAACAATTTAAAAGTTAATAATTAGTAAACTATAATTATAGCTATGAACTACAAATAAAGAGAGAATAAAATATGTTTC